>JAPFFP010000080.1:7547846-7567032 GCA_026153255.1 Solanum medicagineum
ATACATAGTTACCTTCAAACGTGCAAAGATACTTTGACACTAAGTTACATGAGTTCCTTCTACAAAATAAAGTTCATGAGTTGTTCCATTTCATACGCATTTCATCATTTGTCTAGTGTACTCTTTTCATTGTAATATTGTCTTGTATGATCATCCACTTGTCATATGCTACATATATAGTCTTATAGCTCTAATACTAGGGCCACCAAAAGAACCATCTCAAAGGTAATTTAAAGATACAGTATACAGTTCTGATAGGTGGTAGCCCAAGGGTTGGAGATAGCACCTAGCCAAGGATGATCCTATCAAGGGGAGGGGGGGTAGCCCGAGGGGTTGAGTATGACCTAGCCAGGGACGAACCCAATGCAATTTCACCACTGATCAGTTGGTCATTTGTATTACAATTGTGCACAGATTTTACAGTAAAGGTAAAGTAATATAAAAAACATAAAGTATATGATCCCACAGTGCTACTAAAGGTGGTCTCTTATGCTACATCAGTGTACAGTTTCACTTGAGTTGTTATATTGTATACAGTGTTCCCTGCCTTACATACTCAGTACATTATCTCGTACTAACGTCCCTTACGAGGGACCTGCATTTTATGTTGTAGGTACAAGTGCTAGTAGATCTCCCCAGTAGGAGTACAGGATATTCAGCTGCTGTCACCAAACTCCAGGTTGCTTTGGGGCTTTGTATATGTCTAGAGCTTATGTTTATATTGTACAGTTAGCTGTGGCGGGGCCTGTCCTGACCCTTGTCAGATGTTTCTCTTTATTTAGAGTCTTTGTAGACTATGTAAAGCAAAGTATAGTCATGTCTCGTACTTTAGACAGCGTGGCCCCAACAGCCTAGTCATATGCATTTCCTTTTGGCTTGTTATCATTGTTTATTTTCTTTAAGACATGTTGACAGTTGAAATCCCTTATAATATGTATAGAAATCGCATAGTTATAGGTTGGTTCTCCCGAGCCTTATCAGCAACGGGTGCCAGTCCGCCCTAACGGGACTTTAGGGAGTGACAACCCGTTAGTAGAGGGATATAAAATGATGACCCCTTAGTAGAGGGATATTATGATGATGCTTGCCGATGGTTGAGGCTTAGCCAAGGTATTAAAGTTTTCTTTATGATGATAATTAATGTTCAAAATGTTTATGGGGAAGGTTAGTAGAATTTCCCTCCATTGTTTTACAAAGGCTTATGGGATGGGTAAGTAGAATACCTCTCCACTAATGAATTTCATCATTCATCCCTATGATTATTCCGTGAGAGTTTACTTAGCATTGAGTGCACTTTGGGATGGATGCGGAAGCTCTTCATTAGAAGAGGTGAGAGACTCTTAGTAGAACTCCCATTGTCCCAAAACTATGTGCCACCGTAGGAAATAGGAATCACCCATTCGTAGAGGTTGATTTCTAGACAAACCGATAGTAGAGCTTTCTCAATAGCAAAGATTTTGTAGATCCACTTAGGCATCTTACGAGGTCGCTAAGGCAAGTGACTTCCCCCTATCCTTTGGTGTAGGGAAAACATCAGGACTCCATGGCTTAGCTCACATGGTTTATGTCAGCTAAAGGTTACACTCATACATGTTAAAGTTCTTCTTATTGTTCTAAGTTTTCCCTCTTGTGATGATTAAATGGTTCCTTTATGTTATGTCCAAAGGTGATTTAAAGTTCCTATGATTCATTGTTTCACAAGTTCAAATGGTATTTCACCTAAAGGAACATAATGATGTCTACAAGTCTTTAAGATGTCTTTATTATGATTATCAATGTTCTTTGCATAATAAAATAGTCTTTATGTAAATATGATGTATTGTTCACCCAAGAATATTAATACTTTAATTATAATTATGACATTGTGCATTTCTCATTAATTAAAGTTTATGTGACCTATCATGCATTCAAGTAAGGGTAGGCTCTTTATTTCTCATGTGCATTATTCCATGTTCTATGGTGAGAGTAAAATGTCGAAATGATCACCCATATGTATATTCCAAGTTTATATAATTTGCTTATTCACAATTATGATCATCCATGCATCCGACTATGTTCTTTCTAAAGTTTGTCCTTTACGTTTAAATAATATTAGCTTGATTACGGCTTACTAATTCCTTTAAAAACAATATATTTTACAAGACTTAGCATGAATCATTTCATTATTTATTTCCATTCATACATTGCATACCTATATATCAATACATTCCAAGTGCTGACACATACTTTTCTGCCTACATGCTTTAACCATGTAGAGACCGACTATCCTCCATGTGGTTAGCTTTGGATCATGGAAAGAAGAGAGTTGGTGAGTCCTCTAGTTCGGAGATGATACTCGATTTCTATCTTACTTATGTTGAGACTTTATTCCACTTTACTTTCTAGTGTGAGGTTGAGCCTTGAATATGTCTTGGCCCCCATCCTATACATGCTTAGAATTGTTGTTGGATACTACGCTATTTACCTATAATTTGATGTTGAGATTTTATGAAGACTTGTCCCTTAGACCCTATCCCGTATGTGATGCTATTTCATGCTATTGATTACGGTGGAAAGTGATGAAAGTCTCAAGTTCCTATATGCTCCCATACCGTGAGTCATACTAACCTGCCCCTTAGACTTATTTTCTATGTGATTCACATTTATCCTTTTCCCTGTAACATCCCTATAGCATTAGTCCAAAGGCCCGCTTCCCTTTGAAATTATCTTCTATTTGCTTATTTATCTTTCATTGTTTGTGTGAAACCAAGTATGTGCAAATGATATGCTAAAAGCCTTGTTTGGGTTGCTTTTGGGCATCCCAATCAACATGTCATATCTAGGCCCTAGGGCTGGGTCGTGATAAACTCAAACTTGGGAGTCTTTCGTATGCATAATTTAGGGTAGATATAATCTTACATATATCTTTGGTAAACTTTAACTTTGGAGGTCTTCATAAATGCCCTATGTATTGTAACCCCTGGTGAAATTATCGATATACCCCTAAAGAAGTGACGTACGCATAACGCCTCATCCTATGCTCCATTTGCAAATTCGAGACTAGATTTGCAACCAAAACAAAAGATTAAGTGAAAAATGGCCTCGTCCGATCTTTAGAGCAATCAGATCGAAGAATCATTTTTCTATCCAAAAACCAAAACATTATTAGTGAGCGTCAGGGCCACAATGCGTCATGGTCGTGGACCAACACTTATATTTTGAATTTCTTTTACGGAGACTGGAAGAACTCGTTCAGAGAATTTTTGGACGAAATAACGCTACTCCGCACCCAGTCCGCGTCCTCGACTAAGCATTTCAAGGAGAAAAGCTTTCTCTTTTATTTCGGGAAGGGCACTTTGGACCTTTTCAACCTATCCCATGTTCCATAAATGAGTATAAGGATCGTTCTTATCAGATTAGGGCTTTCAAAACCCATTTTTCTAGCTTCTAAGAGAGAATCTTGGGAGAAGAAGAGGGGGAAAGCTTGACATTTTCAAGATTGGGTACATTCCATATAGAGGCTTGTGATACACTTCATCCTAGGTATGTAAGGCTAACTTAAAACCATAAATTGTTCTTCCATGTGCCCTTTAATTGAACTAAATGGATAGATTCATGTATTGAGTTGTCAAGTATTAATTTCTCGAGTATTTTCAAATAAAGTATACTTATGATTTGTAACTTTCATATTGATGATCATCAAAATCCTTATTTAATACATACATGTTTTTGTTATGAAGTATTTTATACAACTCTATATGTTATTTTGTTAAAGATTGTACGAATGAACTTAGGAGATGGGCCTAAGGCCTTGATTGTATGAATATACTTGTTCTTTATGGTTGTTGTACTGACTTGACAGTATTGATGATGATGTTGAGTAAAATTAATGTTCATGGAGACATAGAGTGCATGAAATAAGAATAAAAGACTGTACTTAATCTAAGAGTTAATGGTTGATAAAATGAGTTGATGTACTATGCCCAAATGAGACTGAATGAAGACTAATCCTAATGTTTCATGTCTTATGAGAATGTTCAGTCCTCGGAGGAGTATTAAGCATCGAAATGATTAAGCATAAGTGTAACACACACTCATTAACTACGTGGCTTGTGTAGGAGAGGATTGAAATGTAAAATTGGATGTTTCCTTAGTCCCAAAAGAGGACTTGATGTTCTTTATTTGTTGATCCACAAAGGTGATAGTTGTCGATTAGAGAAACTACCAGATAGGTCCCACATTGATAGTACTCTGATGTTGAGTTGATGGTATGAGTCTTGATTGATATTGATGAGTTATTGTCTAGCCTTATCCTTACCTGAGATGAGTGCCTATCATTCTGAGTGAGTATCTTATGAGTTGAGGTTATTCTATGTTATTTTTGCCTATGCTATTTCCTTCAACTATTTTACATATCGTACATTTCATGTACTGAAGCTACTTGGTGTTGCATTGTTTCATGATGTAGATACAAGAGATAGAGAATTTCAACAGGCAAATCGTTGAGGTTCAGAGTTCCCTAGTTCCAGATCTTGGTAAGTCCTCTCATGCATTCAGAGGATACCATTTCCTTTCTTTCTTATGTTTTGAGTTTATTCTTTTTGAGTTTGTGATAGCCATAGCCTATCATAATACCTTCCTGGATTGTAGAAGTAGAGGCTTCATAGAAATAAAGATGATGGTCTTGATTTTGGGGTCTTTCCCTCTCTAAACTGAGTTTCTTAAATCTATTTTTATGTCATGGATGTTAAGACTAGTCTAATAGGCCTATGGCCCTTACTCTTTGATGTAGAAGTGATTGAGTTCAAATGCCCACTATCACATATCTTATATTCTGATCATATTTCCACTGTATATTTGATTATATGATTGTCTTTGGACCTAGTAGTTTGCTTGGGGACTAATAATAGTCTCTGAGTGCCGACCACATCTAGGGTACCCTCCTAGGGCCTGACAAAATTAGTATTAGAGTACAGAGTTTAATACTCATAGGGAATCTATGAAGCTGTGTCTAGTACATTTTTTGTTTATGGGTGTGTTGTGCACCACACTTCATAAGCATGAGGCTATAGGACATTAAGAATGGTTACACTTCTTCTGTATTCTGAGTTCGTACGATAGAGTTTACTCCATAAAACTCTTTTCTAATTCATGTGCTATGCATTTGCAGATCATGCCTCCTAAACATACTACTGCCCAAAGAGATGCCTCAGCCCTAACCGCTGAAATCCTCCATCGGAGGTCCATACCTAGATGGGGCGAGGAGATGGGGATGACCGGCCAGAACTGCTGAGCTTCACCAGGCACCTCCTTCACAGGCACAACCAACCTCCACCTCAGAGGCGGATTTCAGGGGAACCATTACTATGCTCATATAGCTAGTGGCTTCTCAGAATAGTGGCCGAGGTCCCCAGGCCCCTAGGTCCAGCTCCCAAAAGCCCACGGCTGCAACAGGGCTCAAAGATTTATTGAGAATGAACCCGCTTTTTTACACGGGGTTAAAGGTTGAGGAGGAACCGAAAATCTGAGCCTAGCCAGCAGAAGCAGAATAAGGGTGACAATTCTTACTTCCAGAAGAGGTCTTCCAGCTATGCACCTTCTGTAGCAAGCACGCCAGTCCAGAAAAACAGGTATGATCAGAAGTCTTGTGGTCACTTGAATTTCAAGGCTCAGGGTTCTCAATCCTAGGTTAGTGTGACCCAAAGTTGAAGGGGAAAGCCACCCTGTGGCAAGTGTGGAAAACTGCACCTAGGTGAGTGCCGTGAGGGCACTAATGCTTGTTATAAGTGTGGACAGACTGGCCACTTCCAGAATGAGTGTCCTATGCGAAAAAGGGGTGATGGAAGTAACAAAGCACAGTTCTCTACAACACCCCAGCTGGTAGCCATCAGAGGGGTACTAGTACGAGTGTAGGAGGTGGGGCAAATCATCTTTATGCAATGGGTAATCAAAAAGATCAGGAGGTTACACCAGATATTGTTACGGGTATGCTTCGAGTCTTTACTTTTGATTGTTATGCATTGCTTGACCCGGCTTCCACTCTATCCTTTGTAACTCCCTATGTGGCTAGTAGATTTGGGATTTCTCCAGAGTGCTTGTTTGAACCCTTTTCGGTCTCCACCTCTACTGGTGAATCTATCCTAACTGAAAGAGTCTATAGGGATTATGTAGTATCCATCTATCATAGGGATATCTTCGCTGACTTGGAAGAGTTGGAGATGGCTGACTTTGATATAATCCTTGGTATGGAGTGGGTACATGCTTTCTATGCCTCCATTAATTGTAGGACCCAAATTGTTAAGTTCCACTTTCCTAATGAACCAATCATACAGTGGAAGGGGAGTTTTGTTACACCTATGGGCAAGTTCATCTCCTATCTTAAAGCCAGAAAGCTAATCTCTAAAGGTTGTATTTACCATGTATGCAAGTTAAGCCTATTGATGTTGAGTCCTCCTACTATACAATCAGTCTCGATTGTGAATGAGTTTCCTAAAGTATTTCTTACGGATCTTCTTGGAGTCCCTCCGGATAGTGAGATTGACTTTGGGATTGATGTTATTCCCGATACCCAGCCTATCTCAATTCCACCTTATATGATGGCCCCTATTGAATTGAAAGACTTGAAAGAGCTATTGAAGGATTTGTTAGAGAAGGGATTTATAAGGCCGAGTGTTACTCCTTGGGGTGCTCCTATCCTACTTGTACGGAAGAAAAATGAGTCAGTTAGGATGTGTATTGATTATAGGCACCTGAACAAGGTCATGATCAAGAATAAATATCCTCTCCCATAGATAGATGATTTGTTCGACCAACTTCAGGGTGCCTCTTTTTTCTCCAAGATAGACCTCACATCTAGCTACCGTCAGCTTAAAGTAAGGGAATGTGATGTTCCTAAGACGCCTTTAGGAGTAGATATGGAATTTTAAGTTCTTGGTCATGTCCTTATGATTGAGCTTTCATGGACCTGATGAATAAGTTGTTCATACCATATCTTTATATTTTGTTATTGTATTTATCGATGATATCCTTGTACATTCTAAGGATAAAAAAGAGCACACCAATCATCTTAGAATAGTTTTGGTACCTCTCAAGGACCATGCATTGTATGCTAAGTCTTTGAAATGTGAGTTTTGGTTCAAGTCAGTAGCCTTCTTAGATCATGTTGTCTCGGGTGATGGCATTCGAGAGGATGCCTAGAAGATTGAAGAAGTTAAGAACTTATCCAGACTGACCTCACCAACTGACATAAGAAGTTTCTTGGGGTTGGCGAGCCACTACCGCAGATTTGTTGATGTGTTTTCTTCCTTATCCGCACCATACACAATGTTTACTTTGAAAAAGGTCAAGTTCCAATGGCCTAATGAATGTGAGAAGAGTATTAAAAAGTTGAAGACTAGATTGACTATAGCACTAGTTTTAACCTTGCCCTATGGAATGGAAGACTTTGCAATATATTATGATGTATCTAAAGCACTAGGTTGTGTGTTGATGCAGAGGGAAGGTCATAGCCTGTACCTCTAGACAAATTAAGTTTCATGAGAGGAACTATCCAACGCATGACCTTGAGTTGGCAGCAATCTGGTGCCACTACCTCTATGGGGTGCATGTTGATGTGTTCACTGACCACAAGAACTTGCAATATGTCTTCAGTCAGAAAGAGCTCAACCCGCGGCAGAGGAGGTGGCTAAAGTTGCTCAAGGATTATGACATGAGCATTCTCTACCACCAAGGTAAGGTTAACATTGTTGATGATGCTCTTAACAGGTTATCTATGGTTAGCACTGCCCATGTGAAGGAAGGGAAGAAAGAATTGGTTAAGGAAGTACATATATTGGCCCGACTAGGTGTACAACTTGAAGAAAATAATGAAGGCAGGGTTAATGTTTAAAATGGATCTGCGTCATGTTTAGTGTCAGAGGTAAGGAAAAGCAAGACTGAGATCCTATCCTATACCAATTGAAAGAAGCTGTCCACAAGCAACAAGTGATGGTCTTCTCCAAAGGAGGAGATGGAGTGTTGCGATACCAGAGTAGATTATGTATTCCGGATGTTGATGCTATTCTAGAGAAAATCATGGCTAAAGCTCATAACTCCAGAAATTCTATTCATCCTGGCTCCACCAATATATACCACAACTTGAGAGAAGTCTATTGGTGGAGTTGAATGAAAAGGATATTGCAGAGTTTGTTTCTAATTGTCCATATTCTCAACAGCTCAAGGTTGAACATCAAAGAACACATGGATTGTCTCAGAGCATAGAGATTCTTGAATGGAAGAGGGAGATGATCAACATGGACTTTATTACCAGTATACCGTAATCTCGAAAACAACATGATACGATATGGGTGATTATGGACAGAATGCCCAAATCTGTTCACTTCTTAGTAGTCAAGATAACAAGCACTGCGGAAGAATATGCCAGGTTATACATTTGTGAGATTGTAAGGTTGCATGGAGTTCCCTTGTCTATCATCTCGGATAGAGGAGCTCAATTTCCCTCTCAATTTTGGAGATCTTTCCAGAATAGATTGGGTACAAAGGTAAATCTGAGTACAACCTTCACCCTAACATAGATGGTCAAGCAAAGTGCACCATTCAGACTTTGGAGGATATGTTAAGAGCTTGCATCTTTGACTTCAAAGGGAATTGGGAGGACCATTTGCCATTGATCGAATTTGCATAAAACAATAGTTATTATGTAGGTTTACAAATGGCCCCCTATAATGCTTTGTATGGGAGAAGATACAAATCATCGATTGGGTAGTTTGATGTTGTAAAAGCTAAGTTGATTGGGCCTGACCTTTTCCACCAGTCCATGAAGAAGATGAAGGTTATTAAAAAGAGGTTAAAGAATGCACAAAGTCGCAGACTGGGCATTTCAAGGTGAAAATTTTCTCTTTTATTTTGGGAAGGGCATAGTAGACCTTTTCAACCTATCCCAAGTTCCATAAACGAGTATAAGGGTCATTTTTTCTCAGATTAGGGCTCTCAAAACCCATTTTTTCTGGCTTCTAAGAGAGAATCGTGAGAGAAGAAGAGGGGCAAAGATTGAGATTTTCAATATTGGGGTGAATTCCTTGTAGAAACTTGTGATACTCTTTATCCCAAGTATGTAAGGCTAACTTAAAGCATGAAATTGTTCATCCAAGTGCCCCTTAATTGAATTAAATGTATAGATGAATATATTAAGTTGTCAAGTATGAATTTCTTGAGTATTTCATATATAGTATACCAATCCTTTGTAAATTTCATGTTGATGATCATCAAAATTTTAATTAACTGCATACATGTTTTTATTATGAAGTAGTTTATACAACTCTATATGTTATTTTGTTGAAGATTGTAAGAATGAACTTCGGAGATGAGCCTAGAGCCTTGATAGTGTGAATGTACTTGTTATTTGTGATTGTGCTACTGACTTGAGAGTTATGATCATGATGTTGAGTAAAATTGATATTCTTGGAGTCTTAGAGAGCATGAAATAATCCAAAAGAGTGGTTCTTAATCTAAGAGTTGATGGTTCATAAAACGAGTTGATGTACTTTACCCAAATAGGCTTAAATGAAGAGTAATACATATGTTTGATGTCATATGAGCATGTTGAGTCCTAGGAGGAGTGATGAGCACTGAAATGAGTGCGAGTAAGTCCCACTCACACTCACTAACTACGCCGTCGCGTATGAGAGGATTAAACCATAAAATCAGATTTTTCTTTAGTCCCAAAAGAGGACTTGATGTTCTTTATTTGTAGATCCACAGATGTGACGTCCTTTACCCTGGAAAGGTACTGGATAGATGTGGCAATGATATCGTTTCGTTGTATAATCACCAGCAGGTGATGATTGTCGGTTAAAGAAACTCCCAGATAGGTCCCATATTGATAGTACTGTGATGTTGAGTTGATGGTTTGAGTCTTGATTGATATTGATGAGTTATTTCTACTCCTTATCCTTGCATGACATGAGTGCCAGTCATTCTAAGTGAGTATCTTATGAGTTGAGGTTATTCCATGTTATTTCTGGCTATATTGTTTCATTCAAAAATTTTACATATTGTACATTCCACGTACTGATGCCACTCAGCGCCGCATCATTTGATGATGTAGATACAGGAGATAGAGGACTTCAGCAGGTGAATCATTGAGGTTCAGAATTCCCTTCTTCCAAAGCTTGGTGAGTCCTCCCATGTATTCGAAGGATTTCATTTAATTTCTTTCTTATATTTTGAGTTTATTCTTTTTGAGTTTGTTGTTGTCATGGCCTGTCTTGGTACCTTCCTGGACTGTAGAAGTAGAGGCTTCATAGACATAGAGATGATAGTCTTGATGTTTGGGTATTTCCCTCTCTAAATTGAGTTTCTTAAATCAATTTTTATGTCATGGATGTTGAGACTAGTCTTATTGGCCTATGGCCCTTACACTTTGATGTAGAAGTGATTGAGTTTTGATGCCCACTATCACCTATCTTATATTATGATCATTTCCGTTGTATGTTTGATTGAATGATTGTCTTGGGACCTAGTAGTTTGCTTGGGTACTAGTAATAGTCTCTGAGTGCCGACCACATCTAGGGTACCCTCCCACGGTGTGACATTTATAGTCATAATTCATAAGACATTTTCATGAAAATAGAGAGGGATTAATTGATGCATGGAACAATCATAAATCGTATGTCTTAAGAAATTTCTTTAGAAAGGAACATTGAAATCATCCAACCTTAGCCATATTAAAATCCATCTTAGAATAAAAATCACACTTGAAAATATATGTACATTTACTTAACAAAATAGTCATTAAACTTTAAGAACATCCCGTAATAGCATAAGAACCATAAAATTATCATAAGCATGCATTAAAACTTAAGAACTTAAAGAAAATGTAAAATGCATAATAAGAAACTTTATGGGTGAAAGATACTAACAAATCAACTCTCATACCAAATAAACTAGAGAGAATCAAACTTGAAGTCTTGAGGAAGGAACTTGGAAAATCCTAGCCTTCTTCTTGAGAGCTCTTTCCTTAGAATTTGGAATTAGAAAAATGAGAGAATGAGGGGTGTTCTTAGAGCTTGAAGACTAATATAGGTATCTCTTTTTGTCCCCAAATGATGTATTTTAGAAAAACATATAAAACATGACCAAACTACCTCTCCATAAAAACTACAGAAAGCAATCTACAAAACCCCGACTAGGGGTTGTAGACCCTCTCGTGCGATGGCTCACCAGAGAGTCTTGAAGCATGTCCTTTTCTAAATTGGTAACTATGACGAACAGAAGGGACCGTACTAATTTCTATAGGTCATGGATGGAATCATAGAGTCCTTCCACACTTAGAAAATTTTCATTTTGTATCTGACACCCTTTTTACGAGACCTTATACAAGTCGTCTGATCAGTTGTGGATACTTTCCTCAAAACATCTAATTTTCTCAAGGTTGGAACTCTACTCACAAAACTTTCTACGGGCCGTAGAAAATTCTACGAGCCATAGATAGTCTCGTTAACCAAGTCTCGAGTTTATTTTCCAAGTCAAATTCTCTACTCTTAGGGCTCCTAAACTGGGGGTCGTTAAATTTTATCTGCCTTCCTTGGAGGCCACTGGATATTCCCTCATGTTATGCCTAACATCACTACACTTGAAATAACCTTCCATGCCAACCAAACACTTTACTTGATGATTCTTTGATGTGCTGTCAAAATACAGCATTTTTAATAATTAAAACTTGAATTTTTATGCGTTCTCAATGCGATATTAGTTGGTTTTATGTGTTTTTGTATTTTATTTGCAGGATTCCAGTGTTGGCCTTGATTTCGAGAAGAAAATGTAGAAGTTGTACAAATTTTTGTGATGCACGAGACCCTTTACGAGTTATAGTTCATTCTACAGGTCGTGAAGGAGGTTTCGTGGACTATTCCAGTGAGAGGCTTACGTTTTGAAATTTGTTCTACGAATAGGCAGATGGGTCGTGGACTACATTATAAGTCATATATCATGTTTCATTCCTTAAGGATAAGAGAAGGAGCAGTTTTTAATATTCATCAGATGAAACCCCCTACGTGCCATAAAGGGTTGTCATACATCACAAGTCCAGTTTTGCAGCAACTATGTATGAGACCCCGATTACGGCCGTCGAATGCAATACGGCTCGTAAACGTGATCGTGAGGCATGCTGACACAACTATCCTATTTTGTTTAGGAGTTGTGTTTTAAATATTATAAATAAATTTTTAGGTTATTTTTCATTAATTTTACAGCGAGTTCGACAATTAGAGAGAAAAATATAGTGAGATTGAGTAGAGAAAACATTGGAGAGTTGAGAGAAACACTTGTACTTTGATTTAATCTTTTAATCTTGTGATTATCATTAAACTTGGATTTGCTTGTGTTTAATTCAATTCTATAAGTTCTCTATTATGTTATTCCAATTCATAAGTCTAGCATCTACACAAATAATAAGTAGCTAAATCCACAACTAGAGTTATGGGAACCATGAAGAACTAACAAAGTAAAATCGAATAATTTATAAATCTTGAAAAGTGTGCATACATGTATTAATTAACTCTCTTTGTTTTGCATGTTTTATGTGGTGCCTGATGTGAGGCTAAAAAGAACTATATTTAATCATTATTTACCTCATATTTGATCATTTATTTATCCTTTTCTAGCATAAATTGTATGGATTGTGCTAAATTATGCATTTATTTGTAGGATTTAATTGGTGCGAAGATGAAGAAATTTGGAGCTAAGCCAATTAAAAATTGAAGATTATAGAAGAAAAATCAAGTAGACAACTTAATGGATTAAATTCAATAAAATAATATAAAGATCCAATATGCTGCTCATTGCAATTTCTAAATGTTAAATCTACTACGTGTCAGCTAATAAAAGGCGGCCGCAATTTGAGGCGGCGGCAACAAATATTGAAATGGCAAATAAATGGAGAAAGCTAATTTCCTTCCGCTTTTGGATCTTTCAATTTATTTTAAACTTGATTATTTTTCTACATCTGTGAATAGTCCATAAAAGAATTAATCCAACTAACCGTCTACTACTTATCCATAATTTAAGTTTTAGAAGTTTTATAGCTTGGAACTTTTAGAAGAGCCGTAGCGGAGCGTGGAGAATTTTGGTTTATTCTTTTCATTTCCTCCTATCATTTATTTGTATTCTTGACTAGTAAAAGATTATTTAGCTATTGTTCTTGAATTTTAATGATTAAGACAAGTAAGCTTATTTTTATAAATTTAGTTGTGTTTTTCTAATAATAATGAGTAGCTAAATTTTATATCTAGGATTGTGGGAAACATGATAGATTAATAAAGTAAGTTAATGTAAAAAGTGATTCTTAAGTAAATTATATGCATGTTAATAAATTCTCTTCATAGATTACTTTTTAATAGTGGCCAACGTTAGAACTCACCTAGTGCTACTAATTGGGTCAAGGTAGTAATGAATAGGAAAAGGGAGTAATTAATAAGATTTGATTGGAATTTCTAGTCTAATAAACCTAACAGGAAAAATAGGTAAGGGTTAGTAATGTCACACTACGGGGATGGGCCAAATCACGTAGTGTAGTACACCACAACTATGAGTAATAGGCTATAAGACGTTTTAGGAAATGTTTCCCCTCTTGTTACTTTATGTCGTGATATAGAATTTAAGGTAAGGTCCCCTCCCCCAAACGATTGTCCTTTGCTATGGTAGATCATGCCTAACACAAGAGGAAGAAGAGCCCGCATACCCGAGGAACAATCGGCTCATGGTGAGCTACGGGATGCTCTCACTTTCCTTGCACCGGTTGTGGCTAATCAAGCCAATTAAGGGGCCCAAGCCCCTTATTCTCCTACTCTGGCATCTCGTGTGAGAGATATTATGAGGATGAAAACACCGGAGTTCAATGGGTCTAACATGGATGAAGACCCTCAAGACTTTATTGATGAGGTATACAAGGTGTTGTCCATAATGGATGTGAGGTTAGAAAAAAGGCGGAGTTGGTGGCTTACCAACTCAAGGGGGTGGCTCAAATTTGGTAAACTTAAATGGAAGGAGGAGAAGGGGAACAATAATGTGATACTCTAGGAGGAGTTTATGGTTGCTTTCCTCAACTAGTTTTTCCATCTTAAGCTTAGGGAAGCTAATTGGTGGAGTTCATGAACATGAAGCAAGGAACTATGAGTTTGAGGGAGTATGCCCTCAAGTTCAACCAACTCTTAAGATAAGCTCCACACTTGGTTGCCGACCCAAGGTCTAGAATGAATAAGTTTGTGATGGGTGTTTCCAAGTTGGTAAGTGAAGAATGTTGTACCGCTATGTGGATCAATGAAATGAATTTGTTCCGCTTGATGACTTTATGCCGAAAAATTAGAGGGGGATAAATTGAGGAAGATAAGGGGCCATGAGGCCAAAAGGGTCCATTTTGATGGTAAGTTCCAAAGTACCAAGGGTGGTCGGTTTCAACAAGGCCAAGGGTCTTATCATGTTCCTAGTGGGAGATTTGCCAATGACTACCCAAGTCCCCAAGAGGGTGGTGGTGTGATGCCTAGACCCGTGTGTCCAAGATGTGGTAAGAGTCATGGTGGCCCATGCTTGGACGCTACTAATGCTTTCTATGTTGTGGGGTAGTGGGCCACAAAATGATGGATTGCCCATGTAATCGCAATAAGGATAAAGATGTTCGTCCTTATGGCCGGGTACGGATGCGGTTCCTTTGGAGAGAGGAGATCAACAAGTTGATGTCCCAAGGCACAATAAGTGTTATGCTTTATATGGGAGGCAAGGGGTTGATGAGGCGACCGATGTCGTCACTAGTATGTTAAAAGTCTTTGATTTTGATGTGTATGCATTGATAGACCTCGATGCCACTATTTCTTTTGTTATTTCTCTTATTGCCAAAAAGTTTCATGTTGAACCCGAATTGTTGTGTGAGTCTTATGAGGTGTCTACTCCTATTGGTCCATCTATTGTTGCTAGAACGGTCTATAGAAATTTTCCCATTTGCATCTAGCATAAAATATTGCCTTGTGATCTTGTTTAGTATGCCATGGTTGATTTTGATGTCATTCTTGGGATGGATTGGTTGCATGTCTATTATGCCTCTATTGATTGTAGAACCCATACAGTCAAGTTACAATTCCCGAATGAACCCGTCCTAGGTGGGAGAATCATGATGTGGTGGTCAAGGGTAGGTTTATCTCTTGCGTTAAAGCCCGTAAGTTGATCTATAAGGGGTGTCTTTATTATCTTTTGAAGGTTAGGGATATGGAATCCAAAGTCCTTCCCATAAAGTCTGTTCCGATGGTGAATTAGTTCCTTGATGTCTTTTTGAATGACCTTCCTGATGTTCATCCTTAAAGGGAAATAGATTTTTATATAGAGCTCCTTCCCAACACTCAACCCATTTCTATTCCCCCTTACTGAATGGTCCCGGCAGAGTTAAAGGAGTTGAGGAAGAATTATTAGGCTTTGCCAATCACCTTGTGATGCACCGATGTTGTTTGTGAAGAAGAAGGATGGGTCTCTTAGAATGTGCATTGATTACCAGCAACTTAATAGGGTCACCATTAAGAATAGGTATCCTCTACCAAGGAATGACGATTTGTTTGATCAACTGCAAGGGGCTAGCCACTTCTGTAAGATTGATCTTCGGTCCGGGTATCATCAAGTGAAGGTGAGGGAGTGTCATGACCTAAGCTAGGGACTAGACGTGACACGGAGAATGGGAACCCGAACCCAAACAATCCTCTTAACTTATCGTTATACATCATCAGCTGTGGAACCATATAAAAGACATAAAAAGTAAGAATAGGGGCAAAGGGGATTAGGGAAAAAGCCTTCATAATTAATAAAGAAACAAGAGTCAAACTCATATCATAGAGACATAATATGTCCAACAAACACCTCTAATACTTAGATAAGAGTGGGGAACAAGACAAAGCAACCCAGCTCAACATAGACCAAGGTCCCCAAAGTGGAGGACTCACCAACAAACATGAGTAGTACCAATCTAACCACGTGGAGGAGGAGGATGATCAACTTGGGCATCGGTTCCTACATGGTGATATCATGTAGGCAAGAGTATACGTTAGTATGTTTGAATGTACTAATTATGTAGGATGCAATGGAACAGGGTATAGGCATCATAATAAAAATTGATAACAATGGGCAATAGGCATAATAAAACAATATGGAATATATGACCAATGCATAAAAGAAACATGCTTAAGTAACTCATGCTCATGTAGAATATCATAAGTGTAGAAGAGACCAAGCTAGATTTCAAAAGTACAAACCCCTTGGTAGGTTAGTGATAATTTCACCCGTCACCCTGGTGTGTGAGGTACAAACCCCTCATCTAAGTTAGTCATAATTGCACCTATCACCCTGGTGTAGTGGTACAATCCCTCATCTAGGTTAGTGGCAATCTCACCTACCACCTTGGTGTTTGAGATTCTAACCCCTCAACCAGGCTATCATGTTTCTTCGTCCCCCCAGAACGGGCACAGTCTAATGCAACACTTTATATCGATTATATCATATGCATAAGCTCATTTCATCGTCATAACATCAATCATATCATATCTCATGCTTTGGTCCTTCAATTCCTTAAGAAACCACATTCGGACATTTTATCAAACACCTAGAGGGTGTATAATGCTAGTAAAAAACCATGAAATATAGAGATGAAATCCTACAACAAAATTCATTGTAAAATCATCAGTCAACACCTTGCAAGACCCTCAAGCAATATACATCAAAATCGCTCATCAAATCTTACAATAGGTCTAAGATTTATCGCTCAAGATATAGCAAAACAGTCACAACTTTACCTAACTTTGACATAGTTCGTAGATATGTTCATAATAGTAAACCCAATTGTAAAATCAACATTAAATCATGCAAATTGAGTAAAAAGGAGATAAGGGAACCATGGGTGTAAGGAACCAATGGCTAAAACCTACATATCTTAGCTTTGGGGAAGCTCTTGATGAAGATTGAAAATGGAGGCTTGAAGCTTGAAAGAATTCCTTCGTTCCGGATGAGAGTTTGAGACATGAATTAGGGAGTGAAAAATATGGATAAGTGTTTGAGAGGATATAGGGGAACGTTTTTGATGATATGAGGGTGAAATATGACTAAGTATAGGTAAAAACATGTTGGGAACACTTAGGCCCAAGACCTAAAAATCTTGGACCGGGATAGAAAAACAAGACACAAAAATGTATAGGAGCACGTCCTTGGCGCATGCACTAGGGGCGTAGATCATCTCTGCAAATTGTATTTTGCAATTTTCAAATTTTGCAACGGTTGCTCTTAAATTAGGAATAGACCCTTTGTCCCCCAATTTTGACCCCCTGAACAATAATATGAAGTCGGATTTTTAATATCATGCACGGATTTTGAGATATATGGAATTTAAAATTCTGGACATTTCGAGGCATATTTTTGAGCACTTTTTGTGGTCGTTTTAGGGAGTGTGACATTCCCAAAATGACCTTTCAGACTAGGTATGGGCATTATGAATTTTTGTGGGTTTGTCCTTTGGGTTAACCAATGCACTGACTATCTTCATGGATTTTACGAACAGAGTCTTTAAATCCTACCTTGATTTGTTTGTTATTTGATCTATTCTCATACTGAGGACGAGCATGTGGCTCATTTGAGTGTAGTGCCACAAAGATTAGGGAAGAGAAGTTGTATGTCACGTATGAAAAATGTGAATTTTGGTTAAAAGAGGTTGCCTTACTAAGTCACGTGATGACGAGGGATGGTATTAATATGGGTCCTAAAAAGATGAATGTGACAAGAAATTGGCCTAGACCATTGACCCCATGAGATATTAGGAGCTTCTTGGGCTTAGCGGGTTACTATCGGAGGTTTGTGAATGGGTTCTCTTCTATTGCTTCTCCTATAACCAAGTTGACTCAAAAGAAGGCAAAATTTTTATGGACCGATGAGTATGAAAAGAGTTTCCAAAAATTGAAAGATAAGTTTGTGTCCACTCCTATATTGTCACTACCAGAAGGGCTAGGAGGATTTGTTATGTATTGTGAAGCTTCTAGAGTTGGTTTAGGTTGTGCATTGATGCAAAATGGGAAGGTGATAGCCTATGCTTCTAGGCAACTCAATGTGCATGAAAAGAATTATCCTACTCATGATCTTGAACTAGCCGCCATGGTATTTGCATTAAAGATTTGGAGTCACTATTTGTATCAGGTGCATGTTGATATGTTTATCGATCATAAGAGCCTCCAATATGTGGTCACTCAAAAAGATCTCAACTTGAGTCAACGAAGATGGTTAGAACTTCTTACGGATTATGATATATGTGTGCATTATCATCTCGTCAAGGCTAATGTTGTGGCAGATGCATTGAGTAGGGTTTCTATGGGTATCCTAGCCCATGTTGAAGGTGGGGGCATAGAGGTGGCTAGAGAGGTCTATTAGTTGGCCAAATCGGGGGTTAGATTAGAAGAGGTTGGTAATGGTGGCATTGGAGTTGTTGATGGTTCAAAGTATTCCTTGATTGATGAGGTGAAAGCAAAGTAAGATGTTGATCCCTCCTTGTTAGAATTGAAGGCTTTGGTGAAAGAGGACAAGGTGGAGGTTTTCTCCCAAGGGGTAGATGGTGCCCTTAGGTACTAAGGTATGTTGTATGTGCCTTGTGTTGATGAGTTGAGAAAGAAGATTCTTGATGAGGCTTATAATTTTTCGTATTCTATCCACCCGAATTCTACTAAGATGTATAGAGATTTGAGAGAGGTGCATTTGCGGGGAGGTATGAAGAAAGACATTGCCAAATTTGTATTCGGTTGCCATAGTTGCCAACAAGTCAAAGGGAGAATAAAGGAAGGGAGGCCTAACTCAAGACATAGGGATTCACACTTGGAAGTGGGAGGAGATTAACATAGACTTTGTGGTTGGGTTGCCTAAGACTAGAAAGGGTTTTGATTCTGTTTGGGTAGTCGTTGATAGAATGACAAAGTCAGGTCATTTCCTACCGATTAAGACTACTTATGGGGCCGAAGGCTATGCTAAATTGTATAGTCATGACTTAATAAGATTGCACGGGGGGGACCTTTCCTATCATATCGGATCATGGTTCTCAATTTAGTTCACCCTTTCGGAGGTCCTTCCAAAGAGGTCTTGGAACCAAGATAAAGCTTAGTACGGCCTTTCACCCTCAAATAGATGGCAAAGACGAAAGAACTAT
>JAPFFP010000080.1:7567132-7593847 GCA_026153255.1 Solanum medicagineum
GGAGACCATTTTTGGCCATCGGGAGAGCATTTGGTGACATGGATTCCGGTCAACTCAAGTTCAAAGTCAATGATGCAGAGGTTGCTTTTGATATTTGCCTATCAATGAAGCACCAGATGAGCTCAAGAGTGAGGTGTGGGCTATTGATGATTTCTGATGATTGATGATGACTAAGTCGATCCACGATGTTAAACAAGGTGCTACTCGGGAGGCAACCCATGTATTTTTCATGTTTTGGCTTGTCTTGAAGTTTATTTTGGTTGTTTGAAATGTTAGCTAGTGGATTGATTTTTGTTTCGATTTTGAAGACATTAAGTTAGTTGTGTTGTGTAAAGATTGGTGAAATTTTTAGATGAAGGATAGCAGGTGCAAAATGAGTTCTAAAAGTTGGAAGAAAATGGCATTGGAAGAAACCTCTACGAATAGGCCTACAGGTCGTAGTTTACACTATGACTAGTAGTCATGCCTCATAGAGGCTAACAATATTCAATTGAAATTGGCACATACACTACAAGCAAACCTTACGATTCGTAGTCAATGCTATAGGTCAAAAGTATTAGGGTCTACTATGAAACCATGACCTACGAGTCGTAGTCGGGATCTTGTAGACTAGACTTAGGGATTTTAAAAGTCAGTCCCATTTTTTTATGAAAGGGGTCAAAATATTTTAATCCCAAAAATGAAACCCAATACCTAAAAAGTGTCCCCAAAACATTCTCCCCCACTTTTTTGATCATTTTCCCGGTATACGTACGTCATTTTTCAGTGAACTTTCCAGCGAGGCTCGGTATCTAGGATTTCGGATTCTTCTTCTTATTATTATTTTTATCAATCGTAATTCATCTTCTCTAGAGTTATATTCTTGTTTAAATTTTGCACACATACTTTAGTGTCTTTTCGAATTTGTTAATTATTGTGTGTATGAAACTAGTGTTGAGAGTACCCTTGAGAGAAATTATGCATATGACTGAAAACTGGGATTTTGTGTCCATTAGAATTCCCTAGGGTTGTTCTTCAGTGTGAGATTTCCCTTGATGTTTGGTTGTGATTATTATATCTTTCCATATATAGTGTTGATCACATGCTTTAAATGAGTATGCAAGGGTTGGTGGACTAACTATCTCATGCCGATATGAAATTTTTTTGTAGGTGTGCCTATTGGACTGATAATAGTGATTTCAAAAATCCTATAGGAGATTTTGCATCTAATCCCGTGAGCTTCCATGTTTGTATGTTAGAACTGTTATTGTAACTTTTGGGATTAAAAATATTTTATTGAAAAATTCTCGAATATGTTAGGGAGTTGAGGTTTGATTGTTTGATTTTGGGATGAATTTTTCTTTGATTCTTTGTTTGGAATATCATGCGTGGGTAATGTTAATGTTTATGTGCTTGACTATGTGTTGAAATCTTGCTTCGTTGTTATCTTGATTAGAGTGAATTTTGTAGTTCATTTGTTGATCGTGGTTCGTATGGTAGTGTTGAGGACACCACAAGTGTCTGATATTCCTTGCTACGAGGGCTGCCTACGACTCGTAGAAGAGTCTAAAAGTTGTAGTGGCCCCCTCATAGGGATTAACAATTACCTATGGACCCTTACCACTTTCATACGAGACCTAACTACGAGTCGTAGTGTTCATTACAAATTGTAGTGGGGTTCTCATGGGCATGCCTTTTGTTTAAATTGGTTAGTGGAAATTGGTACGAGCCAGCCTACGACTCGTAGTCTCCACTAAAAGTCGTACCTATGATTCGTACCTATTTTGGGATTGATTTTGTCTAAGGCGCCGTTGTACTACGAGGTCAGAGAATGACTCGTAGGTCACCCAACAAGTCGTACCTGTGCCTCCAACCTGCAACTTACAACTCGTGTAGTGTTGATTTTTGTGTGTTTCCCTTTTTGCTTTTGTTTCTTTCTTTGTTTGAGATGATTGTTTTGGGGCTAATTGTGAAGCTATGATGCAAATTTTCAAGAACAATGCCCCCCGAAAACTAGAGCTGCTGCTATAAGAGAACTTAACAGACGACTGAGGAACGAAAATACGAACAATGCCCAGTCGGGAGGGGTCAAGTGAGAGTGCCTCCCAGTCCAACACAAATGTTAATGTGGACTGGACAGAGTCCAATGATGCACCTTAGGATGAAGCAGTAGAAGAGTCATCAGTTGACCCATCTATCTCTGCTGTTGATCCTCATCATCACTGATTGGGAATCGAGGGTATGCAGGAGATATATGAGAAGGGACAACAGCCAAAGGCACAGGGAAAAACTGTCAGACAGTTTCACAAGGAGTCCCGGTTGAATGAGTTAGGGTTGAGAGAGTTCCTACTTTAGAGGTAGAGATTGATAGGCATGGTCTCTGGTGGTTATTAGAGTGGCTGGGCAAGTACGCCCCACTTATGGTCAGAGGATTCTATACTGCCTACGCAGCTACCATCCTTCGAGATGTTCCCAAGGGGCCAGCCTAGAGAATTCTAACTACGGATCATCCCAAGTTACCCAGGGTCTTCATTCGAGGACAACGGGTAGATATCTCCAAGGAAACCATCGATTGGGTTTAGTTTTGTCCTAACTACAGGGTGCCATAGCACACAACCCAGTATAACAGCAAGATAGACAAGATGTGATGTGGTGTGATTGGGAAGAATATTGATTTAAGGATCGAGCTCCTCAGATGGGTCAAGAGCCTGATAGTAGAGAGCGAATATAAGCCTACAAGGGTTACCAACCGTGTCGAACATATCCTGGAGTACCACCTGTCCTTTTTAGCCAAATTCTTATAGGTTATTATCTAGTCATGCATCAGGCTTACATTCATGGTAATGTCATCACCTTGGAGTGGGTCATGTTACTAGCCAATATCTTAGCTGGCCATGAGATCGATTGGGCTCATGTCATAGTTGAGCAGATTCATGATTCCGTACTTTGGATGAATACCTCATTGCCATTCCCTATCTTTATACACAGACTATGCATTAAGGCTGGAGTGCGTGTCTCTCTCCATATAGACCCAGATGTCGATGCCCTCCACACTATGGATCCCAGCCTTATTAAGGCTGATGAGAATACAGTGGCCCTTCAGAGGGATGTTTTTCTTCATATCCCTTAGACATTTTCTCTCGAGCCAGCTACTGAGGAGTCGACTCCAGTTCCTACCACCTCCCCTCCAATGGCGCCAGAGCAGCCTTCAGTAGTTGATACCGAGGCGATGCCCCCCATAGATACACCTGCATTAGAGCCATCCGCTTCATAGGTTACTTCTGAAGACTTAACCATTATGTCTTCGTTTGCATTTTAGGCTTTGGTACACAGTTTGACTAGGAAAGAGGCCCAGTTGAGCAAGTTGATGAACCAATCAAGCCATAGGATCATTAGACAGTGCGGGACTTGGAGGAGGGTTCCAAGGCATTTACCCTAGCTGAGTTGGAATGGAGAGTTAATGTAGTGGATGCCAGGGTTGATGTTTTCGAGGCTAGGGTCGAGAAGAGGTTTAAGGGAACTCGTCCTGCAGATTTGGCTATCGTACAATAGGAGTTGGCCAAGTTTAAGGCCGACTTGATGACATAATTAGCAGCCCCTATAATAGCCTTGGAGGATGTACCTATAGGTGATGATGCAAAGGTGGCCCAGAAGAGACAGAGGACTACTGAGGAGGAGGCGGAGCTGGATGAGCAGATTACTGACCTGGTGATGAGAGAGTGTGTACGGACAGAGTAGGAGAGGCAAGCTTAGGAGCAATAGAGATTACATGGAGCTAGTACCTCTAGTTCAGCTGTAGCCTAGACCACCCAGGAGGAGAGAAAGCCTAGGACCATACTGAAGCCGGTGCTTGAGCACCATGTGTTTGCTACTTTTGACCCCCATGCTTTCTTTTTGATACTTTATTCTTGATACTATTTCTGGATACTTTGTTCACAATTAAAGTTATGTTATTTGGGGTATTTGAGTTAGTGAATCATAGGGAACACAATTCCCAAGTTGTTCCTCAAAATGATTGTCTCTTTGTGATTATTAGCATAGTTTGTGTAGTTATTCTATTCCAACTTACAAAACACCCTTTCTAGAGAATATAGTTGATTGCTACTTGAAATGATTGTTGGTGAGTTAATTTGGTCAAACGCGTATTCCCCGTAGAATTGACCCTAGCCTCTGGTTAGTTTTATACTTGATAGCAACCGCTTCACTATTGGAGCGTGAACATCAAAATTTATGGCGTCGTTGCTGGGGAATGCAACTAAGTTTTTGACTTGATTTCACTAGTGATTAATTCAAGTGTTAATTTCTACATTCTCTTGTATTCAAGTTTTTGATGTTTGGTTTCTATTGTATGGTGTATTAGGTTTATATGCCCAACACAGGGAACCAAGGAAATCCCATAGTTCCAATCAACTTGGAGATCCACCGTATTACAAAAAGAATGGCCAAAACAAACGAGGACATCACGAATGATGAAGCTATTGGTCAACATGATAAAGATGTATGTAGAGAGGAAAACCAACCTCAAAGGGACAATGGGCCACACCATAGGGGCATCAACGAAAATTCTTATAGTGAGAATCAATATAGGTTGAACCCTATGGCCATGGATGGCATAGGACCAATAGTGTTGCCACCACTACCGGCCGACACTAAGTTCACCATGTCTAGTGGTCTCCTACAAGCACTTCAAAATCATGGTTCCTTTACGGAGCTACCTTTGGAGGATAAACATAGTCATCTCCATAATGTTGCATTTGTTTGTAAGAGTGTGATGAGTAAACAAAATCTTTCAATGGATGCGGTTGGTTTAAGAGTATTCTCTCTATGTCTAACAGGAAATGTGGCAATGTTCGATAACAAGTTGGGCTGAGCTACAATGAACCTTTTTAGAGAGGTATTTTTCGAGGTCCAAAAAGCTTAAACTCAAAGATCAAATCAACAAATTTGAGCAATTGCCAGGTGATTTTATTAATACAACATGGGAGAGGTTCACCATGTGGCAACCCTCCCGGGAGGATGCAAACTTCTGTATGTTTTAACCTTATATAACACTTAATAGCATACGAAGGATTTAACACGTGACATGTTAATTATATTTAAGTAATGAATTCAAATAGTTAAAGGTATAGAATTTCGTTCTAAAGGTGGTTTAGTTGATTTCTAGCTCAAATTTTTGGCATAAGTACCTTGCAAGTAATTCAAACTACTATCTTGCGAGATATTCATGTATTGCCCATACTGTTGTAGCACGCTGAAAAGTATTATCAATGTTAAAATCCAAGGATATAAAATTTGCTAGTTTCGTTTCATACAGTCATCTTAACATAACTGGCATTTTACTATGGAAACAAGCTTGCCAGGTCAAATTTAACTAAACAAGCCATAACTTAAAGTTACAAACCATGGTGCCATAATTTACACTAGCTTTTAAAACTTATACATGCATATGCAACAGGAGAATCATGACCATATCCCAAAACCACTACAATATCTATGTTTAGATGCAAATTTGATCTTCTGCATAGTTCCCAAAATTTATCATCAATGGTCATCCTCAAGCATCATCTCAGGTACTCATGATAAAAATAACTATCGCTAAACAAGAATCTTAGTGGTGTAAAAGCTAAAAGCTGAGACCCTTAAATCCCTCAATTTACCCTTCTTAAGTCAAAGGGAAATACAACTGGAATATAGTAAATAGACCAAGTGAACAAACACATCAATAGTATCAAGTAGTATATTTAAAGATCTAAATATCAAGGGCTCCTGGAAAATTTTTAAAAAGACATTCAAATATCAAGTGTTGCCTAGTATGTAGGTCATGCCTTCATAACAAACATAATCAAGCATCAAGGAGGACCAAAGCCCTGTATCAAGAAGGGTGAAAACCCAATTATCAAGAGAACCAAAAACCATATTAAGAGTGACTTTCTAGTTTGTGCATAAAATCGACTGCTTCCATACTTAGGACGAACCAAGAGTTCACAATCAAGATGGCAATTGATCCAAACAAGAGGCATGCTAATGATGACAAAGTCACAGCCACGAGAAGGACAAAGTCCATAAGAATGTCAAGTGTTCAGGCAATTCATACAAATGGGCGAATTAAACAAGTTCCGTGCAACTCCAAAAATATATCAACACAACCAAATAAAATGACAAAATGTAGCAGAGATATCAAGTTAACATTAAATGCACTAGCAGGTGATAAAGGCACAAGACCAAATTTTTAGACAAACCCGAAAACTTTATCACGTAACCGACCCTAACTATTCCAAGTCGTGGATCAACGGGTCATCCGTTTCTTCAATCAATTTCCTTAAGATTGTACAAGAGTGTGAGCACCTTAATACTTATTGACATACTTATTTAATAGTTGGTACTTTCAACAGGAATAAACTAACAAGATAAATGCAAAAACTGAGTCCTATTTCTGCAAATCACTCTCTTCTCGACAGCTTTACTGCCTTGCAACACAACTAGATTTTGAATTGGTAAATGGAAAAACTAGACTTTCCGGTCAACATGAAAATTTTAGATATATGAATATAGGTTGCAAATGATCAATAATAACTTCAGAATACCCTTTGTACAAGTATTTACAATCGAAACACTAACATTACACTCACAGTGATTTCTATGACAAAACTCTGGACAGAACTTTTCCTAAATTACGTCCACTATTTGGAATCTATAGCTACAAACTTAGGTATCAACACAACCATTAGAGTTGTAGATATGGATATTGGGGTTTCAAATAACTAAGAAGCATCACAAATTATAGTTCACTCATCTAGATATGATTAAAATATTAACAATAGTACATAGAAGGCTTATTAGACAGAAAACTAGCCATAACATTCACTGTGTTTCACGCCTCTTTTTTTATACAATACACGCTGATTCAGATTTTAACATAATCATAAAATTTGTTGGTTTGTGAATTATCTTTCCAAAATATATTTATGCACTAAAAACATAGCTATATACAACGAGATATTCCACAATTACTACAAACTATGCAATTTAAAGACAAAATTCAACCAATTACCAAAGGATAGGGGATTTCTCAACTTTGCTCCAAGGAACTAATTTGTTTCATGTATGTTTGTCAAATATAAGGTTATGAGAAAGTTTATAAGGTTTTATAAGGACATGAAACCAACTTACTTTGGGGAAAATATATTTTATGTCAAGAGCATCCTAAAAAGAAAAATGGTCTAATAAGGTGGCTGCCCTAATTTTCTCCTTTTCCGTCCATTTTTATTTTGTTCACTCATAATAATAATTATTAAGGCTTGTTTAAAATATATAATTTCATAAAAGTAAATAAATTGCACTAAAACAAACCCCTCCTTCATTCATTTCTATGATTTAAGAAAATCGATTTCTCTAACGACACAAACTCGAGTCAGAATTGTGAAGTAGGGGTTGATATAATCTCAAGGGAATACCTTTTTTTAAAGTGAATACATTATTTAATAATAAGATTGTTAGAACTCTCTCCCTCTTAAGAAATTTCATCTCGAAATTTAGATTATGCTAGTCTCGAAATAAGTGTGAATATTGGGTCCTCATATCTTCTTCCCTCTCCCAGGTGGCTTCTTCTCCTGAGTGGTCACTCCAAAGTATCTTTACTAAGGGTCTTGTTTTTGAATTCTTTTATTTCCCAAGATTGAATATGTACTGGTATCATGTCATACGTCAAATCTTGATTAACCTCAATAGATTCAACTGGTAAGGTACGAGAGGGGCCAGAATGATATATTTTGAGCATTGACACGTGGAAGACATTGTGGATCTTGTCCAACTAGGGTGGTAATGCTAATTTATATGGAACTGGTCCCACTCTTTCAAGTACTTCATAGGGTTTGATAAATCGCAGACAAAGTTTTCCCTTTTGGCCAAATCTCATTATTTTTTTCCATGGAGATACTTTTAAGAATACCTTATCCCCAACTTAATACTCAATATCACGCCTTTTAAGATCAACATATGATTTTTGCCTATCTGAAGTGATCTTTAGACGATCCTTGATCACCTTTACTTTGTCTTCTGTTTACTGCACAATTCCAGGACCAGTAAGTTTTCTTTCACCAACTTCACACCAACAAAGAGGAATCTGACATTTTCTTCCATGAAAATCTTTTTAAGGAGGCATTCCAATACTCGATTGGTAGCTATTATTGGAAGAAAATTCTATTAATGCCAAATGTCTATCCCAACTACTCTCAAACTCCATGATTCATGCTTAAAGCATATCCTCCAAAATTTGTATCACTCTTTCTGACTGCCCATCTGTCTGAGGGTGAAATGAGGTGCTAAAATTTAACTTGGTACACAAGGCTTCTTGTAAGCTAGACCAAAATCTACATGTAAACCTTGGGTATTTGTCAGAGATAATAGAGATAGGGATTTCGTGCAGCCTTACAATCTCATTAATGTATTGTTCTGGTAAGCCCTCGCGGGAGGATGCTACTTCTGTACGTCCTAAGATTACATAACACTTCCTAGTATACGAAGGATTTAACACGTGACATATCATATATAAGTAATGAATTCAAAATAGTTAAAGGTATAGGATTTCATCCTTAAGGTGGTTTAGTTTATTTCTAGCTCATGTTTTTGGCATATGTACCTTGCAAGTAATTTAAACTACTATCTTGTGAGATATTCATATATTGCCTATACTGTTGTAGCATGTTGAAAAGTATTACTAGTGTTAAAATCAAACATAAAATTTACTAGTTTTGTTTCATACAATCATCTTAACATAACTAGCGTTTTACTATAGAAAGAAGCTCGCCGGCTCAAATTTAACTAAACAAGAAAAAAGTTAAAAATTACAGACCATGGTTCCATAATTTACACGTCTTTCAAATTTATACGTACATATGCAACAGGAGAATGATGTACATGTCTAAAACTACTACAGTATCTATGTCTAGATGCAAATGTGATCTTATGCATAGCTCTCAAAATTTATTTTCAATGTCCATCCTCAAGCATCATCTCGAGTACTCTCTACAATAGAAACAACTATAGCTAAGCATGAAGCTTAGTGGCATAAAAGCTAAAAGTTGAGAACCTTAAGTACCTCAATTTGCCCTTTTTAAGTCAAAGTGAAATACAATTGGAATATAGTAAATAGACCAAGTGAACAAATACATTAATAGTATCAAGTAGGATACTTGAAGATCTAATTATCAAGGGATCCTAGAACAATTTTTACAAGACATTCAAATATCAAGTTTCACCTAGTATGTAGGTCATGCCGTCACACCAAACACAATCAAGTATCAAGGAGGACCGAAGCCCTATATTAAGAAGGGTGAAAACTTAATTATCTAGAGAACCAAGAATCATATTAAGAGTGACTTTCTAGTTTCTGCATAAAATGGACTGCTTTCATACTTAGGTTGGTCTAAAAATTCACAATCAAGATGGCAATAGATTCGAACAAGAGGCATGCCAATAGTCACAAGCACAAGAAGGACATAGTCCACAAGGATGTCAACTGATCAGGCAATTCGAACAAATGAATTAAACAAGTTTCGTGCAAGTCCCAAAATATACCAACACAACCAAATAAAATGACAATAACATAGCTATGATATCCAGATAACATTCAAATGTACCAGCATGTGAAAAAGGCACAAGAACAAGTTTTTACACAAACTTGAATCTTTTAGCACACAACCGACCCTATCGATTCCAAGTCGTGGATCAATGCGACATCCGTTTCTTCAATCAATTTCCTCAGTACAAGAGTGTGAGCACCGTAATACTAATTTACATGCTCATTTAATATTTAGAACTTTCAACATATAGAATCTAACAAGATAAATGCCAAAACTGAGTCCTATATGCAAATCACACTCTTCTCGGTAGCTTTACTGCCTTGCAACTAACTAGATTTTGAATTGGTAAACCAAGAAACTAGTCTTTCCGGTCTACATGCAAACTATAGATATATGAATATAGGTTGCAAATGATCAAGAATCACTTCAAAAAGACCCTTTGTACAAGCATTTACAATCGAAACACTAACAACACTCCCCCATGGATTTCTATGTCGAAACTATGGACAAAACTTGTCCTAACTTACTTCCACTGTTTGGTTATCCATAACTACAAAGTTAGGTCTCAACATAAGCATAAGAGTTGTAGATACACGTCTTGTGTTGAAAATAACTAAGAAACATTACAAATTATAGCTCACACATCAAGATATGATTAAAATACTAACAACAACACATAGAAGGCTTCTCAGATAGAAAACTGGCTAGAATTTTCACTGTGTTTCATGCCTTCTTTCGATAACATACAAGCCGATTCAGATTTTCACATAAATAAAAAAGTTGTAGGCTTGTGAATTATATTTTCAAAACATATTTATACACTAAAATCACAGCTATATACAATGCGATATTCCATAATTACTACACACTATGCAATTTAAAGACAGAATTCTACCACTTACCAAAGGATAGAGGATTTCTCAACTTTGCTCCAAGGAACTTGCTTTATTTTGTGTGTGCTTTTCAAATATAAGGTTATGAGAGAGTTTATAAGGCTTTATAAGGTCATCAAACCGGCCTACTTTAGGTAAAATATATTTCATGTCAAGGGAATCTTAAAAGAAAAATTGTCCAATGAGGTGATTGCCCTACTTTTCTCATTTTCCTCCCTTATTTATTTTGTTGACACATAATAATAATTATTAATACTTGTTTAACATGTATAATTTCATAATATTAAATAAATTTCACTAAAACAAACAACTCCCTATTCATTTCTACGATTCAAGAAAATCTATTTCTCTAATGACACAAACTCGAGGCAAAGAGTTGTGAAGTAAGGATTGATTTAATATCGAGGGAATACCTTTTTTAAAGTGAATACATTATTTAATAATAAGTTCATTACAACTCTCTCCCCTTAAAAATTTTTGTCTCGAAATTTACCTTATGCTAGCCTCGAAATAAGTGCGGAGATTGGGTCCTCATGTCTTCTCCCCACTCCCAGGTGGATTCTTCTCTTGAGTGGTCCCTCCAGAGTTCCTTTACTAAGTAAATTTTCTTGTTTGTGAGTTCTTTTATTTCCCGAGCTTGAATATGTATTGGTTCCTCATCATACGTCAAATCTTGATTAACCTCAATAGATTCAACTGGTAGGACATGAGAGGGGTCAGAACGATATCTTTAGAGCATTGACACATGGAAGACATTGTTGATCTTTTCTAACTCGGGTGGTAATACTAATTTATGTACAACAGGTCCCACTCTTTCATGTATTTCACAGGGTCTGATAAATCAAGGACTAAGTTTTCCCTTTCGGCCAAATTTCATAATCTTTTTCCATGGAGATACTTTTAACAATACCTTATCCCCAACTTGATACTTGATATCACATCTTTTAAGATCAACATATGTTTTTTTCCTATCCGAAGTGATCTTTAGATGATCCTTGATCACCTTTACCTTGTCTTCTATTTACTGCACAATTTCAAGACCAGTAACTTTTCTTTCACCAAATTCACTCTAACAAATGGAGTCCGACATTTTCTTCCATGAAAAGCTTCATAAGGAGGCATTCCAGTAGTCGATTGTTAATTGTTATTGTAAAGCAAATTCTACTAATGCCAAATGTTTTTCCCAACTACCCTCAAACTCTATGATTCATGCTTGAAGCATATCCTATAGAATTTGTATCACTCTTTCTGACTGCCCATCTATCTAAGGGTGAAATAAGGTGCTAAAATTTAACTTGGTACCCAAGGCCTCTTGGAAGCGAAACCAAAATCTAGATGTAAAGCCTCTATCGGAGACAATAGAGATAGGGATTTCGTGCAGCCTTACAATCTCATTAATGTAAAGTTCTGCTAAACCCTCATTGGAGGATGCCATTTCTGTACGTTCTATGCTTACATAACACTTATTAGCACATGAAGGATTTAATACTTACATATTAATCGTATTTAAGTAACGAATTCAAAATAGTTAAAGGTATAGGATTTCGTTCTAAACGTGGTGTAGTTGATTTCTATCTCAAGTTTTTAGCATAAGTACCTTGCAAGTAATTCAAACTACTATCTTGCGAGATATTCATACATTTCCCAAACTGTTGCAGTACGCTGAAAAGTATTACCAATGTTAAAATCCAAGGACGTAAAATTTACTAGTTTCGTTTCATACAATCATCTTAACATAACTGGCATTTTACTATAGAAACAAGCTCCCCGGCCCAAATTTAACTAGACAAGCCAAAACATAAAGTTACAAACCATGGTGCCATAATTTACGCTATCCTTTAAAATTTATACATACATATGCAACAGGAGAATCATGTACATGTCCCAAAACTACTATAGTATCTATGTCTAGACGCAAATATGATCTTCTGCACAACTCCCAAAATTTATCTTCAATGGCCATCTTCAAGCATTATCTCGGGTACTGCTTATGATAGAAACAACTATCGCTAAGTAAGAAGCTTAGTGATGTAAAACGTAAAAGTTGAGAACCTTAAATCCCTCAATTTACTTATTAATTCAAAGTGAAATACAACTGGAATATAGTAAATAAACCAAGTGAACAAATACATAAATAGTATCAAGTAGGATATATAAAGATCTAAGTATCAAGGGTTCCTGGAACAATTTTTACGAGACATTCAAATATCAAGTTTCGCCTAGTATGTAGGTCATGTCGTCACACCAAACATAATAAAGTATCAAGGAGGACTGAAGCCCTATATTAAGAAGGGTGAAAACCCAATTATCAAGAGAACCAAGAACCATATTAAGAGTGACTTTCTAGTTCATGCATAAAATGGATTGCTTCCATATTTAGGATAGACCAAAAATTCATAATCAAGATGACAATTGATCCGAACAAGAGGCATGCCAATGGTGAAAAAGTCACAGCCACATGAAGACCAAAGTTGACAAGGATGTCAAGTGATCAAGCAATTCATACAAATTGGCGAATTAAACAAGTTATGTGCTAGTCCTAAAATATATCAACACGACCAAATAAAATGACGAGAACGTAGCTGAGATATCAAGACAATATTCAAATATAGTAGCAGGTGATAAAGGAAAAAGAACAAGTTTTTACACGAACCTGAACCTTTTAGCACGCAACCGACCCTACCGATTCCAAGTCATGGATCAATACAACATCCGTTTCTTCAATCAATTTCCTTAAGATTGTACAAGAGTGCGAGCACCTTAATACTTATTGACATACTCATTTAATAGTTGGTACTTTCAACAGGTAGAAACTAACAAGATAAATGCCAAAACTGAGTCCTAGTTTTGCAAATCACACTCTTTTTGGCACCTTTACTGCCTTGCAATGCCACTAGATTTTGAATTAGTAAATGCAAAAACTAGGCTTTCCAGTCTACATTAAAATGATAAATATATGAATATAGGTTGCAAACGATCAAGAACCATTTAAAAGTACCCATTTACAAGTATTTACAATTGAAACACTAACAGCACACCCCCAAAGATTTCTATGTCAAAACTCTGTACAGAAGTTGTCCTAACTTACGTCCACTATTTAGAATCCATGACTACAAAATTAGGTCTCAGTATAAACATAAGAGTTGTATTCTTATGTACATGTCTTGGGGTTGCAAATAACTAAGAAGCATCACAAATTATAGCTCACACATCAAGATATGATTAAAATACCAACAAAAGCACATAGAAGGCTTCTCAGACAGAAAATAGGCAAGAACTTTCACTATGTTTCACGCCATCTTTCGATACCATGCAAGAAGATTCAGATTTTCACATAAACATAAAAAATGTAGATGTGTGAATTATCTTACCAAAATATATTTATAGACTAAAAACACAGCTATATACAATGAGATATTCCACAATTACTACACACAATGCAATTTAAAGACAGAATTCAACCACTTACCAAAGGATAGGGGATTTTAATCTTTGCTCTAAGGAACTGATTTATTTCGTGTATATTTGTCAAATATAAGGTCATGGAAGAGTTTATAAGACTTTATAAGGTCATTAAATTTACTTACTTTGGGCAAAATATGTTTTATGTCAAGAGATCTTAAAAGAAAAATGGTCTAATAAGGTGGCTACCTTAATTTTCTCTTTTTCCTTGCTTATTTGTTTTGTTCACGCATAATAATTATTATTAAGGATTGTTTAACATGTATAATATCATAAAAGTAAATTAATTTTGCAAAAACAATCCCCTCCCTCATTCATTTCTACAATTCAAGAAAACCAATTTCTCTAACGACACAAACTCGAGTAAAGAGTTGTGAAGTAGGGGTTGATTTAATCTCAAGGGAATACCTTTTCTTTTAAGTGAATACATTTTTTAATAATAAGGCAATTGCACACCAAGTGCTTGAGGATGGTTCTGGATCAAAAAATTATTGATGATGCCTTAGTAGAGATTTTTTATCGAGCTCTTCACGAGAATAGTCAAGCTTGTGCCGATACCATTATGGAAGGCATGCATTTCTTGATCTACCTTTTGCACAAATCGCTGAAAGAATGGAGCAAGTGGTCAAAACAATTAAAGCATGGGCCCAAAGGGAGAGAGGTGCAACTAAAACTTCTTGTACGGTGAACACTAACAATGAGCAAGCCAAGGTAAATGACGAGATCATGTAACAACTTGCTCAACTTCGCACAAGTATTGACTGGGTATTGAAACAAAACAAAGCAAGTGTTCATGCGGTAACTCACCAACCTCCAAAGGTGCCCATCTATGAAGAATCCTTCTTTGATGAAGGTGCTTGCTTTGTGAGTAATCAAGTGGGGGGTTTCCTAAACAGCGCCACAGGTCCAACTAGGAATATTGGAGGCAAGGTTTCGAAAATCAAGGTCGAAAGTATAATAGAGATGGTATGTATAGAGATAAATATGCAAGTTATTATGAAAGAGAAAGAGTACCAGAGGCCGAGTGGAGGTGAAGAGATGGATACAGGAATGGTCCCTATGTGCCTTCCCATAATTGTAATGCTGGGTCTAGCAATTCTAGGATTGAGGAAATGTTTGACAAGTTGTTGGAGAGGATCGACCATCAAGATGAGACTCTAAATGGGATGAAATCGGATATTTCAAGTATCAATCAAAAGATAGAGTCTCATTCAGTGGCCATCAAACAATTGGAGAAATAATTTTGGCAAGTATCTTCTCAGTTGAACTAACACCAAAAGGGAGCATTGCCAAGTATATGGTTCAAAATCCAAAGATTGATGGGCATTGCATAGCAATTATGATGAGAAGTGGGTAAAGCAACATAGATCCCCCAATGTCGGTGGTTGACTGTCATAACCCAAGCCTAGGGCCTAGACGTTCCACGGCGCACATGGGAAACTCGTACTCTTAACATATCATTACACATCCTTGGTTGCGGAAGCAATAAAATACAACAACAATAGAGCAAAATAGTGACAATGGGGTTAAGGGACAACCTTCGTATCATAAACATCAAGAGTCAAGAGAGAGAGTCAAAGTTCATAACATTACACATGACATGACCAACAACACTTCTACCACTTAGATAAGAGTGGGGGCCAAGACAAGCAACCAGGAAGCAGGTATTAGCTTGGGCTACAAGTGATATAGTCAACATATACATAAAGGGAAGATAGTACTGGAATATAGCATGAGGTCATAAGAAACGTCACCGGAATGGAGAACTCACCAACAAGCTTGAGTGGAATCGTACTGGCCACGTTTATGGGGATGTTCAAGTGGGGTTCCGGTTCCTACATGGTGACATGATGTAATAATAGAGTATGTGTTAGTACATTTGAATGTACTAAGTATGTGGGATGCAATGCAACAAGTGATAAGCACCATAAGCAAAATTCATAGCATAGGCAATGGTAAACATATAGCAAAATGGTAGGAATGAATGATTTGAAGTATAACCATGCTTACATAGAACATAATCCATCTATACGAAGCGACCACTTTAGTGAATATTCAAGGCCAACCACCTCCTTTGAGAGGCGCATGAGGTACAAACCCCTTCATGTGGTTGATGAGGTATAAACCTTTCATGACCCAAGCCTAGGTCATAGACATTACCGACGAATGGGGAACCCGGAGGAACCCCAAACAAGCCACATAGCATATCATTACACATCCTTGGTCGCGAAAGCAATGTAAAACAATATAAGAGACATAAACAAGGAAAACTAGGACTAAGGGAGAAAGATTAATACTTAAGTAATATGTAAAAGATTAGAGAATAAGGGCAAGGGATTAAGGGGAAAAGCTTGCATTACATCATAATCAAGTGACATAAAAGTCAAAGCTCATATCATAGACACATAGCATATCTAACAATACCTCTACTACATAGACAAGAGCGGGGGCCAAGACAAAGCAACCGGGCTCACCCTCATAGTGAAGATAGAAAATAAAGAAGAATGTCTCATTACATAATAAGAAAAACATATACTATGGTCCCCGAAGTGGAGGACTCACCAACTAGCTTGAATAGCATCAAACTAGCCACGTGGAGGAGGATGATGATCAACATGGGCACCGGTTCCTATGTGTTGATATTATGTAGGCATAGACTGTGAGTTTGTACATTTGAATGCACTAAGTATGTAGGATGCAATGCAAACAAGAATTAAGCATCATAATCGAAATGTATAACAATAGGTAATAGACATGTTATAGCAATACAGCATGTATGATCAATGCATAAGTAAAACATGCTTAAGTAACTTGTGTTCATATAGGATATCATGTGTGTAGAAGGGACCAAGCTCGATTTCCAAATGTACAACCCTTTGGCAGGTTAGTGATGATGTCTCCCCATCGCTTAGGTGGATGAGTGCTAACCCTCATCTAGGTTGGTGATAATGCAGCCCCATCACCTAGGTGGATCAATACTAACCCTCATCTAAGTTGGTGATAATGCCTCCCTATCACCATGGTGGAGAAGTACAAACCCTTCCCTAGGCTGATGAGTACAAACCCCCATCTAGGTTATTCGGGTTCTTAGTCCCCACGAATTGGGCATGGTCTAATGCAAAACTTTATATAGAATTTATCATGTACATAAGCTAATTTCATCATCATATAGTTATTCATATCATATCTCATGCTTTGGACCTTTATGTCCTCAAGAAACCACATCCTGACATTTTATCAAAAACTTAGAGGGTGTGGCATGGTAGTATAAAACCATGCAATTTAGAGATGAAATCATGTAAGGAATCCATTGTAAAACCATCAATCAACACCTTACAACACTCTCAAGACATATACATCAAAGCTCTTCATCAAATCTTACAATAGATCAAAGATTTATAGCTCAAAACATAGCAAAACAGTCACCACTTTACAAAGCTTTAAAACAGTGTGTAGTGACTTTCATAATAAGCAAGACCCATTTGTAAATCAACATTAAATTATGCAATTTGAGTAAAAGGAGGCTTGGGTATCATGGTTGAAAGGAACCCATGAAATAAATCCACATAACTTAGCTTAGATATGAACTTGGTGAAGATTGGAGATGGAGACTTGAAGCTTGAAGAAGAACCTTGAAGGAGAACCTTAGCTTGGGATGAGGGTCTTAGACTTGAATTTGGGAGTGAAAATATGGCTAATTGTTTAAATGATTATTGGGGAGTATTAAGGATGATATGAGGGTGAAATAAGGCTAAGTATTTTTTAGTGTGGGAACCCTTCATCCCTAGACTTATAAGTCTTTGACTAAAAAAATTAAAACAGGAACCAAAAACAACTTGGACGCGTCGTGGAATGGTCGCGCTAACCTCATTAGAATTTGCATTTTCTACACAAATGAGTTCTAAAAAAATTTGGCATAAATCCTTCATCCGAACTCAGAATGAGATGAAGCCAAGTAAATTTAAAAGCTTATTCAAATGGCTTTACATTGGTAGGTCATGGGCCACCCAGTTTTTTGTGTGCTAAGAGATATGGACCTTCAAAGTTGACCCTCATAAATCACTTCTTTTGTGATTTTCGGATTTTGATACAGTTTCTGTAAAATTCGGGTTAGACCTATTTTCCACTCAATTTGACCCCCTGAACAAGAATATGAAGTCAGATTTTCGAAATAACAAATAGATTTTTAGATATATGGAAATTACGATTCCGGGTACCTCCGAGGCACATTTTCAGGCACTTTTTCTGGTCGTTTCAATATCTCCCCCTTGGGAACATCCATCCCCGAATGTGAAAGAAACATACAAGAGAAGAGTAATCATGAAGGTCAACCCCAACAAGAATGCAAAAACACACTTTAAAACACCATTTTCAAAACCTTAACATAAGTGTAAAATCATCGTAAACTTGCCAACTTAAACATGAATGCACATGAATGACATAGGGGCTGAAACATGAGACTTGGAATCATAGAAAGGACTTGGCATGTCATCATAAGCTTGAACAGAGTGAAAGAGATATGGATATTGCTTCTCCATGTCTGCACCAGCTCTCTGAGAAACACATACGAATAGACAACTCTTCCAAAGGGCCTTGACGAACACTACATCATTATCAATCAATTTCTCCACTCATCCATCCAACACCTCCACCGGAACCTCCTTCTATTCCAACTTATCCTCCATATCACCCAAAATCTCAAAGATTGATATAGCACTAGGGTCACCAACATATTCCCTCAAACTAGAAGCATGACAAACTGGATAAACCAGCCCCTACCATAGGCAATTCCTAAACTTATGCAACCTTACTAACCTCCCTCTACACTATATGAGGACTCATAATCCTCAACTCAATTGTCAACCTTAAATACACCTAACCCACTTGGTACCATAACCACCATCTCCCCCTTGGGAGACAATCTCTACTCTATCATCTTCTCACAGAAAACTTCCAACTCTAATAAAGCATAATCAAGGCCTTGCCTAATCTACACCTCTTAACCCCAAAAGGTTTGGAACCATCGAGAACACTATGCTACCATGCTCAACATCCTTCAACCTAACTCCTTATCTGTCCAACCAATGGAACCCACTCGTCGCCTCTTTGCCACTATTATCCACATATGCTAGGTTACGCACAGGACCCTACTTAGAGCACTAACTACAACATTAGCCTTACCGGGAAAACTAATGCACACCCTTGCCATATTTCTTAAGGAGCTCTAACCACCTTCTTGCTACCCACAATGCCCACCTATCATATTTAGCAAACAACGTCTCATCCTCCAAGTCTTGCTACCCACAATGCCTACGTATCATATTTAGCAAACAATGTCTCGTCCTCCAAGACTTGCAACACTATCCCTAAATAATTCAGAAGCTCTAAACAAATCAATACCTCATCATTAGAGACCACCACAAACATATCAAAGTTGGGTTTTAAGACCCTATTCATGAAACCCATAAACACAAGTGAGGCATAAGCCAACCAAACAACTCCACCAATACTCAAAATGCTCACTCTTAGTCTAGAAAGGACACTTAGGGATATCACCTACCCTCATTCTCACTTGGGGACAAAACATGAACCAAAGATCAATCTTAGATAAGTGGATAACTTATCGTGGTTAACTAAATAGATCAACCATTCTTACCCATCGTATTACAACCTTATGTGTTGTACACTCATTAGAAACATGCTATGGAAGTAGCCCAAACTACCCTAAGACCCCCAACGCAACAAGCTAAGTCTTCATCCCACAAGAATACTTATAATATGCATGTACATACTTTCAAAGAGGCAATAATCATTTTCCAAATCATTTCAATGCACTATTGGGCTTAAAAGCCAAACACATGCATAATAATTCATACATAGGCTCAAATGCCAAAATTGTAATTTCATAGTCATAGTACTCATGCATAGGAATAGCCCATTCATGTACAAAATGGTGCAAGCACCCAAAATGCTTAAAGAGCAAAAATAAAACACATATATGTGATCACAATATTTTCAAAACCAACATTTTATCAAAATCATACCATAAAATGAAATTGGACTTACCCATAACATAATTTTTCAAAATAATCTGTGTACATAAATGCATATGCTATGAACAATGAGAAAGTAACATAGGTAATTAAGACTCCATTTAAAAATCAACATTTATAATATGAAGTTGAAGTGAAAACATAACTGATTCCATATTTAAATCCATAGTGTAACCTCTTATGCATAAATAATTCAAAAAGGGAACATGCATACTTATAACTTCATAAATCCAAAGTAAATCCTCATGTAACGGTTTAAATCACATTAAAATCATCAGATAAACACTACCCATGCATCAATAGAATTTTAGAATGATAATATTCAAATCCCAAATTAAAATAAGTAAAATCCATGTAGGTTTTCTTGAAAATAATTTTGGGTCTTCTTGATTGGAAGGGATCAAGGATCAACCCATATACAGATGAATCCTACTAGCACCAAGGAACAACAAAAGAAATAGCAACACCCAAACCTATCAAATCACCCTACTCAAAATGTCGGCCACAACATGGCCTTACTTAGGGTCAACTAAGTCATAGGAGCAACAATAGAAGAGAATCTACTCACAATCTCATGTAATAGCCCACTAAAACCAAGAGGCTCCTAATACCAAAGTCAAGGTCTAGGCTAACACCTAATCACCTTTATCTTACTATTGTACACCTTAATCCCTCACTCGCCACCACACAACCTAGGAAGATAACCTCTTACTACCAAAATTCCTATCTCTCCTACTTATCACCCAACCTTCTTCCTTGAACTTGTAATACTACCCTCAAATGATTCACATGCACTATCTCATTAGGGAACGTACCGTATTATCATCACCAAACCACCATAAACCTATCAGAGTGGGGACTCAAGCTCTTATTCATGAGACTCATAGGCATACCCGGTGTACTGGTCAAACCAAAGGACACTACCCCAAAGTTCAAAATATTGGAAAGGACATTCAAAGCCTCATCTACCACCACCAAAAAATTTTATAGACAAAACAACTTAGGTTCAACACCACTATTTCTCACAAGAAAACAAATTCAACCCCTTGGAACCCAATTGTACCTTAATACAAGAAATGGACCTACCTCCCTTGCTACCATTCATCAACCTCCCACTGAAAGACTTGCTCATCGGGGAATCAGGAGCTATCTCTATGGGTCCTACCATCCATGAAGACACAATATGCATGCAACCATTCCATTCCTATAATGACATCCAAATCCACCATGCCAACTACAACAAACCACAAAGCAAGACCTAATGCAATAGAAACCTGGATCAACACTTATAAACCTCCTAGCAACAATACACCCAACAAAAGAATAGACACCAAAGATCCACACAACACCTTGGGTACATAAGAAGCGCCACTAGCAACCCAAAGAATAGAGAAGAAATACTAGCACAACGGGCCTAACAGTACATACACAACAAAGCCAAGAAAACTTCAACTTACAAGTAATAGCATCAGGCATCCCATCATCTCCTTGAGCCACTTGATCAACACGACCACCTTGATCTAAAGGTCGGCCACCCTTACGCTTCCTTCAAACAAACGGACAATCCTTTAGCTTGTGACCCACTTTACTACAAACATAACAAGCATTGGTACCTCTCAAGCATGGGACATTATGGCCTCTATGACATTTTGGGCACGTAGCATAAGGTACTACACCACCTCTATCTCTCCCCTTGGAGCTTTGGAACTTACCACATTACGGGCCCTCTTGGCCTCACTACCTCCCGTCTCACTACTAGAATCTTGGGAGCACCCACTTGATGATCGAGGTGAGTTTCCAATTTTGTTGCCGCTTTGGATACCTCCAATAGAGCATTGCAAATCTCCGCATTCATCATAGCATCGTCCTGAGTAGCTTGAGATATATCTAGTAATGTAATGGTTAGGGGTTAGTAATAATCCCTAGGGGACGTAACTCTATCGCACGTCATGGAACATGAAGAAGTGAAACATTTGCTAAAATGTCCCATAGCCTCCTACTGATAGTTGTGGTGCACAACAAAACCATGAATAAGACTCTAATCGATGCGATGTGTTGGACTCCGAGGATCTATCAACCTAGTGCTCTGATACCACCTTTATCACGACCCAAGCCTAGGGCCTAGATGTGACCAGCGAATGGGGAACTCAGAGAAACCCCAAACAAGGCTCACAACATATAATTACACATCCTTGGTCGTTGGAGCAATGTAAAACAACATAAGAGACATAAACAAGGGAAATTGGGACTAAGCGAGAAAGCATAATACTTAAGTAATATGTAAAAGTTTAGAGAACAAAGGCAAGAGAATAAGGGGAAAAGCTTACGTAACATCATAATCAAGAGACAAAAGAGTCAAGGCTCATATCATAGATACATAGCATATCAAACAACACCTCTACTACATAGATAAGAGCGAGGGCCAAGACAAAGCAACCGAGCTCACCCTCATAGTCAAGATAGAAAACAAAGAAGAATTTCTCATTACATAATAAGAGAAACATATACTAAGGTCCCCCAAGTGGAGGATTCACCAACTAGCTTGAATAACATCGAACTAGCCACGTGGAGGAGGATGGTGATCAACTTGGGTACTAGTTCCTGCAAAGTGATATCATGTAGGCATAGAGTATGTGTTAGTATGTTTGAATGTACTAAGTATGTAGGATGCAATGCAAACAAGAATTAAGCATCATAATTAAAATGCATAACAATTGGCTATAGACATAGTATAGCAATATGACATGTATGCTAAATGCATAAGTAAAATATTTTTAAGTAACTCATGCTGATATAGGATATCATATGTATAGAAGAGACCAAGCTAGATTTCCAAATGTAAAACCCTTTGGTAGGTTGGTGATGATGCCGCCCTATCATTTAGGTGGATGCGTACTAACCCTCATCTATGTTGGTGTTAATGCCACCCCATCACCTAGGTGGACGAGTACTAACCCTCATCTAGGTTGGTGATAATGCTGCCCCATCACCATGGTGGAGAAGTACAAACCCTTCCGTAGGTTGATGAGTACAAACCCTTATCTAGGTTATTCGGGTTCTTAGTCCCCCTCGAATTGGGCATAGTCTAATGCAACACTTTATATAGAATTTATCATGTACATAAGCTCATTCCATCATCATATAGTTATTCATATAATATCTCATAGTTTTGACCTTTAAACCCTCAAGAAACCACATCAGGACAGTTTATCAAACACTTAGAGGGTGTGAAATGGTAATATAAAACCATGCAACTTAGAGATAAAATCATGCAAGAAATCCATTGTAAAACCATCAATCAACACCTTGCAACACCCTCAAGACATATACATCAAATTTGATCATCAAATATTACAATAGATCAAAGATTTATAGCTCAAAACATAGAAAAACAGTCACCACTTTACATAGCTTTAACATAGTGTGCAGTGAATTTCATATAAGCAAGACCCATTTGTAAATCAACTTTAAATCATGCAATTTGAGTACAAGGAGGCTTGGGTATCATGGGTGAAAGGACCCAATGAAAGAAACACACATACCTTAGCTTAGAGATGAACTTGGTTAAGATTGGAGATGGAGACTTGAAGCTTGGAAGAGAACCTTAGCTTGGGATATGGGTCTGAGACTTGAATTTGGGAGTGAAAATATGGCTAATTATTTGAGTGAGTATTGGGGAGTGTTAAGGATGATATGAGGGTAAAATAAGGCTAAGAATATGTTTTTTCGATTGTGGGAACCCTTAATCCCAAGACTTATAAGTCTTTGACTGAAAAAATTAAAACAGGAACCAAAAACAACAGGGGCGCGTCACGAAAGTGTCGCGCTAATGTCACTAGAATTTGCATTTTCTGCACAAACGAGTTCAAAAAAAGGGGCATAAATCCATTATCCAAATTTGGAATAAGGTGAAAACAAGTACATTAGAAAGCTAATTCAAAGGAATTTAAGTTGGTAGGTCGTGGGCCACCAATTTCTTTGTGTGCTAGGAGATATAGCCCTTCAAAATTTGACCCTCCTTAATCGCATCTTTTGCTATTTTTGGATTTTGATACGGTAGCTCCAAATTTCAGGTAAGACCCATTACCCACTCAATTTGACCCCCTGAACAAGAAATGAAGTTGGATTTCGGAATAATGAATGGATTTGTAGATATATGGAAATGACGATTTCGAGTACTTCCAAGGTACATTTTCGGGCACTTTTTGGGGTCATTTCAAAACCCCCTCAACATGGTTGATGCGGTATAAACCCCCCAACATTATTGATTTAGTACAAACCCTCCAAAATGGTTATCAAGGTGCCAACCCCTCGACATGGTTGCATGGGCCTACCAGTTCTCGAGCAAGGCAATCGAGGTACAAATCTCTCAACAAAGTTACCTGGGCCTACAACCCCCCAAGTGAGGCTTGTTCATTTTCCACACATCATAGAGATAATATCATATGCATACAATTTCTTTCATCATCATATAATCAATCAACTCATAAGATATGCATTGTAGTTTCAATTCCTCAAGAAATCATAATCCGGACATTTTATCAAACACTTGGCGGGTGTGTAGTGCTAGTGTAAAATCATGAAATTCAAGAGTGAAATCATGCTAGAAAATTCAATGTAAAACCTTCAATAGATACTTAGTAACACCTTCAAGCAATATAGATCAACAACCTTCATTGAATCTCACAATAGATGTTAGATTTATAGCTCAAAACATGTTAAAACAACCATAATTTCATGAAATCCCAACGTAGTGTGCAGTGAAATTCATAATGGATAAGACCCATGAATAAATCAACTTTAAATCATGAAATTTTTGGTAAAAAAGATCTTGGGTATCATAGGGTGAGAGGAACCCATGAAAGAAACCCACATACTATAGCCTTGGAGGATAGTCTTGTGAATATTGGAGATGGAGACGTGAAGCTTGATTGATAACTTCAGAATCCGGATGAGTTTGAGACTTGAATTTAGGAGATAAAATATTTGCTTAGTGTTTGAGTGAGTATTCGGGAATGTTTTGAATGATATGAGGGTGAAATAAGGCTAAGTATAGGTATTTTCATGCATGGGAAAACTTAGGCCCAAGAGCAAAAAGTCTTGGACCGAGATAGAAAACTGGCCACAAAAATGAACTGAGGAGCGCCCTTGGTGCGTCGCGCCAAGGACGTAAAAACCTCTCTGGAAATCGATTTTTATGATTTTCAAAATTCGATACGGTTTCTCTTAAATCGAGGAAACCCATTACCCAATCAATTTGACCCCTTAAACAAGAATATAAAGTCAAATTTTTGATATCGCGCACAGATTTTGAGATATATGGAAGTTATGATTCCAGGCACTTTCGAGGAACATTTTCGAGCACTTTTTGGAGTCGTTTCAATATCTCTCCCTTGGAAAAATTCGTCCTCGGATGTCAAAGAAACGTATATGAGAGATGCAAACATGACAATTTCAGCCCACATAGAGATGCAATAATGCACTTAAACATCATTTTAAAAGTATCATCATGAGTGTATATCAATATAATCATGAATTTATGCAATGACATGAGGGCTAAACTTAAGACTTGAGACCTTATAGAGGATTTAAATCAATAACTTAGGCTAGAGTGGATTGAATAGGTAAGGATATCGATTTTGCATGTTCACTTTGCTTTCCCAAGTAGAACTTTCAACTTGTTGATTCCTCCAAAGGACATTAATGGAAGCCACACACTTGTTCATCAACCTCTTCACTTGTCTATCAAAAATCTGAATCGGAACCTACACACTTTCTAAACATAGACACATGAAAGACTGGATGAACCAATTCCATTTCTCTAGGCAAAACTAACTCTTAAGAGACCTTACCAATCCTTCTCATCACCCTATAAGGACCCAAATATATAGGACTTAACTTGACCTTCTTACCAAAACGGACCACACCCTTCGTGGGTGACACCTTCAAGTAAACCCAATCACCAACCTTGAATTCAAGATCCCTCCTCCTCGCATCGGTATAAGACTTTTGGTAACTTTGGGCTATTTTAAAGTTTTATCTAGTTGTCCTAACCTTCTATAGAGCCTCCATAACAAAATCTGGTCCTAAAAAAGCCATCTCTCAAACCTCAAACCATTCAACCAGTGATCTACAACGCCTACCATAAAGAGCCTCAAAAGGAGCCATACCGACGCTAGAATAATAGCTATTGTTATAGGCAAACTCTATCAATGGATGATGGACATCCCAACTACCCTTGAGCTCTAATACACAAGCCCTAAGTATGTACTCAAGTGTTCAGATAGTTCTTTCAGCTTGGCCATCCGTTTGACCGTGAAAGGTCGTACTAAGCTTAACTCTTTTACCAAGACCCCTTTGGAAAGACCTCTAAAAGTGCGAAGTGAATTAGGAACCATGATTTGATATGATGGACAAAGGAACTCCATGAAACCTCACCAAATCATTAATATACAACCTAGCATAATCTTTAGCCCCATATGTAGTCTTAACTAGTAAAGAGTGACCCACTTTCGTCATCTATCAACCACAATCCAAATGGAATAAAAACCCTTCCTAGTCTTGGGCAACACAACAATAAATTCCATATTAATCACTTCCCACTTCCAAATGGGAATCTCTATGTCTTGGGTTAGGCCACCCGGCCTTTGATGTTCGGCTTTAACTTGTTGACAACTATGACAACCGGAAACAAATTTGGCAATGTCCCTCTTCATGCCTCCCCACCAATATAAATCCTCAAATCAC
>JAPFFP010000080.1:7600091-7611905 GCA_026153255.1 Solanum medicagineum
TCTTGTGTATGTTACTCTACAGCAAGTCAGTAAAGTACAACTGCTGAAAAGAAGCAGTGTCGTATTTAATACTCCATATTACTGAAAGTTGTATATTACTGAAAGTTGAGATTTTCTACTCTGGGCCATCTGAAAACATCACCCACCTTCCTGAAATAGAACACTTTGTCAAGACTCTTCCACATATTTTACAGCAGTACATAACCTTTTGAGAAAAAGTCATATTTAAAATATACAGAGGAGTCGTGACAAAGTATTCTATTTCATGAAGGTTGACAAAGTTTTCAGATGGCACAAAGTAGAAATATCAACTTTTTGTTTGAAATATCAAGTATTAAACATGATTTTTCTTCTTTTCAGCAGTAAATAAAGTATAAGCAAAAACATGAGCAGCTTTTTTTATTTCTAATTTAGGCCTCTGAAAAAACAGGAGCAGCTTTGACACTCGCATTGATCTAAACTAAAAACTAGTGGACCCATCATTCGCAATGAACCTTATTCAATTACACTAATTCCTAATGATTTATTATCTCATCTCAAAAAAACTAATTAATGAGTGACAACTTCAAGTAATAACCAAAATAACAACAGCAAGAATAAAGTGATAGAGCAGACAAATTGTCTAAGAAAGGCAAAATAGAGCCCAAAAAACAAAACACACACTTCTCTGAGAAAGACCTGGTGATATTTTCTTTAGAACGAGCACAAGAAACCCTTCCTTTTAGATCAACTTTTAAAACTTGTTCACCTTTGTCTACAGGAGACTTATAAGGTGCTTCCTGTGACGACAACTCTCGCTTGTGTCTTTTTCTTTGTGAAAACTGGTTGTTTAATGTCTTTTTGCGGTCACAAGGATTCAGAGAATATAATTCTTCCTGGAAAGCATTGGCTGGTTTGGACTCGGCCTGCAATTCAATAAGCAAAAGTAACAAAATTTAATGGTTGACTTCAAGAGGAAGAAGAGAAATGAGTTTAAGAATGAGACTGTCCTTCTGCTTTCAACTTGCTTAAAAAATAAACAGCAAAAGGTGGACTTGAAAAGGACGCAGATAGTGAAGCCTGTTGCTTGAAGTTACAAGGTACATCTATAAAGTTGCATCCAACTTTCAGGATCTCCTTTTTGAACTAATTACTTCAGTAAAGCAAACTAAAGTGACAAATAAGACTCAGTTCTGATTCCCACATAGTTGCCTGTTTGTATGAAGAAACTGGCAAAAATACCTAGAGTGAACTGTAGATCTCTTCAAGATGGCCAGTAGGCACACTAGGCATAGGCAGGACGTGCACTACTTATTCATGCATCAGTTTCAGCACTATATGGAAGCATGGAATTCAAGAGAGAGCAAAGCTCCTGGAGTCTGTTAGAATTAAGCTGAAAGTAACAAATATACAGCAAAAAAGATGAAGGGTCTATAAAAAAAAGAATGATGCATCAACTATGCAAGTATAGTTCCTCTAGGTGATATCAAGAAAACAATTCGTCGTTGTAAGCCCCGAGTTTGATGATTAGATGTTAAGCTAAAGAACAAAAAAAATTGTAAAATAAATGTTGGGCCAACTTTTCAAAAGTTCCTATGGACACCAAAGCAGAAGTCATGTGATACAATTGATTATGCTCGTTCACCTCTCACGAAGTCCAAAGATTTTCTGCCTCTGTACTCCCGTTTTCCCCAAAAGAATTTCCCTTAATTTAAATATATAAGAACTTATAGAGTAAAGACAACAGAAAAACTTAACATAGTCCCGACACACACAAAGAGACCAGAAGTATTGACCTTACCAACTGAACAGAAGTGATGCCTCATGTACCCATCAACTTCGTGTCAACACAAAGATAACAAGGATGCTCAACTATATTATCATTAAAGAGGGAAAAAGATATTCTTTTGAAGGTGGACTGTGGAATAACTGAGAATATCATTACCATTATAAATCAAATTCAGAAACCACCTATACTATGAATGGCATGATTGTGGAAAAACAACAAAAATGCAGAATTTAAAGTCAAGACTCATGCAACTTCCATTATGAAATATTGTTGTTATGGGTTTCAGTAAGAGTTTTATGCCATCTTACTATGGTGCTAGGATCTAAAATACAAGAAGGAAAAGCTGGAATGCAGCACAACAGAATTCAGAATGGTCCTTGTGAAAAGAATAATTTTATGAAGCTGAAGATCTGAAAGAACAGGAGGATTATTGGAAGAATGCCTTTTTCGATGAAGTAAGAAGTTTTCATTGACAAAAGGCAAGCAACTGGATGGTGCCATATTACAAAAGCAAAAGTTAAAATCAAAATCTACTAAGCTTTTGGAGTAGAAACAAAGTTAGATTACACAATACCCGTGGAGCTAACAAAGTCCAGGAAGTTGTCAATTCTATTAATAGGGGAGAGAGCTCCAACTGAACAGAAAAAGTGAACATCGAGTATAAAGAGGAGTTGAAATCCCATCAAGACACCTGTGGTTTATCTCATTCCAAATAAACCACACAATGACTACAGGAACCATCTTCTGGACTTTTTTGATGGCTTTGTCAGCTCTCCTACAGTTTCAAAGTTTCTATCAAAGGTTCTCAGATGCCTCAGGACTTCAGGCCAATCCAAACAAAAGCTCAATCTATCTGAGTGGTGGGAATCAAGCATTAAACCGGAAATCTTATCTATTCTTGGCTATATGAAGGAGAAAACCCTTTCAAATACGTGGGTGTCCCCCATCCTCCAAAAAGCTCACAATTGGCCAATGCATGTCACTGGTGATAGAATCACAGAAAGGATTACGTGTTGGCCAGCAAAGTTATTCTCAAATGCAGGAAGAGTTCAATAAATTAAGTCAGTGGTCTTTGATATTCAAATTTACTGGGCAAAATCCTTGCGTTACCTAAGAAGATATTGAAACTTATAGAGGAGATCTGCAGATCCTTTCGCTGGACAGACGCAGCAACACTGTCAATGAAAGTATCTTGTCTTTTGGGACAGGATTTCCTCCCCAAGAGCTGCAGGAGGGCTTAACATCCTGAATCTTGCCTTGTGGAAAATGTTACTATCCTTAAACAATTATGGGTTGTGGCCGCCAAGAAAGACTGTCTGTGGATCAAGTGGGTGTATGAGTATTATTTGAAAAGGGAGAATGTGAAGAATCATACTATCCCAGATTATGCAATTTGGGTAGTCAGGAAGATCCTGGATTGCAATGCAGGCTACTTGACTTTAGGGGGACCTTTTAACTAGACGCTAATCCATGGGGTGGGAGGCATATTCTCATTTATGAAACTCTATACTCAGAGCATGCCATCATATCAGAAGGTAAGGTAGTGTTTTTTAGCAAAATATTCCCCCTAAGCATAAATTCTGTCTACGGTTAGTTGTTTAGAGAAGATTAGCCACAGTATATAGATTGCTTAAGTTTGGGATTTCATGTGCCAATGGAGTGAGTATTCTGTGACACTGTACAACTAACTTTTGGGCCAGAATGCTTGATGGCTAGGCTTCCATAGGAGTATTGGTTGTTGGCCAGAAGAAGTTTATGGGCTAGCGTGGGCAAATAAAAGAACTGGAATAGAGGCAGTTATAAGTTATATGTTTGCGACGACAGTTTCTCCCATCTAGATGGAAAGGAATAATCTCAGATTCCAAAAAGGCCACTTCCAGGAGGTTAGAATTTGCAGAGAAAGTACTGAATATGCATATTTGAAGCAGAGACAGCAAGAAGTGGAAGGATCTCTTGAACAGCCTTATTATCATGTCATGACTTTGTTGATCTATAGGCTAGTTCCTGTAACAGAACAATTGTTTTTTCGTTTGACTTATTGATGTAGTACAGTTTCTTTACTTGTAATAGTCTAGTCTTTCAGAATATTTGTCCTTGTAGATAGCTATAGCTGCAAACTTTCTTTGAGAAGGAGGTCTACTCCTAGTTTGGTTGTAAATATTACTTTGGTATCAATATAATTTTGTTTTTACCCCAAAAAAAAAAAAATAGTTTAAGCTTGCTCCTTAGGACACAGGTGTCTTACGCAGAACATTGTTTTCTACAACATATTTTCAATGTAAAGAAGAGTGTGCTAAGAAGCTGAAGCAATCTTTCTTTTGTGTATGTGTAATGCTAATTGTACTTGATAGAATTAGAGACAAGAAATTGGAATTCTATTGATTGAAGTTGGCTATTACTAACTACAACTCCCACTCAAACTAAAGCTGATCCTGAGCTGAATTTTCTTCCAAGAATGGTGAATGTCCTGTAAGAGATTGGGGTAGAAGATTTGGAAAGAGAGGAGAAGAAGAAGAAAATTGAAGAGAGAAGAACGCGAGAGAAGAGAATTGGATTTACCAGATTTTCATAACTGCCCCAGCCCAATCTGTTGATAGCTTATTGATTGGCAATTGCCCCAACTGCGTACCGAATTCAAGCTGGCCCAACTAACCCTTTTAATTGGGCCATCTGATTAACTTCCTTGGATGTAATCTCGACTCTTCATTTAAACGATCTCGCAACACATGTGAAGTGGGCCCCAACCCGAACGGCCACATGGCTTCTTTACCCCATTTAATCTCCAAAAAAACGCCCTAATTCTAAATTCCACCGCAATTTCATTTCTTCTCCGACATATAACGATGGCCACTCGACGAAATCAACCTTGTCCTCAAGGTTGGAGCTGAGCAACAAAGTCGAGAAACTATCCTTGGACACAGCCCCAATCTTCCCATGTCACCTCCTTGGGCTCATGTTTAACCAATGACTAACACTTTCACCACTGCCGCATGATTTGACTTCACTATGCAATGTTGTAAAATAGCAAGGGGTTGGATCAGCACGCGGCCTTCTCAATCACAAATAGGAAGCTGAAATTGCACTGGGACGGTGACTTTGACACGTTTCTAGAGCTGAGAAATATGGAAGACCAGATGCATGCATGACTTCGGCAGCAAGGTCAAATGGCAAGCTATTGTACCAATACACTCCACTACAACGTAAGGCCCGTTGAATTTTGCACTTGCTTCAGATGGCCACGGAAGTCTGTTGGTAGGGTTGTAGCTTAAGCTAGACATAGTCGCCCACTTCTAATATACGGTCCGTTATGTTATGATCAACACAGAATTTCAGGCAAGCTTGTGCAACTTCAAGGTTGTCTTTGAGATTCTGAAGCATATTCAGCATTTGGGCTACGCACGCTATAGTTTTGAACGGGGTGGTCCGCAGGGAAGTGTGGTAGTTGGTTCTGTACAACCAGTTGACAAAGGCCAACCACTTAAGCCAATGCCTTGGGTTAGAGAAAATCATGACCCTTAAGTATGATTCGAGATATCTATTTAGCCACTCTATCTGTCCATCTGCTTGGAGTGGTAAGCAGTAGACATTTTAGCTGAGTGCCCAAGGCCTTGAACAGTTGTTGCCAGAACTAACTAGTAAAGATAGGGTCGCTATCTATGAAAACGGACTTAGGAAGCCCATGTAGTCATAGGGGTGTTGTAGGGCTATGAAATAGCCATATTTAGAGAGTTTGTCTACAACCACTACAGTAGCATTCTTATGCCCAGAGGAAGGCAATCCTTCGATGAAGTCCATGGCAATATCCTACCAAGGACCCTCAAGTATGGGCAAGGGTTGCAGTAAGCCAGGGGAATGGTCTTGAGCCTTTGGCATATGTCACACTCTACCACCATTTACATACTTCGTCTAGGGCTAGTAGAAGATCATTTGGACCCTTGAATAAGTTCCTAGTTGGCCAGAATATCCTCCCAGGGGGCATTGATGTAGAGCCTCAAAAAGCTGGGTCCCAGAGTAGTATTTCTTTCCACCCAAATATTGGCTTTATATCTGAGAATTCACTGGTGTAGAGTGTAGGAGGGCTCAGAAGAAGGGGCAGTAATAAGCTCAATAAGGAGTTGTAATGACTTAGGGTCATGCTCATAACTTTGGATAATCTCATGCATCAAAGTGGACTCGGTGGTAATGATGGCATTGAGTGCAGATTCCTCTTCTTCCCTCCTCAATAGTGCATCAGTCAATTTGTTTTCAGCTGCCTTTTTATGTTGCACCTCATAGTCCAAGCCTAAGAGTTCAGTCGACCCTTATTGCTAATAATGCAGTGGTCTCTCTTTTTGTTCGAACAAAAACTTGAAGCTACGATGGTCTGTTCTGATAATAAAATGAGCACCCTTTAAGTAGCGTCTCCACTAGTCTACTGTTGATAGGAGTTAGGACAGCCATGTACTCTTTATCATAAGTGGACAATCCCAAGTGTTTATTAGCCAAAGCCTTGCTGAAATAGGTAATGGGTCTCCCCCTTGCATTAGGACAGCTCCAATCCCTTTGGAGCAAGCATCTATCTCCATAATAAAGGGTTTAGTAAAATCAGCCAACACAAGAACAGAGCAGAGGTCATGGCCACTTCAAGCTCTTGAAAAGCCTCCTCAGCCGGAGCATCCCACATGAATGCATTTTCCTTTAAATGGTTGGTGAAAGGTCTGTTGATAACTCCATAAGATTTTACAAACCTCCTATAATATCTTGTTAGGCCAAGAAATCCTCTCAAGGCCTTCAATGACTTGCTTGTAGGCCACTTGGCCATAGCCTCTATTTTTGAGGGGGTTGTGACCACACCCCTTGACCAGTGATGATATGCCCCAAATATTCAACTTTAGTTTGCCCAAAGGAGTACTTAGACAATTTTGCATATAGTTGTTCCCTCCTCTGCATTGTCAATACCTAACTGAGGTTGTGTATGTGATCAACTGTAGAAGCACTCTAGACTAATATATCATCAAAGACAACAACAACATACCCAGTGGAATCCCACAAGTGGGGTCTAAGGAGGGTAAAATGTACGCAAACCTTACCATTACCTCATAGAAATAGAGAAATTGTTTCCGGAAAACTCCCAAAAAAGGAAAAAGAAAAGAAAAAAAGGAAAACGACTAATAGTGAAAAGCAAATGATAGTAAGTAAATACGATAAAGTAAAAAATATAAGATGGATAATGACAACACAGCATACAAAGACACGACTACTCCTATTAACCTACTATATCACAAGACCATACATCAACCCAACCCTACTAGCATATTAGCCTTCTACCCTAATATGTGACCTCCACTCCTTCCTATCTAAGGCCATGTCATCGATGAGATGAAGTTTTGCCATATTTTGTCTTATCACCTCCCCCCAATACTTCTTCGAGTCTACCTCTATGCCTCCGTGTAACCCCTAAAAATCCAACCTCTTGCAACTCCTAACAGGGGCATCGATACTTCTTCTCTGCACATGTCCAAACAATCGCAGTCTCGCCTTCCTCATCTTGTCAGCCACAGGGGCCACGTCTAACTTCTCCCACATGGTCTCATTCCTAATTTATCACTCCTGGTTTGTCCACAACCTGCATCTTCTGAACATGTTAGCTTTTAATTGCCAGCACTCTACCCCATATAGCAGAGACGGTCTAACCACCATACTGTAAAATTTGCCTTTAAAAGTTTAGGTGGTATTTTTTTATCACACAATACTCCCAAGGCAAGCCTCCATATCGTCCATGCTGCCCCAATACGATGTGTGACATCATCGTCGACATCGCCACTACTCTAGATGATGGACCCAAAATACTTAAAGTTTTCTCTTTTTTGAATAGGTTGAGTGGCAAGCGTCACTTCAATGTCTATTTCATCTCTCGCAACACTTAATTTGCATTCCAAGTATTTGGTTTTGGTCCTGCTCAGTTTGGACCCTTTGGATTCCAAAGTATATCTCCAAACCTTCCAATCAATTATTAACTTTAGCCCAAGTCTCATGAATCAGTACTATGTCATCTATAAATAGCACACACCATAGCACCTCCTCCTGGATAGATTGTGTCAACTCATCCATTACTAACGCAAAAAGAAAAGGGCTCAACACAGATCCTTGATTAAGTCCCATTTTAACAGGAAAATACTCTGAGTCTCCTCCCACCGTTCTTACCTAGTTTTGGCTCAGTCATACATATCCTTATCACTCTAATATACACTATTGGAACACTTGGAGAAATCTCCTCAAATATTTCTGAAACGAGATTTATCAATGATTGAAACGTGGCAGGGGCATTAGCTAGCCCAAAAGACAACTTTAAACTCATAGTGCCCCAAATGAGTCCTAAAAGTTGGCTTTTAAATGTCCTTGTTCCCCATTTTGATTTGATGATACCCTACTCTTAAATAAATCATGGAATAGATGCAACAGCTACACCATTTGGGGCTAAATTTCTAGTGTGCCTCCTCCATGTGTGCTTGCAGCTACACCTCTACACTGACATTTTCTTCCATTGTTTTAGCTTGAGTTTTGACAATAGTTATCGTGAGCCATTGGTGCCAAAAATTGCTCTGATACCACTTGAAATGCTTATTGTAATTGATACAATTACAGCTAATAAATTGAACTTTTATTGACTAGAAGTAGGCTATTACAAATTACAATTTCCACTCAAACTAAGCTGATCTTGAGCTGAATTTTCTTCCAACAATGGTGAATATCCTGTAAGAGATTAGAGTAGAAGATCTGGAAAGAGAGGAGAAGAAGAAGAAGAAGACTGAAGAGAGAAAAACAAGATAGAAGAGAATTGGATTTACCAGATTTTCATAACTGCCTCAACCCTATCTGTTGATTTTAATTGGCACTTCTTGGCCCAACTGTGTAACCAAACTCCATCTAACCCTTATAATTTTATTTTTTTTGTAATAAAGCAAGTGATATTAATAACCGCATCAAGAAGATGCAAAAATTACAAGATATGGCATTTGAGCTTACAAAAAGTCTCTGGCTAACTATATAAACTATCTAAGCCAGATTTAGTGAGTTAATAAAATCCTGAATTTGTTCTGCATTAACAACAGGATACAAGTTGGACTAACTAAACAGATCTGCAATACATTTGGCCTTCAAAATGCCTAAAGCAGTTGACTCTCCATCAAAACATCTCCTATTTCTCTCTAACCAAATACTCCAAAAAAATACAAGGAGGTAGCATAATCCAGATCTTCTCAATGGCTTTGCCTACTTTCCATAGGCTCCAGCTCTCGTAAGCATCCTTAACTGTGAGTGGTGTGGTCCACCTGAGACCAGACAGATTAAAAAACATGCTTCATAATTCTGAGGCCACCTCACAATGAAGAAGAAGGTGTCTAGGGGTTTCAACCTCTTTTTTGCACATATGGCAGTTGTTTGGGAACTGGATTTTCCTTTTCTTTATGTTGTCTTGGGTAAGACATGCCTCAAATAGAGCTGTCCAGGTGAAACAAGCAAACTTAGGAGGTAACTTGGTCGTCCAAATGAGTTTCCAAGGCCAGTAGTCTATCATGGGGTTCCTGGAGCACAATTGTTGATACCCTTCCTTGACTGCGAAAACTCCATTTTGGTGTCCCCATTTGAGCTTATCAACTGCCTGGGGATTAATGTGACAATGCTGTAGTCTAGCAAAAAGATATACCAGATCGTTCCTCATTCTGAGTTGTCAGATTAACTTAAAATGTTTTGTTTACTCTTCATTTAAAAGTGATCTCACAACACGTGTAAAGTCAGCCCCAATCTGAATGGCCACTTGGCTTCTTTACCCATTTAATCTTCCCAACGAAAAACCCTAATTCTAATTCCACTGCAATTTCATTTCTTCTCTGTCATACAAGAGAATTTCTGTATATTCTTGTACGAGATAAGTTCCCAAGGTTGATTTGCTACTTTCACAACTTGGTATCATGAATGAGCTTGACTTCTAGATTTCATTGTTCTCATTAGCATTAATATTCAAGATTCCCTTAAAATGGAGAAATTAAGGGTGAAACCTGTTAAAAGTGGCAATCCATTTCTATATGCTTAGTATTTCACTAAAAACTGAATTATACGCAATGCTTCTCAATTATCAAAACATAACTTTCTTCCATATATCTGTAGACTTCAATTCTTTAATTATATTTCATCCACATGAACTCACAAGCTGTTGTTGCGAGCCAATATTCAGCTTCAGTGATAGATCAAGTGACAATGCTCTGTCACTTACTTTTTGACATATATAAGTGTCCAGATATAGATAATAAATCAATTGGTGAACCGGTTAATCTACATTTAAGTATCCTATACTATTGAGTTTTTCCTTTTTTATCATGGTCTCATACACAGCAATACTTGATCTGGTGCTTTCTTGATTTATCTTAAAATCTGTAAAAAGCATCTCACATGAAGACTGCATGAATGTACTTATACTTACTATATCTATAGCAAAAAGAATGCCTAGTCTGAGAACTGAGAAGAGTGAGATAGTTTATTTCCCAATCAGACTTCATTATCCTATAGGATCTGACATGGATCCTCCTAGTCAGGTAACACACATAAATTAAATCCATGGGACTATCACAGCTTTGCAGTCCATCATATTGGTCTCTTTAAGAATATCTAACATATACTTCATATGTCAAATAATAATATACCATTCTTGACTAGGTGATGTCAATGCCAAGGAGGTAGAGTTTAAATGATCAAGCTCCTTGCCTTGAAAATTTGTGGCAAGACATTTCTTTAACTGGTTTACCTCAATCATATTCTATAAGGAGTCTAATTAACTATTACATATACCACCAGATTAACACATTGACCAAGTGAAATATGACAATCAAACACTGAGTGATCGGCTTCACTGCCTTCTCTACCAAAATTGTGAATAATAATAGCGAACTTTCCAACCCTAACTCGTAGAGAATGCTAAATCCATGTAAAAACCCACACTTTGCAGGGAACGGTACTCGTCATAGTTCAGAATCCCACTAATCCTAGTTCATACTTCTCCGAATTGTAACAAGATGCTACATACTTCCTTTTCTTGTTTTTAGTAGAAAAGGCCAACATGCAGTAGTTTAATAAACTGCTGACAGTAAAGCATAGAACTAATTAGAAGTTTAGTCAACAATAGAATTGTAGCAAGTTGCTCTCATTAGAATTTCACCAAATGCAGTGAATGCACGAGGAAGAAAAGGAACTGTGAAATTAATCAGTGATAAACAAAGAGGAATTTTATAAAAGTCAAAAATCAAACCTGATCAGAATCGAGCCGTTTCCTCCATTTTAATTCATCCTCGTGCAGTTTGATATTTGCCCTAAGTTTTTCACCTCCATCGGGTAACCTAGCACCAATGCTGCCGAACAGAGACTTTTTTAGCCTAGCAATTTTGTCGGTCAGTTCTGTATTTGATAAGTTCGAAAGTCCTTCGTTGAGCTCTTCTCCATCCATGGCGATCAGTTGATGCTTTTCTGCAGGCAGCCGTGGTAAGGCGGAGTTAACCACAAGCTCCGCCGTAGGGTCGTCGTTGTTGAATATCTTGTCCGAATCGATTGGTATTCCTTTACTCGTGGCTTCCTCTCCCTTTTTCATGTGCATAGATTATGAAATTTTCGGCTCGTTGGAATTGGGTGCAACTGAAGGCAAAATTTGACAAGTTTGTTTCTCTAAGGAAAATGCACAAGTATCTGCAACCTATAATCAAAATTTCAGAAACATATTTAAACTTAAACTTGCTCTTATTACCTTTTAAACTTATTCTTGTTAATGTCCTTTTTCTATCTACGTGGTATATAGAATCCGCACATGTATTACACACATAAATTTACGCATGTAGTTAAGGATAAATAAAGTGCATTAAATTACAAAAAGAAATAGGTTCAAAGGGTAATAGGACCAAATAAAAATTTAAATGTGTCTCTAGAATTTTGTTTATTGTCTGGGGAGGTAGTTGTGCATTTTAAATTACAATTTTTAATAACTCAAAATATTTATCTAAAGTTTGCTTATAAAAAATAACACA
>JAPFFP010000080.1:7612005-7630570 GCA_026153255.1 Solanum medicagineum
ATTTGCTTTAAGGCTTCTAAAACTTAACAAACAGTGAGCAAATGGAGGAAACTATGGTTGTTGAAGTTCTTTAATATTTAAATTAAAATATACTGAGTTAATCACATATCAAATTATCTTTTGATAAAGGAAAAATGTCACATACATTAGGACGGGGAGTAAAAGGCACTATATGACAATTTATGTCCATAAATCAAAAATTACATTGAAAATTAGAACATATAATTAATAAATTTGAAAATAACCCAATTTATAATATAGTAAAATAAATTAAATAATTTTATTGATCATGTTAGGTCTTGGTAAAGCCCAATCTATCATCAGTTTGTCACTAGTACAATAAATAAGAATATAATTCATCCACTTTAAGTCCCAAAAAGCTCGCGTCTCACAGTTCCTTCTCCCAAGAAAACTCTTCGCTGAAGCTCCTCTCTGTTCTTTTCCAAGACAACGTTTTTGGCAACCTGCAAGTTCGTCGCTGATCTGCTGGCAAAGTGCAAGTTTGTCGCTGATCTGCGGGCATCCAGCAAGTCTCTGTCACCCGCAAAGTCCCCATTGCCAGCAAAGTCCTTGTCGGTGACTGCAACTTTTGTTACCTATTCTTTATCAAGTTCGTCGGAGAAGCGGCGATGAAATAAAATTACTCTCTTCTTCCCAAAATTTTTCTCGACCTGGTCAAAGTATCCGAACGGAATTGACCGAATGGGAGATGCACCCCGCGCCGGCACCCGCACCAGTACCGCGTCGAGACGGGTATGGCAACAAAAATGAAGAGTCCGTATAACATAGTATACATATACATGTATATATTAGATCTGCACCATAACAGTGCTATCTATAATTACAAGATCCCAACCATGCTTAGGAGTATTGCTTTACAAGGAACCTAGCATATCAACTAGTGATTCAGTCTCCTCTATATAGTTTTCTTTACACCAAAAATGAAACAAAAGGATACATTTCATTGACTTTCTGTACAGAATTGCTTTCATCTTCAAAAATTCTATAGTTCCTCTTCTTCCAAATTGTCCACCATATATAAGCTGGGACAACCTTCCACCACTTCTGTCGTCTAACTGCACCACCATTATAGTTCCATCCTAAGTTGCTCGGACTCTCCAAAAATGTTGCTGCATCCATGTCGGATCCTTCAAAAATACACTATTTTTGGAGGATCCCACTTGCACCCATGGACATTTTGAAGAGCCCGAGCAACATAGGTTTCAGCACTTAAATAAATCACAGCTTGTTGCTGGCAGGGACCATCTAAGTCGTACCAAGTTTTAAAAGGTTGCCACAACTGTCCAATTATAGGGCAATGTAGAAACAATGGCTACTGTTTTCTCTGGCTGCACTACACATTTAACATCTAGAGCATAGATGAAAACCCTTCTTACGTTTTCTTGAGCGAGACATGCTTTTTTGGCTAAGCCAAGAACAACATAAGACTTTGTAAGGGGTCTTAGTCTTCTAGATGAACTGCCATGGCAATTGCTCAAATATGCATTTTGCCAAATATGATAGTTGTATATAGATTTGACAGAGTAGATTCCATCACTTCCAGGTTTCCAAGCACAAAGCATCCTCAGATTCTTTGAAACTTTGGAAAGATTCCAAGGTATGGAAAAAGTCAACAACTCTTTCCAATTCCCAATCATGTAATAATGTTCTAAAAATAATATGCCACCCATGTACTCCTTTAGCTGATTCAAGGTTAATGTCTGGTAAAGTAGCATACAAATGAGGGAACAAAATTTTTAAGGGACTATGCTCAAGCCAGTAGTCATGCCAGAAGAGAATTTTCCTCCCGTTGCCAACTTTGAAATGATATTTCCAGCCAAAGATGGCCACAACGATCTAATGACTCTCCAAACTCCAACTCCAACGGGACAATGCACTGAATTAGAGCACTGGTGGTCATCTTGGCCATATTTATCTTGCACATTCCTCCATAATGCATTAGCCTCTAAGTTATATCTCCGTAACCATTTGATCAACAAGCTTTGATTATGGGCTTTGAGGTCTCTAACGCTACGTCTTCCATCATTTTTGCCGGTGATGAGGCATTCCCTTTTTTTGAGCAAATGAATTGTTTTCTTTACTTTGTTGCCCTGCCTAATGAAATTCCTCCTTAAGGAGCCTAAATCTTTTCAAAACCTTAGAAGGGATAGGAAACAAAGACATGACATAATTGGGAAGAGCATCCAATACAGTATTGAATAGAATGATCCTACCACCCAATGAAAAATACTGTCTCTTCCCATTAGAAAGCCTTTTTTCACACCTTTCTATAACACTATTCCAGATTTGCATAGAAGTGAATACTTTGAAAAGAGCTTTAATGCGAAGACGCATGAACCCTACAGCAGCTGTGAAGACGCATGAACCCTACAGCAGCTGAATTCCTTGAGTGGGGTTGCACAAGGGTTCTTATTGTGCTGGTTGTACTGGTATATGCATAGTACTCCTGGAGAGCAAAGAATTCCTAGTGGATATTTCACAATCTCCCAGCAACAATTGAAAAATCCCATAGAGTAGCCATCTGGCCTGGGCCTTTGTCAGCAGCACATAATTTCAGACATTCTAACACCTCTTGTTCTTCAAACTCCTTGTGTAGCCATTCATTCTCCTCTTCAGTAACTTATTGAAAGTCGAAATTGGGTCTCCAAGCTTCTGCCTCACTGTAATGTTTCTAATAGAATTCCATAGTCTCTCCCTTAGTACTTTGTGGATCGATGATGGCATCTCCCTGCACTTCTAACTTATCAATGTGGTTATATCTCTTATGAAAATTGGCCATTCTCTGAAAAAACTTAGTATTCTTATCTCCTTGATTCAGCCATAATATTCTAGATCTTTGTTTCCATGCGATTTCCTCATTCTTTTGCCACTTCATGATACTCCATTTGTAAACTTGCTTTCAATAATAATTCATCCTCTGTTAAGGATCTTTGCTCTTGTATGTGATCCATAGAGCTGATTTTGTACAGGATAAGAGCCTTTTTAGTCTTTAGGGTTCACCCTATTTGAAACACTCCACTCCTTCAGTTTTGATTTCACGAAAACCTCAATTTGCTGGCCAAGATGTAATCTGGTCTACCTGAGGTTTCACAAGATGTCCACCATTCCTCCACCCTTTCATTTAAACCTGCTACCTCCATCCACCAATTCTCAAATTTAAGATAGGATTTGGAAATATCCCACTCCCCACATTTTAGAGAAATAGGGCAATGGTCAGAGATGATCCTGGGTAGCACAGAATGTTTAATTTTGCTGAACTTCAGCAGAAGTCCAAGTAAATGAAAAAATGTACTCGGAAGAGGGGATAAATATATTGATCATAGTTTTCCCCCCAAATCAGAAGCTAGAAGGAACTGATAATAGCAAGAGTAGCCTGTTTACCATAAAGAATTGCCAGAAAGGTGGTCTATTCACCAGAAAAGCAGAACTTAATACTGGTGGGTTCAAATGAATGGTTAGTTGACTCCAAGGGTGCCCAAAATTTGGTAAATATTAAACTGGACAGTGGCTAAGTTGGGGGAAATGTACCCTAAGTAAAATAAAAAAAGAAGCTAGTGGAGAGTGGATGGAAAATATCAGAATTGAGATTTTCGTGAAATCTGTAAGTGGTGGCACGTGAAGCATGATGTCGGAGATATGATTTAGGTAATGGCATGTGAAGACGCATGAACCCTACAGCAGCTGAATTCCTTGAGTGGGGTTGCACAAGGGTTCTTATTGTGCTGGTTGTACTGGTATATGCATAGTACTCCTGGAGAGCAAAGAAACCTCGGAACAGTACTAAGTTGCCAAAAAAATTGCTCGGCAGTGGGATTTCTCTTCGACGATTACTATTTCCTAACTAAGTGCATGGACTCTATTTGAGAGAAGAGAAATTGACTCACTGTATGTTGCTCCCTCAACTAATCGAGGTTAAATAGTACAGTAAATGTCCTAAGAAAAGAATGAAATCAAACTAATTATGACATTACAAGGAATGAATCACTCCAATTGATCCTAAATGATATGCATAATAATTATAAGATCCTAACACAAACAAACCAAGTAAAAAAACCTCCAAATATAGCATACTTGAATTAGATCTTTGTGAATCAAAATCATGGTAAAAGGAACCACACAACTTACTCTTCATGAATGGGAAGAAATATATAGGCTTTCTCAAATATATTCACCCCTTTCCACCACCTTCTTAGTCTGACAAATGAAGCTTCCTTTTCATTCTGCTGTAGAGAATTAGGAACTGGATTCAGATTTACTGATATTCGAAGAATGTGATACACTGCAAGAACTAGGAAAGAAAATAAAGAAAGTATCAAATGCCATAGTCATCTGCAACTTTACATTTTGTCTTCAGAGCATCCATACTGCATATGAAGACATAGTTAACTAATTAAAAGTGTATTTCTCTAAAGCTTAAGCTTTTAAATGAGATGGTCGTGCAGATTTCAACATGGTATCAAAATAGCCGAAATCTTGGGTTCAAGTCTTACCGCCACACATTATCAAAAGAATTTCCACGTGTCTGGCCCATGAAAAAAGAACCAGGCCCACACATGAAAGGTGAGTTGAGACATAATTAATTCAGTAAAAGAGTGCTCTCTCTAACAGTTTAGATGAGATGGTTGCATACCTCAACACAGATAATATCAGGACAATAAATATTAAGGGATCGTTTGGTAGAGTGTATTAGCAATAATATTGCATATATTAACTTGGTGTATTAGTAGCACATTGTTTGGTATACTTTTTCATGCTACGTATAACTAATGATTGTATTAGTTGTACACTCTATTGTGTATAACGTGTGGATTATTAATACCATAGATTTCTAGGTATTAGTAATGTAAGGGTTTATGCATCCATAAGTAAATATATTATTGAGGTATCTTTGTCAATAAATATTTTACTGAAAAATTATGCAATGCATGCTATGTTTAATACACCAAACCAAACAATGCATAAGAATATTCTATTCATAATTAATGCAGGCACGACTAATACAAGCATTACTAATACACTTTATTTAGCATTATTTTTATACACTCTACCAAACAATCCTTCAATATTTATTGTACATTAAGGGATAAGAGATTGAATAGACTCACGAAAGAGAGAGAGAGAGAGAGAGAGAGAGAGAGAAGCTCGCGACTTGGATCAAGTGAAGTATATCAAGGATGAGGCAGGTGAGGTGTTGGTGGACAAGGCCTCCATTAAAAGGTGGCAAGCATACTTCCACTAACTCTTAGGTGAAAAAAGAGATAGAGACATTGTATTAGGCGATTTGGCGCACTCTGATCGCCTTCGGGATTTTGGGGACTACGGGTGTTTTAGGATTGTGGAGGTTAGACGTGCTATTAGTCAAATGAGGAGGGGGAAAGCGATCGGACCCGATGGAGTTCCTGAGTGGTTGACTAGGTTGTTTGATGTTATTTTGAAGACAGTTCAGATGCCTAAGGAATGGAGGTGGAGTACAATGGTTTCAATGTACAAAAATAAGGGTAACATCCAAAACTATAACAATTATAGGGGTATCAAATTACTAAGCCACGCTATGAAGGTTTGGGAGAGAGTGGTGGAGATGCGGGTGAGAAGAGGAGTGTCTGTTACAGAGAATCAGTTCGGGGGCGATCGACTACCAATCCATCGTGTGCAAAGACTATTGAAGAAATATAGGAAAAGAAAGGACCTTCATATAGTGTTTATTGATCTTGAGAAGGCCTATGACAAAGTGCCAAGGGATGCCCTCTGGAGGTGTCCGGAGACTAAACAGTCTCCCGATGATATATATTAGGCGATAAAGAATATATATGATGGAGCCAAGACTCGGGTTAGAACGGCGAGAGGAGACTCAGAACATTTTCCTATTCAGGTGGGACTAATCAAGGATCTGTGCCAAGTCTTTTTCGTTTTGCCCTGGTGATAGATGAGCTGATACGATCTATTCAAGAGGAGGTTCTATGGCGTATGCTATTTGCAAACGACATAGTACTGATTAATGAGACACGGGACAGAGTTAATGTTAGATTGGAGGTTTGAAGACAAACCTGGAGTCCAAAAAGTTCAAATTGAGTAGGACCAAAACAGAATACTTAGAGTGCAAGTTCAGCGTTGGGATCGACGAAGCAGATATAGAGTGAGGTTTGCCACTCAACCTATTTCCAAGAGAGAGTTTTAAATACCTTAGGTCTGTCATCCAAAGTAGTAGGGACATTGACGATGATGTCCTGTATTGCACTGGATAGCATGGATGAAATTGAGGCTTCCCTTTGGAGTATTATGTGACAAGAAGGTACCACTTAACTTAAAGGTAAGTTTTATAGAATAGTTGTTAGACCGTCTTTGTTATATGGAGTAGGGTGTTGGACAGTCAACTCCTCACATGTCCAGAAGATACATGTGGCAGATGAGGATGTTGAAATGGATGTGCGAACATACTAGCAGTGCCAAAATTAAGAATGAGGTTAGTCGGGAGAAGATGGGAGTGCCCTTAGTGGCAAAACAGATAATAGAAGCGAGAGTGAGATGGTTTGGACATGTGCAGAGGAGGTTTGTCGATGCCCCAATTGAGAGGTGCGAGGGTTGGATTTAGGGGCTACACGGAGAGGTAAGGGTAGACCGAAAAAGTATTGGGGAGAGGTGATTAGACAAGATATGACGTAGCATCATATCACCGAGGATATGACCTTAGATATAAAGAAGTGGAGGTCGCGTATTAGGGTAGAAGGTTAGTAGGAGTGACGGTTTTAGGATTGTCATAGGATTAAGTGCTTTTATGACTATGTTGTTACTACTTTACACTTATTTTGCTATTTTTTTGTTTTTTCTTGCAAAATTGACATTGCCCTTCGTTTAGTCAATACTCTATATTTGTTGTTTTTCTTTTTTCTTTGGGGGGAGGGGGATACATTTGAGCCAAGGATCTTTTTAAAATAGCCTCTCTATTTCCATGAGGTAGTGGTAAAGTCTGTGTAGACTTTGTGGGATTTCACTAGGTATGTGGTGGTTGTTTTATACACTCTACCAAACAATCCCTGAGAAAAAGACAACACACCAACAATTAGTCGGAGTCTACGAGTATCAGTGCCTTTTACAAGGTCACTTTTTACCTTACATATTTTACTTTGTTTGAGAATAAATAAATAAAGACGAGGACAATGCTCACTCCTCCATGGTTTTTTTTTTTTTTTTTAAATAGTAATGTTGTATTCCTAAGCATTAAGGAGATTGGGGTACCTTCTAAAGAAGAAACAGAAAAATGAATACTTATAGGGATTAAAAAATTCTACAAGCTGTTATGAATCCTCTAAACCTATCTCCTTACACCTAAAAAATAGAGATACAATACAATTCCTCTTAACTTTGCTCTCTTACCCATGTTTGCCCTTTAAAAGGAAGCTGCAAACAAGGCTCAATACTTTTAAGACCCATCTACCAAGTTCAGTATTGATCTATGAGACATAAACTTTCATTTGTCTCGACATACCTGTGTCAACGTGTACACCATGACTACTTTGCACAGAACTTTCAGAAATACGCTAAAATTAGTAAAGGACCTCCACGTCCCATACTAGATATTTTCACATACAGGGGTTTACGCACATTATACCAAGTGGTTGGAAAATTTCACATTTTATAATATGTTAAAACAGAATAGGTATAGAAATATTTAAAGAACTTTATTGAACTGATTGATCTTCCTAGATCGATTATTAAGCGCATTCCTAGTATACTATGTGTCAGGTATTCGAATCGGCTCAGCACTGGATTTTCCTTTCTATTTTTCATTTCTAATCAAGTGACCCTCTATATCTGCTAAAACTCCAGTTTTAAGTAGGGTCGATCCAGCAACCCCTTATTTAAAATGAACAAATGTACCAGCCAACCAAGCATACAGCTTACATATTAACTTGGGCAATATAATATTTGATATATCGAACAGGTTCAAGCAAAAACTTGAAAGAAAAAATTACTCATGCAATGTGTATTTCTAGGAAAGATGCAGTAATTTACATGAGTGTGTTTTATTAAATATGATTTGAATAATGTTTTCATTAATTAACAATTTGTTTACCAATTTAAATGTCAAGACCGCTTACAAAAGATCCTGTGTATGCTACTGTTCACACACCAGTATTCGATCTATACTTGGTAACCACGTTTATGTAACATAGTTATTAATATGGAAATTAGAAAAAATTACTTGTCATACAGCTTAGTCAAACTTGCATGAAGAAATTTTCTATCAGAGGGAAGATAATACCTTGCTCAGTACAGCCTCTTTGAGCTTCTGGTAAAAATATGTATTGAAAAAGTGATACTCATCAACATCTGCATGAGGTTTTGTCTTCTGGAGGTACCTGAAAACAAAACAGTGCAATTAGGTTATATCAGATTAAGAAAGTCTCTGTCAAGTTTCATCTTGCTCCTCTACCAGCAACACTATGGAAACTATTTGACCACCAATCTTCTAATTTACTGGTTACTAAAGTTGTCTTAGTTGGTGAGTTAGGGTAATGTCTCATTGATAGAGAATTTCAGGCCATAATGCAATATCAAGCTACCATGAGGAGTTATGACAGTTGACATGACTTTTATCTTTGTGGTTTTATTTAATGACTCCAATTGGCGAACCACTTGAAGAAAATCATACAAGGGAAACAATTTCAAACATAAGTTGCCAAGACCGCAATAGCAGAAAGTATTTAAAAGGAAATTCTTTTACATACAATGGGGATATGTTGTCACCTAATAGGAGTTGCATGCCAAGGTTGCCGGGCTTCAATGGATAATAAAAAATATGCTCATCCAGGAAGAAGAGCCAAAAAATGAGTCCAAGAATTGTGGTGAAGAATGGCTAAGCTCTACACATATTTAAGGTCCAAACCCAAGAGAAGAAAAACTGGGACCCACATGGAGCCCCAAAAGAGCTCCAAATGTCACCCAAGGGGGCTCAAGATTCACGCCCAAATTGAAGCAAATAAGCGCTTCTGTGCAAACTTGACATCTTTCCTTTATTTTGTTCGAAGAGCCAAAAAATGAGTCCAAGAATTGTGACAAAACATGGGTTAGCCCTACACATCTGTTAAGGTCCAAGTTCAAGCCAAGAGAAACAAAAAGTGGGACTCATATGGAGCCCCTCTCACCCAAGGGGGCTAGAAATTCACGCCCAAATTGAAGCAAATAGGTGTGTCTTTTTTGTGCAAACTTGACACTTCTTTCCTTATTTTGTTAGATAGTTTTAGCCTTTCACGAAGAAGTGCAATATTAACTTTTACTTGTTTTCTTAGTTTCAAATTTCCTAGCTAGGCTTAATCCAACCTGATTCTCAAAATGGACCCATCCCTTCTTACCCTTATTTCCACCACCCTCTTCAAAACTTTCAACGCGTGACACAGTAGCTTAATACCCCCTGCAATTGTTGCAATTCCGAATGTCCCCTTTGTTCTTGTACAACAGAATCACTGTACTCCACCTCCATTCATTGGGCATTTTAACCGTATAAAAAATGATACTAAACAACCTAGTCAACCACTAAAAACCAAACATGTATGTGCTCTTCCAAAACTCTACCATAATTTCATCTAATCTGATTACACTACCCTAGCTCATCTTACACATAGCACCATTAACTAGGGGTGGGCATAAATACCAAAAAATTGAATCGAACTTAACTAATTCGATTCTTCGGTTTTTCGGTTCAGTGTCGAAGTTCTTTTTTCAAAAGTTCAAATCTTCGGTTCGGTGTTTGGTGTTGGGACCTCGAAACTTCGGTGCACCGAATAACCATACTTCTATTATAAAAATTTTGAAAAAATTACATATATGCATGCATTTCGTTAACCAAAAAACAAAAGTCAATTAGCAATTAAAACATTCATGAAACAAACCAAAGTAGCAACAAATTTGGAATTCATATAGTTAACAACAACAACAACATACCCAGTGGAATCCCACAAGTGGGATTTGGGGAGGGTAGAATGTACACAAACCTTACCACTACCTCATAGAGGTAGAGAGATTGTTTCCTGGAAACCCTCATCTCAAAACCCATAAGCAGAATAAACTAGATATGAAAGACAAGGAAGAAAAGAAAAGTAAACACAAAGAGCGATTCGTATTAAAAACACATGATGGGAATTCATATAGTTAACGTGAAATATTATTTACCAAAGGGAACCCAAACATATTTTTGATGATGTATGTCATGTTAAGGAAATCACCTTCGTGCTTGTTTTCCTCGAGCAATAGTTGGAGGCACAAGTTCTTGACAAAGATAGATATGATTTTTAAGCACAGTAAGCATTCCATAGGGGGCCATCATCACTTAACATGATTTTATGTGTTTAAGTGTCTTATACTTTTTCAGTAGTCCCTACTAAAAAATCATTTTGAAAACACCGAATCAAACTGAACCGAAGTTGAAAAAATTGAACTGAACCAAACCAAATTAGTTTGGTTCGGTATTTGGTGCACACTTTTTCAAAATCAAAAACCAAAGAACCGAGATGAAGTTTGCTAAAACCGAACCAAAGAACCAAATGCCCACCTTACCTTTAACCTCCTCACTCCTAAAACACCTACCATAACCAAAATCCCACTTACTCTCCGAGTTCTCTAAAACATCCAACGTAATGTCTATCAACCCTTCTTCGTTCAAGAGTATGAAAATATACTTGTCATCTTCATCTTATGTGTGCCTCTTCCACTACCACTTTAATGTGCTCATCTTCGATGCACCTCACTTGATTCAGGTCTCGAGCCTCCTCTACCTTGCTTTGGTAAGCCCGTACAACTACTTATTTCCTCATTTGTCTCCTAGCTTGACATACAAGCATTCAAAATTTGTCGTCTTTGCCACCGTGAACACTAATTTCACACTGTGTTTCTCATCACCTTATACCTTATCGTGTTTCTCCACGTCTCCCCCTTTTCCTTGCTCTCCACCAACTTAGCATAAGCAGGCTTCTTCACTTCCACTTTGCCTTGTACATCTCTATTCCACTATCAATCCCTCAATGGCAACAAATTTTACCCCTCGAAACCCCTAACACCTCTCTTGTTGCTTCCCTAATGCAATTGGCTATCTTTTCCCACATGTTGTTCGCATCTTTACAACTTCCCCAAGCCTTCATCGCCTCTAACTTCTCTCCCATCTTCAAGTCTTTGGATGGGATCAAGCCACCCCAAATATCTTCTTCCCCTTTCTCTTAGTCCCACGCCCATCATTAGGAGTTTATGTTAGGTAGTAAAATTCTTACTTGGGATAACCTTGCAATCCTTACTAAGGCCTCTATAACCCTGAAGGAGTAAGCAATCAATTTAAGGAGTTAATGCTTAATTGAATCTACTAGCAAAACAGGATGACCTATAATTCACTAATTAGGTCTACTACAATCAATTACGGTTCCTAGTAATTAGTCTATCTATTCATTTTTACTTGTCTACTATTCTAAAAATAAATTTTTACTTTTACTTATCACTTTTAACACATCAAAATACGACAATTATTTTTTTCATGTTTTACCTTTAGCATTAATTATTCATCCACCAAATCACTCTCAAAGACCTAATACTAAACATTAAAATAGGGATACTATAATAAAATAATCATGTCAACCTTTTTTTATGGGCGTGTCAAGTCTAAATGTGACAAGTAAAAGTGAGTGAAAGGTTACTTTCAAGATTTAAAGGTCGTTTGGTAGAGTGTATTAGCAAAATTAATGCATGCATTAACTTGAGGTAGTAGTACCTTGTTTGGTATACTTTTTCATGCTATGTATAATTAATGCTTGTATTAGTGTTGTACACTTTATTGTGTATTAAGGTGAGCATTACTAATACCATGGATTTCTAGGTATTAGTAATGCAAAGAGATTTAATGCATGCATTAGTATGGTTAAAGATCCAATTGCTCCTCAAAACCCTTTTTATATTTTTCCTCCATAATTGTAAAGGGTATCTTTGTAAATAGATTTTTTATGCAATGTATGTTATTTTCAATACACCAAACCAAACAATGCATAAGAAATATTATTTGCATAACTAATGCAAGCATAACTAATAGAAGCATTTTTAATACACTCTATTTAGCTTTATCCTTATACACACTGCCAAACGACATTTAATGCGGTTGATGTCTGGCCATCGAGTATAGTAGGGTAGTAGGAGTTGCCTGGTGTTGTCTTTATCTGCCTTATATTTGTTAATTGTCTAGTATTTACTTGCTATTATGTGTTTTTCGTTATTAGTCGCTCTTTTTGTTCACTTTCTCTTTCACTTCCTTCCTTGTTTTCCATATCTAGTTTATTCTGCTTATGGGTTGTTGTGACGAGGGTTCCTAGGAAACAGTCTCTCTACCTCTGAGGTAGTGGTAAGGTCTGCGTACATTCTACCCTCCCCAGACCCCACTTGTGGAATTCCACTGGGTATATTGTTGTTGTTGTTTAATCTTCATGCTTTCACTTTCACTTTATTTTCTTATTTTTTAATTTAACTGACTCGATTCTTATCAAGAGGAGTTACAAACGTGGGTAGTCTTCAAACCAATGCTCAGGACCTAAATAAGCTATGATATGTTTGTCATGTAATGGCAAATCGAGATGTTATTATCTAGATTGGACATATTGAACGTGTTGGTGTGTTAAGTGATTTGAAAGATAAGGTAAGCTAAAATTAAGGTAAGTTAAGGATGAATCTTTCTTGTGGCCTTTTCTTCAAATGCATAGTTTCAAAATATGATTTTAACTGTTGATTTGTGCCCATGATACCGTGAGGTTTTGGTTAACTAGTGTTATATATCGTGATTCTATATAAAGCGTTCAAAGAATCATTTTGCATTATGAATTGAAATATGGAGCAATGCCTATGTTGCATGTATTTTGTTTTCAAGAATGATCCTACAATATGAACGTGAATATTATGATGACTATGATTTCGAATATAAAGTCTATGGCATATTAGCACCTAATTTATATATTGGAATGTATAGTGAGACCTTGAGTGTAAAGAACAGTGGTGGAGGTTAATAGTATCATATTTGGAACACTTTTATGAAAATTAGGCCAATAGTGTCATATTTGTTTGTATGAAATGCTTTTGGAGTTGCTATAATAACAAAGAAGTGTAATTCCTTATCCTAATTGTGGCACGTGTTGTCTAGCCTACAGGTGGTACTTCGGCATAAAGGATATGCTTCTATTCTTATGATTAAGGCCCAGTAAAGAGCCCAAACGTGACTTTTTAGAGCGATGAGATCAATTGCAAGGATGCATATGCACATTATGAGTTATAGTTGACATGTAAAGATAAATGTTCCACTTATGCCATACATTATCATATTTCCTCAAGTCTTCTCCCACAACTTGAGGAGTACGTCTGACACTCGGCACAAGTGGAACTCACGACTTCGTCAGCGTAATGCCATTGTTCCATGACAAAGACAGGAGCTCCAGGTGACCGGCACATGAGCTAGAGTTCATCTTCTCCATCCATACTTTTGGTGAACCACATTATATGTCCAATGGAGGCCTAATTTACGCAATTCTTTTGCACAACCATTTGCATCCCAAGTATTATTTCATTTGCTTGTCCTAGAGGCTACATATATGTCCTTTGGGTTATTTTGTATATGATATGGCTCCTCGTTACGGCATAAATGAAATAAAATTTCTTTTATGTGATGAGGCTGAAAAGCCAATACTTATGTTATTCATTAAAATGATATTTCATGTGCCAAGTTAGATTTAGGTCATAAATGGGTATATGAAATAGGTGGTTCACTTGGAAGGGAGTTAAAGGCAACAAATGCCGTATCATATGATCATTCAGTTTCGATCTCTTATTAATGTTGCCTCTGGATTAAAGAAATAAGACGTGTTTGGGTGCTATAGAAGTCATTCCTAGCACATTTAACTCCCTCGATGCTCAAGTTCCTAGAAAAGGTCGGACTACATTAGGTCTATTCTACATAGCATACCTTTCATTTTAGCATAAGGTTGTTTCTACAGCTTGAACTTGTGAACTCCTAGTTGCACTGTGGCAACTCAAACTGGTGCTAAGTATTAAGTCTAGTTCTCCATCCACTTGCCTATCTTAGTAGGAAATTGGAACAGTTTCTGATTTCAAAGAGAAGGTTAAGGGGATAGCTATATCTTCTAAAATTGGACCAATAACTGTTATAAAGTAAGAAGAAGGAATGACCTCTAAACCAAAGACTCGACAAACAAAAAAAAGGAATGAAGCAATTGGAATGACTAGTGGTTACAGATGTGGAAAGCGGAGAACATCAAAGATATCTATTTTAACATGCAACTACTTAAATAATGTTAAAATATAATCACAAATTGCAAAGTATGATATAATACAAGTCTTGACCAACTTCATGCATCCCAAAAGCTAACAATTTCATTCTATAAAGACAGTCAGCAAAGAGATTATCAAGCAGCTGCAAAAAATTAAGTCCATAAGCAACTTCCCTTAGTTAATTGGTACTTGTTAAGCGGCTAACAAGCAATAGTACCAAATGATAGATGATTTTGGGAAAAGGTAAGACTATATTACTGAGGTACCCATCAAATATAAACACAAGATTTCAGAAAAAAAATAATATTATATAACTGTGTCTGTATATGCATATGAAACAACATACATTTAATTAGCAAAGCTCTATAATAGACATTATACTAGAGATTGCTTTAATGGGAACAAAAAGTTAGGAATCAGCTCTTTGTTCAGAAGGTGGATATTTTCTTTGGAACTGACATGAAGATTCTTTAGTTTCATTCTTCTTTTCCTTTTATAATTTTTTCCTTTTTCTTGGGGAAAATTCAAAGCAACCTATTTTCTAATAGATGTCGAATCTATATCCCCATTCATCAATTACAATGTAATGTAATCATTCGACAAAATATTTTGTTAACTCACCGGATGTAGAAATTCATTATAGGCGATGACAAATATGCTTCAGGCGCAAGAGAGTCCATGTCCGAACAACAAATTTCAACGGATTCGGGATCAATCCTATGTTAATGCAACAAACAAAAATGAAATTGTAAGCAATAAAAAAGATGGTACTCCCCAAGGTAATAAATAATGCTACTAGATCAGCAAGGTTGAGATTCATGCCATACCGTGAAGGATAGTATATCTTGGTTGCATTTCTGCAGGAAAGAGGGGAATATAAGAGATATCAACAATTGTTCACTAGTACACAGATCAGATGTTGGTATGTCACTGCGAGAAAATGCTAATTTACAAATATATTACCGTTCAATTACTTGGTCCACTAGCTCTGCCGCTTTAATTGCATCCGGATCTTCCTCATCCACTAGAACAACAGCCTCCCCCTGGGGAAATAATGAATCTCAGATAGCAAGAAAGACCACATTAGGAATAAAGTAAAAGTTCATGGATTCTAAGAGAATGAATTATATTCAGGGAAAAAAAGAATAAATAAAGCACGAGAAGCTACAGCAATTGATCATGTCCCTCCGCAATGTATTAGCAAATTTTTTAACCTATCATTGTCGTCTGCACTCTTCATCTGGTCCAGACAATTCATGCCAGATACCAGATTCTTTGCAGGTTGCCGACTTGTTGCTGCAAAATTATCTACAAAGAGTTCTCCCAGTGCCATTCATAAAGGTATTCGTTCTACTAGTAGTCCCAATCCTGTAGTCTATTCGTAAGAGTGCAGGTGAAGCTCTTTCCCATCCAAGCCAGCAGCAAGCTATGATTAAGGAGATACTTGTCCTACACTCTAGTGGTACTTGCGAACTTGATTTCTCTACCTCTAGGTAAGTCTCCAGTTGGCTGTCATTGGTTATAAACTGTGAAGGTTGCGCTTGATGGATAGACTGATCGAGCATGACTAGTTGCCAAAGGCTACATAGATTTTTCATCTTGACTATGGTGATACCTTCTCTCCTGCGGCTAAGACTGCTTTAGTCTGTCTCTTTTTATCTATTGGATGTTCTTCGCGAATGGATGCCCTACAAGATCAATACTAGAAATGTTTTTCTTCGCGGGGATCTCCAAGATTGGGTATATACCGAGCAATAATCAGATTTTGTTGCTCACGAGGAGCCTCTTAGTGATCCTGGAAGATATAAGAGATTGGTAGAAAAATTGAATTATCTCACAGTGACTCAATGTGACATTGCTTTCCCGGCTAGTGTTGTAAGTCGGTTCTTCAATTCTCCTTGTGACAATCATTGAAACGCAGTCACTTGCATTCTTCCAGACATAAAATCTTTTCCAGGAAAGGACTACTGTACGAAGACTAAGGACATAAGCAAATCATTGAATATACAAATGCAGATTGGACAGAGCCATCCTCTGCCAAATGATCTACCTCTGGGTATTGAGTTTTAGTTGGAGGAAATTTGGTGTTATGGAAAAGTAAGAAACACAATGTAGCTTCTCGATTGAGTGCAAAAGCTGAATAATGGGCTATGGCAATGGCTTCATGTGAACTTCTATGGATCAAGCAACTATTGGAGTTAAATTTTGGAAAAAATCAATGAAATGGAACTTGTGTATGATAATGAGACTAGACTTCACATTGCATTGAATCCAATATTTCATGAGAGGAAAAAACACAGAAATTGATCATTATTTATAGTGGGAGAAAAGATACTCTGAGGAGACATCATCACGAAGGTCATAAAGTCAAATGATCAATTTGTAAATACATCCACCAAGTCTTGGCCAATCCTAGAATTAGTAATGTGTAGCAACCATTGTATATGTAATTACCCCGAAGGTCATTTTTTACTTTTTCGGCAAAATTATCGTTTTACCCCTCCCGATAGTTTTCCCGAGTCATGTTTGAGTGGTTTTGAAAGTTGGTTTGCCAAAATCATGTAAAAAGTTGAGTTTTTGCTAAAGAAATGAGTTTTGGAGGCTTAAATTACGAAAATTTTGAATTTTGAATAGCCTAGCGCACTAATGATATTGTCCTCTTTGGGCATAGAAATAAATCACTAGGGTTTAGGGCTTGTTTTCTTATATATCCAACATTTCTCCCGAGTTTGTCAATGTCAGTTTTCCTAGTGTCACGGAAAGCCCATAGGAATTCCCAAAATACCAAATGCAAGTTGTCATATTGACAAAAAAGTTGTTACACACCTAAGATAAAGCTAGCCAGAATGGATTCACTAAGATACATAAGAAGCCTTACATTAGCATGCCTTCGAATGTATGAAGATTGGACTTGAAAGGCTTTAAACCTGAAAAGAAAAACATTTCATCATTAGCAATCATGTTTTCCCTTTGTTTGATTATTTATGATAGGAGAACAAAAGGTACAAATTGCAGCCAAGGAGAGGCAGGAAAGGAAATGAATAATTAAACAAGTCAAAGTTCATGGCTCAAGGATTTTATAGCAAACAAGTACACAAATAATGTCTCAATGTAGCTTGAAGATCACAAGTTCTTCTTCAGAATATCAAATTAATATCATGACTGAAACGATCTCCAGAGAATCTTTATTAAACAAGTCAAAGTTCATGGCTCAAGGATTTTATAGCAAACAACTACAACAAATAATGTCTTGATGTAGCTTGAAGATCACAAGTTCTTCTTCAGAATATCAAATTAATATCATGACCGAAATGATCTCCAGTGAATCTATGGACTTGAAAAAGAAATTCAAGTAGGAGAAAGAAAGGAACAACTACTACTATTACGCCTCAATCCAAACAAATTGGGGTCCGTAATATGAATTTCACTTTCATTTAAGCTCATTTAGTATCAGTATCATACTAAACAACAACATCATATCCAGTAAGGTTTCACAAGTGGGGTCTGGGAAGGATAGAGTGTACGCAGTTCTTACCACTACCTCGTGGAGGTAGATAAGCTATTGAAAGACCCTCGACCCAAATGCGACAAACCAAAATACAAAGAAGAAGAAAACAATGCAAAAGTCATAGCAACTTGACAGTGCAAAGCCTACAAGAATGGAACAAGGACAACAAAACATCGCAATATTGGAAGACAGTAAACAACAAACAATAATAGATATCAAAAGCAAAAACTACAATAATACGGCTAGTACAACTATGAGTAGGGGTGGGCATGGTACGGTACGGTATGGTATTTAAAAATTCGGTATGTTAATCTCAGTATTCGGTGTCTAAAAATACGATACCATTACCATACCAAATTAGTTCGGTATGGTTCGGTATTTCTAATTTCGATTTTGGTATTTTACGGTATGCTAGTTCAGTAACCATAATTATGGACAATGAATAATACAAAAGCTAATCAACGATACATACATGCTACATAAACTATACATATAGCTCCATTTACAAAATAAGAGAATCATTCTTTTATAGTTGAATTATGGACCTTGGCCTAAATTATGGACTTTTAGGAATTAGGACATCAGACACTACTGCAATTGCTTTGTGGACATGAATTGTATGGGCTTTGTGGACATAAGATAGTTGAAGTATGGGCTTTGTGGACATGAATTGTATAATTGGTCTTTTTTCTTAATATAAATAAAAAGCCCACTGAGCATTTTTATATTTAAAAT
>JAPFFP010000080.1:7644071-7670847 GCA_026153255.1 Solanum medicagineum
ATATTTATTTTTAGATTCTTTTATCTGTTAGAAAAAGAGATAATCTACTATTTTTCCTTTTATAAAATCTCAAATTCGATAAATAAAATAAATAAATAGGAGACTGGAAATGAAAGTCTCTTTCTATTATTTTCTTATTTTCACTGTTAGAGAGAATGTATACAAGTCTCTTTTTCACTGTGGGAGAGAAGAACATATACTTTTCTTTATCATTAACCTCAACTATATCCCCATGTTGAACTTTTTAAGCTTTAAATACTCAATTCCGTGACAACAATATTCATCTCCTATCAAACTCATTCAATAATATATAGAGACAACCTTCATTCATATATTACTAATTTTTCATACAATCAAAATTAGTATTTCTGAAGATGGCTGATGCCATTGTGTCATATGCAGTTCAAAAGCTGGGCGATTTCCTCGTACGAAGAGGTTCCCTGCTTACAAGTCTCAGAAATGAAGTTACATGGCTGAGAGATGAGCTAGGCTACATGCAGGCTTTCCTTAGAGATGCAGAACAAAAGCAGAGTGGAGATCAAAGAGTTCAACACTGGGTGTTTGATATAAACTCTATCGCTAATGACGCTGTTGCTATCCTCGAGACTTACAGCTTCGAGGCTGGTAAAAGTGATTCTCGTCTCAAGGATTGTGCTTGCATATATAGGAAGGAGAGGAAATTCTACAATGTTGCCAAGGAGATTCAATCGCTCAAGCAACGAATCATGAATATCTCTCGCAAACGAGAGACTTATGGTATAACAAATAATGCAGGAGAAGGGCCAAGTAATCAGTCTGCCATGGTTACAACATTGAGGAGAACTACCTCATATGTAGATGAGAATCACATTTTTGTTGGCTTTCAGGATGTTGTCGAAACATTGCTAGCTGAACTTCTCAAACCAGAGCCTCGCCGAAGCGTCCTCTCCATTCATGGCATGGGTGGATTGGGCAAGACCACTCTTGCAAGAAATCTCTACAACAATCCTGATGTACTAAATAGATTCCCTACACGCGCTTGGATATGTGTTACTCAAGAGTACAACACAATGGATCTTCTTAGGAATATCACAAAATCCATCCAAGGTCGCACCAAGGAAACTCTGGAGTTCTTGGAAAGGATGACAGAAGGAGATCTAGAAATTTACCTTCGTCATCTTCTAAAAAACCGCAGATACCTTGTGGTGGTTGATGATGTATGGCAGAGAGAAGCATGGGAGAGTTTGAAAAGAGCATTACCCGATAGCAAGAATGGCAGCAGAGTTGTTATTACGATGCGCAAAGAGGATATCGCTGAAAGAGCAGACGCCGAAGGTTTTGTCCATAAACTTCGTTTCCTAAGCCGAGCAGAAAGTTGGGATCTCTTTTGCAAGAAACGTCTTGACATTCGACCAATGGCCTCCGCAATGGAGAGGCTAGCTAAGGAAATGGTGGACAAGTGTGGAGGTTTACCTCTTGCAATTGTTGTATTGAGCGGACTACTTTCACATAAAAGGGGGCTAGAAGAATGGCAAAAGGTGAAAGATCACCTCTGGAAGAACATTATTGAAGATAAATATATTGAAGTCTCCAATATACTGTCATTAAGCTACAATGATTTATCAACTGCCCTCAAGCAATGTTTTCTCTACTTTGGTACTTTTCCAGAGGATCAAGAGGTCGAAGCTAATGACATAATATGGATGTGGATGGCGGAGGGTTTCATACCAAGACAAGTAGAAAGAATGGAGGATGTCGCTGAAGGCTTCCTGAATGAGCTGATAAGACGAAGCTTGGTTCAAGTGGCCGGAACATTTTGGGAAAAAGTTACTCGATGTAGGGTTCATGATCTACTTCGTGATCTTGCAGTACAAAAGGCATTGGAGGTAAACTTCTTTGACATTTATGATCCAAGAAATCACTCCATATCCTCTTCATGTATCAGACATGCCATTTACGATGAAGGAGAAAGGTACCTCTCACTTGATCTTTCTAACTTGAAGTTGAGGTCAATTATGTTCCTCAATGTAGATTTTTTTAATATATCTCGTATGAAGTTCCGTAATGTGTTCCGACATCTACATGTGCTGTGCGTTTATACTAAAGGTGGTATTATACCTGATGCCATAGGGAGCTTGTACCACCTCAAGTTCTTAAGTCTGAAAGGCCTTTTTCGTGCTCTTCCTTCCTCCATTGGCAAGCTCAAGAATTTACAAACACTTTATGTCGGTGCATTCTCATGCCAACTACCCCCTGAGACAGCTAATCTAATAAACCTAAGACATTTAGTTGCTCCGCATTCAGAACCTGTGGAACGTATAAGCAAACTCACTAGTCTTCAAGTTCTTCAATGTGTTTGTTGTCATCAGTGGAAACATATTGACCCTGTTGATTTAGTAAATCTTGTAGAACTAAGCATGTGTGATATTACCGAATCTTACTCCCTAAACAACATTAGTAGCTTGAGAAACCTTAGCACTCTCATATTGACCTGTAAAGATGAGGAACGATTCCCATCCCTTGAATTTCTAATTTTTTGTCAAAAGCTCCACAAATTGTTGTTAATTGGGGGAATAGAGAAACTGCCTCTGTTTCCAAGTTCCATCGCAATGATGACTCTTTGGGGCTCAAGACTGATGGAAGATCCGATGCCTAATTTGGGAAAGTTGCCAAACCTAAGGAATCTCGAATTATCTGGAGCTTATGAAGGAACCGAAATTACCTGCAGTGATAACATCTTCGGTCAACTTGAGTTCCTTCGTCTTAAAGGTCTTCATAACCTAGAAAGATGGCATTTGGCCTCAAGTGCCATGCCTCTCATTAAAGGTCTTTATATAGATGAATGTCCAATGCTGAATGAGATTCCAGAGAGAATGAAAGATGTGAAGCCTTGGAAGCAGATGTGAAGTCTTATTTCATTATAGCAAATACAAATATACAAATAAATTTCTTGATTTACTTTAATTTTTTTAAATTAAATAATATTTGAGTGAAACAGGCTGCTACTCACACTTTATTTGAATGGTTGTTATGTATTGTTTTATAATGTATTGTATTGTGTTCTAATATATTATTTTAATGATTACAATATTTGGATAAATTGTATTGTTCTTCATTCTTACATAATATCATACATCCATATTTGAATGATAAACCTTTAAGAAATTGCAGGGTATATAATAGATACCATAAAAAAAAAATAGAGCAAATGATATACACATCAAATCGATCGTTACATAAAATGAGTTTTTTCGTCATTACCTAATAATGAATTTTAACGATGTACGATACAATAAAATTTAAATAACAAGCAAAACAAATATTATATTTAAACTAGTAGTACAATAAAATGCAGCTAGTAACGACCATCCAAACAAGGGGTTGAAGACATTCACGTTGATGAAGTTGGGCTATCAAGGATCAATCAGAAAAATCATTATTAGAAAAAAAGTGTTGAAAAAGAAAAGTAATGATATATGTTTTTGAAAAAGGACATTTTGATCCATTAAGTAATAATAAAGGCTTTGTTTATGGGGTTTTGAGATAACGATTCCCGGAAAATAACTTCTCTACTTATATGAGATAGTGGTAAGATTTACGTATAATTCTATCTTTCCCAGACCCCATTCGTAGAATTCACCGAGTATGTTGTTGTAAGTAATAATAAACGCATCTTTTGACCAAACTATTGAATGCAAAGATAATTTTTAACCAAATTATCAATGATGATCTTTTTTTACATTTCATATACTGTGAGAGCTTTTTTGTTTTTTTACCCTTTTGCGTTTAACTAATTATTCTACTTGTATGTTTAATTTTTAGTGGTCCAATGAACCAAATATCTATCGATAAAAATATATATCTCGTCATTATTTAATCGTCGTATTATACTTGTTGAGCAGCCAATCAAACATTATAATATTTCACTTGCCGGGATCAACTAGTACTAAACAAATAAGTAATTACAATTATTAGAACACATAGTTTCTATTGGTTGAGAAATCAATGCAATCACATTCCATTTAATCAACTTCTTGGAAAACCCCAATTTGTAACACCAAATATAAATACTGGAAATTAATGTATAGTAATAGACACAAAAAAATTAGGCTTGGATTCTAATTTAAGCATGAGAGCTTTAACCACTTTTATTATTATTGGATTTTTGGGGTTTTACTAGTTTTGTGAAAACTGAACCAATTAGGCATGGATCATATTACCGAATCTTACTTATTTCATTTATATTCTAGTGATTATCATGAACTAATATTATTTTTCTTAAAATCAACAATCTCCTAGTCGAGTTCTGTCAATAGCTAACTGAAGATGCATGCCATGTACCCAACAAAGAAAAAAAATGTGTAGTATCAATACACATAACCATAACGGGTACTAGTAGGGTCACGCGACTATTCCAATATGTGAAATATAAATAAGTAACCACAACATAGTAAACCACACATATAGCGAAAAAATAACTAGTTATCAATTCGTGCTCAATATCAGTTTCACAATATCAATCTCAAATGCAACAATCAATGGTCATTCTCTTATGGAATTCAGCCACAAACTGTATGTGACTGTACGTAACACCTGATCCAATAATTTGTCGGAACAAGATACTCAATCCAACAATCACAATAATAACTACTATAAATGTTTACAACTTGGATAATCCAGTAATAGGTTCATTGCATGCAATTTGATCAGAGGCAGTCATTTCATTAGATTTATGAGCCCTATTCACATACATGCAAGAACAAGCACATATAATACAAATGAAATTTAAACCTTCACTTACCTCGAAACAAGCCTTGGAAATCTGTAAATTGTATTGGAGTTTTCTCGTTTTTCAAAGTCTTGCTGGCTCGTTCTTAGTCTAAATAAACAAGAAATACAATCAATCAATTGACGTTGACCAACAATACGCAAACTATATCACAATCCTAATCATTGAGCAGTTTTCATGGTCATCTCCCCCAACTAGAATTTCTTTTAACGTTAATTTCAGGTCACAACCTTCTCCTAAGAGAATCAACCTATAAGGTCTAGAAATCGAATTACAAGATAAATGAGTGATGAACTTACTTTTACAGAAGAAACTAGATAAAAACTAGAAAAAGAAATAGTCTAATGTCCGTGTTGGTCTCTCAAAAATGAAGTGGAAAAATAAAAACAATTTTAGAATTCTTTTGACTTAAACATGCAACTTTACATCCCACCATTGCGCCACCCACATCCCGTCATGACTACCCATCATCGCAGGAATAACCCCGTTGTGGCAGGTTGCAAGAAGACGGAACCTCGGGATTTGCATCCCAAACTCTTATTTTGCAGCAAGCTCTTAAATCACAACGTTCTAAAACCAATCCTTCACTTGAAGATCAATTTTGGGAGATCGCTTTAATTCAATTCCATAAATCCATACAACTCCTTATTGTGTTGGCTATCAATAGACAAGCTCATAATTCAGACTCCAGTCCATTATTAAATTACCTCAGACCTCACCTGACTTAAATTCAGTCAAAAAAATATTGCAATTCTAGCTAATAGAACGAAGTCATCACAATACTAGGAAAGTCACCTTAATTTCTTCTTGATTCCCAAATTTTTTAATAACTATTAATTAAATGACCCAAAAATCAACTTGATGTATGTGGTAGTCTAGAACTTCTAATCAATGAACAATAATCTTTTTGAACCAAAACTCCAATCAAAGAAGGAATTCTAAAAGAAAAATCAAAAGGTTGAACCCATCAATTAAAATTTTTTAAGCCGTCTTATTATTAAAGTTAGGTGAAAATAAATAAAAGATAGGAATAAGAACTCTATTCTCGTAAGTTTCCGAAACCAAACTCAACTTATAGCAGGAAAAACATCAAGAATTACCTCAAATGATGTGCCACAAGCAATTTTTGAACTTGCTATAGCAGATTCAGGGCCACTTTAGTGAACCACCCCCAAAAGGGCAGTTGTTGCTTTAGTGATGCCCTGGTCGCTTTAATAACGGAACCGGTTACAATAAAGGAATCTTATTTCTTTCCTTGTTCCCATTTTCCAACAGGTGTCCAAAACTCGTTCGGAATCTAATTTACAAAAATAAACTATGTAACTATATCAAATTCAACAATTCGGATCCAATGATTCAATTGAAATTCTCATACAAAGTAGTTATGATCAAATATGGGTCCCACTTCTTAGGCCATAATTACTCAATTTCCACTAAGGGACCAAAACACATCCAGAAGCCTCGAGAACCAAACAAAAGTCAATTCTAGACCAAACTTGATATTTTAGACCTAATCGCATTGTCAAAATTTTCGTTCAAGCACATTTTCCAAGCATGTTGATCAATGTAAACTATTGGCCTAAACTGAAGGCTAAAATGTAAAATTCGGTATATACTAACCCCAAAAATCTCAGTACTCTTCGACCATACTTTTAGCCTAATTTGTCGATTTCAAAAGCTGATAGAACTACCAAAATTTCATTCCAAAGTTGTTTACTAAAATTTTACTACTAAACTCATTTTTCAAACTTTTAACCAGTTATACAACTTTCAAATGAACGATCAGGCAACCAAACTATTAGTGCCAGCAAGTTATAAATGATTTAGAGTCGCTATAGGAATGCTCTAACAGATATAGAAAACACTTTTTTATAATTGTAAGACCAAACAACGAAATCATACATAAAATTGAATACCATAGAATATCTAAAGCAGGGCAAACCACCCTTATAGGGCTGAACCTAATAACTTTGGTTCAAACTCCGCACTTATTTTTAAAAAATTCATTGAAATTTATACAAGTCTCAACGTCTTTGCTTCTCAAATAGTTTAGAAACAATAAGTAAAGAGAAATCTGAATTTGCACATATACACAACAAGTAGTACATCACTAATAATGCCTTATTTCATTTCAAGAAATTACATATTTAATCAATTTACATTACATCTCAATCACATGATTAGAAAATATAAGGTTAGAAATATACTTGCCTCAGCGAAAAGTGTCTAAGGTTGAGTGGTAATATATAGTTCTAGTTGAAGTGTCCTACTAAGTGAATTTTGCTGACAATTTTAAAAGGCCACCTATGACTTAAGCCTGTATTTTCCTTTACTTCATTACATTCTCAACCGATGATGCCAATGCCAATGTCAATTGCCAACAGATGATCACTTACTTTTTACAATTTCCTATTAACTTAAAATAGTGAAGAAGAAGAAGAAAACAGGAAGATAATTTTCCATGGAGAGAAATTGTTGGGACTGCACGTGCACAAGGCACCCTTGCAGATCTTTGGTCCTAATGTCGCATCGGTGACTCCGCACATGTCGGCCCATCACTCCTGCCCTCTGAACCTGGGCTCTAATACCAATTGTTGGGACCGCATGTGGCCACACCCCAACCCCGCATTAGTATGATATTGTCCGCTTTGGGCCAAGCTCTCACGAATTTGTTTTTGGGCATCTCCCAAAAAGCCTCATACTAATGGGATTGAGTTCAACCTTATAAATTGGTCATTTGCTCGTCGGAGCCCATGCAACGGAGTGAACAATAAAATTTAGGAGGAATAAATAAAGCAAAATGGACACAAAGAAATTTAACGTGGTTCACCCAAAACTTTTTGGGCTACGTCCACAAATCAATACTTCAACTATATTTCTTCTACTATTAAAAATAGTAGGCACAAATGTACAATTTCTTCTACTATTACAAATAGTAGGCACTCAGAGAAAAATAACAAAAATAGCGGACACACTATTTCTCTTAGAAAAAATATTTCCTAAGCACACACTCTAATTTTTTCTTCACGGACTATTTTATTATAGTCTATGGTATACTTCACAGAATAAATAAATACAGAGTATTTATTTATTTATTTATCATGTGGCTCTCTCTCTGTCTTTTCTCTCTATCTTATGGTGAAAAACAAAAGAGCAATTGCTCCTTTTTATAGGCAAATTCTGCCTACCATTGTTGACCCTTTATTGCAAAGAGAAACACAGTTGGTTGGAACAACTTGCTTTGTCAATTTGCAATTGCCAATTTGAAGTGCAAATAGCGTGTGGGCCCTCCGTTGGAGGGACCACTCAACAATTCTCCCCCTCCTGATAAATGGAGGGTTTTGTCATTGCTGCAGCTGTTCGACAATATTCGAACTTCTCCCTTGGCAGTATCTTTGCATCATATCTGATCCATTTTCATCGGTATGGATCTTTTGAAGTTGTAGAGCTTCTCCAATGCATCAGTTATCCAACGATATCTTACATCGATATGTTTAGACCTTGCATGAAATGAGGCATTTTTGCAAAGATGGATGGTACTTTGCTTGTCACAAAACATCTCAAACTTGTTTTGTTTGACATCAAGTTCTTTAAGAAATCCCTTCATCCATAACAACTCTTTGCAAGCTTCTGTTGCTACTATAAATTCTGCTTCTGTAGAAGACAATGCAATGCACTTTTGCAATTTCAACTGCCAAGACACAGCTCCCCTGCAAATGTAATTAGGTATTCTGATGTAGACTTTCTTGAGTCAGCATCGCCAGCTAAATCTGCATGTGTGTATCCAACTAACACAAATTCGTCCTCTCTAAAACATAGCATATTTTGGATGTACCTCGAAGATATCTGAGAATCTACTTAATAGCTGCCCAATGTCCTTTCCTGGATTTGAAAGGAAACGACCGAGAAAAGCTAATAATACATATTTCAAGAAGCAGCTTTAATACAAATTTCCAGAATCAAGGACCACTGAAATATCACTTAACTTTTTGTCTAATAGTTATACTTTTTTCTAAACTTTGTGGACCCTTTAAACACATTATTTGTTCTTGCTTTTATGTTTATTGCTTCCTTTCCTCTTGCCTTGTCTAATCCTATCTCTTTTTCATACTTTATCACTATTTGTGTATACTGCTGCTTCTGAGCGGATGTCACTATCTCCCATTTTCCTAATTGTATTGACTGTATTTCTGAAGATGGTTGATGCATCAATTATTTGTTGATATTTAACTTCAGCATCTTCTACTCCACTAACTTTCTTTAGTACAACTTTCTTGACTGGTTCAACCATACATAGTGACAAAAAAAATTAAAGAATGTTATTTTCTTTCTTTTTTGGGGTAGAAACATGTTATTTTCATTATAAATACAACTAACTAAAAAAGGACAGCCAACAAGAGAGTTTGTCCAATTAATTCAGATTATTCAAGCAACTTACGATCATTTTAAATATAATAATATTCTAAAAGGAAGTCAAGTGTACAAAACATTTACACTTTGTTTGTATGGTTGTTCTGTATTGTTTTGTAATATATTTTAATGTATTATATCATATCGTATCATACTATATTGTTTCAATGAATACAATATTTGGATAGATTGTATTATTTTCCGTCACTACATAATGTCATAAATGATAAACCTACAAGAAATTATATGGTATGTGGTAGACACTATAAAAAATAAGGTAAATAATAAATAAAGTAAAAAATGAGAAGAAGATATTAAAGTGATGATGCAATCACACCAAATCGATCACTACACAAATTGAGTCTTTTTATCGTTACCTAACGATAGATTTAAACGATACAATACAATAGAATTTAAGTAACAATCAAAACAAATATAATATTTAAACTAACAATACAATACTATACAACAAACAACCATTCAACAAGGTTCCTGGAAGGAGCGCACAGAAAAATGAGGCACATTTCACTTTCATTGCTCTAATTTTTCTTGTTCATTTTCCATATTTTCTTTTGCCCAGTCAAATTGTGGGTCTTTTTTCCACAAAGATCATGTCTTAGATTTTCAAGTCATCATTTATTTAATATCATTAACATTTGTGGCCATAAATATCGGCCTTACGAAAATTTAGAAATTCAATGTTTTAAAAGATCCTAAATGGAACGATTTTGAATATCGGATAAAGTTGAAGCGGGTAAAGTTACTTCAACTTTCTATTCTCTGTACTTCTTTCTCCTTTCTCCCAATATCTTATATACAGCCCTCTTTTTCTACCTCTCATCAAAGTGAAGATGGTTGATGCCGCCTTTGTGTCATTTGCAGTTCAAAAACTGGGGGATTTCCTCATACAGGAAGCTTCCCTGCGTTTAAGTCTCAGACAGGATGTGCAGTGGCTGCGAAACGAGCTGCTCTTCATGCAGTCTTTCCTCAAAGATGCAGAACAAAAACAAGTTGAAGATCAAAGAGTTCAACAATGGGTGTTTGAGATCAACTCTGTTGCTAATGATGCTGTTGCTATACTCGAGACTTATAGCTTCGAGGCTGGTAAAGGTGTTGATGATGGATTTGCTAGTCGTCTCAAGGCTTGCACATGTATCTGTAGGAAGGAGACAAAATTCTACAAGGTCAGCAAGGAGATCCAATCACTCAAGCATCGAATCATGGATATCTCACGTAAACGAGAGACTTATGGTATTAGAGATATCAATAATGCAGGAGAAGGGCCAAGTAATCGTCCAAACAATCAGTCTGACATGGTTAGAATGTTGAGGAGAACGACTTCATATGTAGATGAGGATCACATTTTTGTTGGCTTCCAGGATGCTGTAGAAACATTGCTAGCTGAACTTCTCAAACCAGAGCCTCGTCGAAGTGTCATATCCATTTACGGTATGGGCGGATTAGGCAAGACTACTCTTGCGAGAAACCTATACATCAGTCCTGATATAGTTAATAACTTCCATACACGTGCTTGGATATGTGTTTCTCAAGAGTACAACACCATGGATCTCCTTAGGAATATCATAAAGTCCATCAAAGGTTGCACCAAGGAAACTCTAGATTTGTTGGAAAGGATGACAGAAAGAGATCTAGAAATTTACCTTCGTGATCATTTAAAAGAAGGCAAATACCTTGTGGTGGTTGATGATGTATGGCAGAGAGAAGCATGGGAGAGTTTGAAAAGAGCACTCCCTGATAGCAAGAATGGCAGCAGAGTCATTATCACCACACGCAAAGAGGATGTTGCTGAAAGAGCAGGTAACAAAGGTTTTGTCTATAGACTTCGTTTCCTAAGCCAAGAAGAAAGTTGGGATCTCTTTTGTAGGAAACTACTTGATGTTCGGGCTATGGTCTCGGCAATGGAAAGGCTAGCTAAGGATATGGTGGAGAAGTGTGGAGGTTTACCTCTTGCAATTGTTGTATTAAGCGGATTGCTTTCACATAAAAGGGGGCTAGACGAATGGCAAAAGGTGAAGGACCACCTTTGGCAAGACATTAAAGATGACTCTATTGAAATCTCCTATATACTATCATTGAGCTACAACGATTTGTCAACTACGCTCAAGCAGTGTTTCCTGTACTTCGGTATTTTTCTAGAAGATCATGTGGTCGATGTTGAGCACATATTATGGTTGTGGATGGCCGAAGGATTCGTACCAAAAGGAGAAGAAATAATTGAGGATATTGCTGAAAGCTTCTTGAATGAGCTGATAAGACGAAGCTTGATACAAGTGGTACGTACATTTTTGGAAAAAGTTACTACATGTAGGATCCATGATCTACTACGCAATCTTGCCGTACAAAAAGCATTGGAGGTAAACTTTTTTGACATTTATGATCCAAGAAAGCACTCAATATCCTCCTTATGTCTTAGACACGCCATTCATAGTCAAGGAGATAGGTACCTCTCACTTGATCTTTCTAACTTGAAGTTGAGGTCAATTATGTTTCTTGATCCAGATTTTTCAAAGATGGGCACTATAAAGTTCCATAATGTGTTCCAACATCTATATGTGTTGTACTTGGAGATTCTTTTCGCCAAAATGTCTAGAGTGCCTGATGACATAGGAAGTTTGTATCACCTCAAGTTCTTAAGATTGAAAGGTATCCTTTACCTTCCCTCTTCCATTGGCGAACTCAAGAATTTACAGACACTTCTTGTCAATGACTCTATATATCCTTGCCAGTTACCCCGCCAGACAGCTGAGCTAATAAATCTAAGACATTTAGTTGTTACCTATTCAAAACCTCTGAAACATATAAACAAACTCACTAATCTTCAAGTTCTTAAAGGCATCGGTTGTGATCAGTGGAAACATGTTGACCCTGTTGATTTAATCAATCTTCGAGAATTAAGCATGAATTCTATTACGAATTCTTACTCTCTAAACAACATTAGCAGCTTGAAAAACCTTAGCACCCTCAGTTTGTTTTGTAAACATAATGAATCATTCCCATCCCTTGAATTTCTTCATTCTTGTCAGAATCTCCAGAAATTGTATTTACGAGGGAGAATAGAGGAACTGCCTCTGTCAAACCTATTTCCGAGCTCCATCGTAATGATGGTCCTTTCTTGCTCGAAACTCACGGAAGATCCGATGCCTATTTTGGGAATATTGCCAAACCTAAGGAATCTCCATTTAGATACAGCTTATGAAGGAACAAAAATTACCTGCAATGATAACAGCTTCAGTCAACTGGAGGTCCTTCGTCTTGATAGTCTTGAGAATCTAGACAGATGGGATTTAGCCACAAGTGCCATGCCTATGATTAAAGATCTTGGTATCGACCGTTGTCCAGAGCTACATGAGATTCCCGAGAGAATGAAAGACGTGAAAAGAATTCCTGTTCGATGAAGCTTTTCAAGGATATATGATGTCCTATTTCAGCCTCTTTCATAATTGTAGAGGTAATAAATCCAAATCCCCTGTGATCATTTCTTTAATGCCTGAGATTGTCTTGTATGACAAGAGTCATTTAGTTTATTTCTAAAAAATGATTTTCATGAGTAATATTTTCCTACAAAAATGTTCTCCCTGTTTAGTTTGTGAGTGAAAAGTACTCTTGAGAATATATATTTACAAATTATTAATAATTAGCATACCAGAGAGTTTCTTGGTGAAGATTTTTGAACACTAAAGATTAGTAAAAATGTTCTAATTTTAGTTGGAGGAACTAATATGAAGTTAAGTGAGGCTGTCACTTTCCTCATTTTAATGGAAACTGTTCTATAATCCCTATTTTGGATCAGCTTAAGAAATCTTACTCCCTAGATAACATTAGCAGCTCGAAAAAACATAGTACCCTCATGGATTATATGTTTGACACATGACACGTCCTTGAACATTATAATTAATCACTATTTTAGGTAACTGATAAATCTTTAGTCTTTTACTGAATTCTAGTTAGTGTATTAAACAGTGTCTTACGATTTGGGTGAAACAGGAGAAGAAGCTGTCTTTTATTGACCCATTTTCGCCAAGCACTTGAAGACATTTGCTTAGTTGAAGTTGGATTGTAGAAGCATTAATCAGGTTTCTTCCGTTTTACTGATAATCTCAGGGCTGCCAAAGAGAGTTTATCTCAACATTCAGCTTGTTTGTTTTTTGTTTTTTAGTATTTAATATTTTTTTGTTTTTTGCTTTTTTAGTGTGTGGAATTTGTTTGAAGAGAATTGTTTTTGGGATTCTATGCAAAAATGATGTTGTTGATGTTTCAAGTAATTGTTCCGCGGCTTGTTATCTTGCTTATCCACATTTCAGGAAAATGTTTTAATTTATATGTTACTGTTGAATCTGAATCTTTTCCCTCATCCATAAATGCTTCTCATTCAGATAATAAAGGGAGTCTGCTCTCACTCTAATTGTAACTATTCTTCTCATGGTGATTTCGTAGGCTCGTTGAGGCATAACAGATCGGGACATGTTCCTTTTGTGAAAACGAGGGGGATGTCGTCTATACCAGCCCACTTTTCACCTAAACAACCATTCTTGTGCCAAATCTGTCCCACGGCAACGCATACCAGAAGACCATTTTGACAAAAGTCCACATCCTCTACCAAACTGTTTGGCCTTCTGCACATATTTGGTGACCATACCACTTGAGCACACATGACAACCATAAATTTTTTGTTGCCATGGTGGATGACTATAGTAGGTCCATTTCGACATAGTAATATTCATAGTTGATGAGTTGCAGAACTAATCCCCATAGGCCATATCTTCATAGGATATCCCTTTGCAACAAAGGATACAAGGTACTTGATCTGGCCACCAAGAGGATACATGTCTCCGAGGATGTTCAGTTCTATGAAAATGTTTTTCCTTTTGCTTGTTCACCAGATCATTCTTCTTTTCCTTCTGTATTGAAAAATATGTATTCAAGGTTCACATTTATCTTTCATGTCGATAACACTTTAAACGAATGTCAAATGCACACTGAGAACACTCCACCTTCTGTAGAGCAGATTGACACTTCACACAATGCTACCAATGATGCTCGTTTACTTGTTGATCAAAGTCTTATCACCCCATCAACCTCATCCATCATCCTTCCCTGAGCAGACCTCGCCACCATCCACTTCTAGTAGCCACTTAGAGATGACCTGCACCTAGGAGATCCTCTAGAATCGACAATACCCCATCTCATTTGAAGGAATTTGTCCATTTTCTTCCCCTTCTGAAAGACCAGGTCTAGGACCTTCTTCCTCAGTGCCCTTTTCACCAACACTGGACAAATTTAACCTGACCTCACTGGATCCTGATAGCCAGCATGCTATGCAAACCATTCCTCGTGATAGAGAACCTGATTCCTACGAGGAAGCAGCTATGAATACTGCATGGCAAGCAACTATGATACAGGAATTTTAGGCTTTATATGCTAACCAAACTTGGATTTAGTTAATCTACCTGCAAGAAAGAAGGCGATAGGTTGTAGGTGGGTCTACAAGATCAAACACAGCGCAAATGGAAGTATAGAGAAGTTCAAGGGTAGGTTGGTGGGCAAAGGGTACACTCAGCCAGCAGGAATTGATCACACTGAAACATTTTCACCAATGGCCATGTTAACAACTGTCAGGACTTTAATCAGTGTGGCTGTCAAACAAGGATGGAAGCTTTATCAACTAGATGTCAATAATGCATTCCTCCGTGGAAACTTGCATGAAAAAGTCTACATGGATGCTCCTCAAGATTTGCAGGTAGATGCTCCATGACTAGTGTGCAGACTCAAAAAAGTCTTTGAATGGCTTAAAACAGGCAAGTAGACAATGGTCTGATAAGCTAATAGAAGCTTTATCAAGTGGATTTGCATATTCTGTTGATGACTACTTGGCAGCAGTCCTATCAGTTGAAAATCCAAGGAAGAAGCTACAGTCTCCTTTTCTTTTGTTGAGGCATAGTAGAGGTCTACCGGAATTGTTGTTGGAGAGTTAATTTGGCTCAGAAGAGTATTCTAAAAACTCAATGGTCCTTGCATCACTCCTACTCCTGCGATTTGTGATAGCCAAGCAGCAATTCATATTGCCAAAAATCATGTTTCTTCGTAAGCGTGCAAATACATAGTGTTAGATTGTCATTTTGTTAAAAACAATCTGCAGGATATGATCATCATTCTTCACCATATCTCAACTACGGAACAGTTAGCTGATATATTCACCAAATCCTTAACAGGGATCAAGCACATTGCCATTCTTGGCAAGTTGGTAGTGAATTCCTCCCCTCCAACTTGAAGGGTGTTGAGATTGATTAGCTAGTGGTAGTGATAGTCCTTGGATTAGCTATCAACAGTTGTATTTTGATTAGTTCGAAAGATCAAGTCAGTCAGTTAGGAAGAGTATTGTCATCATTTTCTAACTAATTGGCTAGTTGATGTTTGGATTGACTTTTGAGTTTTAACTTATTTTTATCATTTTAGCTTTCTGCTTATGGATTTTTGAGATGATAGTTACCAGAAAACAGTCTCTCTACCTTTGAGGTAGTGGTAAGATCTGCGTACATTCTACCTAAGGTTTGCGTACATTTTACCTCCCCAGACTCCACTTGTGGGATTCCATTGGATATGTTGTTGTTTGTTTTATCATTTTAGCTTAAAATCAAATGTTTATGAGCAGTTTTTTAATTTATCCAAACATTTAAAAAGTGTTTTAAGATTATTTTGACTTGAACACACTTAAACAATCCGATCCGAACGGACTCTTAGCCTAGACTTGTAACAGCTTAGATTTTGTAATACCTCGTTGGTCTAAGTCTCGCTACGAGAACTGAAATTTTTAAAGCCACTTAGTGTAAGGAGAGGAGCTCCGTCCCTACTTCAATTAAAGCTCGCCCTGCCCCACTTTTTCCCCCTTTAAAGCCCCTAGCTTCACTCATTTTTGAACTTCCAACCAGATGCGAAAGACATTTTCTTTCAACTCTCTCTTCAAGAACTCAATTTATCATTAAGTAATTTAAATTTAAACTCAACATTTTATATATTGAAATAAAAAATAAGAAAAGTCATTTCTTATTATGTGTAACACACAATAAAAAAATTGAGCATCGACAAATTAGGAAAAAATAATTAAAATATAGTAGAAAGAATATACGAATAGGAGGATGGGGAGAGGGGGGGGGCGGGGGGAGGTGCAAGAAATAATATTTTAAAATATAATGAAATAAGTAGATGATTCACATATTATTGCCTATAAATTATAATTAAGGAGATGTGAACTATAACATAAATTCGTTTTATATTAATAAGAATAGAACTTCATAATTATATTATGCTGGGCAATAAGCTAATAAAAACTAATATTAACAATTTAAAACATGTTACATTAACTTTATTTATACATATTTGATTATGTGAGATTGAGGGTGGGATGGAGTGGAGGGAGATACGAGATATATTCTATTGAGAAATAATATAATAGTTGAACATTTTAAAACATACAATCTTTCAACATGCTCAATAAAATATCACAAATAATAATATAAAATATTTATAAATAATAATTTACTATTTATCCGCCCATCGCACGAGTACGTATACTAATATTATATAATATAAATACATTATACATGCATAGAGTCATTTAACTGGAAAAAAATATTCATGTGCAGTACATTTATGAAAGAACTTCAAAAAAATTGCGTACACCAATTATGATGTACATAGCTGCCACCCTCATCTGGCGAGAAGAAAGCTACAGCATCAGGATCCATTGAACCAGCAGTGGAAACTGACACTATGGCCCTAAAAACAGAAGGAATCAACACTTCAATAATAGCAACCTTGTCTGGAACATCATCATCAGATGATCCTTCTCTTAATGATCCTGTGCTTTGGAAAGTATTAACTTCGGATAATTCAATAGAGTTTTCACTGGTCGAGGAGGTCAATGAGGTAGCTCGCTTCAACGAATCTAAACGCTGGTAAGAGAAAGCGATTACATCAGGAACCTCCTTTTTCAAATGTGTTAAAACTTCAGACACTGTTTTCAGTTCACAAATTTCTTCTTGATCACTTGATGGAGGCCTGCAAAGTTTCTTTGTCGCACCCTCCCCACCATAACTGGTATCAAGGTGTGGGAAAAATCGTCTTTTCTGATCATTAAAGGCCTTGAGAGCTAATCTGGTCCTATCAACTGCAGAAGCACCAGCCTGACCAGCAAGTTGTCTCTTCCATGCATATGCAACAGCAGCACCGTCAGGACAAACCAAGGGCATGTGGAGGCCCCATGAATTACTTCGTGATATAAGGAAATAATTGAGAACACCAGAATCTTCTAACTGCCTTCCAACAGAACGAAGGTCTTGAAGGTGTTGTCTCATGGAAGCTGCTTCTTTGAAGATAAGATGCGAAGGTTTAGAAGAGTGTTCTTGCTCAGCCACCACACATAGGGCTTCCAGGAGCCGATCAGCACCAATTCTAATATCAGCTATGAGTCAACTCGCCTGCCCCAGCTGCTCCAGTGCCATTGCCACCTGCTTAGGCGGCGCATCTCCACTTGCCTCGTTGGATTCTACAGCTGAAGTGCTCCCGGTACCGCCACCGTGTGTGTTGGTAGTGTTAGTTGTTGCATTTATGCAAGTCTGAACCTTGGGAGGTCTTACTGTTGGCGATTATGCTGCGTGGATGCGGTGTTCTATTTTCATTTTTGGAAAAAGGGAGAAGTGAGTGAGAATCAACCTTAACCGGTAACCATAAAAAGTTAAAAATCAGTTCAGAAACTGCAACTCCAATTCATCAAATCATATTTCAAAAGTTACAATGGTCACCTCAACACTCTCATTTTGTCATCACCTAGCTTCAAACATGCAAGTAATGTCTCATATCGTGCTTCAGAGCTAAAATTCCAACCAAGAACCCCATAAAACTAGGAACAAGTACATACAGTAATGAAGAAAAACAAAAATGGACCATAGCCTCAAACTAAGAGGATGTGTGAATGATTGTAGCCTCCTTTCCCACTCCGAAGAAGGAGACTGTTCATCACTCATATGCTGTAGGACAACAGGATACAACAAACAATTACTTGATATTTTTTGCATTCCTTTTTGTCCAATTGTATTGTATGAACAAAAGACCCACAAGTTGGAAACACAAGAATTTCTACAACAACAACATACCCAGTAAAATCCCACATACCCATATCCCACAAAATTATACAGCAGCATGCTAAGAGGATGTACATGTGATTGTAGCCTCCTTTTTCACATTGAAGAAGGAAAATATTCATCACTCGAAAGTTGTAGGACAATGGAATATAACAAACAAATGCTCAATATTTTCTATAATCAATTTTTATCCAGACTAAAGGGGTTTTGATGCAATCTATCCATCTGGACATGATTAAGTTTGTGAACTGCATATATTGTTTAAGTGACAGAGGAATGGAATTCCCTCTTCCACCATGGGGGATGGGAATGATGACTTTGAAGTTCCAATGCTTTCATATTCAGGAAGGTATCTTCTGTTACAACAGAGAATATCTAGATTCTACTACAGTAGATTGAAAATTATACTCCTTATTGCCGTTTAAAAAAACTTATGCTACCAACTTTTTCCATGAAGATCAGAAACGTGTGCCATATACAATTATCCTTTTCACCTCGTCCTTTTTTTTTACCAAGCCTTTTCACACTATCCTATAGATCTTTGTGGAAGATTATCTTCAAAAGTTGGAAAATTGCAGCACAATAATAAAAGCCGAGGTTTTTTGATAATGCAGATTGGAAATATTACAATTTTTTAACAGTTCTCCTATGTTTAATTATAAACCAGGAAACTATTCAATTGACCAAATAAAATATGATAATTATTGGAAATTAGTTAAAAGTCCAAAATGAAAGCCAAAAGCACAAAACCAACAATGCAGTACACATCTGGAAAACTATAGTATTCATGCCAAAATAGTTGGGAAACAACTAAAACAAGAAAGTGAACTGTGGACAACCAAAGAGGAAAATGGATTAGAGGAAACAGAAACCTAAGTTTCTGGGAGGACGAAACAACTATAACGAAAACCAGAGAGAGAAACACTCAAAGAAGACTAGAAAGCATCACATAGAAAACATACTCAAAGAATCATTTCCAACATAACAAAGAAACACACAAGCCTTTCTAATGGACCGACTGTAAGGACAATTACTCCATAAAAAAAGTACCTCTAATTCCTGCTATAGGAACAACTAGGGCTGCGTATCGGGTGATTCGATTTGGTTTTGAATATTATCGATTTTACTTATTGGTTATCGGTTTGTAGATATGCTAAACCATTAGGAACAGTTAAGATATCGGTTATCAATTATTGACCTTTATCGGTTTGATTATCGGGGAAACCATGAATAATTAAAAGTTTAAAACTTATAACTCAATTTCCCTAATCCCTACACTTTCCAGTTTCCAATCCATACGGTATATACTAACAAGTAACAATCAAACTTAAAACTCAATTAAGAACTTGAAACAGAAGTACAGAACTTTTCAGTTTCCTTACTTTCCTAATTCCTACAGCACTACAGCATTTATCAACGTTATAAACAATTAAGTGTTAGTGCACTACAGCACTAGCATCAGCAGCTATAAACAATTAAGCTTTATAAACAGAACTTAAAACTCAATTAAGCGTTATAAGCTTGAAAAAGATTCAATCATTAGTGCAAATTAGGAGCTAGTATATTATACACGAGGACAACTCAGCAAAAGTGCAGTAGTGCACTACATCACTAAAGTGCAGCAACATGTATCAAGTTGCTAAAATTCAGCAAAAGTGCAGTAGTTCAGCAACAGTTTTAATAATACCACATATTACTTTGGCACCATCGTAATTCAGCAAAAGCAAGTATTTGTTTCAACACTTCAGCAGCCATTAAACCCCAAATTTGATCTCAATCTGATTCCTAAACTTGCATGGAGGTGAAGATGCTCCATTGCAAACAGATTCTGTTAAAACTTAAGAGTAAATGAGACAATGTTGAAACTCACCCTCGTCGTCGCCGTCGCCGTCGCCGGAGAGTACCAACTATCAAGATTCAAGAACAATGTGAAGCGACTCCGCTGTCCGCGGCTGTGACTTTGAGAGTTGAGAGGCGCGGCTGATTCTATTTCTAATCTTAAATCCTAATTGTTGAAAACTGCAAAGTGAAAATAAATGAATTATAAGTAATACTTTACTACTAATACCATCGATTTTGAATATAAGTTATGATGATAAAAATAATGAGTGAAGATTGTGAATATTATTATATATTGTATTTAGAAAAATGTAAATATATGTATAAAAAGGGGTGAAAGGATATTATTATCATTGATCATTTTTATCTAGGGATAAGTTATCCCGGGGTTAGTATACCACCCAAAAGAAGGGAAAACGTATCTTGGTACTATTTATTAGTTCCAGGAATCGAATTTCATGTTATCCGAATGATTTTTCATTTGTATTTTGGTATAGTTTTTACCCGTCTTCTTATTGAACTCATCAAGCATATTTTTCCATTCATCTTCAGAGAAATGAGTGCTTATTTCTTTTTCTAATCTCTACTTCACACAATTCTATAAATTTAAGATGAGCATCATCATCCCACTTAGCATTCGTCCATCCCAGATTAGTTTTTGACTTGATCAAATATAAATGATTTGAACAGTAATTTAAAATATAAAATTATTACTAAACAAGAATATAAAATCTTATTAGAAATAATTAATTAATAACAACAACAAATCGAATACATAAAGAAAAAAGTAAAGTTCACAAGTATGACACCTGAGCACATAACTCCAAGAAGAAAAAAAGGAAAACACAGCATGACTCAAATTAAGGCATAGATGGCATTGATTTTATCAACTCCTACATATGATTTTATTTCTGCAATGTGCCATTGGAGAAGGATATCTCCTTGATTTAGGGAAAAGGCATGAATATCCCAAAAGTTAGGTTACACACCTAAATTATCGGGATGGCCTATTACACATTCATACTACTCATTAGTAAATTTATTTACCCTTTCTTATACCCACTTCTAGACGCGTTTTAGTAAATATATTTGAACGCGTCAACACGCTTAATTAATCTTTTTTTTTTATTTATCAAAATTGTCTTAACATTCCTTCACTCTCTTTTGACACAATTTTGTTTGCCCTCATTGTCAAAACTGACGCATCTAGTAACTTTTGGTACCCATTATTCTAGGTTAAAATTGTGAATCAAAACTTCGATGAAACAATCATTTTCGTTCATAGCAGCGCAAATAGCCAAGCAATTGCTCACCAATTGAAACAAGTCCAAATTTGTTGCTTTTTTTTTTTTGTTAATTAGAATTTTTATTAATAGAAAAATATTACAGCGTTGAATTGGCCCAACTCGACTTCTTATTCAAACGTACAACAAAGTCTGCTTGGCTCAAAGATGACCAAACCCAACACATACACTATAAAAATAACATTTTTTTCTTGCTTATTTTTTAAAATAACTAAGTTAATTTTTATCATAAAAATACAAGTTAATCCAAATTAAATATTATTAACCACCGACATACTTTTATAATTTTGTATAATTAAGAAAATATTTGAACTTCTTTTGTAAATAAAAAAATTAGAGATTTGCAATTTTCAAATATATATATATATTATTTATATATTTTTGACTCTTCAACCGCCCTAGATTCTTTCATTTCCATTTTCTCCTGAGAATCAAAAATGTCTTCCGCCGGAATCACTGTCGCTGACGGCGGCGGAGCGCTGTATTTCTGCCACAAATGCAGCAGCACCGTCACCATCACCCCTTCGCCGACCGGCGATCTCTTCTGCCCTACTTGCAACAGTGATTTCGTCGAAGAGTATGAAGAACCGGAGGCTGAACCGGACGAGTTTTTGAACTTCCCCGGCCCGGCCCTGTTGAATAGTTTACTCATGGGTTCTGGTTCGTTTTCTGATCCTAGCTCCGGTTCTCGGGCTTTTCCATACCCTGCTATTTTCGGCACAGACCGAAACCCTGGACAATCGTCCTTCGGGGCTGAGGGTTTCAACCCATTTGAGTTTCTTCAGGCCCATTTAGCTTCTAGAAGAGCTAATGGGGTTAGTTTTGAATTTGTCATCGAGGGGGGTAACGGGGGTAGTGGGTTACAGCTGCCGACGAATATTGGGGACTATTTCATCGGACCTGGATTCGAGGAATTGATTCAGAGTTTAGCTGAAAATGATCCGAATCGATATGGGACTCCTCCTGCGTCGAAATCAGCTGTGGAGGGACTCCCGAGCATCAAAGTTGATGAGGGATTGATGAGTTCTGAACTGGCTCAGTGTGCTGTTTGTAAGGATGACTTTGAGATGGGGTTAGATGTGAAACAGATGCCTTGCAAACATGTTTATCATAAGGATTGTATTGTCCCGTGGCTTGAGTTGCACAATTCTTGCCCGGTTTGTCGATATGAGTTGCCAACGGATGATCCCGAGTATGAGAATAGGCAAAGGGACAATGATGGGGACTCGAGCGGGGGTGGTTCGTCTTCTGGAAGTGGGGCAACAGGGAGAAGGTTTACTACTATATCATTGCCATGGCCTTTTGGATCATCATCCAGCCAGGGAGGATCAGGGTCTCGTGGGCAGCAGAACAGGGAGTCAAATTAGGTAGAGATATACGAACTATAATATTCTTGAATATATGATTGTGCAGTCTATTTTATTCAAATTTACACGTTTGACTTGCTGATCAAAGCTATAATTTTATTTTGTGTAGTTTGTGTGTAGTGTGGGATTACACTGGGTATGTTGTTGTTGTTGTTGTTTGTAGTTTGTGTGTAGTACTATTTTGTTGGTAGTACTACTATGTTCCTAGCTATTGTTTTGTTATCATCTATTGTGCTTTCATTATGTCTTTTCCCAGACTGTTTTGCCTCGAGCCGGGGGTCTATCGGAAACAGCCTCTCTACCTCATCTTTGAGGTAAGAGTTAAGGTTTCCAGTCTCTTTTACCCTTCCTAGGTCCTATTGTGTGAGACTATGTTGGGTACGTTGTTGTACTTGCTGATCAAAGCTGTAGTTGATACACTTGATTTTAGGAGTTGATATTCCCAAAGTTCTGGTAAACTTAAGGGACTCTAGAATAGTAAGTGGCTGAATTGTGGTTCTGCATTTTAATAGTTAGTTGGGATGTCCCTAACCATGTTCATTGAGAAATTTCAATCAAACAGCGGTGCCTCTAAACAGTTGGAGATACCAGTGTTTAGGTCCACTTCTATGTTTTATTTTCACAGTGTATAGCCGCTCCTTACGTGAACCAACTGAGGCATTTGTTATAAAAATGACTAGAAGACTGATTCCTGTATTAGGTTCATTGGAGATGTGTTTAACAACGGTTCTGTTTCGTTAGATTATATTTTCACAAGTCTTTGAACACATCTTAATAGTTACTCACATAATTTTTTTTGATGTATACATATCGAGAAGTTGGTGTCAAAGAAGGTTAACACCTGTTTGAGTTGTAGAGACTATTCTTGGTACATTGTTGTTGTACTTGCTGATCAAAGCTTTAGTTGATACACTTGATTTTAGGAGTTGATATTCCCAAAGTTCTGGTATACTTAAGGAACTCTAGACTAGTAAGTGGCTGAATTGTGGTTCTGCATTTTAATAGTTAGTTGGGATGTCCCTAGCCATGTTCATTGAGAAATTTCAATCAAACAGCGGTGCCTCTAAACAGTTGGAGATACCAGTGTTTAGGTCCACTTCTATGTTTTATTTTCACAGTGTATAACCGGTCCTTACGTGAACCAACTGAGGCATTTGTTATAAAAATGACTAGAAGACTGATTCATATATTAGGTTCATTGGAGATGTGTTTAACAACGGTTCTGTGTCGTTAGATTATATTTTCACAAGTCTTTGAACACATCTTATTAGTTACTCACATAATTTTTTTGATGTATACAAATCAAGAAGGTTAACACCTGTTTGAGTTGTAGAGTGATTTACTCATCATGTCTCCCTTATGATCATCTTGATGTCATGATATACTTCTACAAAGAAGTACGTAGCAATTAGTTGTAATAGAGATACTCAATAGTTACTAACCTTTGAAAATTGGAGGTATACAAATCATAATTGGACATACAAGTACTCATATTCAAAACTATGAATCCTTCTATTGATGAAATTGAGTAGAAGAATATTAATTGTGGATTTTGCTCATATATGACATTATCAACTTTTTTGTGTTTCACTTTTAGAACTTAACTAACCACTGAATATTTCAATTCAAAATCGAGAAATAAGATATTTAGAAGGTCTCATGTTTAGTACAAACTACTAATAAATACAGCTTGAAACTACACATTTTTTTCTTATACTGCAAATTGTTGTAGTTTGGCAATGGATCGGAATGACATGTTACATGTGCCTTTCAAACATCTTTCCTTTTTAATTTTTGTACAAAATTAGTAATAGGTTTAATTTTTGAAAAATTTGGGATAGCAATGTAATTTGGTTCAAGCAAAATCCTTAAAATAAATTAAATATGCTGAATATTTTTTTTTAAAAAAAACTTGATAATCAATGTGAAATATCTAGCACATCACTCCTTAAAACAGAAGTAAAAATAATAAGAGATAAGAGTTGTATAATAATTTAAATTGATATTGTGTATGATCTCTCGCAATGAAATTATTTTATAAGCAAATATAAAGAATGGTTCCTTATTTCAATTCCATATTACATAAATTAGCTAAACTAAAAGAATACTAAGTTTGCTGCTCAAAAATACTGAAAAAGGAATAAGATTACTTTATTTTCACCTTTTACGATAGAAAAACAAGACTAAAAGTTTTAATGTAGACGCTAGGTATTTCTCTTGACCAATTTCATACCCTAGTGATACTAGATAAAGTTCAGTATTTCAAGGTAAGTTCTAATAAATTCATTTTATTAATTTCTAAAAGGTAAAATGAACTGACATGTTTTATGGGGGTTCTTAGATTGTAAGTTTTTCACTTATTAACTAAATAATATAATAATTTAATTAGAATAATAGCCTGTTCGTTTGCTCTTGAGGATAGATTAGCGGAACCTTATTTCTTTCTTTCAATTATGCACTTTATTTGAAGAGTACATTAAGGACGGGAAGAGCCGTTACTATCATTTTAATCATAAAATGTGTTTTTCCCGTTTTATGTACATTAATTGAATATATTTGCCTTCCTCTTTAGTCTTTAATATATGCTCCGTAGATCCACATGAACACAACAACAACAACAACAACATACCCAGTGATATCCCACAAGTGGAGATCCACATGAACACACGTTCCACAATATATCTTTAATTATCTCATTTATTATCCAAAATATTTATATTTAATGGAGTAGCCTCAATTGTGAAAATATAATGTGTGATTACATTTTAGTACAAGAACGTCATAATGATAGTTTCTATTAAGGGGTAAAATGCCTTCTGGGTCGAGCTCGTCCCGTCGGCTAGTGTAGGGTATCTCTCCTATGTGGTTTGCGAGCTATTGCGTAGGAGCGGGGGTTTACCATGCGCCCAAAGGGTGGCGGATGCGGGTTATCCATATTATCCCCCAAAAAAAAAATTTAAAGGGGTAAATGTCTTTTAACTTTTAACTTTGGGGCTTACCACTTATAAAATAGTATGATGATGACATGATCAGTCCCCTTATATGCCTGTATACTATGCAAGGACTTACTAATAAATTTATCAACATATGTAGTTACGTCAAGTGAGCGCAGCTACTGTAAGTTACTGTGACAAACTTTCTCACTCTATATGTGGTATTTTGAACTTGCATATTTAGTTGTGGAATAATTTTTGCAGATAAGGTTGAGTGACAGAACTTGTAGTCTATTTAGGCTTGGTATGTTGGTGTGTGTACATTGACAAATGTATTTACAGTACAATAGATATTCTATCTTAAGAAATTATTTGCATTTATCTTTATATGTACGTCCAAGTACTTGGCCATCAAAATGTGTATTATGCATTTCTTGAAACTAGGGACCAAATCTTTAAAATTGGACAAAACGTTGGGAAGAAGTATCCTGGTAATTTCATGCCCTCCAAAGAAGGCTGAGTTTTTCCGTGTATTCCCAAGGTTATTGATGGTAGAGTTATTGCAACTTAAGGCTTTGTTGAGCTCTTAGATGCGAGATTGTACGTCTTGTTGCTCTTCTTCATTTTGTACACTTGCTGATATTTGGTTTATGATGCTTTCTAATTATATTTCACCATTGAAATCTGAATTTTTATATTTGCTCAAGGGGTCATATAGGCGGGTTGGACTAAATTTGGGTGGGTTAAGCTGGTTGAATCCTAAGTTGTCCTGACTTGGGTTCGGGTGTCCGAAGCGGGTGCGGATCGAGAGGTCGGATCCTCTCTGATCTAACTTTTAAGATTCGGGTCCGTATATGGATACAGGTGCGGGGATTTGGCGACAAGTAATTCAAATATCTAAAATAGAGTTATAAAATCTAAATAATGAAATAGTATGTGGAGAACTTCAGGAGAATCTTGAAGGGGGGAGTAAGGAACGGGAGTGACAATCGAAATT
>JAPFFP010000080.1:7702539-7722926 GCA_026153255.1 Solanum medicagineum
CCAAAATAGGTGAAAGTCGTGGAACAACATATTACAATTTTCAGCTCCAAAGTTTCTTTTAAGAGTGAAATTATGACATTGTAAAACAACTCATCTTTGTGGACTGTAAAAGTGGTGCGGCAGCTTATTTTCACGACTAACAACCTATATATTATTAGAACATAAGTCTTACTTCATAATTCATCCAACCAATTAAGAGAAAATCCTCTTGAACAACAAGAAACGTTCACAACAATACTTAGGACACATGCTGTCCAGAATTTACAGCATAACATAATATCATATACTTCTTGTTTTTCATGAAGAAACCATACTAGTAATATTTATAACTTAAACCATGTTAAGAACATCATGTTTTCTTCATAATAAAGCCCACAAACCATATATAAGTCACTAAAATAAAAGGCAAATATGCAACAACTTTCTGGACACAAGCTGTCCAGAATTTCCAGCAGATTTTCAGCATAGGATACTATCATACACTTACTGTTTTTCATGAATAAATCATACTAAATACACAACTATAATTGCTTACCTTTTCCTTATAGATTCTGGTTTCCCTTCAAAATCCTTAGAACATGTGTTTTCAGCTTGGTGAAGTGAATTAGAGAGAAGACAAAAGACTTTAAGAAAGCTGAAACATTATTTCCTAGTGGAATGAATTAGTGTTGCACTTGATCCGTTTTTAAAGATCAATTTGGCCAACTTTTTCTTCCACTTTAGACCTGATAATGACACCCATTAATAGCCTAATAATTCAGCATCTTATCCTCCAAAATTGGGGTGAATTGGGTTTCAAATATGATGGACCTTTGCTGCTAATTTCCAGCTTTGTTCTTAGTTGGTTTTGGGTCCAAATGGCCAAGTGGTTTGTAGTGTACTTAGAACATTTTTAAATTTTTCTTGGACTGAAAATAAGGTCCATTTATGATACCAAAAAATGGGTCAAAGTTATACCCTTAAAACACAATTTATTTATAATCAAACTTGAACAAATTCGGTGTCGAACCTCGTCTCCGTTTAGCTATCAATTTTAAGCTAAGAAAGTAGGTGAGTCACCTACTAGATTATTAAGTCATACAATAGCCTCAATTGTTTTACTTAGTTTAGGGCTAATATATCCTCACCTTAACACCAACACATATATACCCTCGATCCTCTAAGACATTTAGACTCACATATCGCCCATTAACACGAGATTCAAGCACTTTCAAGAATTGACGCTAATTTAACCAAACCATAACATGATTCATTTTCATAGAATTAGTACATGTAAAATGTGGGATGTTACAGAGTATATTAAATTATTTTAATATTTTTTCCTTTAATATTATTGTGTTGGAACGTGATACTCGATCCAATATATATATATTGTGTTGGAACGTGACTCTACCCGATCCAAATATACCGTGTCGGAATGTGACACCCGATTCAATTATATTTAATTATCATTCTTTATCATTACTTTCCATGTCATTAACAATATTTCATCAAACCTTCTTTATTCAAGGCATCACTTTGGTAGAGTAATTTCAAGATTATAGATTTCATGGTCTTGGGATTGCAGACCAATCACAACACATATCATGCATCTAAAGCACAATAATTAAATGCATAGAATCATTTCACAACATCATTCAATGAATATCAATTACTATTAAGAGTCTCTGCCTCAATCGAAGAATCGATGCTAAGTTAGCTAATCCACCAATGCTTTTTCTTTCTTCAGTATCTTCAAACGTTTCAAATCTATCAAATATATAATATTCGTAAGAATACATGTCCGTAGACACTCATATTACTATATGTTTAGCGTAGACCCAAAACTCATCTAATTCTACAATTAATTCCTAAATTTCAAATTTAGGTTAAGTTTTAATTCCTCCAAATAATATAACTTTGATGATATTCATGTAATACAACACACCTAATACATAATTATCTATAATAATATATCAAAACTTAATTTAATATGTGATAACTACACAAAAAGAAAAAAGTCAATATTACGTCAAGTTACATATCCAGTAACTTTAAGAGCAATGGAATCAAATAGTATGTGTAGCTGCTGCTGAAATCCCTCGCTCTGATGCTTCTGACCGTGGCCCATGCCTCCTCTTTGTTCAGGACGGGCGACGTAAACTCTGAGTCAATCCGGGTATGTAGCAATACATTCTTCATGTTTTATTGTCTCAATGATTGATGTCATCATTTACATTATTGGCCACTAAAATTGGTTCTTTCCAACTAACATTTACAACAACATATGATAATTGACATATGTTTATGTACAGGAGAAGAGAAAGGCGCTGCAACTTCCAATTCCACCTACCTAAATATATATATTTTATACATATATGAATGTATCCTTACATATCACAAAGCAGATTTTGGAGAAAATTTACCTCAACAAATCGTGCGGTACTTCGTCCAACCTGCCTTTTTTCTTTTTTTCTTTTTATTCACTTATTTTTATTATGTATCCTACTACTTATTTTTAATAAATATAAAATAAGTGGAATAGAGTTTAAAATTAATATTCATATTAGTTCATAAATTAAATTAATTATTTAAAATTATCCATCAACTAAATAATTGAAGTTATTAAATAGGCCAAAAAGCCCCTTCAAAAATTTACGAAATAAATCTTTTATGAAATAAAATGCTCCATTTCTCAAAACGACTTGAGGGTCGTTACAAAGTTAAAAATATTACTACTAAAAAAGAATCCTTTAAGTTAAAATATTAGTGTATTAACGTTTATAGTTAAATTTGCAGAATTCATGATTGAATTCTTAAGAAATATTACTGTGGGTAACATTTTAGATGTAAAACGTGTCTCGAAATAACGTATTATAAAATGTTGCTACAAATAACATATTATGCTAAAACTTTTATCCATAGTAAGGTTTCTTTAGTTAATACCATTAAATAAAATATAACCTAAAATGTTATTAAAAAAAATATATTTATACTAATTTTATAAGAATATATTATTTTGTTAAATTATTTAAATACTGGCTTACTTAGGTTGAGCTCCCCACAAATATTCAGCCTTGATAGTTGCATTGTAACCACTCATTATTTCTTATCCAAGAAACCTACCTATTTATCACGTCGTATTATTAACTTTTTACTTATCTACAAGGCTACATAAAACAAGTTGGTCACTAATTAATGGAGTAATTTATTGCTACTGTATATTGAGACCAAAAAGAAATCATGCTGAAGAATTCAGTTACTTCTGCAAGACATTACCTCTTCCTGAGAGAAAGAAAAAAGGTTCCTTATTAGGAGGGGTTTAATTTTATTCAAAGATTCATTTTTTTTAATAATATAATTAAATATTATTAAATTATTTGTATAAAATAAATATTCAATAAATATTATTCGTATGGATTAAATTTAAATTAATAATTAAATAATTTTAAAATAAATTATAATACATAGTTGTATCGTAGTAAATTATCTTCCTTTTTGTGCAAATCTAATGTGGAAAAGTCCATTTAAATATTCCTAATTAAAGTATTTTTTGTCATTGAATGTTGACTTTTTATTCAATATATACACAAATATTATTGACACTCAAAAACGGAGAAGTGTCTGCTTCCCCTTAACTCCCTCTTATATAATAAGAGAATATTTGGTTGGATAACTTTTTTAAAATATTATTTAGAAAATAAAATTTTACATATAATATTCGAAAAAGGTCAAAATTGCTCTTGAACAATGAAAAATAGACTACTTATATCTTCCGTTATATTTTTGAGACAAAAAATACTCCGTCATTATAGTAGGAGACCACAAATATCGCTCAAGGTTAACAACACTGATGTGACAAAGCCATGTGGTACTAATTTCCCCACCTAAGCTTGCCAACTAAAATATCTATTAAATTTGACCAAATTTATAATCCATTACCTTAATTCATTAATCAAAGATTGGACCTAATAAAGAGGAAACTATCACCTCCTTTAGCAGCTCCCAAATAATATGATAAGACGTTGGAATTTTCAGCATAAGCGTGTATTTAAATAAAAAACAAAATTATTCTAATATATTTTATATTGTCGAGATATTTATAAATCTATGACAGTCATTAATTGCCATATGATTAAAAAAATATAATTAATTAAGTGAAACTCCTCAAACTTGTTCTTTTTCAAATTTATATATTTCAGATTTGAAGTGGAATAGTTCGATAAATAAAATTTGCCGTACTAATTTAATATCAAAGTAAAATGGCTATGAGATTAAGTTTTCATTGTCAAAGAAAAGCCCCGTCGATAAGCTGTTAAAGGGAGGTCGATAGTTTCCTCTTAATTTAGTGAGTCAGATATTTCATTAATGGGTTAGAATAATGAATTATAAATTGAGCTAAATTTAATGAATATTCTAGTTGGCAAGTTTAGGTGATGAAATTAGTGCCACGCGACTTGTCATATCAGTGTTATTAACTTTTGAGGAGCATCTGTGGTCTCTTTGTATAACGGCGGGGGTCCCAAAATATAATAGAGAGTATAAGATATCTATTTCGAATAATTTATGAACAATTTTGATCAATTCCCGAATAATATTTTAAATTTAGTATGTACTCTCACCTACCAATGATACCACTCCAATTCCGATACCATCCCACTCCAAAGCCACACTCTTAACACCTAAATACCATATGAGACACGTAATATTTTTTTGCTAAAAAATAAATAAACAAGCTAATTATTTTTGTGAGAGGAGAAAATATTTTGTTGGTGCAAAGACAGCCATTGCTTACTATAAATATCTCAAGTTCCGTCATTGGAGATGGACAAAGATAACAGAGGTATTGGAAATGGACAAAGATAATAATAGAGGTGCATCTGTTTAATTACAACAAGGTTGAATTTGTCAGAAAAGGATATTGTATTTTAACAAGGTTTTATTATTGGTAGGAAAGTGTGACAAGAAAACATTTGTTTATTCTTGAGCAAGTTTTGAGTGAGAAATCTGGGTCATTGAGTATGGGGAAAGAAGAGATTGAAGACAGCAGTAGTACGGTGGGGTTGTTGAAGAGATGCACTACTGGAGGAAGTGGAGGGTCAACAAGGTGGGTGGATGGTAGTGAAGTGGACTCAGAATCACCACCATGGTCACTTTTTGATGATGAAGAAATTATTAAACAAGGTTATGGATCTGTAAGAAGAAGACTTGTTAAAAAGCCTAAAAGAGTTGATTCTTTTGATGTTGAAGCCATGGAGATCTCTGTGGCACATGGCACCCACCATCAAAAGGTGAAAATCGTAACTAAAATTTTTTGATGTATGTGTACGCTCTATTCTACTCTCCCCATCCCCAAACCCTACCCTGGATATGTTATTGTTGCGGTGTATTAATCTTCTCTTCAATCGTTTGACTGGTCACGATGAAATATGAACAAATAAACTTCATGCTTTATGGGAAACCAAGTGAAGCATCTACAGTGGATGAATGAAAGCTATATGCAGCCAATGTTGACTTCGAAGTCTGAATAAAATCCACGAGATTCGTTTTAACTTTCTCAAATCCGAATTACACTAATTCCTGGAAGAAGTTTTTCTACGTTTTGGTCCCTTATTATATATGGCAAGGATGTAGTAGAGCTAAGGTTGAACTTTGACAAAAGCTTATTTCCTTTTTCTCTTTTGGTTCTGTATAATGATTAGCAAGGCAACGTTCATTTACAGATAGTATTGGCTAACAATGTGTCATGAAAAGGTTCTTACGATGGCAATATTAATCATAGGGATGGAAATGCTTGCACTTCTATAAGCTTGTACTTTAATATCTTTTGGGGAGAAAGAGTTTCTACAAGGGGCCTAGCGTCTTCCTTTACTAATTTATGTCTCTTCAAAAAATCAGGAGGCTTCTCTTTTGACCACACTTGCTCTAGCGTTTCAGACACTTGGTGTGGTATATGGTGACATGGGCACAAGTCCTTTATATGTTTTCAGTGGCGTTTTCAGCAAGGTGCCCATCACATCAGAAGTTGATGTCTTGGGGGCATTGTCCATTGTGTTATACACAATTGCTCTCATCCCACTAATGAAATATGTATTTATAGTGCTCAAGGCTAATGACAATGGAGAAGGTATCACTAATTTTTACAAGGATCTTTTGTTTATGACTTTTCATGAGCTTATCTTCTGGGAGAGGATGGTTTCTCTAAAAACTGAAATAATTTTGATGGCAGGAGGAACATTTGCACTGTATTCACTGATCTGCAGGTATGCAAATGTCAACCTTCTTCCCAATCGACAGCCAGCTGATGAACACATCTCAAGTTTTAAGCTCAAGTTACCTACTCCAGAATTGGATAGGGCTTTAAATATAAAGGAGGTCTTGGAACGTAAATCTTCTCTGAAAACCATTGTCTTGCTGTTGGTTCTGATGGGAACATCAATGATAATAGGTGATGGTATCTTGACCCCAGCAATATCAGGTATTCTATTTATTTTTCTTTTTTAAATTTTCGTTTGTCCTTGAAAGGGGCAGAAGCAACTTCGCTAAAACTCTCAATAAATGGCCATAAACCGCATATGTGAACATTTTCGACCAATTTTGATCTTCTGCATTTTCATTATGAATGCATATAAATTTTGATCTTCATTGGGGGTTGATAGTGTATACCTAACAGGGGCAGAGTGGAAGACTGCCCAAGGAGAAATGAAGTATTAGAGGAATGATTAATTATGCCATCTGTTTGAGAAATATTACTTGGCAGTTGAAAAGTTCAGGGGTAAAATGTATATTCATGTTCTTGTCGGGAACAAAGTTATCATAATAACTTGGTGACCAAGTTAATCTGGAAAAGGTTTTTTTCATTTAGTTCAAAGGTGAAGGAGAATATCTACAAAAGATTGCTATTAACTGTATTTTGTGGTCACTCAATCACTGTTATAAGATGGACAATTTGATTTAGATTCTCTAAATTTCTGTATAGACTAGTGGATGATGTGAAAGATTGAGGTCCTCAGTAAAAAGATAGTGAATAGAAAGGAACAAACTACGGCTAGCAAATATGATTATATCTTTGAAATTCTGTCTTATTGAATAGAAGACATCTAGAAGACGAGAGCGATGGGTTCTGCAATTATACATCCTTTGCTCTTTCTAGTTCCTCATAAGCTTGTAGCCTTTTTGTGTGATCCAGATCCCCTAATGTAGGATTCTGACCATGCTTTTCAGTTATTTGGCACCATATGTAGTTCTCTAATTTGACAATGGCCTTTGTTACCAATCCAGTCTCTTAATGATCCTTATTTCTTGCAGTTATGTCTGCTGTGAGTGGGCTGCAAGGCAGGATCCCAGGATTTGGCACAAGTGAGTTTTTTTTTTTCTTCTTGTTGCTGCTAACTAGCTATTTCTGGGAATTAAACTTCAATATTTGTGCTATGTTTGAAATACTAAATTGGTTCCAAACTGCATGCCTCTTCTAGCTACTAGTTGTACGGTGCCAAAACTACATAATAATGAGTGATAATTTAAAGTGCCAAACTTCATAAAAGGAGTGATAAGGTTCTATCTTAACATGCAACAAAAGGGACAATTTAAAGGATGGGTAGACAGAGTTATGTTACTTGGCTTGATTCGGGAAACAACAGGATAGAAAAGAATATTCCAGTGCTAAGGATCTGTAATATTTTCTGGATCCCAGATAACAATTGTAAGATTTCAGTCGTTTCAAGTAGCATGCCTCTTCAAGCTATTAATTGTACTGTGGCAAAACTAAGGTCCTACATGATGTGGAAATTCACCACCTTTAATCTTAGGGGATGACAAATTTGCCAGTTCAGTATATATTTAAATTTACAGGTCAACAACAAACAACATACCTAGTGGAATCCCACAAAATCCATTGAACTGTTCAGTGCGAATTCTCTGCATGGACATTTTAATATGTCCAACTATCATGACGAGATAGAGCATAGTAGTAATATTTGTAATGCCACTATTAATGTTGCTTGCAGATGCTCTTGTTATCACTTCAGTTATCATCCTTGGCGCATTGTTCAGTATACAGCGATATGGGTCAAGCAAAGTGGGATTTACATTTGCTCCTGCCCTGGCTTTGTGGTTCTTCAGTCTAGGGTCTATAGGAGTTTATAATCTGCTGAAGCATGATGTTACCGTCTTAAGGGCTTTAAATCCAGCTTATATATATCTATTCTTCAAAAAGAACTCAATCAATGGATGGTCAGCTCTTGGTGGCTGTGTTCTATGCATCACAGGTATATGCTATTCTTTCTCCTTTGGTATGGTCTAAACTTCATAAATTGGATTGGTGCATGAAGAGATCTGAGTTTTCACGTTATATGCCCATATATGGAGCTATTTACTTTATTTCTCTTATAGTGTGTGTAATGGGAAACATGATTGAGACATTTGCAAAGTTTTATTTGATGGTCTAAGAGCTCCTTGTCTTCTATAAATTGCAAGCATGCATTGTTTGATTCATAAGAAACAAAGGATTGGAACTATATTTAAAGGAAATGAAACATTCTTTTCTCCTGGGTTCTCTAGCAGATGCTTCCAGAGATAGTTTAAAGTTGATCTGCACGGTATTATTGCATGTATGCATATATTACAAACAACAACATACCCAGTGAAGTCCCACAAGTGGGGTCTGAGGAAGGTAGAGTTTACGCAAATCTTACTACTACCTCGTAGAGATAGAGAGATTGTTTCTCAAATATATGATGCATGTATTAGATCGAAAAAGACCCTAAAATGTCCTCGAACTATTGACAATTATACAAAAATGCCCTCCATTCACCTATTTGGCCTAAAATGCTCTTGTCATCCACCTTTAGGTCCAAAAATGCCCTTCATTCACCTCTTTGGCTCACTTATACCCTTGAAACTAACAATCCTCTCTTTTTTTTCTTTTTCTTTTTTAAATATTTGTTGTGTTTCATTTTCTTTTGGAATAAGATAAATCCCCATCTCTATTAGATTTTTTTCCATATTTATCCAAACCAAAACAATGTATCTCTTTAAGGATCAAAGTGGTTTTTTTTAAAAAGTGATCAAAGTGATTTATTAAAATAATCAATCGATTTAGCTTTCTTAAAAAAAAATTTTAAAATAGATAAAGTTAATGAAAAAGTAAATTTTAATTAATCCAAAGAATAAGTTTCTTTTTAATGTTGTAATAAGAAATAACAAAACTATGTAAATTTGATTAAATTAAAAAAATACCGAAAGTTAAATCGGTTTTAACAAATTCCTTTGTTCTTTAAATAGTTAATTATTTTGTCCAAATAAAATACAAGTATGTGCAGATTTTTTAAAAAAATTTCAAAAATATGTATTCTTGTAACTTTAGATTTTTTAAGAGTTTGTTCTTAAAGATTTTTTCCCCATAATTTATTAAATAAAAAAATATATACCTTCTTCATGGCCCTAAAAAAATAAAAAAAAACTACAGTAAAAATACTAGTTTGTTTTTTTAATTAGATTTTTTTATATAGTTTGTCCAAACCAAAATAGTATCTTTCTTTATAACTCAAAACAAACTTTAAAAAATAAAAAAAATTATAAGATTTTTTTGGAAAAAAAGAATTGAGGATGGGAGTTTACTTTATTCTATAAGAAAATGAAACATAATGAAATTTAAAAAAAGAAAAAGAAAAAAGAGAGTCTTGTTAGTTTCAAGGGTATATATAAGTGAGCCAAAAAGTTGAATGAAGAGTATTTTTGGACCCAAAAATATTCCATTAAAGAAAAGGACATTTTTGGATCCAAAGGTGGATAACAAAGACATTTTAGGCCCACAAGGTGGATGAAGGCAATTTTTGCACCATTTTCAATAGTTCAAGGGCATTTTAGACCTTTTTTCGTGAAGTCCCACAACTGGGGTCTGGGGAAGATAGAGTGTACAAAGACCTTATCACTACCTCATACAGATAGAAAGTTTGTTTCCCAAAGACACTTGGCTCAAACATATGATGCATGTATTAGATTACAAAAACATTTAGTTTTAGAGAACACATTTTTCCTTAAAGACAAATATTAAGTATTGGAATAAAATGAGTTGAACAGAGTGGAATGGCTTGAAGTCTTCTACATGCCAAACTAGTTTGGGATTGAGGTGTGGTAGTAGTAGGTGTTGGTGAGCTGATGTGTTATTTAATGAATGGTTGCAGGAGCGGAAGCTATGTTTGCTGATTTAGGTCATTTCTCTGTGAAGTCTATACAGGTTTCTTTCTTTATTGTGCCCTCACTTGAAGTTTCAGCTGGCTATCTTGATTATGATGTCTGCAGCATTTGTTTCCATTCTGATGTAAGTTGACTACCGCAGATTGCTTTCACAAGCATAGTGTTCCCCTGCCTTCTTTTGGCCTACTTCGGCCAAGCTGCTTATCTTATGAAATACCCAAATTCATCTGGGAGAATATTTTATGATTCTGTGCCAGGTATTATTGCTAAGAGGCAGCTTATAAATATTCTCTTCGCTGCTTCCAGTTTCTTGAGATTCATGTTCAACGATTTTGATTTTTAAGTACTTTGACATTATTAGTTTTTGTCAACAACAGATGGTCTCTTTTGGCCAGTTTTTGGGATAGCAACTGTAGCTGCTATAATTGCCAGTCAGGCCATGATATCTGCTTCATTTTCATGTGTTAAGCAAGCTATGGCTCTTGGATGCTTCCCAAGATTGAAGATTATTCACACCTCAAAGAGGCACATGGGTCAAATTTACATTCCTGTCATTAATTGGTTTTTGATGATAACGTGCATGCTTGTGGTTGCTGCCTTCAAGAGCACGACAGACATATCCAATGCCTATGGTTGGTACCTCATTTTGGCTACATAGTTGGATTTTCCTAAAACAAACAAAAGATTTTTCAGGTATATAGTTTCTTTTTTTTTTTGGGGGGGGGGGGGGGGGGGGGGTTTTCCACCCGGTGTCCAAAACCCATATTGGAGTTCAACTAATCCGGATTCGCTCTGGGTAGGGTCCCATTCGGGGAATAGCACTCCCTACCAAGGATTGTTCCAATCCCAGGGCTCGAACGCGAGGCCTTTGGTCAAGGGAAGAACAACTCCATCCATTGTACCATATCCTTTGGTGGTTTTTCAGTATTAAGCTAATAATACTCCATCCTTTCCATTCTATATAGAACTCTTTCCTTTTTTGTTCATTTTAGAATGATTAATAAATTCTATATTTGGAAACTCTTTAATCTTAGTATTCCATTTTCCCCTTAATGTAGCTCTCGTAGGAAGTGACATGGCACGTTGAAGACCAGAAAATTCTAAGGGCAGTTTTGGTGATATATCCTTTGTGTCCAATTCCTTCTTTCTTTCTTGACTGTGTTTCTAGTCAAACTGTATCATACACGATGAAACTGATAAGAGTACTTGCTTGAATTAATGTCATTTGTCCTCCTTTTCAATTGCATTCCTTCTTCCTCACTCAGTTATTCAAGCAGCTCCAGCCTCCAGCTATACTAATATATTATTCTGAACATATTTACGAGAGGAAAAGAGAGATAGGAGAAAGAAAAGAGAGAAGTTCTAGGGCCGCTTGCTCCTTGGCATTAGAGTGCTATCTCATTTTTCTATTGAATTGTAAATCCAAGTAGTTGAGTATGAAAATGAGTTTCAATCATTACTAGATATCCTCACTTGAGCATCTTTGATATGAAGTTTACCCTTCTCTATTACAGGCATAGCTGAAGTTGGTGTCATGATGGTTAGCACGACTTTAGTTACAGTTGTAATGCTTCTGATATGGCAAACAAATTTGTTGCTGGCTCTCTTGTTTCCTCTTCTATTTGGAACAATAGAGCTCATTTATATGTCTGCTGTTCTATCCAAGATCTTTGAGGGTGGTTGGCTTCCACTTGTTTTTGCCTCTTGGTTTCTCTGTGTGATGTATATTTGGAACTATGGGAGTGTCTTGAAGTACCAGAGTGAGGTCAAGCAGAAGATTTCAATGGATTTCATGCATGAGCTTGGCTCTTCTCTTGGAACGGTAAGGGTACCAGGGATTGGCTTACTATACAATGAGCTGGTTCAAGGCATTCCCTCTATTTTTGCACAGTTCCTATTAGATCTTCCAGCTATTCACTCTGTGATAGTCTTTGTCTGCATCAAATATGTGCCAGTACCTGTTGTCCCTCAGGAAGAAAGGTTCTTGTTTCGAAGGGTTGGTCCGAAGGACTATCATATGTTCCGTTGTGTAGCTAGATATGGCTATAAAGATGTCAGAAAAGAGGATCATCATGCATTTGAGCAACTATTGGTAGATAGCCTTGAGAAGTTTCTAAGGAAGGAGGCCCTGGATGTTGCTTTGGAAAGCAACCCAAATCAACCAGACATTGATAGCATTTCTGTGAGGTCAAGGGATGAGTCTGAAATACAAGATGGTGATGGTGATGGGATGGACGAGCTTAAGATTCCATTTATGCGTGATCAAAGATTGGAAACTGCAGGGGCATCAACATCAGAAGCATCTCTGGTGTTGCCAGCCAGTGTTATGCCAGTTGATGAAGATCCTAGTCTAGAATATGAGCTCTCTGCCCTCAGAGAGGCCACAGAATCTGGATTCACATACTTGCTTGGACATGGGGAAGTAAGGGCAAAGAAAAACTCTTGGTTCATCAAGAAATTGAGCATAAACTACTTCTATGCATTCATGAGGAAGAATTGTAGAGGAGGTGCTGCAACAATGCGCGTTCCTCACACGAATATCATCCAAGTAGGAATGACATACATGGTTTGATCTTGCTGCCACATTGCTACTTGTATAACTGCTGCATTAGCATTTCTTGATGCCAAGATTGTCGAGGCATAAAAGAAAGCACGTAGGAAGCATGATGTTTCAAGAACATAACAAACTCTTACATGTTCAAGTGATTTTCTTATTAATTGATTGCTGCCATCTTCCTGTATAGGCTTTTGCTGTAATGGTTCTCATCTTTTTTTTTTTTTTTTGGGTCCAAAAGGAAAAATGCGGATTATTCTTTTTATTTTATATTACTATTACTATTATTAGTACAAATATTATTATTCCTTGTCAAAAAAAGTATTACTCGTAAAATAAGAGGAAAAAAAATTCTCCTTCCATCCTATTTTACGTGACATCTTTTGCATTGACATGGTGTTTAAGAAAAAGAAAGATGTAATGACCCTCCAAGTCATTTCTGTGATTTTGTGAATATTTTGTAAGTTTGAGCATTTGCATAGTGACCATAGGCTATTTGTGACTTATTGACATTGATGGTTCAGTTGTTGAGTGAATTGTTTGATAATTATACAATTTTTGAGTTAAATGAGAGCTTATAATCGTAAAACGAATTTTCAGGTAAAGTCCTAGTAAACGTCCTCAAAGTTGAATATTGACTATTCCATCAGCTTCGAAACGACTGAATTACGCTATAAGAATGTTCAATGCAATTATATCGAGTTTTGCAAATTTAGCCTTCGTAATGAGTCAATAGTTGACTTTAGTCAACGTCCTCAAGAAACATGCCTCGAATGGGAATTCTGACTATACCATTGGATTCGGAATGTCGAGTTTCGTCTAGGAGGACCTTTCGTTTGGTTCCGAGGCTTTCGAGTGTATTTTGGTCCTTTTAATAGATTTCGATATTTGGAAATAAAATCCACATTGGAATAAAACGACCTCCGTTAGGAATTTTTGACTACACTGTTAAGTCCGGAATGCCGTTTCTAATGAGATTTCATATATAAATTGTATTTTTCTAAATCCAAATGAAGCAAGAGCATCAAAATTAAAGCTGAAAATTAAAAAGCTGGGGTGATGTGACCCAACCATGAGCGGCCATGTGGAGGCGGTTCAAAATTATATATACATAAAAGGTGTGCAATTCTAGAAAAGTTTCTAGAAAACCAAAAACGCACAATGCAATCAAATGTATCCTTTTTGAACGCGATTTCTCACTCATTTTTTTAATCCAATTTTGATGATTCAAAAGCTGAACTATATATTTTTCCGAGAGGAATATCGTGAAAGTGCCATAAACTGAGTACGTCATTTGAGGTAAAATACGATGTTTTCCTCTGTAATATTAGATATGTTTTTGAAAATTTTGATATGCGATTTCTTGTTCGTTTTGAGTCAGAACAATGCCGTGGTGGTGTCAGAATTAATTGATAGAGCTCCGTTTGGTGTGAAAATACAATTTTAGCTATAGTTATGTTCGTTTTTTTTTTTAAAAAACTTCGTGTTGTGATATCTTGACCATTCATTATTGGATTTAAGTGAAATTTGAGTCTAAACTGTACTACATTTTGAGACCTATGTCGTGGTATATTCAGATTTTGTTAATTTGACTGTATTTTTAAGGAATTTGGCTGGGAAGTTGTTGTATATATATGTTACTTCCCGATAAGAAAAGTAACTTGTCTTTGGGCTGTTTCTGATTGTTTTGAGCCTCGTTTTGAGCTTAATCTTTGTGTATAGACTCAGGGTGACGTAAGGATCATTTAACGAGGGTTGATTTGGTATTCTGGGTGTGGGCCCCACTTTTACCTTTTTTAGTTGCAATCGAGGTATCTTCCCCCGTTTCTTGATATAGTATAGCCAAAACAACTGTAACTATATTATGATTCATATTTTGACAACTAAGCGACATTTGGAGGCAGTTAGACAGGGAAAAACTCGTATGGACTAATCTGGAGTGCGTGGATTCGCCTTTCAAGTAGGTTAGGCTTTCCTTGCCGTTAACTGAGTTGAAATACACGTATATTGGGAGCGTGTTTATGGTTGGAAGTCTTGAGTAGGATATGTATACATGGCATGAGGCTGATTGTTAGTTATATTTTCTGCTATGCATTTTAACACTGTTGTCATGATTTGTTAATATCTGTTTTCCTAGATAGTCGTTGTACTGAGCATATGGGACAACTATGGTTATTTTAGGATACTTGTGGTTGTTCTGGATTGTACTAGCTGTGATCATTGGCACGGTTAAACTATGGAAAGGTGTGGTAAAGGCTGGATATGGGCTAATGCCCTGTGACATTGTGTATTCTGTCTTAGCTTCTTTTTGTAGGAATGTGTAGCCCAATCCCACTAAGATATACTGGCCGTGAGGCTGCTTGTTGATTATACATCATACTGTTGACTGACTCTGTTATAGATATGATTCCGATGGTTGATTTGTTCGGGATACCTATGGTATAGCAGTACTATAGACTGACTCTGGTATAGATATAACTCTATTGGACTTGGTTGTTCTAGATACTTGTGATATACCTGTCGATTGTCCTTTGGGTTAGGGACCTCGTCGATTGCTTATGGGCCAAGAACCCCATTGATTTTCCTTGGGTTTGAGGCCCAAGCGACTTTCCTCGGGTTTAAGGCCCAGTTGATATTCCTTGGGTTTAAGGCCCAGTTGATTTTTCTTGGGTCGTAGACCCATGGTTACTCAGAGTACTTGTGATTGACTGGAACGTGGTGTATTTCACTTTTTGTGGGCTTGACCCTACATTAGTCTGTAAGGTTTATACTTTTGTATACAACTGTGAGTCCTTTGTGCATTTGTTATCTTTACCTGAGGTTGGGATGAAACGCCCCTCACGTGCTTCAGAAATGCCCTACATCGTAATTTTTGCGTATCTCAAAACCCGTGCATGATTTCAAAAATTCACTTTATATTCTTGTTCAGGGGGAAATATTGAGTGGAAAAGGGTAGAACCCGGATTTCGGAAGGCCCGTAGCGAAAAATAATTTTCGCTAATTAAACAATTTCCAGTGGCTCTGCGCGACCAAGTCGCGATGCGCCACTGTGTAATTGGGCATTGCGCGCCTGGTTCGCGTCGCGCCTGGGGTGCGGACCAGTACAAAATTTTTCTAAATTCTCTTGTTTCGTCCAGGGACATTTGGGTAATAACCCAATGCCCATTTAAACGTGAAACCCCTATTCCTAGCCATTTTTCAACTTCAAACACTCAAGAAAACCTTCCCAAAACCCTCTCAATTCTTCACCAAATCCCCTATTTAAAATAAATCACGTTTTAAAAAGTAAACTCCATATGATTAGACTCATTTTAAAATGTCATGCTGAATCAAAGTTACCTGGGAGTTTCTCGTAACCGACATCCAATCCCATCATCTTTAGTTTGGTGATGCACAACGAAGGCCACGTCGTTGCCACGCTCGTCCTTAACTTGCCCTGAAAAAAGGCAATTAACTCTTTCTTGGATCCATAGTAAATGTCCACTTGCGGGTAAGAGTCGCTAGAACTAGTTGTAATGACTATCCTATGCTTGCAATGTAGTTCTATTGGTTAAAGTAGATGTATACTCGCTCGGTGCTCGATATTCCTCCTAAGATTAAGACATGTTTAATTCATCAATCCACTCAATCCTCTCAATACTCAATCAATCAACTCAAACCTCGACGTTCAATCAATCAACTCAAATCTCAATGCTCAGCTCAAATCAGTTTATCGTCAGTTCAATCAATCAATGCAAACAATCAGCTTGACTCAAACTCAAAAGATCATTTAGATTCACTCAAATTGACTCATTATGATATTGCCAGCAAGATGATTATATATATATATGAAATGTATGTAACCATATGCAATATGTTTTTCATTCTCAATCATACTCAATTTACTCAACTCAAATGCTCGTGTTTCTCAACTCAAATACTCAATGATATGTATGGAATTTCATGAAATCATGCAATTTAGGGTTCATACTATCAAGTAGGAAATACATGTGTAAATATCATATTGATATTTATGCAATATAGGAATTATCTCATGTAGTATAATAAGGCCTCACGATGAAAGCAAAGAGTTAGAGTTAGGGTAATAGAATTTCTCAAAATCTCATCTCTTTCCCAAATCTAGACTCAAGACGATGAAAAGGGCATGTGAAGAAAGGAATTTCACACTTTGGTAAGCCTTACATACCTAGGAATAGGGGGAACAATCAATCTCCAATCAATCCTTGCACTTGAATTGAAAACCCTAGTTTCTCTTTTCTCCTCTAGTGCTCTCAAGAAATATCAAGTATGAAGAATGGTGAATAACGGCTTCGGATTTGGTCTGAAGAATTTATTAAAGCCTAAAATGACCAAGGGTTTAATGGAATAGAAAAAAATACCGCTTATTAAAACTGTCGCTGGGGTCTACGAGACCCTGTCTACGAGTCGTAGACACTCTATGAGTCGTATTCTATGAGTCGTTGATAGCCTCTCATAAATAAAGGATCTGAAAATTTGAGTTTCTGGAAATTATCATGAAACCCCTCTCTATGAGTTGAAAACTGTTCCACGAGTTGTAGACACCTTTCGTAAACTGAAGGTCCTGAAACTAGAGTTACTAAAATTTGTTGCGAGATCTCCTCTTCGATCCATAAACCTCTTCTGATGTATAGGCCTCAGGCTTACAGAATTTCATCAAGTCATCTGGGGTTTTACGAGACCCATTCTACGAGTCATAGATTGGACTATGAGTCGTAAATGTCTCTCATGAACCTCTTTCTACAGCTTTTCTTAGTTATTTCATCAGCACCATCTGTACATCTACACCAAACCAAGTAAAAGGAATTAGGGGTATTACAGCCTCAGTACAACCAAACTAAGCAAGGTAAAGGACATAGGTCGTATTTCCATAAGAGGTCCTCTAGCTATGCACCATCTTCAGCCAATGCACCAACCCCGAGCTGTAGATATGATTACAAGTCCTAAGGTCAGCCAAACTTTAGGGCATAGGGTACACAGTCTCAAGCCAATGTGACTTTTGGCTCAAAGCAAAGGCATCTTATGAGAAATGTGGTAGGGTGCATCTGGGAGAATGTAGAGATTGAGGGAATGGTTACCACAAGTGTGGCCAGCTAGGACATTTTCAGAGGGAGTGTTCGATGTGGGGTAATAAGACCTAGTACTCTACAACAGTGCCACTAACGAGAGGTAACTAGAGAGGTACTGCACCAAGGGCAGGTCGTGGGTAAACTGTTTGTTTGTGATGGAAAATTGACAGGACCAAAAGGTTGCACCAGATGTTGTGACGGGTATGCTTTGAGTTTTTACTTTTCCTTGCTATTATGTACTTGATCCATGTGTAACTTGTTCTTTTGTGACACCATATGTGGCTGGTAAATTCGAGATCCTTCCTGAATATTTGCTTAAGCCGTTTTCTATTTCTACTCCTATTGGGGAGTGCATTCGAGCTAAGAGAATCTATAGAGATTGTGTGGTGTCCATCTATCATAGGGATACTCTCACTGATTTGATTAAATTAGCGATGGTCGATTTCAATGTGATCCTTGGTATGGACTGGCTTCACGCTTGGTATGCCTTTGTTGATGCAGAACCCGAACTATCAAATTTCAGTTTCTGAATGAGTCTATTATTAAGTGGAGAGAAGATTCTGTTGCACCAAAGGGTAAGTTTATTTCTTACCTCAAGGCCCGAAGACTGATCTTTAAAGGATGTATCTACATCTCGTGTGAGTCAAGTCTGATGATGTTCAGGCCCCTACTCTTTAGTTTGTCCCTATGGCGAGTGAGTTTCCTGATGTATTTCCTGTGGATCTGCTCAGAGTCCCTCCTAATAGGGAGATCGACTTCGGAATTGATGTTCTTCCTGACACCCAGCCTATTTCCATTCCACCCCATAGAATAGCCCCTGTGGAGTTGAAAGAGTTGAAGGAGTAGTTGAGGGACTTGCTATAAAAGGGACACATAAGGCCGAATGTCTCTCTATGGGGTACTCTGGTCTTGTTCGTGCGAAATAAGGATGATTCTCTAAGGATGTGTATTGACTACCGTTAGTTGAATAAGGTGACAGTCAACAATAAGTATCCCCTTCCGAGGATTGATGACTTGTTCAACCAACTTCAGGGTGCTACTCTTTCTCTAAAATAGACCTCAGATCAGGCTATTACTAATTGAAAGTGAGAGAATGTGACATCTTGAAGATGGCTTTTTGAACACTATATGGTCACTTCAAGTTCTTGGTGATGTCGTTTGGGTTGACTATTGCACCTACGACCTACATGGACCTGATGAACAGAGTATTCAGACATTATCTTGACATGTTCATGATTATGTTCATCAAAGATATTCTAGTGTATTGCATAGATGAGGAGGAGCATTCCAGTCACCTCAGGATTGCTTTATAGACGTTTAGAGATTATGAGTTATATGCAAAGTTTCCTAAGTGTGAGTTTTGGCTCAAATCCGTGGCTTTCTTGGGTCATGTGGTTTTTGGAGATAGAATTCGAGTAAATACTTAAAAGATCAAGGCAGTTAAGAATTGTGCAAGGCCAACCTCACTGATCGAGAGAAGGATTTATCTAGGATTGGTTGGTTATTACTGAAGGTTTGTTGATGGATTTTCTTCCCTACGTGCACCGTTGACTAAAGTGACTCAGAGGAAGGTCATGTTTCAATGGTCTGACGAGTGACAGAGAAGTTTCCAAGAGCTGAAGATGAGATTACGTAGTAGTGTTGACCTTGCCTGATTGGATGGATGGATTTGTCATTTACTGTGATGCTTCGAGAGTGGGATTAGGATGCGTGTTGATACACAGGGGGAAGGTTGTTGCCTGTGCTTCTAGACAGCTTAAGGTGCATGAAAAGAACTATCCCACTCATGACTTGGAGTTGGAAGTGGTGGTGTTTACTCTCAAACTATGGCGCCACTATTTTTATGGAGCACATGTTGATGTTTTCACAGACCACAAGAGTCTGCAATACGTCTTTACCTAGAAGGAGCTTAACGCAAGACAGAGGAGATTGCTTGAGTTGCTCAAAGACTATGACATGAGCATCCTCTACCACCCAAGTAAAGCTAATGTGGTTGCTGATGCTCTTAGAACTTTATCAATGGGGAACACTACCCATGTGGAGGAAGAGAAGAGGGAGTTAGCCAAGGAGGTTCATAGACTGGCACGATTGGGAGTTCAATTGGGTGAATCATGTGAAGGAGAAGTTATTGTGCATAATGGGTCTGCATCATCTCTAGTAGTGGAGGTGAAGGAGAAATAAGATCAAGATCTTGTCTTATTGCAGTTGAAGTAGAATTTGCATAAGCAGAAGGTGATGGCTTTCTCCAAAGGGGGATATGGGGTATTGAGGTATCAAGACAGATTTTGTGTTCCAGATGTTGATGATGTTCGAGGGGGGATCATGGCAGAGGCCCATAGTTCCATATATTCCATTTATCCAGGCTCTACCTAGGTATACCATCACTTGAGAGAAGTCTACTGGTGGAGTGGGACGAAGAATCACATTGCTGAGTTCGTTTCCAAGTGCCCGAATTGCCAACATGTCAAAGTTAAACACCAAAGGCCATATGGAGTGTAACACCCCACACCTTACAATATTGGTACAATTCAAAGGAAACATGATATGAAAGGGGCAAGTGACGCTAAATT
>JAPFFP010000080.1:7751120-7762640 GCA_026153255.1 Solanum medicagineum
TTAAGGGTCTTTGTGGTTTAAGATTAGCACTAGTGCCTAATCGGCACGAGTCACGGCCCGGGGTGGGGTCGTGACAGCATACTAGTATATTCAAACGTACTAACACATACTTTTGACTACATGGTCTAATGGTGTAGGGACCGTATATTATATTCATCCACCGCTTGACGGCTAGTCAGATTTGAGAAAGTTATTGTGGTGAGTCCTATCTTCCCATGACAAGCCACCATTCATCTACCTTATGTTGCTTCCGTTTATGCTATTATTTACTTTGAGGGTGAGCCCGACACATGTCTTGGCCCCCGTCCTATCTTATGACTAAAGACATTGTTGCATATCTTGTAGACTCTTATACGAATATATGGTATGGGTTGTATTTGAGGTTTATGATCAGGCTACTTATTGGATATGGTTTCTATGAATGGATTATGAGTATTATGATATGGTTTTATGTTGTGATGTGGAAGATCCTAAGTCCTGTTTGCCCTCATAGAGTGAGTTATACTCATCCTCCCCTTAATCCTTATGTGCTATGTGAATCCATGTAAATCCCTATCCCTATGACACCCCCTTAGCGTGAGCCCTACTTTCCCATCCCTTAGAACTGTGTGTTTACTATTTCATATGCGCTTTCAAACCTACGATGTGTGATTGGATGCTATGAGGCTAGTTTGGGGACCTTTAGCTTCTCATTTACCATGTCACTCCTAGACCCTTAGTCCGGATCATGATTAATAAGGACCATCGGTGACTCATTTTATCTTTTTCCTTTCAAAACCCTAACACAATCAATCTGAAGGAGCAGAGTTTAGAGCTTTTACTTCGGATAAAGTGCACTAATTCTAACAATATATCTTTTGTGTCAGTGAGAAAATGAGAATATCAGCTTAAGCTATTAGGTGTAGACACTTTTCAAAGGTTACACCTTATAGTTCTTGATCCTTAAATCGATTGATCTAACCATGAACGAGTTGAAAAAAACTCTAGTAGACCTGCTAGATACAATATTAAAGAGGTAAAACACTTCAATCAAATGAGTTCGAATGTTATACCTTTTATAAAGGTTGCGTGGGTCGTCTAACCAAAGTCCCAAAAACTTATATAATTGCCACTTCATTTTAATTTATTTTTATGATTTTGATTTGACAGAGCGTTTAAACAAGTAATATTTTTTTTGAACTTTTGTGATATTAAATTTAAAATATATAACATATGTCAAACTATCTAATAATTTTTTAGTCTTAAATGTGTCATTTAGAATTGCCAAAAAGAATTGCTAAAAAAAGGAAATGGATTAAGAAAAAGAAAAAAGGTAGTGAAACAAATTGAAAATAACGCAGTAAAATTTAGGAAAAAGTATACAAAATATACCTAATGTGAAATTATTTACTCTTAATGGACCAAATCCAAACTATTTACCCTTAATGGAACCATGACCCAAGCTAATTTACCTTCTTACCCTACTTTTCCCTTTTTATTTTCATGCTGACGTCAGCATGAATATTATGAAATAATCGTCTATGATACTCTGACGGTATATATACACCATATCGGTATTCTATAAAATAAACTCAATCCTTTGTGACATTCTGACGATATATTGATACTCAATTGGTATTATATAGGATTATGATTTTTTTTTGAGAAGTAAATAAGAAATAAATAAAAAATTATTAAATTCTAAATTAGTAGAAAATGTAGTCGTTGTGATACTCTGTCAGTATATTTATACAATATCGATATCGTAGAGGACTAGAAAATTATTAAAGTTACAAAATTATTTATTAAACTCTAAATTATTAGAAAATATATTCTTATGATACTCCATCGGTATGTTAATACCCTATCGGTATCATATGATTTTGAGCTATTTTTTTAATAAATAAAATAATTAAGAGAAAATTAAAGCTACAAACTTATTTATTAAATTCTAAAGTAGTAGAAAATATATTTGTTATGATACTCTATCAATGTATTGATACCATATCAATATCATATAGGATTGAGTTTAATCCTCTGTGATACTCTGTCAGTATATATCATATTGGTATATCATATATGGGAGATGCTAATATCAGCGTGCAAATTTTAATAACGAGAAGATAAATTTTAATTGTAAAAAAATATATCAATGTAAATAATTTGCTTTACCAATATAAAAATTTGAAATTTAAGCTATAGTGTGTTTTCATTTAACCTCCCCACCCTCCCAAACCAACAGGGAAAAAAAAAAAAAAGGAAAGAAGAGAGAAGACCCGAAGGGAAAAAAAAGAGAAAAGGCAAAAACGAAAGAGGCATTGCTCTTTGTTTGTACAGTATGTTTCTGTCCTTTCTTTCCATATGATACACAGATTGTTCTGAATTCAATTTTGCATAAAATCATCTCTTTGTTCTTCATTTCCGGATCCAAACGGGCCAATTGGTTCTGAGATCCTTCATTTGCATCTTCCCCGGATCTCCATTTGATTGTGTTAAATTAACTTGTAAATAGTTAAAGAAGTCAGCACCCCTGGATCTGATGGAGCTTTCCCATAGTTTCAAGACGGACCCAATCATGAACCCCTTTTCCTCCGGCGCTCGTCTCAGGTTAGTTTTGAATCAAGTCCCTCATTTGCCGCAATGTCATTGTTCTTTAGTTGTGTAAATCCGCTGAAATCTACTAATCCTTTGTTTCATAGAGGATCTATAGTACACCCGACTGCTTTCGAATTGAGGGTGATTGTTGTTGTGTTATGGGTAATGGATTTTTACCCATGTTTGGGTTAATGTTGCATTTATTTTAGGGCTATTTTCAGGTAACGTTTTACTTGGTTGTAGGGGGTTTAAGCTTGAACCGTTATTGTCTTGTCATTTTGTTTGTTTCTTCAATTCTTTCTTTAAGAAATTGTCCATGGAGTTTATTGGTTTAGTGCTATGCTGAAACACAACATTTCAGAAATGGTTGATGTTGCACAGTTTAAGCTTAAAGTCTGGAACTGAGCTGGTTCTGGGCTCAGTTAAGAGCAAGGAGGAATTATTTGAATTTGATGATTGATCAGAATGAAAATGCTGGTGTTATTATCCAGATCATACCCATATTGGACACTAAGAGTGTGTTCCGTTGGAAGGAAAATGTTTTCTGGGAAGATAAGTGCATTTCTTACTTATTATCTTATGTTTGATACGTAAGCACAAAATATTATCCTAAAAGCATTTGCATATGATCTAGACAAACAAAATAGGAAGTGGGGGTGGGGTGGTAGGGCTGGGGTGGGGCTGGGGCTGAAGATGAGGTGTGATGGAGGTTGGAGAGGACACAATCAATGTAGAATACCACTTGTAAAACTTGTTTTCCATACTTCTATTAGGGAAATCATTTTTCTTATTTTTAAGGAACTTATTTTCCTAGAGAATGTTTTTCAAAGATTTTGACCAACTGAACATGGAAAATTGGAAAACATTTTCTAGAAAATGTTTTTTTTTCCCATAGTGAACACACCCAAAATCTCAAAATCCATGATCAGGCATCTTTTAAACCATGAAACATGGTGTTGAGTAGATGACCTGTGCAGCTGTGAAACAATATATCATGCAAGTGTTATGTGATGTGGCTCCCTAAAATGCAGTATTGTAGTGATTAGTACCATTAGTTGCCTTAAATCTCTCAACTCTATAGTTATAATTTTAGCTTTTGTCTTTTACCACTAGAAAGACTAATTTTATGACAATCTAAATTTAATTGCTTGTTTTTCTCTACTCTTTCTTTAATTCTCATCATTGGATTGTTATAGTCTTAGACTCTGCAATCTGGACAATACACAAGAAATGAAGATCAGCATGTTCCTTTTTTGTATATATATCAAGGTAACAACATACCCAGTATAGTCCCACATGGTGTTTATCTGTATCAAGATATGTATTGGAATGTCCATTATTTTGTTAGCACAGGAAGCTTCTTAGTAATCATAGATTGCTAAAAAATGAAACATATAAATGCATTCACTGATTTCCAGATTGTTCTGTAATGCCAATCTGAGAGAAAGATCAAACTGAAGGATCCTCCCAATGTGTCATGTTGTCTATACTTTTAGCTTATTACTTAATATCATGTTTACATAGTATTCACACCCTTTTGGTGGCGGCTTCTGTTAGAGCTGGCTTCTTCTTTTCCTCGATGACTTGGTCTTAGAAGTGAGAGTGTGGCTTATAGTGTGGCTTGGTCCTTTGTTATGATGTTGGATTTTCCATAGCTTTGTATATTTAGTATATGGTGCTTTGAAGAAATTGTTGGTTGCTAATATAAAATACGGCCAATAAGTATAAAAATTGAGGTTATCTGTATATGATATTTGGCTATCTATGGAAGAATGATCTCTCAGATGTAAGGATTTGCTTAATGTAATGTAGAGATTCAAAGTTATGAAAGAATGTGTTTTTTCATGAGTCTATGTGATTGTCTATTCTTTTCTACACTGAAGCATGCTGCTATTTCTTGGCTGCATGAGCTTGGCAGCTCGCTCAAACTTGTTTAGAATTGAGGTGTAGTAGTAGTTGTTGTTGTGTTGTCTAATCATTATTCTGAAAACTTGTGGTTTTAGTTTTGTCCAAGTTGGCAGTTTGTTAGCTTCTTCTTTGGACTCCCATTAGTTTACACAAGGGTTGGTAGTTGGTATGTTACTTGTTTTAAATTAAACCAAACTGAACTAAAAGTTTTTTCTTTATAAAAGCACTTTTAGTGTATTTTGTCTTAATTTAATCGTGTTCTGTTTTCTACATATTCCAGGTCACGTGTAACACTTATACAAATGGTTTCAGTTTCCTCTGAATTGATGGTTTTACAGCTTTGTTTGCGCCTCTGCCTCTTTTTCTTATACCAGCCTTCATCTGATATAGGACAGGACTGCTATACTTTCTCTTTATTTAGTTTTGGAATTGTTTCTTGCGGGTGGGACAACAGTGGGGATGGATCCTAAGAAGTGTAACTCATTAAGGATTATTATTTTCTCACAGCGTTCACGAAACAATAATTACCTGCATTACAATATTTTTTTAATGAAATAATATTTCTCTTCAGCTGCTGACTGACTATATCATTTTATTTCTTCCATCCTTTCACAAACATTCCCACAGGAAAAAGAAAAAGTGTGTAAGGATGCTGATGCTAAGTTTGTCTGTCAGATTCTGTTTTGTTAACTAAAGATGCTTAGTTCATTAGATAGCATACGTGTGATAAAGATAATGATGTACCCTTATTGTTCCAAAGCAGGGACATGATTCGGGCTATCCGTGCTTGTAAAACTGCAGCAGAAGAGCGTGGCGTGGTAAGAAAGGAGTGTGCTGCGATTAGAGCTTCAATCAGTGAAAATGATCCAGATTATCGACATCGTAATCTTGCAAAACTAATGTTTATTCACATGCTTGGTTACCCAACACATTTTGGTCAAATGGAATGCTTGAAGTTAATTGCATCTCCGGGATTCCCAGAGAAACGAATAGGATATCTTGGTCTAATGTTGCTGCTTGATGAAAGACAAGAAGTTCTCATGTTGGTCACAAATTCTATAAAACAGTATCCATTTCAGGCTTACTTCTTTTATAGTGGTGTCTATTTGGTTTTCTTTCCATCTCTACATTTGTAGAAGTCACTTGAATAATTAGACCTAATTAAAATGATTGAAGGAAGAATTACTGGAGAAAGGTATTTGCATATTTTCACTTTTGATTCTTTCAAAAAACAACTAAAATACATAAGCTGTTGCCTGTTGATCTGTCCCCCCAAAAGAGAAAAAAATAGAATAAAAAAAAGAGAAAAGCTATTACTGGTCATTTCATTCGGAAGATGGAATTTGATTTTATGAGACATCTTAACTTTTAAAAGAGATCTTAATCACAGTAACCAATATATTGTTGGCCTTGCACTTTGCGCCTTGGGAAACATTTGTTCTGCAGAAATGGCTCGTGATCTAGCACCTGAAGTTGAAAGGTTACTTCAGTTTAGAGATCCTAATATCCGAAAAAAGGTAAGTCTTATATCTCTTGCTAATACATAAAGTTCTTTTAAATTGTTGAAGTTCCACGGGATTAAGCTTGCATGCACAAACTTGTTAAATATTAATTTGTTAAAGAACTTCATTGATGAGTCAGTTAAAGTTGAGGCCGTCTGTACAGAACTGGGGGGATGTTGAGTTAAAAGGAAAAGACAAAATACTCAACGCATGTGTGGAAACACTGATAGTTTAATAGGAATTTCCGTATGTTGTTTTTGGGAAAGTGAACTTGCTCAATTTTATTATGATTTCTGTGGGATGTGTGATCCAATCTGTGTGTGAGAAACAAGGAATTTATCAGGAGTTTCAGGATTTGTGATTAGAAGGTGGCTTTTCCTTGACCAGCAGTAATATGGAGACTGTTCTTCAGATCAGAGGTTGCTGGTTAGTAAAATGTTGAGATGAAGGCTTTATTATGGAAGCCTTCATTTATGCAATCCTAGATGGTGAAATTTGTATTATCCTTTTAGCAGAGCTATCATGAAACTTCATGTAGGAATTGGGAATAAATATGGATGAAAATTGACAACTGATTATCCTAAGCAATTAAATGTTCTTTCTTGATGTTGATCGCTGAACAGAAAATTGACTCCGTAATCAAGTTAAATATGGGGAAAAGAAGACTCGGATTACATTGTCTTAGTGGAGTCACCAAAGCAGACCTGCATTGTTTTATGAGTAGCTATTACAATTAGGTCTCTAGGCATATCTTATCACATCCTTTCGGAAACCGTGCATTTATGTGAATACTTCCCATAGTCAACCATCAAATTTTCCTTTGTGAACTATCATCTAGGGCTCCACTAAGGAAGGAGTAGCCCAGTGAAAGGACTTCTACCTCCAACTGTGTAGTTATTCAAGTCACCAAGGAGCAAAGTAGGAATGGGCCAATTTTGACTCTTGCATAGGAGTGCGGAGAAGAGAGGTTTGGTAATGGGTGGGGTTTGCCATATAAGAAAATCAATCCTCTTGGGCTCCGATTCTAGTTTATCACTCTTTCTATTTCTCAGTGGCGTCCCTTGAACAAGATTGACTTATGCATATTATTCAAAGCAATCCATCGTTCTTTAAGTATTCTCTTCTGTGTATTTAAGCAGTAAGTGGTCTGATGTGTTTTCGTTCCTACACTTGTATATGTTTGTTACCAACATTTATTCACTTTACTTTGGTCTACTGTAGGCAGCTCTTTGCTCTATAAGAATTATAAAGAAAGTCCCAGATCTTGCCGAAAATTTTATCAACCCTGTAGCTGCCTTGCTAAAAGAGAAGCACCATGGAGTCCTCATCACTGGTGTCCAGCTTTGTGCAGATCTATGTAAAGTTAGTACAGAGGCCCTTGACTATTTTAGAAAGGTAAGATTAATATATTGCTACTTGTACATTCTGTCACTAGGACTATGTAAAGTTAGTACAGAGGCCCTTGACTATTTTAGAAAGGTAAGATTAATATGTTGCTACTTGTACATTCTGTCACTATGAAATTTGTGGCCTTGGTATTGCTCGTTCTTTATCCATTTTTGTGACATTCTGCTCTTGAATGCAGTTCTAAGAAACTATTGTCATGAAAGGAACACATCTCCATTTTAACTGGTGTACGACTCTATATACAGACACAGCTATCTAAAAAACCAGCATTTTTCTCTTTCTACAGCTCTTTCCAGCTCTAGTCAGGGGATTTGATCTTCTTAAATAAAATTTGGGAACCTGGGACCAAAAGAAAAGGATACTATAATCAAAATTGACGGGAATGTATGCACTGATAAAGAAGGCGGTAAACTACGACCTCTCTGCCAAATGGAAAAAAGGGGGTAAATATAGAGAAAGGGGGAGAAAAAGGTGGTAGGAGATATTCTGATTGGTATTAAGATTTCCAAGTCCATGGCCTTACCCTATGTACTTGTTTGGAGCATGACGTATGTGATGATAACTCTAGATTTTACTATCTTTTGTGTTAGGATTTTGAGTTTCATTGCCATGTGAAATAGTGCTTTTTGTGATTTTGGGCTTTGCCAGTATCATTCTTGTGTTTACTATTGTTCTTTTTCCCACTTCTGGTTCTACAAGGATGTATTTTGTTTACTTATTAAAAACAAACAAACAGATAAACAAAAAAGAAATATTGTTTTTTACACAAAATCCATTTAATTGCTGATTTAGTGCTTGTTCAAATTTAGTAATTCATTTATTTTCTTGATAACGTTGGGAAAATCTATGACTGATACTTGTCACTAACTGGTTTGTGTGGAAGGTAAGAAAGAAATGCCAAGAAAAGTTCTAGAAATTTCTGTTCTCTTATTGGGTATGCAAAATGGAAATTATAATCCTCTCGGACCCACAAATTTTTCTCAATAGATCAACAAAAAATCTTTTTTTCTTTCATGCTTCCCTTTTCAGCCCAAAAAGGAAAGTTAGTGTGCGTTTGAATTGACTTATTTTAAATGATGACTTCTGGCTTTTAAGCTCTTTCTTAGTTTTGAAAGTGTTTGGGTAATACAAAAAAATGATTTAAAGCACTTTCTTTTAGACTGAAAAAGTACAAAAAAAAGCCAAAATCCAGAAGTTGGATGTTCCAAACTTGTAGCTTTTAGCTTTTAACTTATAAGCCACATAAAAAAAGTCAATCCAAACACCCCCTTAATACTTTTCTATCACTCTTCCCAGTTTCCGTCATTTTATTTCTCTTCCTTCCTCTGTCCATTTTTGGTCTCCAAACCAAAGGGTAATAATCTGCTTTGGAGTGTCAACTTGGTACCATATAAGTACAATCATGAAGGTAAAAGGACAAAGTTGAAGATGTTCCCTTAGGGCCGGGGTGGGGGGCAACACTAGGAGAGACATTTCTTTTCTATTACACATATATAAGTGGCAATAAACAGGCATGTCCCGGTCGACATGTCTGCTTCAGTAGGCACCTAAGAAGGCAACTGCCGATTGACGTGTCTGCTTAAGCAGGCAACTGTGCATAAACAGGCACGTCTCGATCAACATGCCTGCTTTAGTGGTCTGCTTAAGTAGGCAATTAAGCAGCCAGCTGTCGATTGACATGCCTGCTAAAGCAGGCAACTGCAACTTATTTTTACTTTATCGTGGCAGTTAAGCAGGCAGCTAGTGATTGACTTGTTTGCTTAAGTAGGCAGCCGACTTTTGATGTGTTTGCTTAAGCAGACAACCGCAATGTATTTTTATTTTATCGTTTCTATTGATTATTTCCTCAATTGCTTCAAGTGTGATTTACAATGTTACCCTTAATAAATCATTTTATTTTATATCTGCGACGTAATTTGAACAACATAAAATATAGTATAAGTCACAATAAAAAATTTAGAAAATATATCTAAAAAATCTATTAATATCATATAAATTGACATTAAAAAGTAACAGATATTGAGCTCTATTAACCAATTGTTTGATAAGTTAAATATCAACAACGACAACAACATACCCAGTGAAATCTCACAAGTAGGGTCTGGGGAGGGTAAAATGTACGTAGCACTTACCACTACCTCAAAGAGATAGATAGGCTATTTCCAGTGTTAGAATAGGAATTGGAACAAGAATAATATCTACAATCCTACTTAGAATAGGATTAGAAATAGTAATGGTATTAGAATCCTACTTGGAAAAGGATTGTATTATAGTATCCTAGTTGGAAAAGGAGTCTAAGATAGTATCTATAAATAGGATCTCAATGTAATAATGTAGGGAACAATTCAATAATATTCTTTCCCAGTATTTTTCACATGGTATCAAAGCTTCTGCGATCTTGGTAGAAAATCAAAAAGCTTCTGTTGTCAGCGGGCGGCTATGACCCATATATGTCGCTCGTCTAGCCAATGATTATGTCAATAAAATTTGGGTCATCATGTATCTTTTTGGTGACTAGTTTCTCATATCCGATTTGTGTAGCACCATGCCATCTTTCCAGGGACTACTTTTTCAATTCAATTTGCGTACCACCGCGCCATCTTTCGGTGACTACTTTCTTATTAGTGTTGGGTCGTGCCATCATTTCGACCCTATCCATACGATTTCTCTTTTTTCAATAGGGTTGTGCCGTCAATACAACCTACCTATATAATTTCTATTTTCCAGTAGGGTCATGCCATCATTCTGACTGTACTCATGTAATTCTCTTTTTCAATATAGTCGTCTCATCATTCTGACTGTACCATATGATTTTATTTCTCAATTTATGACCACTTTCAGCCATCAAATATCCAGCGCATGAGCAAGTTCTGACCAGTTTTACAGTGACTTTTTTAGCAATTTGAGATGAACCATATTGTCATTCTCCTTTGACCTTTTAATCAATTGAACATTAAGAATGCTTTTCTCCTTGACGATCTCGAGGAAGAAATCTATATGGAGAAACCACTTGATTTTGTTGCTCAGGGGGAGTTTGGTAGCCTTGTATATTGATTGTATAAGTCACTCTATGGTAGATATAGTCTTCTGAGCTTGGTTTGGGAAGTTCAATGCTATAATTCCGGAATTTATTACTCGATGTTTTATCAACATTATGCATCAAATTCAGTCTTTCACGAGAAGACCAAGCACATTGAGATTGACTAGCATTATATATCAAATCTGGTATTTCATGAGAAGACAGACTAAGCACATTGAGATTAACTGTCAATTTTGTGAAGTCGGGTGATCAACTTGCAAATATCTTACCAAGCTCTTCATCGGTCATCGTATTAATTACATTTGTAACAAGCTAGGTACATATGACTTGTATGCACTAGCTTGAGGGGGAGTGGTCCAAGACAGTATCTATAAATAGGGTCTCAATGTAATAATGTAAAAGACAATTCAATACTCCCGCCGTCCCATTTTATGTGACACCCTTTGACTTGGCACAGTGTTTAAGAAAAAAAGTAAGACTTTTGAAACTTGTGGTCTAAAATCATTGTGAGATATTTGTGTGGTTGAGAATCATTTCATAAAGGGTAAAAGGGGAATTTTAAAGTTAAATTGTTTCCTATTAAAGTAAGGAGACATTCTCTTTGGGACGGACCAAAAAGGAAAGGGTGCCACATAAAATGGGACAGAGGGAGTAATATTCTTCCCCAATATTTTTCACATCCAGAAGACCCTCAACTCAAATATACCAGCCCCAAAAGTAGAAAATACTAGATATGGAAAAATGACTAGAGTGAAAAGCAATTGATAATTTTATAAATACAATAAAAATAACAAAAAAACTAATTGAAAATAATAATACATATATAAAGACGCGACTATTCCTAATAACCTAGTATATCACAAGGCAAGACATTATCCTATCCCTACTAGCCTACTAACCTTCCACCCTAATACGCGATATCCAATCCTTTTTATCTAAGGTCATGTCCTCAGTGATATGATGCTGTGCCATATCCTGTCTAATCACCTCTCCCAAATACTTTTTCGGTGCACCTCTACCCCTTTGCGTAACCCCTAAATCTAGCCTCTCGCAGCTCCTGACAGGAGTGACTACACTCCTCCTCTGCAC
>JAPFFP010000080.1:7772791-7821172 GCA_026153255.1 Solanum medicagineum
GAGGTGATGGGGCCGTTTGGATGCAGTGTGTGGAAGACCATTAGAAGGTTGTGGCCACAGTTCAATAACAATATCTAATTAGTGTAGACAATGGCCTGAAAACGGACTTTTGGAATGAAATCTGGAAAGGGGAGGATAGCTTGAGGAACTTATTCCCAAATCTCTACACCCTGAGCTTACAAAGATTTACTACTGTCGCTCAAGTGCGGAGCCAACAAGGGTGGAATTTAGTGTTTAGGAGGGCTTTGAATGACTGGGAAATTGAGGATGTCGCTTGGCTACTAGAGGTGCTAAACAGTCCACCAGACATATCTCAAAGAACAGACAAACCAATTTGGAAGCTACATAGCAAAGGAATGTACACAGTTAAATCTTGTTATTGGAGGATGATTGTTAATCAGACAATGACTAACAAGTGGCCTTGGAAGCTACTGTGGAAGACAAGAAGCCCATTGAAAGTAGCATGTTTTTCCTAGTTGGTCATAAGAAAAGCTTGCCTTACCTATGAGGCATTACAAAAAAGGGGGATGCGGTTATGCTCAAGATGCTTTATACGTGAGCAGAAAGCAGAAGTAAATAATCATTTATTCATTCACCGTAAAACAGCTTCAGAATTGTGTAACATGTTTTTGCGTATACTAGGGGTCAACTGGGTAATGCCAAAGACAACCATGGACCTCCTTAGTAGCTGGACATGAATTGGCAATAGAGGGAAAGCTAAAGATTGATGGAAGACTATCCCAGCATGTATATGGTGGACTTTATGGAAAGAAAGGAATGCTAGGTTTTTTGAAGGGCAAAAAGATAGTTCTCAAAAGATAAAAATGAAATGCTTAAGTCTTTTGTTTTTCTGGTGTAAGCAAGATCTGGTAGGGGAAGACATAGATATAGTCAATTTTATAGGAAACTTGTAATTCTATATATCTTTGTGTGGGTGTGCCCACCACCCCGTGGGATGTAAGTTTCCAATTCATCATCTTTGGATGATGAATTATTTGTGAATTCAAAGTTACCTTTATCTTAAAAAAAAAAACTCCTGAACCAGGTGAAAACTTGAGAAATCCTGATATTCGTGAAGAAATCAGTGAACTCGAGACTCAAGTGAATGAAGAACTTCCGATAAGCTCTACTGATGATGAGATAAATTTAAATCGATCGAAAGTTACAGTGGATAATGTTTTTGCATATAATGTTACGCTTAACCTCATGCAAGACAGTGAGGATCTTGAGCCTAAATTCGTTGAAGAATGTTGATACAGAGATGATTGGCCTAAATGAAAGGAAGCAATTCAATCTGAGTTGAATTCTCTCTCTAGGCATGAGGTGTTTGGAGTTAGTGTGGCGGAGATCGATGATATATTCCATCCAAGAGAAGTGTGGACTGAAAAATGATGTCAAAGTACCCACAGTCATATTTGAAGACAATGCCGTGTGTATTGCTCAGTTGAAAGGTGGCTTCGTAAAAGGAGACAAAACGAAACACATTTCACCTAAATTTTCACATGTGATCTTCAGAAGAAAGGTGAAATTGATGTACAACAAATTCGTTCAAGTGATAATCTTGCAGATTTATTCACTAAAGCATTACTAATGTCAACATTCCATAAGCTAAGATATAAGATTGGAATGCACCGTTTCCAAAGTATCAAATGAAGTTTTCATCAAGGGGAGAAACTACGCGCTGTACTCTTTTTTCTTTGGCCAAGGTTTTATCCCACTGGGTTTTCCTGGCAAGGTTTTTAATGAGGCAGCTAATGATGCGTATTAAGCTCACGTCGAACATTCCTTTTCCATGTACAATTAAGGGGGAGTGTTATGTATAATTGTTAATGGAAATGGAGGTGTGAATTATTGATGTTATAGTGGGCTATGGGGCCCACTTACTTTATTGTTGTTTGATGAATCTTTGGGCTATAAATAGCCCTTCGTTGTTGAGAAACAAACACACATATATAGAGCATAAATACATACGGAGCAATATATTCTCTCCATCTTTCTCTTCTTTCTCATTTAGTTTCCTGCTTTTATTTCCTATTTAAATTTGTTCCAGTTAATTCTAGATCTATTTTGTAACAATAAAAAAGTAGACAGTTGATACGTCATTATTTTTGCTGTAATATTTTTATTTGGCAAAAATATTTGAGCTATAGTCAAGTTTTTTAAAAATTGATTTGACCCGAAAACAAAAGTACACAGGTAAAATGAACTAGTGCATCTAAGGAAACAGTAACAATCTGTTCTCCATTGTTTTATTTGGCTAAGATGGATTTCAGCCAAGTTTTTCGCAAATTTTGGATCCAAAAAAGAATAATATACACAGTTATGACATATAGTCATTGTATTGTATCTAAAGAAGAAATTAAAAGAAATCAAAGTTGAGGTAAACATGCATTGTATATTAAGATGAAGATAGAAGAAATACACAATTTTGACAGATAAGGCATTGTATACAATTGTGTTTGTCAAAAAAAAAAAAAGCCATTGTATACAATTGTGAGGCAATTAATGGTTGAAAAATAGTCCATCTAGAAGCTGATTTTTCTTCATTCTCACACGCCAAAAGGAGTGTATCCATGCTCTTTTTCTGCATCAGCTCAAGAGGGTAACATCTATTAAATTATCAAATTGACTACGAATAGTTTAGGAATGCAACTAGTAACCCGTGTCAAATTATTTTTTTCGGTATTCTGCCTTGCAAACATAAGAATAATTTAATCTACTTTTTAAGGATTTTAATATTTGATATGCACAAGGAACTGCAGGCGCATTTGGTTTTATCTTGATAATTACACCGTATATGGTTCTTTTTGTTCTGGTAGAAACTTAAATATCTTGTTACTTTGAGTTTAAAAAATGGCAAAAAACAAGATAATAAGGAATAAAAAGAACAACAACAACAACATACCCAGTGAAATCCCACAAAGTGGGGGTTCAGGGGAGGGTAGAGTTACGCAGACCTTATCACTACCTTGAGGAGGTAGAGAGGCTGCTTTCAAGAGATCCTTAGCTCAAGTGCATTAATCCTAGAGAAGGGAAAAAAGTGGAGAAAGTATAATGGCTAATAGGAGAAGTAGTATAAAGTCTATGAGAGGTGAAATAATAACAATAACAAAATAGTGTGATAGTTGTAATACAATAAACAACATAATGCAAGAACTACAAGGGCACGACTAGTCCTACATCAGGCACTAAACCTCGCAAGGCACGATAACACTCTACCTCTTCATACTATCCTTCTATCCTAATATGCGATATCCACTCCTTCCTATTTAAAGTGATGTCCTCAGTAATATGAAAATGAATCATGTCCTGTCTAATCACCTCTTCCAAGTACCCTTTAGGTCTACCCTTCCCCTCCCCATACCCTTACAACCAGCCTCTTGCACCTCCTCACCTGAGTGTTGACACACCTTTGCACATGCCCAAATCATCTGAATCTTGCTTCCTTTATCTTGTTAGTCATAGGGGCCACTCCCACTTTCTCTAGAATAACTTTATTCATAATCTTGTCATTCCTGGTATGTCTATACATTCATCTCAACATCCCATCTCCGCATCATGCATCTTTTGAACATGAGATTTTGATTGGCTAGAACTTTGCCCCATATAACAAGGACGATTGGAGCTTGTTAAAACAAAATTAGGAAATTGTTATTAGATAGTATATAGCCAATGCTTAAAATTCACAAACATGATTCAATAATGCTGTAGGTAGACAAGATCTATAATGGATTATCACCCAAGATTAGCATCAAGGGAAGCTTATCTTTAGTAGTGGAAGAATTTGAAAAATGGTGAATAAATTATCAAAGTGGCATGACTAGAGCTTGTTTAGAATGACTTAGTTTTAGTGTTTTTAAGTCTAAATAGCTTTTAAACATTTTTTAGTGTTTGGATAAATTGAAAAAGTGCTTATAAGCACTTGAGTTTAAGATAAAATGATAAACATTAGCCAAAAGCCAATTTGAACAGGCTTAGTGGGTGTTTGATCATGTTTCACTGTGAAATTTGAGAAAAGTAGTTTTGTTTTCAAAGTTAATGCAAATTGGAGTTGTGTTTGGCTAGAAATACATGCGAGTAATTTGGAGTGAAAAAACGAAAGCACCTTTGTTTCCAAATTCTGAAGTTGAATTCTTAAATTTTATGGCCAAACATGAACTCTGGGGAAAAAAATAAAATCATTTCATGGCCAAACACTCACTTAATATGCATTTTTGGTGGTTGCAGTTAATTTGAGTCTGTATGGAGTGCTATTCCATATGTGGTGGTTCTATGTATGCCTTAATTAGTATCATCTTTATGTATCAATTGTTTTAATTATGACGTTTCTCTGAACAAATTATCTTATATTGTTCAAATTTAAAGAAAAATGTCAAGGAGGCCAGTGTTGTCAATGGCGAAAAGCTTAAAAAAGCGGTCAAGTGTATTGGGGCTTTAAGTGCAAGTTAAAGCCTAAACATCCGTTAAAAAGGGGAAATCAAATATATACATATATAATATGTATGTAAGAAAATAATAAAGTCATTCATATTGTTTTCCTTAACAATTAATGTATCTTTTTGCCGATTACATTTATTGTTTAGACCACTCAATTCAATATAAAATGCATGGGCGATGAGGCACACATCTTAGCTAGTTGCCTGCACTGAAACGCAACTTAAGGGAGGCAAATCCCTTTCCATATGTTTTTCTATGCTTCAGGGCTTAAGCGCATCTTAAATGAAGATGACACTGAATGAGACAAGTAAGAATTAACAAATCGTCACCAAGTGGCTTGAAGTCTAGAGAGTTGGATTAAGGAACTTAAAGAAAATATACTGAATTCTATTCAAATAAATATGGCATTTATCATTTTGTCATGTTCCAAAATGTATGACACGATTCCTTTTGTATAAAACTTTCACAATAGCTGTGAATAAAGATTTATCAACCTACTCAAAATTTAAACTTCAATGTGATATATTCTACTAACTTGAACTTCACTTAAATTTTTTTTACACTATCACAAATATAAGTTTTAAATTGAATTAAGATTTTAACTCCATGAGTGGTTGGATAACATTGTATAAAATGATGTAAATGGATGAAAGCTACTCAATGTTGAAAGGAGAACTCTTTGGTGATACACAATAAAGAGGGGAGCAAGGGCCTTGCCAGCTCCCACTTCTTCTTCCTTGTTGTACCTTAATTATGTGTAATCAAAATAAGACATGCTTTTGTCTCAAAATATCCATGGTTTTGGTCTGATGTGTATGTGACTGCAACCTGCATGGAGTTTCAGTACAAAAATTTTCCTATTGTCAGTTGGCAAATATTCGAGAAGAATATTATTAATGTGAGGGATCTAGCAGACATTGATGTGAGGCTTGCCACTCAACCTATCCCCAAGAGGGAAAACTTTAAGTATTTGGGGTCCATCATCTAAAGTAGTGGCGATATCGACGATGATGTCATACATCGTATTGGGGCAGCATGGAATAAATGGAGGCTGGCCTCTAGAGTATTGTGTGACAAGAAGATACCACCTAAACTCAAAGGTAAGTTTTACATAATGGTGGTTAGACCATTTTTGCTGTATGGGGTGGAGTGTTGGCCAATAAAAAAGGCACATGTTCAGAAGATGCATGTCGCAGAGATGAGGATGTTGAGATAGATGTGTGGTCACACCAGGAGTGATAAGATTAAGAATGAGACATTCGGGAGAAGTTAGAGGTGGCCGCTGTGGCTAATAAGATGAGGGAAGCGAGACTACAATGGTTTAGACATGTGCAGAGGAGTACCGATGCCCTTGTTAGGAGGTGCGAGAGGTTGGTTTTGGGAGTTACACGGAGGGGTAGAGGTAGACCGAAAAAAGTATGGGGGGAGGTGATTAGACAAGATATGGTTAAACTTGATCTCACCGAGGACATGACCTTAGATAGAAAGGAGTGGAGGACACGTATTAGAGTAGCAGGCTAATTGGTTGGTAAGGATTAGGTGGATGTTTGGCCTTGGGGTATAGTAGGGTAGCAGGAGTAGTCATGTTTTTTGTCATGTCTTGTCATTATCTGTCATATATGTGTTAGTTTTATCGTATTTACATACTGACATGTGTTTTTCATTATTAGTCGCTCTTTTTGTTCCCTTTCCTTTCCTTTCCGTTTTGTTATATCTAGTCTTTTTCTGCTTATGGGTTTTGAGACAAGGGTTCCCAGGAAACAACCTCTCTACTTCTATGAGGTAGTGGTAAGGTTTGCGTACATTCTACCCTCCCCAGACCCCACTTGTGGGATTTCACTGGGTATGTTGTTGTTGTTGTATCTATATTATTACACAGAGACCTTATTTATAGACACTACCATAAAATTCTTTACCGAGTAGGATACTATTTATTATTTCTATTCCAACTACTATTCCTATTCCTAGTCCTCTTTTAAGTAAAATTGTATATACCTATTCCTATTCTAACACTCTCCCTCAAACTGGTGCATTCAAGTCATATGTACTTCTTACAAAAGTAATTAATACGAGGACCAATGAGGGGTTTGATGAGATATCTGCAAGTTGATCACTTGATTTCACAAAATTGATAGTCAATCTTAATGTGCTTAATCTTGTTATGACATACTGGATTTGAGAAGATAGTTTCAGACCATAAAGTCACTCACACAATCTACATATAAGGCTACCAGACTCTCTTGAGCAACAAAATCAGGTGGTTGCTCTATATAGACTTCTTCCTCGAGATCGTCATGGAGAAAAAACATTCTTAATTTCCTACTAATTAAAAGGCCAATGGAGAACGACAACCATAGATAGAAAAAAAGGACATATGCTATTTTAGCCATGGGAGAGGAACATCACTCTAATCCAGCCTAAATATCTAAGTATGCCCTTCTTCTTTTTTTATTTGGCAAAAATAATCTAAAACAGAAAGAAAACGCTGCAGAAAAACTTAGATCTGTCAGAAACAATGCAATGCTTGCTGGAAAGTGTGGATTGTCTCGAAACCAAGAGATGAGTAGATCTTAAACAAGAAAGTCATTGTAAAACTGGTCGGAACATGCTCATGTGTCGCAAATTAGATTTGAGGAGTCATAAAAAATATACACGGTACTATGCTATTCAGATATGAGAAAGTAGTTCGGAAAAATTCACAATACTACGAAATTAAATATGAGTAGTTCGGAGAGATGCACCGTGCTATGCAAATCGGATAAGAGAAAGTAGTCACCACACAAACTAAAAATGGCATGGTGCTACACAAATTAGATATAAGAAAGTAATCACTGGAAAGATGGCATGGTTCTACAAAAATTAAATGTGAAAAAGTAGTCACTGGAAAGACGGCACATTGCTGAACAAATTAGATATAAGAAAGTAGTCGCCGAAAAGATGACACGGTGTTGCACAAACACTGACAGATGTGAGGTTGACACAAAATAACCGTAGAAAATCACCGAAAATTAGCGCATGGTGACCTGTCTGGCTGAGTTTTCTTCAGCTGAATATGGGGTTCATGAATATATCATTGGCCCTACTTTCGTTAACATAACCAATGGCCAGACAGGCGGCATATATGAGTCATAGCCACCCGCCCGCAATGAAAGCTTTTTTTTTATTTTCTACTACGATCATAGAAGCTCTGGTACCACGTGAGAAACATTGGAGAATAATATTATTGAATTGTGTATCTACATTATTACACAAAGACTTTATTTACAGAGGCTACAATACAATCCTTTACTGAATATGATACTATTTACTATTTCTATTTTTACTACTATTCCTATTCCTATTCCACTTCTAAGTAAGATTGTATATACCTATTCCTTTTCTAACAATTGCCACCTTCAGTTGCTCCTGATTGTGTATAACAATTTTGAAACAATACCTATTTGAGATGGATGTGTCGGCCAACTGGGAGCGACAGGATTAGGATTGAGGTTATACGGGAGAAGGTAGGAGTGGTTTTTTTGGTGGACAAGATGAGGGAAGCTAGGGTGACATGGTTTAGACATGTGAAGAGGAGATACGTTGACCCTCCAATGGGGAGGTGCAAGAGGCTAGTTGTAGGAGTTACACAAAGGGGTAGAGGTAGGCCCAAAAGGTATTGAAGAAAGGTGATTAGACAGGATATTACACAACTTCATATTATCAAGGATATGACTCTATATAAGGCGTGGAGGCCTTGTGTTAAGATAGAAGGTTGGTAGGGGTAGAGTGTTGTCTTGCTTTGCAAAGGTTTAGGCTTGTTAGTGCTGATTGTAGTACTAGTTGTACCCTTTTAGGTCTTGTCATATGTTATTTATTGTGTTTCGATTATCACACTATTTTGTTGTTGTTTATGTTTTTGTAATGGTCCAGTCCGCTAATGATATTGTCCGCTTTGAGCCTAAGCCCGCACAACTTTAAAATACATCACTAGTAGGTAAGACCTGCTTACTTCTATATCCAGCATCTATCCTGTGTCTTGCCGATGCGAGACTTATTATCTATGTTACATACATCCTCCCTATGGACTCAGTGTCCTCGCTAAGGTTTGCTCCACCGCCATGAGATTTGCCTAGACGCAACATTGAGGTTTGCCCTACCTTACCAGGAGTTACCTAGCTTCAGTTGAACTCTGGCCTACTGGCCTACATCGACAAGGCTGAAATAGGAGTGGCTCTGGTACCATTTGTAACGGCCTAGCCTGCTAGTGATATTGTCCACTTTGGGCCTAGGTCCGCACGGTTTTAAAACGTGTCACTAGTAGGTAAGATCTGCTTACTTATATACCTAGCATCTCTCCTGTGTTTTGTCGATGTGGAGCTTTTTATCTTAAGATGGATTGTTATAGCTTTCTTCATTGTTTCTTCTTCTTTTACTTGGTTTTGATGCACTTGAGCTGAGGATCTTTTGGAAACAGCCTCTCTACCCCGACGAGGTAGTGGTAAGGTCTGTGTACACTCTATCCTCTCCAAACTCCGTTTAGTGGGATTTCACTAGGTATGTTGTTGTTTTGTTTTTTATCTTTGGGGAGAAGGGAGGGAAAAGGGGTTTCCTTCTTTGTATTAAATGCCACATTTATTTTGGCTTCATAATTACTTCAATTCTTCGACAATATGCTTTTCATTTTATTGAGGTTCAAATTATTGCAGATATGTTGCCTTGAACATGCTGATGAGAGCTATAGCTGTAGATAGTCAAGCAGTACAAAGGCATCGGGCAACAATTTTAGAATGCGTGAAGGTATATTGCCTTTATATTTTATTGTTTCTTCTCATAAACCATAACAATTTACTGCTTCATGTTTTCCTCTTCTTCAATCCATGTTCTTTTACTCTCACATGGAGTACCTCCTACATAATACGTCTTCAGTGTATGCTTAAAATTGTTTTAGGCAGCATTTTTCATGATTTATGCTCTAGATATGTAGTACTCCAGGTTTATAAGGTCTGTCTTAAATCTTAGAAGTTATGTAGATGCTGCAGGGGAATGTGTTACACATACATATGCACACTATTAATGGCATCTTTCATGCTGGTACTTCCGTCATTATATGGCTTCTTGAGTTTAATGCAAATGTCTAACATCTTTTCCCAAAGTTTTCATATTCATCACTTCTGTTGCAACTTATGTGCTTATTTAATTCTCAGGACTCCGATCCCTCAATTCGTAAAAGAGCCCTTGACCTAGTGTATCTATTAGTAAATGACACCAATGTGAAGCCATTGACCAAGGAGTTAACTGAACACCTGGAAGTAAGCGATCCAGAGTTTAAGGGAGATCTGACTGCCAAAATCTGTTCCATTGTGGAAAAGTAAGTCAATACTGAATAAGTGTCAAACTTATCATCTCTTATTTTTGTAATTCACAGAAAGTTCATGCTTTTGAATATTCTGGAAATAGATCTTTTGGTTGTTACTTTGCTATTTCCTGTTTTTATTTCTGTTGATTTTTCTGGCCGTATCTCGAAGGGGATTATTGTTGTAATATGATCACATAACCTTCATGAATGTGTGGATTGTTCATTCAGTCAAATGCATCTTGTTCTTACAACTGCTTATGGTGAAGTAGGTTCTCCTCTGAGAAAATTTGGTACATCGATCAGATGCTCAAGGTCCTTTCTGAGGTATGCATAAACTGGTAGATTCATAAATTTAGATCTCTTTTCTTTTATTTAACCAATTTATTTTTCTTTATTATCCTTCAAATCAGTAGTCTATGGTTCTTCCCATGTGTCTATTGTTAGGGGGCAAGCTACAATATGATTTTAGTTCTGTCGCAATTTGATCTAGTGTTTCTAACTTTAAAGCGATCTCGTCTTTCCCTTAATGACTGTTTTATGTTTTATTACCTGGACAGGGATGTAGCTAACAATATAGTATATTCTATGTGCCAAAGTTTGGTAATGTAGAGGTCACAGTAGTAGAGACTTTTTATTATGCATGACGGCTTGTCATGATCCAATCCATTGGGCCGTGTGAGCACCTACGCTAAAACTTAGATAGGGGAATCCTCTATCACCCAATTTAAAACATATATTGCGGAAAAGATTAAAATATGCTGAAACATTTTAAATGATTTGTAGAAAACTTCTCAATCTTAATTTCTTTAGAAGCGTTTGAAAGTATAATAAAAACCTTTTTACAATACCAAGACAACCTTCCCAAGGAACTAGTCTAAACAGATACAAGAGCTTCAAAGAGTAAGAGATAAATGTACATAAAGTAGACACCGTTTCTACCAGTAATAGAGAGAAGTAAAAGCTGTTGGAGATCGTTATTATTTTCACCTAAGAAACATCACTGACACTACAACCAGACTATGCCAAGTGACATAGACAAAGCAGTATCAGTACAACAGCACGTATTGGTAGGCCTTATCAGCAACCCAAATCTACCACATAATATCATGTAAATAGTCGAAAAGAAAACATGCAATATGCTGATTATGTACTCTAAACTTGGTCACAGTGCCCCTGCTATCTCAAGTCACATTACCCATAACAAGTACACTTTAATCCCAGCTTCCTACCTTTTTTTGTTGCCAGCTTTACCATTTATCATTTCATTCTCTTGTCATGCCAAGACTTTTCCAAGCCCACCCCTTGATACGCACCAAGGCTTCCCAAATGTAAAACCATTACTAGCTCTATTAACCAGCCTACCACTATCAAGCTCCCATTTCAACACACAAACCCTTAACCAATTTAGTAACCCACTTGTAATACTCTTACTAAACCATCATGACTCAAACCCCTTTCTCAGAAGGTCCCAGACCACCCAGACTGACAAGACAGTGCAAGCTAGTAGATAAGCTAAACTTTCAGTCAACATCCTGACTTAACAATGCTTCAGTCATACAAAAATATGAACACGTAACCACAATTTAATAAAACAGATAACATATTATACCCACTGTTAGAAACATAACCCGGACTCCAATCCTCACTGAGATACAACTGATAAAATAGCACAATGAAGCTCAGTTCTGCAATGAGTATACAATATCTAATAGTTTCCCCTCATCATATATATCAATCAGATTATGACACGTGATAAATTGGACCAACATTTTTATTTGGTAACTGAAGAAGTTTTATTACGAAGCGAGAAATCAAGCTCAAAGAAACAAAAAAAACAGACACTGGACATAGTCCCAATACTGAGCGTGCACCTTTACTCCTTTGCTACCTATCTAACTCTAGCGAGGGTAGAAATTAAGTCCGGACAAAACTCTAGCTAACTTAGGCTTCTTAGAAACGCAGTAGTAAACATCTTGGATTATCAATCTCACAATTGTAGCCGACTTTCATTTCTTTCCTTGGAATATGATTTGGTTTCGTTCCTGCCACACTTGATACATGCATCCACCCAAGACCATTTGATAGATGATAGAGTGTGCTGCATTTGTTCCACGATGACGTTCCATCCATATGCACTCTGTTGGCCAGGCACAAATAGGCCTTGTGATTCCTTGCCATTTCATTAATTTGTCCGATATCTCAGCCGCTACTGGACATTGAAAGAATAGGTGCCTAAGAGTGTCATCTTCCGCTTCGCACACTTGCATTGTGGTTCTACATCGAGCCCCCATATATCTATCGTGTATACCTTGCCATTAGCTACCAAGTACGCCATAAACAGCCATTTTGGTGGGGCTGGATTACCACACACAAGCTTCCTCCAACTCACCCTAGGCAGGGTACCCATAAGCTTTAAGTATATATGACGTATTGAGAAACTTCCCAACTCTCATTTCTTTGGATACGCTCAGTCCAGCATCTTCAATATAGGTGGCAGCTTTGAGGATTTTTCTGACTAGTCACGATGCTTGATTAGCTAGTGTAGCACTTACTGCTTCTCCTTTTATGTAGTATAGATGAATCCATCGGACCCACAATTTATCTTTTTTGTTACACAGGTTCCAAGGCAATTTACATATGCAGCTTTATTCCACATACCTATATTAGCAGATTCAAGCCTCCTGCACTCATAGGCACACATATTCTATCCTAAGGTATCAGTGCTTTCTTGGATACTTCCATAGATCCTGTCCACAAAAATGTTCGCAAATCCTCCCTATTTTTTCCAGCATTCTTTTTGTCAATTGAAATATCCGGGACCAGTATATTTGTATAGATAGCAGTACACTCTTCAGCAATTATACTCTACCTGCATACGAAAGCAACTTTGCTGTCCATGATGTAACTTTGCTCATCACTCCACTCTAATAGTGGTTGACATTGGACCAAGGATAACCTTTTAGTACTTAATGGCACCCCTAAGTACCTAAAGGGTAACTCCTTTTTCCATAGCAAGGAGCTCTAGGATTTTCAGTTGTACTTCTGGCTTCACCCCTCCAAAATAGATGGATGATTTTTGTAAATTTGCCTGCAGCGCTGATGCACTCGAAAACTGTTGTAATTTGGCAAATAACCTTTGGACTGAGACCAAGTCTCCCCTGCTAAACAAGAGGAGATCATCTGCGAAGCCAAGTTGCACTATCTGTAGTTGTCCACACCTTGGATGATACTTATAAAGCTTATGTTGCTTCAATTGCTTCATGAGTCGACATAAGTATCCCATTGCTAGAACAAATAGGTAAGGGGATATTGGATCACCTTGCCTTAGCCCTTTCTTGGCTGAGAAAGGCTCAGTCGGCTGCCCATTTATTAAGATTGTTTAGGCCATAGAGGTCATACAGTTCATGATCCATCCTATAAAGAATTCAGGAAAATCAAGACTTACAAGGATCTGCTCCATGAAATCCCATTCTATCGAATCGTATGCCTTCATCATGTCAACTTTCATCATACATCGTGGTGACGTATTCTTCCTCCCATATCCCTTCACTATCTCATGACTTAACACTATATTGTCAGAGATGAGTCTTTTGGGCACAATTGTGTGGGATCAATTAGCACTTCCATCACTGGTGGAAGCCTTGATGTAAGCACTTAAGACATGGTTTTATATATCATAGTGCAACACGATATAGGACGAAACTCTTAGGCTGTGGAAGGATGTTTAACCTTTGGAGTGAGAGTGACAGTGGCATAATTCACCGGTGGATGTATCGTATTTTGGTGAAAGAATTCTAATACTGCCTCTATGACGTCTTCCCCAATGACAAGCCATGTCTTATAAGTAGTGCATTGAACCAATATATTCCAGGAGCCTGGTGGTCTTATATAGACATCACAGCATCTATTATTTTTTTTCTTGGCCTAATGAGGGTAAGTTGCTGCTGTTTGCTGAGAAGAGCTCCACTTCGCATATCCGTTTCATCAATACTAGGCAGAGTTCCCGCTGAAGAGTGCAGTAGTTTCTTGTAGAACCCAAGTATCTCCTTTTTCACTTCCTCATTGTCGATAATGTTCCCATCATCTGTAAACCAAACTTCTAATCATGTTCTGGGATGTTCTATTCTTCATGCAGGCAAAGAAATATTTTGAGTTTGAGTCTCCTGCTTTTAGCCAGGTGATTCTAGATTTTTGTTGCAAAAATACTCTCCTCTACTAAATGCTACTTCTCCAGTTGTTGTTTCAATCTTGTTTCTTCATCAAATAAAGACGAAGGACAGCCAGGTTGTCCCATTTTGGCTTGTAGCTGGGCCAACTCAGATCTTGTGTGTTGAATCTTGATCTCATAGTGACGATATTCTTGCTTGTTCAACTCTTTGAGAGCAATTTGAACTTTTTTTCAGCTTTTGCCAAAGTTTCAGTCGCTGTACCATTGTCCTTCATGCTCCTTCCACCAAAGTAAGAAAGTTGGGGTGGTCGGTCAAACAATGAAAGAACCTGAACATTTTTCCTCCTTTAGCAAGTCTCCTCTCTATTAGGACATTCAGTGGATAGTGCTCTGGAAAGTGAGGGTCTAAGATGTGAGTTTCCAACTGTGGTCATTGTTGAATCCAAGCTGCATTTACCACCGATCTGTCTATCCTACTATAGGTATGGTGATTAGTCCAAGTAAATGCCCTTCCTACACTTTGCATTTCTTCCATTCCCGTGTCAGTCATAAAGTTGTTGAAATCTCTTATTTCTGATTCTTGCACCGGAGCCCCTAGTGTCCTGTCATTCACGTACCTCATAGCATTAAAATCTCTTTGTATAAGCCAAGAATTAGTCATAGTGCTAGCAATATCCAGTAGGTCCTTCCAGATAGCCTTCGTATCCTGGACGGTATGTAGATCATAAATGTTAGTAATATAAAACTCCATATTAGCTGCATAAATCTTCAATCACCCATGTGTAAGTTGTGTACTTGATCTAAGCATTTCAAAATCACATTGCTTATGATCCCATAAAGTTCCATATTCTTCCCTTGCCTCCTATCTGATAGTTGTGTCTCCATTGCCATCGTGGACTATCTTTTCAACAATACGCAGTACCTTGTCCTTACTTACCCTGTACTCCTCCAAAGCTATAAAACCCACATTATGATGTTGTATAAACACCTGCAGATCCTTCTGCTTATGGGCCTGATTTAGGTCTCTTATATTCCAGGACACCAATCTCATTGATGGTGAGTGGTTTTTCCTAGGCAATCAGCGCCTGTTGTGTTTCTGATTTCTCCAGTCCTGCTTACTTCTTTTTCTGCCTCCCCCTAGCAGTGGATTAAAGCCATTGCTAGTCACTAGTCTTGGCAACAATGGTTGTGCCCCAACTTGTGATCCCCTTCTTGCATTTACTCAATTTCCCGTATCCTTTGTGATTTGTAAGTGCTAGCATTATCTCCTCCCGTGGTTGTAGGTTTAGTTGCTTGACTTGATCCCACATCTCTCTTTATCACATCGGTATCTCCCTTGATTAACTTTTGGTTTTCTTTTGGTCTTGGCTGCTTTTCCAGACCTGTTGTAAGGGCTTTTTCCCCTCTACTTTCTTCTTCATAGTTTCCTCGGGGCATACATGACCATCTGTAAACACTTGGAGCAAAATAAAGGTTTCCAATCGAATTCTTTCTCTTGCTCAAATATATTTCCATTAGACTCTTGTACCTTCACATGTGTTGGCAAGGCATGGGTGACATCTACCTCAATTAGTAATCTAGCATAGGAGATTCTATTGACTGCTGAGGTGCACTCGTTTGCATAGATTGGTCTGCCAAGGTACTACTGATTCGACTCAGTGGATCCTTTCTCCAGCAGCTCAAAGGCAAATTGGGAAGACAGATCCGTAGAGGAATGGTGCGCAGTACTCTTCCTTAAAGTTGAACTCAGGGTTCCATCCTTGTATAATGACTGGTCGGTTATTCAACATATATGGACCAGAATATGCCATAGCATCACATTCCTCCATACTAGCAAATATTACTAGGAAATATCCATCATTGTGATAGTAGATCTCTGGTTTTGTTGTTATTTTCCCTTGAGCCATCACAAATCTCTGAATAGCACCTTGATTCACCTACAACGTACATCACCACGGAGCTTTCCCACTTGCTTATTTCAAACTCTACCTCTTCCTTAACTAGTTGCGCAACCTTTGCCCCTTTCATCAATACTGGTGGAACATAGCTAAGGTTCATACCTTTCGCAGCCGGCGGGTTCGAAATAAACTGGTCTGCCCATTTCCGTTCCACTGTCAGCAGTTGTGATCCCATAATTAGCTCCATTTGCTTTGTGCTTGTAGATCTAATTGCTTTGCTACCCCTTATAAATCCAGTTTGCTCTATATCCCTCCATCGAGCTCGTTATCTATGGAATAAGTGGTTTGTCGGCTTGGTTGGAATCTCCCAAATCGGTCGGTGTTTGTCTCTCTTATAGACTTCCTAGTTTTGCTTACTTCGATTTGCTCTTTCTCTTTGTTTATTCCACTGGTAGATCTAGGAATAGAAATTACCTTTGTTGCCTGGTTATTGACTGCCGCTTTATTGCTTCGCCCACGTCTCATCGTGTTGTCTGTTTTCGCCCTCTCCCTTTGCCTCGAGCCATTTTTCCGGTGGCACGGTTAACGTGCACCAAAGGAAGGCGACTCTAGAGAGAGAAAAACAATTGGACAAACATTCTGGATGTGAATTTTTCCAGTAAAAGCACCTCAAGTTTCTTTCTCAATATAATCAACAAATACACAACCAGGGATAGTCCTCCATATGTTCTTTGGGTTCTTGTTTCCTTTGAAATGCATCTAGCTTGCCAAAGATTTTTGTCACTGAGGTTTCTAGATTGAGGATATTATCTTCTTAATGCTAGTTGATATACGTTCCTCTTATCGACTTTTGTAGAACCAACTTCATAATCTTAGACATGTAAAGACATTTGGGCTTCATTTGTTTTCATTAAGGTTAAGATGTCTGAAATTTGAATGCACATCTGAATGATTTAAATGCTGTATCTGGATCTAAATATTGAATGATTGAGATTATTTGTTTTTCAACATTTGAATATGCATAATTTATTACTTGTAAACATAATAAATATACAATTCAAATAAAAAATTAATGAAGTATTAGAAAAAATATTAATTTAATAAAATAAACTGTTTTTTGATTAAAAAAATGAAACAATAGATTTGTTAGTGATGGTGGAGACGGTTTATTGTGGTGGCGGTTAATGGCCTTAAGTTTGAACCATCCAGATTCAAACCTTTATTAAGTGCAAACAAATGAGGCTTAAGTTACTTATGAATGTGCTTATACTGCTGGCTTTAGATTTGACTCTCCATATTTGAAACCCCTTGTTGGGCTGCTTTGTAGGTCTACTTGTTCTTCCTTCCCCTTTTTTGTTGTGTAAAGAGTACTAACGTGATAGGTGTGCTATAGGCTGGAAACTATGTCAAGGATGAGGTATGGCATGCTTTGATTGTGGTGATTACAAATGCTTCCGACCAACATGGATATGCAGTACGGTCTTTGTACAAAGCTGTGCATAAAGCAGGTGAACAGGTACATTACACTTTTCCTTTTATCTTCTATCAGAATCTTGGTTCCTGTAACCCATATGCAGTTTTTTTCATACATCACACTTTTCCTTTATCTTCTATCAGAATCTAGGTTCCTGTAACCCATAAGCAGTTTTTTTCTTTAATTTTTTCCTTTTGCTCCCCCCCCCCCCCCCCCCCTTTTTTTAATGACCGTATTGTTTACTGTATTCTATTTGATTATTTTTGTCAGCAAACCCTCGTCCGAGTTGCTGTTTGGTGCATTGGAGAGTACGGTGAAATGCTAGTCAATAATTTTGGAAGGCTTGACATAGAAGAACCCACAACTGTGAGTTCATGCTTTTGGACAGTTGTTAGCAAATATGATCTATGAATATTTTTCTTCAAATCAGTCCTGCATCATATTCTTGGCCAGATTGTATGTTATTTGTGGTCCAACATTTTCTGGATGAAGTTTCTCATTCATTATTGTTACGGTATCACGATTGATGTGTTTATAACTGTTGAATTTCCCGTTAACATTTATTGGAAATTCATTAATAATGAATTTATGCTCTGGTTGAATGTGGTAGAATATAAACTAGTTCCATGTGATTTTAAGTCCTTAATAATAAAATGCAGATCTCCAAGAAATTCCTTATTCCTCCAAATACTAAAAAAGGGCAAAAAGGGGAGAGTGAACCTGTGAAAGAATGAAAAACTAACATACACTTATGTTTTACCGAGTATGTTGCTACTCTTGTATTCCAAGACCAGAATAGGATGATAACTTGTGAAACATTATTGTTCTAATGTGCATCTGCCATCTAGTAATGTCCTTTAGTTAAATAAAGATGTAAATTTGAAAACAATGGATGAACAGTTCAAAAGATGGCTTATAATCATCACCATGACTTATCAAAAAGGATACTGAATATTTTGTATCTTATTTCATTATTTCCTTAAAAGTGATTTAGCTTCTTGCCATCCTGAAGTTGGGTGCATGTTGTTTTCATTTCAGCTTTTTTTCTGCATAAAAGTTTTCACTTTCTTGGGGCAAATATGATGTAGTTTCTTGGAGCAGGTGACAGAGTCAGATGCTGTGGATGTGTTGGAGACATCCATCAAAAGCCATTCATGTGATTTCACATCTAGGGCGATGTGTCTGATTGCTTTGTTGAAGCTGTCCAGTCGCTTTCCTTCTTGTTCACAGTATGTATTCTTTTCTATTATGCGTAAATTACTCGGCTTCAGTATGAAGCATGCATATCTTATCCATCAGCTGACACTTCTGCCAGAATTCACATTCATTCAGTTAGATAGCTGTTTGTGCTGTTTAGTTGTAATATATAGTAGGGAAAAGGGTTAAAAATACCCCTGAATTATTTGAAATGGAGCAGAAATACCCCTCCGTTACGTTTTGGCTCAAAAATACCCCTCTGTTATATTTTTGGCTCTAAAATATCCTTCCGTTAAATTTCTGGCTCAATCATACCCCTCGTTGGACGGAAATGAAAAAGAGCCAAAAATACCCCTTAACTATTAGAAATGGAGTAAAAATACCCTTCGTTAGTGTTCGACTAAAAATTACCTGTCTGTTAAAACTTCAAAGTTATTATTTAATTAAAAAATTCAACTTCAACCCATCTTCAAATCAACTTTTGTCAGATTTTGAGTAGTCCGATTCTTAATATATTGAAAAAAAGGGCTTTTATTTATAATTGCATCTGAATTATCTCTTGAAAATAATAACTTATATTTTTGTGTTATGTTGCTAACATGAGAACAACAATTTCTATTCAAGCTTCGTAGGTTCAATAAATTTGAAGAATTAGATCTTATTACAACAACAACATACCCAGTGTAATCCCACAGGTGGGGTCTGAGGAGGGTAAAAATGTACGCAGACCTTACCACTACCACAAAAGTAGAGAGGCTGTTTCCAGGGGACCCTCGTCGCAAAACCCGTAAGTAAGAACGAACTAGATATGCCAAAAAGAAGGGAAGGGAACAGAAAAGAGCAATTATTGAAGAATTAGATCTTATTGAACTCGAGAAACTGAAGGAGAAACAACGATTATAACAAAGGATACTCAATGTTAGCATTCAGAGATCGATTTTTTGAGACGTTTGCAATTTAAATGACAGTCCCTTTTAAAATGAAAAGGTTAGTCTCGGACCTAATATTTGAAGAAAAAACCTCTTGAGTCCCTAAATTGGGTTCTCGTGGACTGATCATGTAGCGCGTTTTGTCCACTTAGCATGCATGGTGTTATTTTCGTTAGAGTGAGTGGTATTTTTTTTTTTTTTTTTTTTGCAAAATTTTAAGGGAGGCGTATTTTGAACTAAAATCTTAACCAAGAAGTATTTTTGCTCCATTTTTGATAGTTCGGGGGCATTTTTAACCCTTTTTTTGTTTCCGTTAGAGAGGGGGGCATTTTTGAGCCAAAAGTTCAATTGAGGGGTATTTTTGAGCCCAAAGGTAATGGAGGGGTATTTTTGCTCCATTTCAAATAGTTCAGGGGTATTTTTGACCCTTTTTCCTATATAGTTTATCATGTTCTATTTTTCTGTGGAACTCTTCATTCTGGTAATTAGTCTCTGCACAATCACATCTGCCTCTTGTGCTTTATAATCTTCAGCCTCTCACTGCTTCTCAACTATTCACTAGTTTCAGAATTTTATTTATTAACCGGTTAAATTTAAGCAATGATGTCATGTTCTATTTAGGTTCTTTAGGATACCAAACAACTTTATATTCAAGCACCATCGATAATTTAATGTTTCTTCCATCAGTATTATATTGACTGATTCCCAAGTTTTCTAAAGAGCCAAGGAACTTTTCCTTTTCTTTCAGTAAGGTTTTATTGATGATTCTGGAAACCTGTATACAAGTTCCATCCTATAATTATTGATATTTATTTGAGACAGATTAGTTTCAGCCATTTAGAACAATACTGACAAAACTGCCTTTGATGTCCAGCTGAGAGATCTCTTGCTTGTTTTCTGGTAGCCAGAGGCTGTTCTTGTTTTATTGATTTATTCCATCCTCAATATAGCCTTGCCAAGTCCATTCCATTTTGTCATTTATTAGCTCATTTGCCTTGATTAATTGACTCAATCCTAAAATTTATGCTGAGGCAGCTCCTTTTCCTTTCTATTATTTGAGGTAGTATTTACCGGAGCGTTGATCATTCAAGGCATTCTTTCTGCAATCAAGTAATTTTTTGAAGGTGTGGATGTTTTAGTGGTAATCCTTCAATTTTCGCTTTCTAAAAAGAATGTCTGACCTCTATAGAGACTACCTATCCATCTTCATTTCAATTCAATGAAACTTCTTTTGGAATCTATAGTACTCATCTTCTTGAAGAAGTATTCATTCCTTAACCTTGTTAGACTCCCACATTGGATAAGTAAACGAGTTATAGTTTCATTATATGATTGTTGGACAATTCTTATTACTTGAGCTAGTTGTTAAGTGGAGAAATAGACTCGGGAAATTTTATCAAGTTGCTTAAGCTATATAACTACAATGAACCCTATTTATAGACTTATAATCCATTTCCATGTACACTATATACAAACCCTATTCTAACACTCACCCTCCTCTCAACTTGTTGCACATAAGTCATATGTATTGAGTTTGTTACATATGTAACTAATACAATGATCAGTAAGGTGAAAATGCCTGCAAGCTGATCAAATGAATTCACAAATTTTGTACAATATCTCTTAAATGTATCTTTTCTCTAATAAAGTGACAGTCAATCTCAACATATGCTAAGTTGCTCGAACTCTCCAAAAATGTTACCGCACTTGTGTCGGGTCCGTCAAAACTACACTATTTTTGGAGGATCCGACCCGCACCCGTTGGCATTTTTGAAGAGTCCGAGCAACATAGAACATACGTGCTTAGTCCTCTGATATGAAATACTAGATTTGATGCAATATGAAAGGCTGCTTGATTATCACACACTAATTAGATCTCCATCTAACTTATTTCATGTACACTATATACAAATCCTATTATAACACCCGCCCTCCCCTCAAGCTGTTGCACATAAGTCATATGTATTGAGTTTGTTACATATGTAACTAATACAAGGATCACTAAGGTGAAATGTCTCCAAGCTGATCAAATGAGTTCACAAATTTTGTACAATATCTCTTGAGTGTATCTTTCTCTAATAAAGTAAAGTGGCAGTCAATCTCAACATACTTGCTTAGTCCTCTCATGAAATACTAGATTTGATGCAATATGAAAGGCTGCTTGATTATCACACACTACTAGATCTCCATCTAATTTCTCCAAATTTTAATTCTCTAAGCAATTGTTTGATCCAAACTACCTCACAATTTGCTGCAACCATTGCTCGATATTCTACTTCTGCACTAGATTCAATTGAAAAACCACATTTTGTTTCTTACACTTCTCGGATATCAAATTACCTCTTACTAACACACAATATTTACATTTAGAACGTCTATCAAAGTGATCCTGCCCAATCAACATTTGTATATCAAATGATCTACTCATGGTCATGATCCTCGAAGAGTAGTTCTTCTCATGGAGCTAACTTTATATATTGCAGAATGCAAACAACTTACTCCCAATGACTATCACACGGAGAATTCATAAACTAACTTACATCACTCACAAGAAAAGAAATGTAGGGTCTCGTCACTATGAGATAAGTCAACTTACCAACTAGGCGCCTATATCTGTTAGATCATTGAGTAGCTCTCTTTGTCTTGGCAGTATTTTAGCAGTTAGATCCATAAGAGTGTCAATAAGTCTACTTTTCATTATTCCTATCTACTTAAGAATGTTTGAGGCATGCTTTCATTGTGAAGTAATAATATTTGATCTGGATTGAGCAACCTCATTACCTATAAAATACTTCAGTTTGTCGAGGTCTTTAGTCTTAAAATACTGAAAGAGATGTTGCTTTAAAATGTGATACCATCCATGCCATTGATGTTGATGACAATATCATCAACATAAATCACCAAATAAAATGCACAAATTTGAAGCTGGATACCAGTACATAGAGTGATCAACTTCACTACGAGTCATGACAAACTCTTGAATTACTGTGTTGAACTTCCTGCCCCGAGCTCAAAGATAGTGTTGCAGACCGTAGAGTGATTGACACAACTGACATACAAGGCTGCTAGTGTCACACCCAAAGTCCTGTTAAGGCGAACTGACACCCGTTGCCGATAAGGCCCGCGAGAACCAACCTGTATCTATACGCTTTCTATACATATTATAAGGGATTTCTACATTCAACATGCCTTTAAGAAAATATACAGTAATAACAAACGAAAAGGAAATGCATATGGCTAGGCCGTTGGGGCCACGGTGTCTAAAATACGAGACATGACAACACTTTAATTTACATAGTCTACAAAGCCTCTAGATAAGGAAGAGTATCTAATAAGGGTCGGGACAGGCCCCGCCTCGGCTAACTATACAATACAAAAATATAAGTTCTGGACACACAAAGCTCCGAAGCAACCTGGAGCTTGGTAACAACAGCTGGATCTCTTGTACTCCTACTGGGGAGATCTACTAGCACCTGTATCTGCAGCATGAAATGCAAGTCCCCCGTAAGGGACGTCAGTACGGGATAATGTATTGAATATGTAAGGCAGGAAATACTGTATATGAAGTTTCAACTCAAATGAAACTACTCACTGGTGTAGAATAAGAAACCACCCTTAGTTATACTGTGGGATCATGTACTTTATGTTCTTTTTATTAGTTACCTTTACTGTATAATCTGTGCACATCATGTAATACAAATGACCAGCTAATCAGTGGTAAATCTATATTGGGATTGGCCCTGGCTAGACTTTTCCTTTAACCCCTTGGGCTACCTCCCCCCCGTGATAGGATCAACCCTGGCTAGGTGATTCTTCCACCCTTCGGGTTACCACCCATCAACAAGCAATATACTTTACTTTATCTTTCAATTACCTTTGAGATGATTCTTTTGGTGGTCGTAATATTGGAGCTGTAGGACTGTAGATACAACATATGACACGTAAATAATCACAAAAGACAACACCACAATGAAAGGATTAGGTTACACAAATAATGAAATGCATAGGAGGTAGAACAACACATGAACTATATTTAGGAGAACGAACTCGTGTATCTTGGTATCCAAATATGTATGCCAGTTTGCAAGTGACTATGTATGGGGGCATATGAACATGTGAAAGAGTGGAGACATGGCTGTTTGTTATGTCAAAGTAGATAAGACCCTCTATGTACCAAGGAAGAATGTAGGTTTCATGCCAAGTAATACGAAATCGAGTAGCCTTACATACCTCTTCGTATGACCTCGTTATTACCTTGAGATAACCTTCCCTTCCTCCAAATATTTATCTACAACATAGTAGGGGATAAAACTAGCATTAGCAGCCAATAGATAGACCTTGGCAGCCCAATCTCATAGAAAAACAACATACGGGCAGCAAGCGTATAATTGTAAACCCGAGCGTATTCTTTCAACCTTTTCGCCTCTAATCGTATTTTCTAATACACATTCTCATATACATATCATGTGCAGCCTGTTTTGTGCCATAACAGTCTTACAACAACCCACAAAGCACAACACATAACAATTTTACGCAACATACAAATAGGCAGCATAATGTTACATCCCTTCGCTATATTTCGACATCGACAATCCCGAACCTGTTTCAACTTTACCCAAACTATCCTCAACACATCTATACATATAAACAGCCTTAAAACAGTCTTATAACAGTACCAAATCAGCCATGAAGGACGTGAGGCAATAGCCTTCCATCCATCAGCCCACAAGTTCCTATTACGGATGCAATTACGATATCACACAAGAATTCACTTTCGCGGACTGTAAAAATGGTGCAGCAGCCTTTATACATCATTATAGAACCAATACTCATTAAGAACAGTAGCCTCTCTTCATAATCAATCCAACCAAAAAGAGAAAAACTTCCAAATAACCAAGAAAAATGTACAACAACTTTTGGAACACATGCTGTCCAACAATTTCAGCAAGCATAACTAGCATATATTTCTTGTTTGTCATGGGATAAGTATAACAAATACATGGATATTTCCACCTACCTTAGCCTTCAAGATTCAGGTTTCCTTCAAGAACCCCAGAGGGTTGTATTGGCTGCCTTGTGAAGTGAAGCGAAGAGAAAACAAAAGTCTTTAGGAAAGCTGGAAAATTGTTTCAAGTGAAATGACTTAAGAGGCTGTTTTGAGCCCTTTTAAAGGGTCTCTTTGGCCGACTTTCTCTTGCACTTTTGACCACACATTAGTACATATTAAGAAGCTGGTGATGCAGCAGCTTGCCCTCACACTTGGGCCTAAATGGGTCTCAAAGTTGATGGGCCTTGGCTGCCCATCTTTCCTAATTCCTCTTCATTTAGTTTGGGCCCAATTAGTCAAGTGGGTTGTGATGTACTTGAGCCCTTTTGATATCCTTCTTGGGCTGAAAATATAGTCCATTTATGATGCTAAAACATGGGCTAAAGTTACACACTTAACACGAACTTTATTCATAATCGGACTTGGACAAATTCGACATCGGTTCTCGTCTCCGTTTAGCTAGTAATTTAAGCTAAGCAAGTAGGTGACTCACCTGCTAGCTTCCTAAGTCCTACAAGCACCTCTATTCTCTCACTTTGTTTAAGGTCGTGATCTCCTTTTTGACTTAAAACTTGTATGCAATAGATCATCTTAAGCGTTAGACGCACATATCGCCCTCTAACATGGGATTCAAGCACTTTTAAAAATAGGCGCTAATTTGACCAAACCATATCATATTTCATTTACTAGTATTGTAAGATGTGGGGTGTTACAACTAGACTCGCCCGTATCAAAACAACTTATTGAACATCCATATGAACTTCATCCTAAAGGTGATAAAGAGACCATTAACGAACAACCATGATAGAGAAAGACTGATATATTCTATTTTAGCCATGAGCTCAAATATTTGAGTACAAAAACCCCTTTGCAACATGGCAAGCTTTAAGCCAATCAAATTGGCCATCTAGACCAACTTTGACTGCATAAACCCAATGAGCATCGATGGATTTACTTGAAGGAAAAGGAGCTAGCTCCTAAGTACCACTCACTTGTGAGGCAGATACCTTTTCAATCATAGCTTGTCGCGATCTTGGATGAAAAGGTGCTTCACATGTAAACTTAGGGATGAAAACCAAGGACGAAGATGATACAAAAGCATAATTAGGTGATGAATTTAAAAGGTACGATGAGAGTTAGTATTACAAGTGGACCGCATACCTTTTCAAAATGCAATCCTTTAACTTGGAGGAGACAAGTCCATAGTAGATGTAGGGTCTGGTGCAAGATGTCAATCATTTGGGGCTCATTCTAGATGTGGGTGACGATGTAGCTTAGTAGATGGATATGTAGAAGTAATCGTAGATTTCCCAAAGTTGGTATAGGAAAGTCTTCAGAGATATCAGGATAATTCGAAGATGTAAAGTAAAATCGAGACAAAAAGTGTGACATCGATGAACCAAACATATGCCAAAAGACTCGAGGGGAAAGAGATTATAAAAGTGCCTATGGAGGCTATTCAATATTGAATAAGGAATCCGATTCTAAGTGGATAATGAAGGCAATCTGATAATTAAATTGCAAAACGTGAGAATTGCATCACTCTAAAAACACAAGAATATGAGATTGAATGAGAAGAGTGTGAGCAGTCTCAATGAGGTCGCTATTCCTCCTCCTTACTACCCCATTTAGCTAAGGGGTGTACAGACAAGATGTCTAATAAATAATTCCCTGGTGAGCTATATTACTGAAAGTAGGAGGATAGGGATTCTAAGGCATTATCACTTCAAAAAGTACGAATAGAAACACAAAATTGATTTTGTATCCCAGCACAAAAATTCTGAATATATTGGAAACAATTCGAATAAATCAAAGTACATCTTGAATAAATTCGAATAATCATCAATGAAACTGACAAAATGACAAAATACTAAGGTTGAATAGACTCTGCTAGGATCCAAAATATCACAAACTAATGAAAAAACAAACTTTGCAAGACTTTCAACACTAAATCGAGGTAGTGAGAGTGTGTTTCCCAAGTTGACATGACTCACAATCTAATCTGGACAAACTAGGCACCATCTTTTGTAGCTTGAATAAATTTGGATGTCGTATTCTTGGTTTACCAATTGGTGGTTATGTTATATTTCCCATGCTCTAGGTGTACAGTTTGGGTGTGTGGGTAGGTTTTAATAAAGTCTTACTTTAGTTGAAGGAACGGGATGTTGTCTTCTTCTATGATCTCAGGCAGTCCTCATCTCATGTGCTACTTTGTGTCGGGTTAAATTCAAGTTCCATTTTGTTTGCTCTAGCATTTGGGGCTGAATAAGGTCCAAGGTCCATTTCCTTAATATGGATTCATATCCATTAGAAACAATAATCTTTGATGTTGGACTACCCAATGTTAACCAAGAAATATCTGGGTTAGTTGGCCAACCCTATTGGTGGACATGTCCAAAACTCCGAGGAATATGGGATTTCCTCTTTATCCTCCTGCCACTTGTATATCAGGCTTTAGTCCTTTGGCTGAGGTCAAGCTCGTGATGTGTATTTACCTCACATTGCAATGTACTTCATTCGGACCAAAGCTATGGGGGCATGTTAGAAAAGCCAATGTTGGGTTATCCATGATATGTTGCTCCTTCCAAATTTCACACCCTTAATTAGAACCCCACATGGGTTAATTTTATGGGCATCAGTCTCCTTGTTGATTTTGGATGCTTCTCACCACTTGAGCTAACTTTTCAGTTTGAGTTAGACCCTAGATACATTTTCTTAACAAACCTGTTCTTTTCATCAACGCTAGAGGAAGTGTTGTATTAAACTTTTTATTTTATTTGTTTGTTGTCTACGTCACTCTCAGACTGTTATGCTGTATTGTTCCTTGGGAATGTTATCTCTACTTGCAATCCCACATGACTCAAACTTGGAAATTGTGTTTTTTCCTATTTAATATCTTAACTCGTGTGATTTCAATGAGTATGTTCTTGTTGTAGTAGTTGTTTAATATCTTAACTTGATGCTTGATGCCCTTGCAAATAGTTGGAAACTAATAAATGGTTGGTCTGATAGTGCGACTTGAGTTGGTAATCTGCAATGCTCTTTTTCGATGCAGGCGGATAAATGATATCATTGGTCAGTATAAAGGAAGTTTTGTGCTTGAATTGCAACAGAGAGCTATTGAATTTAACTCTATTATTGAGAGGCATCAGAATATGAGGTTTGGTTGATATCTTATAGAAACTTGTTTCTATTCCTTTTGTTGTTTTTTTAGTGCGTGAGCGGTGTATGTTTTCAGGTCTTCACTCGCAGAGAGAATGCCAGTTCTGGATGAAGCAACCTTCAGCGGAAGGAGAGCTGGTTCCGTGCCAGCAGCTGTGTCAACTTCACAAGGAGCATCAGTTAATCTTCCAAATGGATCTGGGAAGCTCAGTACTGTTCCTGTTGCTGACTTGCTCGATCTTAATTTAGATGATGCTCCTACACCTAGCTCTTCTGGTGGAGAGTTTCTTCACGATCTTCTTGGTGTCAATCTGATGCCAGTGTCTTTGCAACCAGGTCACATTTACTGTGCACAAACTGACATCTAACTTAAACTTAACATCACAGTGGAGTTTTATCTTTATTCTCTTTGAATTTCAGATGCAAATCAGGCCCAAAAGAGTGGCTCTGATGTTTTGCTGGATCTTTTGTCGATTGGAACTTCTCCTGCTCAGAGCAGCCCATCTACATCTCAGGTGTTATCCTCCAATACAGACAATAGAAGTCCATTGGATATATTAGATAGACTGTCCACACCTTCAGCTCCTTCAGCACAAGTGTCTTCTACAGGTGGAAATTCTTCTATGTTGGATTTATTGGGTGGGCTTCCTACCAGTCCACCGATGTATGGTACTATCTCTATCAGCTCTTTAACCTTTTGGTCAGTCTAATTATATTCTGGAAATGCTGAGACCATTTTTTTAAGTTACAGAAGGCAATGGTCCCGCACATTCATCAGTTACTGCATTTGAGAGCAGCTCCTTGAGATTAACATTCAACATCTCAAAGCAGCCTGGGAACCCACAGATGACACTTATTGACAGTAGTTTCACAAATAAGTCACAAGATGTTTTCACGGACTTCATCTTCCAGGCAGCAGTTCCAAAGGTAAACAATGGAACAATCATCGATATTTAATTTGCTGTGTTATTGTTTTTTCTCTTCTTTATTTTCCACTTGGAATGTTGATACTCGATTGGCATTTGCAAGTGTCCTAAGGGCCGTTTGGTTAGAAAAAATTATTGTATGCATTGGTTTTGTATATTATTACTGCCTTATTAGGTGCAATTTTAGCCCATGTAATTAATGCTTGCATAGTTATATACTCTATTGTATATTGAGGTGTGTAGTGCTAATACCATAAATTTTCATGTATTAGTAATTTAAAAGGTTCAAACTACCCCTGAAATTTCTCTCAAGACATTTCCCATTTCCTAAAGCTGATGAGTGGAGAGTTTTTGTAAACAAACATTTAATTATAAAAGTTATGCAGGACTTGTTATTTCTAATACATCAAACCAAACAGTGTTTAAGAAATAATGCCAGCATAGCTAATGCAAGCATTACTAATACACCTTATTTAATACTATGCTTATACACTCTACCAAACGACCCCTAAGAGAGTAGATTGTTGTCTCCTGGTGTGATTTTGGGCAATCATCTTTTTCGTGAGTTGGCTTTTTTCCGTTGAGTTGAACGCGATCTTCATTTTCTTTACACTATGATAGTAACGTCCCATGTCAATTATTCTTTTGCAGAATGTTAGGCCCTCATGTTGTCCACTCCCAGATGTCTAACCCCTGGATGTGGTATTTGGTGGTGTCGTGTAGTGTTTGGGTGTGGATCAAGGGGCTTTTTAAGTGTCCTACATTGGTTGAGGGAATGAGTTATGATGTTAATTAATTGGTTTTCCCTCTTGGGCTTACACCATCTTTGTAGTTATATAATATACAACAATTGCACCCGTAGTTCCATAAAGTTAGGGTGGGCTATTATGAATTGTTGAAGTATGTATCCATCTTATCTAAAGATTTAAGTTTTCAGAGAAAGCATACTTTTATTTACTTAATTACATTCTCACACACCCCCTCACATGTGGGTCTCATTAGCACATGAAAATTCTTTTTTGGTAATGGGCGGTGGTGAGATTAAATTCCAGGATGGTTTCCTATTCAAATACAATATTGTAGTATGTTACTATCTCATCTAAAAGTTCAAAATTTTACAGAGAGCATTTAATTTACTAAGTTATCTTTTCAACATAAATTATCACTTTGACCGGATTTTTTTAATTTAAATTCATTCCAAGCACATTATATAAAATAAAAACAGTTGCTTTGTCGTCCTTCTCATGTATTATAAGAGGTGCTTTTCATGTTGCCTTTTAGCGGAAAATGAACTTAATAGACAAATAAGGGATAGGCAAGAACATGTTCTTGAACTCTAGAGAACAGATGGAAAGAGGTAATCAAAGTGATAGGAAAACATATAGAGGGGTGGTATTACTGTGACAAATGAAGCCAGGGTTCCCTTTATTTGGTATCCATGGAAGTTTTCTGTATTTTCTTATGGCATAAAAATCTCGAGTACATAAGCAGTCTCTCAGACTTGCGAATTTTTTTTATTTAGATACTTGAACTAAAGGCTGTGCCCATCAAACACTTGAAAGTCGTACCAATTTGACATGCTGCTGACATGGCACAACTTGTGTAGTAAACTTCACTAAGAGCATAAAAAGCCTTTTTCTCCTTTTTAGTTAGTTTTTTGCTTCTGTCTCCTTCAACTTCGATCTACCGCCACAATCTCCACCACCGCTGCCACCATAAAACATACCTCCAGCTCCAGCTCCACCTCCTCCACTATTATAGCCACAGCCTCCGCCGCCGTACAGACCGTCCCAAATAAGAGTACTACAAGATTGATTCCAGATCCCTCTAATACTCTTGCTATAATTGTTAGAACAGGAATAGGAAAATATAGGAATAGGAAAATATAATCCTACTTAGAATAGGAATAGAAATAATATATTTTATCCTACTCAGTAGAGGAATGTATTGTAGTGTCTATAAATAGGGTTTCCGTGTAATAATATATATACACAATTTAATAATATTTTTCTCTTATGTTTTTCACATGGTATCAAAGCATTAGTGAGAAAATTCAAGGGAACAAACAAGTCATATTGTGTCAATTTTCGGTATCTATTTGGGTATGATTTGTGTCCTTTTTTCTGTGGGTGTTGTGTGAAAACAAACACCACCACGAGGCTCGAAAAATTCCCGTGATCAACTCCAGCCACTTTTGTCCCGATCCAATCGCCGGCATTAGGGTTTTGACATTTCCAGGCAATTTCTAGCGAAATCTGGATTTCTAGACCACTATAGGTAGTTCACAAAGGGGGCCTAAAATGCCCTCGAAGTATTGAAAATAGTACAAAAATGCCCTTCATCCACCTATAGGACCTAAAATGTCCTTTCCATCCACCTTTGGGGCCAAAAATAACCTTCTCTTTAACATATTATTTATTAAATAATTTAAATAATTATTTTAAACATGTGGCGGCCATCTATTAGCCAAAATTTAATTAAGTTAAATTTATTATGAATTAAATTTTACCCGCCCCAAATTATCAAACCCGCCCCAAAATCCTTCACCCATTAAATCAAAAATTAATCATGCTAGTCCACCCTGTGAATATATACAATGTTATGAACCTAAGATTAAATTAGTTTGGGATAGTAGAAACTATTCTGGTGGATGTGTGAGAAAAATTCCGTTGCAGTGTGGCAGCAATAAGAAACATTTTCTCCGTACGCTAAATGTAAACCTTCCTGCGTCATCTGAATCAATGCAATTAGGAAATGATCAGATCCGTGAATATATATGTTCATCCAATTGCTCATGCAATGCTTATGGTTACAACAAAAGTAGAGAGTGCTTATTATGGGATAATTAAATTTTGTCCAACAGATGACCGCCACGTGTTGAAAATAATTATTTAAATTGTTTAATAAATAATCTGTTAAAGAGATTCCAAAGGTGGATGGAAGGGCATTTTAGGCCCTTTGGTGGATGGAGGACATTTTTGTACCATTTCAAATACTTCGAGGGAGTTTAGGACCTTTTCCGATCTTTCAGTGAGTTTCTTACCGATTTTATGTTAAATTTTGAAAAATGTCTTCTAGGGATGATGTTTTTAGCTCTATAAATATGGAGATTGGAAGTTCAAATCCTATAATCATTTCAGAATCATTAATGGTAAGTTTAAGCTATTTATCTTGGGCTTCCTCGATTGAGTTGTGGTGCAACGGTCAAGGCATTCAAGATCACTTAATAAACAATACTTATATGGTAGATGAAAATAAAAAAGGCTTGTGAGGAAGATGCAAAAGCCAAAGCACAACGGAGAAAGTTGATGCTCAATTATAGAATTTGTTATGGCGCTCTATTGATTCCAAGTTGATGCCTTTGTTTTGCCGATTCCAGACATTTTATTCAACTTGGAAAAAAGGCACGTACATTATACCGTATTGACATATCTCAATTCTATGATGTGATATTCAGACGACCAACTTAAAAAAGCAAGAATCCAATATGTCTGCTTACTTGGGATAGGTATATGCAGTTATGTGAGGAATTTGAAAATGTTGATGCCAGTTACTATGAACCTAGAGAAGGAACAAGAGCATAGGCAGACAATTGTTTCTAGTTCTTGCACTTGTTGGAGTCACTATTGACCATGATTCGATGCGTGATTAGATTTTAGCCAAGGCCTTTAATACCTACAATTGATGAATTTTTCTCATCTATTTCGTCTTGCTGTGCCTCGCAGTCACAAATAGTTTCATCACCTACCATTGATTCTTCCATTTTCGCATCTCAACCATAGAAAAACAAACATGTTGATTTGTGGAGAATACATGAAGAATACATGAGGATGTTTTGAGAAACCTCAATCCAAGTTTAGTTATTAGCATAAATCTCACACTCGTGACGAATGTAGCATTTTTCATGGTCGACCACCAAGCTATGACCCATTGCTCTAAAGGAATATAATGAGTCCTTTCGGAATCATGCAAGTAAGCAAACATCTCCACAAGTACCATCTGTTGCTCAGCCTGATCGACTATCCAATAATGCTCACATTGCTTAGACATAATATGATGAGTTCCTTCGGTATCAAGCAAATAAGCAAACATCTCCACAAGTAGCTTTCGTTGCTTAACCTGATGTTTATCTCAAACCATAGAAAAACAGACATGTCAATCTATGGAGAATACGTGAGGATGTTTTGAGAAACCTCGATCCAAGTTTAGTTATTAGCATAAATCTCAAACTCGTGACGAATGTAGCATTTTTCTCGGTCGACCACCAAGCTATGATCCCGTTGCTCTAAAGGAATATAATGAGTCCTTTCGGAATAACGCAAGTAAGCAGACATCTCCACAAGTGCCATATGTTGCTCAGCCTGATCGACTATCCAATAATGCTCACATTGCCTTGACATAATATGATGAGATCCTTCGGTATCGAGCAAATGAGCAAACATCTCCACAGGTAGCTTTCGTTGCTCAACCTGATTTTTCTCTTCGGGTAATTCTTTTGCTTATATTTTACAGTCTAGTACTCTTGGATCATGGGTCATGGACTCAAGCGCTTCTGATCATATTTCTGGTAACAAATCACTTTTATCTGATATTGTTTGTTCATAATCTCTTCCATCTATTACTTAAGCCAATGAGATCCAAACAAAGCTAAAAGGGGTTGAAAAAGCCAAATCCTGTCTTCTGTCACTCTACACTTTGTTCGTTATATCCTTGATTCTCCTTTTAATTTGGCATCTGTTAGTCGTTTGACGCATCACCTACATTGTGGCATAACATTGATGATTTTTTCTCATCCAGGACCGTAGTATGTGACAGATGATCGGCAAAGGACATGAATTAGAAGGCCTTTAACTATCTTAACTCTTCAAATTCCTTCACAACATGCTTCATTCAGATCCTCCTGATCTAATCCACAAACTTTTGGGTGATCTAAGTTTTTTGATGACAAGGGGAACCCGCTGCTACCCTTTGGGTGCGCATAGGGTAAACCCCTGCTTATATGCAATAGCTCGCAAACCACATAGGAGAGGTAAACCGTACTACGCAAGCTCGGTGCGACGAGCTCGTCCCAGTAAGCAAGGGGTTTCAAACTTAAGACCTCCAACATAGAAGCCCCAAGACCAAACCACTGGGCCACCCTGAAGGATTTTTGGGAGATCCAAGTTTATCCAAGCTACAAAAGATGGTGCTTAGTTTGTCTAGTTTATCCACATTAGATTAGATTGTGAGTCGTGTCAACTTGGATAAAAATCTCATGCTACATTTTCACATAGTACTGAGGGTTGTTCAAAGCCCTTTTTTTCATTAACTTGTCCTGATGTTTAGGGTCCTAATAGAGTCGGTTCAACTTTAGGGCTTTGTTATTTTCTTAGTTTCATTGATGATTATTCAATATGCACTTGGGTTTTCTTAATGAAAGTTCATTCGGAGTTATTTTTCATATTCAAAGCTTTCTTTACTGAAATATAAAATCAATTTGGTGTTGCTATTCATTCTTTTTCTAGTGATAATGCCTTAGAATACTTTTCCTCCCAATTTTAGGAGTTTAAGACTCGCCAAGAAAGTCTTAACCAAACATTTTGTTCGTACATCTCTCAACAGAATGGTGTAGTAGAAAGGAAGAACATGCATCTCACTGAGACTGATCACACTTTTCTCATCGACTCTCATGTTCAGCAGTGTTTTAGGGCGATACAGTCCTTGCATCATATTATTTAATTAGTAGAATGCCATCATCTTCTATTCAGAATCAGGTTGCACATTCCATATTATTTCTGTAGTCACGTCTCTACTGTATCCCCCCTTGTTTCTTTGGGTGCAAATACTTTGTTCCCAACTTTGCTTTAGGAAAAGATGTAGCTTCTCTAAAATGTGTCTTTCTTTGTTACTCTCAAGATCGAAAAGGGTATCGCTGCTATTCTCCCAATCTCCATCGATACCTTATGTTCGCCAATGTCACATTCTTTGAATCTCAACCTTATTATACATCTTTTGATCATCCTAATGTCTCTGAGGTCTTCTACCCATACCTTACGTCTAACCCGTACTAACTTTTGAAGAATGTATGGTTACATCTATATCTCCACCACTCCTTACTTATCTTCGTTAGGTCTATATCTCTACCACTCCTTACTTATCTTTGTCGTCCGCGTCTAGCACTAGTCCCAAATGATTCATGTCATGCGCCAGACCTTGCTCCTATTGTGGGCTTTCCTTTTACTATTCAACCAATTGCTCTTCAAAAAGGTATACAATCCGCTCAAAATGCTAACCCATACTATACTTTCTTGATTTATCATCGTCCCTCATTATCCCATTATGCTTTTGTATCACCTTTGTCTTTTATTTCCATTCCTAAGACTATAGGTGAAGCACTTTTCCATTTTGGATAGAGGTAGGCTATGATTGATAAAATATCTACTTTACATAGGAATGGTCTTGTGACCTTGTCTAAATCTACTGTTGGTTGTTGTTGGGTTTATGTAGTCAAATTGGTCTAGATGACCTGGTTGATGGGCTTAATGCTCGCCTTGTTGCCAAGGGGTGTACTCAGATATTTGGGCTCGATTGTAGTGATACTTTCGCTCTCGTGGCTAAAATAGCATCTGTCTGTGTTTTTCTTTCTATGGTTGTCATTCATCATTGGCCTCTTCATTAGTTGGATATTAGGATCTACATGGTGATCTTGTAGAAGAAATCTATATGGAGCAACCACCTGATTTTGTTGCTCAAAGGGAGTCTAGTAACCTTGTATGTCGATTGCGTAAATCACTCTATTGTCTAAAACAGTCTCCTCAAGCTCTATTTGGAAAGTTTAGCATATTAATTCGAGATTTCAGTATGACTCGTGGTGGAGCTAATCACTCTGTGTTTTATCGGCATTCAACACCTAATCAGTGTGTTTGTTTGGTTGTTTATGTTGATGATATTGTTATCACAGGCAATGATCAAGATAGTGTCACTAATTTAAAGAAACATCTCTTTAAGCATTTCTAGACTAAAAATCTCGATGGGCTGAAGTATTTTCTAGGTATTTAGGTTGCTCAGTCCAGATTGGGTATTGTTGTTTCTCAATGCAAATATATCTTAGACATTCTTTAGGTGATAGAAATGATGGGATTTATACTCATTGACACTCCTATGAATCTAAATGTTAAACTTCTTCTAGGATAGAAGGAGCCACTCAGTAATCATGAAGGATTTAGTCTGAATGTTTATTTTCCTTTGTGATAGTCATTGGGATGCAGTTGTTTATGTTGTGCGAATATAAATAAGCTCCTCGTAAAGGATCATCCTTTGATAGACATTCTGCATTTCGGATATTGTGTTTAAGGAGGTAATTGGTTTCATGGAATAATAAGAAATAGTGTTGCTCGATTTATTGCAAAATCAGGATATCGAGCAATGGTTGCAATAACTTGTGAGTTAGTTTGGATCAAACAGTTGCTGAGAGCTAAAATTTGTCAAAATCGGTCAGATGGAACTTTTATGTGATAATCTAGCGTCCGTACATATAATGTTTCATGAAAGGACTAAGCACATTGAGATTGATGGTCACTTTCTTAGAGAAAAGATACTCTCAAAAGATATTGTTACAAAATTGTGAAGTCAAGTGATCAGCTTGTAGATATTTTCACCAAGTCCCTCACGGGCCCTCGTATTAATTATATTTGTAACAAGTTAGGTGCATATGATTTGTATGCACTAGCTTGAATGGGGAGTTCTAGATTAGGAGTAGGAATACATACTCCTACTTAGAATAGAAATAGGAATAATATATAGTATCCTACTTGGAAAAGGTTTTATTGTAGTGCCTATAAATAGTGTCTCAGTATAATAATGTATATACACAAGTTAATAATATTTTATCCTACATTTCTCACAATAATGAATCCAATATCTGAATTACAATATCAGAAAATAACTGTTGCCATGTGGAGACTAAATTTTATTCCCTACGTTTTCAAAAAATCCTACAACCTTTTCCGACCTGTGGGACTCAACTGGAGCTTCTTCAGGTCGTTAGTCAGTTTTGGTGTAGGAACTGGGTTTTTTGAGAATGGAAATCCGATACACTTAGAGTAAAAGTTGTGAGAAGTGCGGGTTACTTTGGCTGCTGTTGCTTGCTGCTTGCAGGCTCGGAAATCTCTGTTTGCCTCTTCTCCCTGCCTCAATTATGATTGGTTAGCTTCTTCCTTCGCGAAAGCTATGGTCTAACAACCCCCTTGTTGTGTTACATTTTGTGATCTGCTTCAGTCTGCCTTTTTTGGATAGCTGGTCTATAAGTGATTAAAGAAGAGATTTTCTGAGAATTGGCTGGAGCTAAGTAATTTTTATGGGAGAGAGAGGAATCAGAGGATAAAGCTAATTGTGTTTTTTTGGAGATAGGCATGTCCCATCTCAGCTGATCTACCGTCTTGCTAGCCACTACATATCTTCATTTAGCCATGGTTAGAAGTGAGAATCAACCAATCTATGCCAAAATAGTAAGAAGTTAACTACTACTTTTTTTTTTTTTTTGAGAAGGAAGTAGTCAATTACTACTTATTGGATAATTATTAACAGCACTTTTAAAAAATTTAGTAGTATGGAGCTATTTACTATTATATTTGTCTGATATTTTTTGCTCTTGAAACTGCATCTACCTTTTAATTTATTTTAATCCTCCAAAAAATAAAATAAAAAGGCAGATGCAGTTTTGTGAGCAAAAATATCACACAAATATAACAGTGATTAGTTCAATACTAAAACACATCGGGAGCTGACCTTCAGAATTTTTTTATACTAATTTTGAGTTTTAAAAGAACTCATGTTTGATCTTGGAAACTAATTTGTAGACAACTTTGTTCCGGTTTTGGAACTCAAGTCCAGTAATGGTGTTCGTGAAATCTGCTGATTTATTGTTGGAGATAGGCTGATGATGGTGTTGTGAAGGTATTAAAACGAAGATGTAGTGGAAGGGGAAAAAGGAATAGTGTTTTTCTTTTTTATTGTTGATATTTTCACGTGTTATTCATTGAGTCATCTCTTTGCCATGTCAGTGCGTTTGGAAGTCACACACTTATTTGCAGGAGACTGCTATTGAGGGATCTAGTATACACAATTCGCCTCAAGTTCTGGTGTCAATAGGTACAATCCTCAGCGCAAGTGTCTAAATAAAACAAATTGGCAAGTTTGTGGGGCAAAGCCTATGTATTCTGCCTAGAATCTCTGAAGGGGATAAAAGAATAGAAATAAAAAAAAAATTCATAGAAAGCGTAGTACCTAAGATAAATATACTAGCATAGTTTAAATGTATTTCCAACTGATTGGGATATAACTTCCCTTCCATGTGACCTTAGGTCTTCCTCGTCTCTTTCAATACATTCATCCACCATGGTTCACACCCATGTACCAAAGCATCTGGAGATGGACATAGGACATAATTAAACCATCTCTAACTACCTTCTATCATTTTATCCTCGATGTGTGCAACTTGCACTTTTTGATGGATGTAGTCATTTGTAATCATATCTAATGTTGTTTAATCAAACATCCATCATTCACATCTTTGCGACACTCACCTTGTGGATGAGTTAGATTTTGATGGCCGAACATTCAATCCTGTTGGCTATCTAGTCAATATAACTAATCTTTCACTCAGGTACACGACAAGTCATCAAGAATTGGCTAGCTTTACGCTAGCTACCAATCTACCAACTACCTCAATCCTCCTCCTTTACTCGAGCTTGGGACCGGCAATGTGAACAAGCTCATATTGGTAGAGTTGGTAGTTATGGGGTATAAATTTAGTTTAGTGTGTCAGGAAATCTTTTCTCTATACGAGGACACATTTCCCTTGATGTGGACTTCATACTGTGCAAATATCTCATCATGGTTGACTTTTCTGAAATGCTAAAATTTCATGGATAGCTTGGAGGCTGTTGTAAATAGTCTATGAATAGTTCTAGGAAGTAAAATATCCACTTCCTTGAAGTTCTGAAAGAAACAAATTAGAACAATTTGCTGAAGGTTTAAATGGATTGGGTAATTCTTGGTATATAGGTCCTCCAATTAATTGCAATTGAATATCAACCATAATAGTTTTTTTTTTTGAATGTCAATCATAATATATGTTGGATTGCCTTATTTTCGAATTCCCCGTACATGAATCATTTGTCATCTCTCGACTAAGCTTATTTCGTATTTCTATGTAGTTCCTTCAACTGCACTTGGATCCAGCTAGCGGTAATACCCTACCTGCAAATGGTAATGGATCAATCACACAGAAGTTGAGAATCACAAACAGCCAACATGGCAAGGTAAGGGAGTTGATCATTTTCTGCCTTGGATCACTTTTACTAGGCATTTTCTGGTTAGATATAAATGTATGAATCATATGATCTAAAAGCTTCTTTTAGCCCATGTTTTGTCTTAAAGCACCAATATTAACCTGTATTCAAATGAAATAGACCCAAATATAGTGAATGTACATAGATGATTACAACGACATATGGATATTATGAAAGGCTTTTGAATAGTGAGGAGGTGGACTTTGCTCATAGAGTGATTTGGATCCCAAATATACCGAGACTGGCCATAACCTCTTTAACCGTGCTTGGCATCACCCAAAACATCCCAAACCATGTAAAAATCTTCCACTATAATCTTGAAGCTACCGGAAAGTGAATAAGGAGATGGTGCACATCTGCTCCCACACCCTTGCACATAAAGCACCAACTGACATAAATGATCGTTCTTCTTCCTCAGTTTCTTTGCTGTCAAGTTTATTCCACTAGTTGCTAACTATGAAGGAAAACACGCCTTTCTCATCATCTTTGGGATCCAAATCGCTCTACGAGGAAAGTCCACCTCCTCCTTATGCAAAAGCTTTTCATAGTATGACTTAACTGTAAAAACACCATTCTTTCATGATAAATTTTCATCTATTTTTGTTAGCAAAAAATACAGCCTCCATCGTAGATCTACCGGGCTTAATTGCAAAGTAGTGCTGTATCACTCTTGACATATTCGTTAGTGTTGCTCTGTGCCTCTGTCATTTCACAGAGCTTCATCATATGATTCATGAGTTTAATGCCACTCTTTTAGGCCTATGCTCTTTCATTCTTTTCCAGTTGAGATGATTCATATTAAAAGTAATATCTGGCTCATTATGAATTTGATACTGATAATCTGGCACGCATGTTGCTTGTTCAATCTTATATGAGTTTAGTTACAGTATTACGAATCAATACTAACTTCAAAATTTGGGTTGTTGCATTTGCTCATGAGGAGAAAGAACTATTACCGAATGGTTGCACGTCGATCCGCAAAATTATAAACATGAAAATATGTTTTATGAATTCAGGCTTTTACCACCGAATTCAGGCTTTTCTCATCGCTACTTTTCATATGGTTTCTGACTGAATTGGATATGAGATGAGAGGTTGAAAACACGTGAAGTTGTTGGGACATTATTTTTTCTTTTAGAGGTTTGAATAGATAGCTACAGATGTACGTTGTTTTTAGCTATAAGAAACTGAAACTAGGAATGGAATTCTGTTTATCTGCTATTGGAACTGAATGTATTTCAATATTTCGCTGTTCCCTTAAAGCTTGAGACTGGGTGTATGTTTTACTTCTCTCTTGAATTCCTGTGATTGTTTATAGAGGGTTATTTGGTATAACCACCACCAAAACGGCTATTCTTACCAGCTATATCTTTATCTTCATTTTCCCAGAAATCCCTTGTCATGCGCATACGAATAAGTTATAAGGTGAATAACAAAGATGTCTTGGAGGAAGGCCAAGTCAGCAATTTTCCTCACTATTTGTGAGGTTAAATGGCCCTGTAAGAGGATGCTTTGTAGCATTTCGTCTTTTCTTTTCTTTCACTGCGGAGAAGCTTCTGCTCATTGTTTGTACTTCTAGAGCAATATATTCAATTGGTTTGGAAGAAGAGGCAGTATTGGTTGGACTTCAAGGGGTGGCTTTACCGGGGATCGGTCAGATGCCTGATATTGCTTACCCTTTTTTTACCTTCAAAGGTGGCACATTGTAAATTTATGATCTGATTACCATGTAAGCCACTGTCAAGGTCAATTTTGCCTATGTGGCATTTACAGCAGGAGATCATGTGTTTTGGAGTCGTTATAATTTATGAGATGTGCATTGTGCAAGTATTCTTTTGTTTCTAAGATTTTGGCTGATCAGATTCAAAATGAAGAATTGTAAAGCAGGGTTTCCCAACTGGCTTGGTAATGTTTTATCACAGGTGCGTTAATAAGTGGGTTACATTTATTGTTGTGATGATGGAAAGCTCCTTAATTGGTTGTAAGACTGAGTATATGCCTATTGCTAGTTAAAATTTTTCATCTCTTTAAAGTGTCCTCATTCCCAAGATGTTGCAATTTCTATTTCCTTTTATGTACACTAGTGGCCAGGGGTGTGCGTGCAACAGGCCCAATATATGTTATTTTTCTTTCTTAATTTATGTGATCTAGATAAAATTTGAGAGTCAATAATTTTTATATATTTTTAAAATTTTTTGAATTTATAATATTTTTAAGTAATTTAGACACTACCCTCAAGTTCCATTTTCTGTATATCAAGTAGTTGAAGTACGCACATAAATTGTCAGTTGTTTTTAAGGAAAATAATTTATTACGGAATATTGTAATTTCATAGTTGAAGTAGATGAAAAAGTAATTAAATAATTAATAAAAATGATATAATAAAATTAAGTAGACACGTTAATAGTCGCCGAAAAATAAAGCAAACATATTATAGTTAGGCATAACAAAATAATTTATTACAAGTAATATTATAATTTCATAGTTGAAGTAGATAAAGAAATAATTAAATAATAATTAACAGAAATGACATAGTAAAATTAAGTAGGTTTTAATAGCGATAATCCAAAGTTGCAACTTAGTAACTTGTTAAATATTGGAATGCTCATATTCTGGGGATAGAAGGCCAGATTTTCCCCTGCACTTTGTAAGAGTCTAACTTTGCCTTCCATAAGAAGTTTGGATCATTTATGTCCTCACTGTTACAGTTGTGCCCTGAAATTGTCCCAAGTCGCTAGCGGCGTTGGGTTAATGGCTAATTACAAAGACAAATTTGAATCTTTTCCCTACTATTATTAATTTGTATATCTAATTATTTTGATTACGACAGAAACTTAGCTTCACAACAATTTGAAACACCGGAAAAATTATGCAGCCAAAATTTGTCATGACTAAGGGTGTGTTTTGGCACGGAGGAAAATAATTTTTAGAAAATATTTTCAATTTTTCATGTTTGATTGATCAAATTATTTGAAAAATATTTTCTCTCCTATTTTCTTTATTAAATAAAGAAAATGACTTTCCTGATAAAAAAAAAGAAAAAAGTGTAGTATATATGATATTTTGAAACTTACTGTCTCTTCTCCATGTACCTAATCAACCCACCTCCACACCTTGACCATCCCACCCCACACCCCTCAGTTCCCATCCCAAAGTCTTTTGCTAAATAGTATGTAAATGATTTTGAACTTTTCTTTCTTATTTATCCGGAACTAAAAAATAAGTATGATTTTATTTTTATTTTTTTAAAAAAATATTTTCTACGAAATTATTTCCCTTCCTAGCAAATGCATCCTTAGTCTCATTTATCTTCATTAATATTAAGAATTTTGAATTTAAATATTTATAATATTTGGATAATTAAGAAATTTTCTCTAGATCAAAACACTGAATAAAGACTGTTTACTTTTTAATATCTGAATATTGAAAATTTATTTATTATTACATATATTAAGTGCACTATGACCGTAACTTTTTTTAATAGTTGATTTTATCCTCTGTCATATTATCATATCATTTTATATTTTCACCGTTATAAAACTTAATATCCACACCCCTTAATTGGATAAAAAATCTCAAATAAATTACAAATTCTCTCTTTTGACCCGAAGTCAACCCACTATACTAAATAAACTTATACCAAATTAAATGTTCAAACCATCTATTCCAATCTTCTTCACGTTCTTCCTCTGGTGATAAATAATGTTAAATAATTCTCAAGTGGAATTCAATGCTATCAATTTGCATGGTGTACTTTGCTAACAAAAATATCTAAAAATTAAATTGCAGCGTCTCAAGTTATTTTAATCAAGTGTACGTGCTAATAATGTAATTAGGAATTGGCGAGGGAGGGGTATGTCACTGTGAATTACTTCATAAAGTAATTCAATAAGTAAATAATAGTTCTTGGTTCGATTATTCATTTGGATATATCAATATATTTTTTAAATAATTTACAGACGCATTTTCTAACAACTTAGTTTTTGTTGCAATATGTTAGTAACCTGTCGCATCAGATATTGATGTTATTGCAACAAATGACTAATCTATTGGAAGTCAGAGGATGAATACAGAAGAATACTTAGTTGTTCCAGCAGGTTAGCAATTTATTGCAATAAAGTGTCTTATATGTTGCAACAAATAACTTATTTGTCGGGATAGAACCAAAAATCATATGTTATGTTGCAACAAATATGCATCTGCTATAATAGATAATTTACCTATTGCAACAGATGACTTACGAAATTGTATCAAATAGAATAATTATTTGTTGCAATGGGTTCGTGATTTGTTGCAAAAGATGACTTAACTGGTAGATACATTTTATTACAACTGGTAAAGGTGGGATAGAACTAGAAGTTGTATCCAATAAAATAGTCATATCGTGCAATAGATATTACATCTATTGGAACAAATAAGGAATTTTCCACAATAGATAAGACATTTGTTGCATATCACAACTCGAAGCTACCCCCTAGTTATGACATGGTACTTAAAATCCTAAAGGACTCCAAACGAACCACATGGCATACATAAGCATATAAAAGTAAACAAAAATCACAAAGAAGCATAAATAAAGCGTAAGCAGTCTAAGCAATATCATGACATAGAAAAACTCTGAAATGACTGCATAGACTGAACATCTAACAAAGTTTGAAACTCTCTACTAGAACAAAGATGAGTTACTTAAACAGATCTTTAGTAACTCAAAGTCTGAAACTGAATTATGAGACATAAATTGTAAATGCAAGAATAACTCGTCCTCAAAGAATGGGGTTTCACCACTCTTTCAGCTGCTCAATATAAATACTAACTACTAGCTGGATAATAGAATTGTCTGCATTTATATTATAAAATAACACAGACAAAAAATATATATTTTATGTTGATAGTACTGTCGAATGTACTGAGCATGAAGAATATGCAATAACATGATAAGTCTGAAAATATACTATATGATCAAGTAAAACATAACATGAAATTGTTAACTAAAATTGAATTAACTAATACAAGGCTAATGCATCTTTATGAAAATCAAATTATATATTGAATGACCATAATAGTAAAATAAATATAGTGAAAATTATCACAAATAATATATAACCATGTGAGCTATGACATGGAGTATGTTAGTATTTCCCCATCAAAAAGGTTCCTATATGCTTCCCAGGGTATAAAGGCTGAACTAAATAAGTCCATTAGCTAATCTCTATCCAATTTGGATATTATACGGTGGCACGTAGTTTTAGAATATAGGTAATCACCACTAGTTTACTTGATGTTAAGTACAATTCCCATTGAAAAACATGTATGATCGTAAGAGTAGCTCTTATAAAAAATAATAATAGCATAGGCGTAATCTGAAAGATACTATTTGAAAGTATCTAAATCATGACAAGCTTGATCAGAGAAAAATCATGTAAATCCTCCATGATAAGGTTTCTTTTATTTTGAAGCAATCTGTCTTTGTCAGAATTATATTGATACTTTGTCTAAAGCATCCTCAAGTCATAGTTTACAAATTCATGATGCATGCTTGACTTCTCAAATATAATTCATGTTCAATAAAATAAGCATAATGCAGCTTAAGTAGAACTCATCAAAAATATGTAACTAAGATCAATCATGTGTAAAAGAAGATCATTAAGATTAAATTAAAGGAAAAAATATACAAAATAGATCTAATATGAAATTATTTATTCTTAATAGACCCTATCTAAACTATTTACCCTTAATGGATCTATTACCCAAACTATTCAGCTTTCTATCCATTTACCCTTTTTTATTTCGCGTGCTGACATCAGCATACATATTATGAAATATACTTTGGCGGCATATATACACCATACCGGTATCATATATAATGAGTTCAATCTTTTATAATACTCTGGCAGTATATAAATACCCAACTGGTATATATATGATTTTTTTTAAGAAATAAATAAGAAAAAAATAACAAAAATTATTAAACTCTAAATAAGTAGAAAATATATTCGTTATATACTCTGCCTGTATATTTATGCCATATCGGTATCATATAGGATTGAGCTTAATCATCTATGATACCCTGTTGGTATATGTATACCCTATTGGTATATCATAAAAGCAGGTGCTGATGTCAGTATGACATCATCGCGCGAATTTTAATATTAGGGGGCAAAATTTTAATATTATAGGGGTACAAAATGTAAAGGGGTGTATGAATGTAAATAGTTTGCTTTAAAGGGATATAAGTTTAGTTTTCCCTAAATAAAAGTATAATTAATTACACCCGGGTGACAATATCAGTCCATATAAAGTAAAATGTGTCCATTTAACTCATATTTGTTTTAAGTATAATTTACACAAATATCATTGTGTAAGGTGCAAATTTCAGTTTGTCCCTACTCTTTTCAAATTTATCAAAAATCCCTTAAAAAAAGAAACTTGTTGATAAATATTAGTTGTTGTTATTCTCTCTTCCATAAATTGAGCTATTTAACGTCATTCAAACTCTTTCCAAAAAAAAAAAAACTAACAGAATTCCTTAAAAAAAATGAGAGATAAATTTTGAACCATAAATTAAGCTAATTAATATCAATAAACCTATTCTTATATATATATAAACTCATTATTTTCCTTTAGAAAACAAATTCAAATTTACTCTTCCAGATGAGTCCTATTTAAGTCAGAATTTCTTAGAGGCTGCTCTACTCTAAACCTCAGTTATGCTATAGCAATGGTATTATATTCTGTTGAAAAAGCATCTCAAATATCCCATAAATTCTTGGGCTATTCATAAACATATCAAAATTTCAAATATCCCATACATCCTGGGGATATTTATTAACAAATCAAAATATGGTTCAAGGAGGTCAAAATCATCTTACGTTTGATAAATATGCCACTGACATGGAGAAATCTGATAAATATGCCACTGACATAGAGAAATCTAATGCGAGAAAATCAAGGAAGTAACAGATTTTTACCTACGTGCTTATTAATAAAATTCTATTTCTTGGTATTTTATTTGTGATTGTGATTTATTTTTCATCATTGCAGACAAATGGATCAGAATATTTATAAAAAACAAATGTAATACTTGAATCCTAACCCTAACCAAGGTAGATATATTAAGAAAATCTAATATATATAACTTTTTACGCTCAAATCAACACTAACCACACATAGTGCACTTGGTTATTCCATCACAATCTAAGTGTTGTTAAGAACAGCGGCTCTTATAGCACTATCACAATCACTTTAACTTGCAACAGAGGGTTTTAAAAAATACACCCTCCAATACATATTTACAATTGGTTAACATTCTAGACCTGTGAATCTTGTTGTTGTTGCAGAGGAGGGACTCTTTCATCAGAAGCAGACATGTTACGTTTAATTGTCTCATCTTCTTTAAGTTGTCCCCATAGCGTAAGTGTAATAACCAAGTCCACATATAAATGCACTCAACATGCTGCACATATAAGCTTTCTGTTTAATCCCACCAGTTTTTTTTACGCGACATGATCATTGTATAGAAAAAGTGACAAGGAAATTAAACATGCCTTCCATAGTGAAAAGTGGCAGCAAAGAGCACACAACCACAGGTGCTGGCAACTACAACTCCGACGGGCTTGAAAAATAGGATATAACAAGGCTCTTTCAAACGTGAGCACCATATTTGAACACTGCTACGTATTAAACTGCCGAAAATTCCCTATTACCAGCATCACTTAGCTAATTAATGACTAAATTTTAATGAACTTTGTGATTTCTTTTAATTAAATGAGCTTACAGTTAAAACTATGACAAGAAGCTCCATGTCAAGCTTAAGTCTCCAAACACTAACATCTTTTTCCACAATCAGAGCAAGTAGTGCAGATTGAATCGTCCCAAATAAGGTATAAAGACACGTTATTTTCATCACATGTGGGTGCGTTCCAACCTGAAAATTATTATTATTGAGACGTGAAATTAAAATAAAATAGAAAGAAAGGATAATATGTATTTTTGTACCTGAATAATGTTTCATATGGAAAGAGCAAAGGATGCAGATGCAAACAAGAAGCAACCAAGAACCCAATTCTCATGTGTGGAAGTGAAGATGAAGAGGTGGGGTGAGGTGGCAAGATGAAGGACAGATGAAGAATACTGCTTCACTACGGGACCTTTATAGAAAGTCATTCCTAATATTCCCACCATTGGTATTAAGGTCCCAATCGCTCCTACTATACTTTCTTGCCTCTTCCACTCAATTCTTGTTTTCCTGAAAGAAACTTGTTAAAATAACATACATGTGAAGTTTACAACTAATGTACAAGATACCAATCAAAGTTGCTAGAGAGGCTGTTTCCCTCAAGAAGAAGGAAAAAGTAAATAGCATTTCAGAAAGAACCAGAGAATAATGGCAATAATGAAAGAAAAAGCAGGTATCTTGTTGGCTGCACCAATTGCTACCACTGGAGAACTATAACTTAGTCCAGCAAAGGCAAGATTCTGAGCTATTGTTACCCTGCATCCATCATTCCCATAATTATTTCATTACATTTTGTCAAATGACTGGCTAATCAAGATCAAAATTCCTTACCCTACTAAACCAAGGAAGGAGGTACGTAACATATGGGGAAACGTGAATAATGGCTCCTCAGTCCTGCAATTACGAGATGTTGGAGACTCATTTATTTATCAACGGAGAAGAAAGAAGAATGATTAATGAAATATATATGTTGTGTTATTCTGCAAAATGGCTTTTTTTGAAAAAGAAAATTCGAAAATCAAAAAATCGATTTAAACTCAATTAATTTGAGAAAAAACCAATTTTCGAAATTTGAAATAAAAAACAGAGTCGCCACCTACTTTTAAGGATAATTAGGAAACCAATAAAATATTTTAAAAGGATCTAACAGAAAAATCTTTTAAAATCCAAAGATAAGGTTCGGATTCACATTTCCACTTCAAGAAGGTTTTACCCACTTGAAATGGCCGCTAAATGCGGTTATCCGGCGATTAGGAAATTTGACTAACTTTTTTAAAAAAAAATTGATTTGACTTGACTTGAAAAGCTGACTAGTTTACAAATCGACTAATTTGGAAAGGATTCGACTAGACTTGACTAGATTGAAAGAAATTAACTTATGTTTGAAAATTGCACTAAAATGTAAAATCATATTTTTTATTTTTCCCTTTTTTATTTTTATTTTTAATTTTTATCTTTTGCGCAAATATTTTCCAAAATAAAATAAAATAAAGAACATAAATGGTTTGATATGCCGGGGAATTCAATTAGATTAAAACCAATAAAATGTTAGCATTCAAATAAATACAAACATATAGAAATAAAAGGAAAGAGTTGACGATTTTGGATCTTTGTCCCATTTAAACCTTTATTGCAATTTTGGGTCCTTCTCCTTGTATCGTTGCATATACACATGTAGAATGATGTATATAGTGCAATTCTTGCCTTCTCCTAGGAATTGGGTTGACTCGAAGACATCAATA
>JAPFFP010000080.1:7821272-7834584 GCA_026153255.1 Solanum medicagineum
TTAGTAAAATTTTAAAAATATACCTCAATCACAACAATTTTCCCGAATGAGCAATTGACCCCCATTTAGTTAATTACGGGGTCTAACAACTCTCTTGAAATCAACAGCTAAATCCCTTAGTCTGTTAGATTTACTGATAGTTTGGATATACATACTCATTATATTTTAGATATGGGGAAGAAAATTTTGAATTTTGAATCCAACAAATTCCCGTTTGACCCTGTTTTCACCCTATTGTTTGTCCTAATTTTGGGGCAATTTATATCTCTCGCGCTTCACCACTTAGGGGGGCAACAACTTACTCTTAGAACACTGAAGATTCCTATTTTGATACTTAAGCTAATTTCTAGCAAGCTCATACAACTTCGAAGCCAAAATATTATTGGTTTCGAAATCAAGAAAACATATACGAGGTTCTGTTAGCTGTGGTGAGAACTCCTTCCCAACTGTCGTTCCAGTTCCTGCTACAAAAAAGGTGATAAGCTTAACCTCATTCTTTTTTAGTCATTCTGTTTGGATGCTATATAGGACATTAGATCGTGGAATGAAATCTTAATGTCGCGTCGAAATCTTCTTGTATGTGATTATATTACCTTGACTGGAATTGTTATGTTGTCTGTTCGTATTTTCTGTTTCAACCTATGATTAGATTTTGGTCCAGATTTTAACTGGGTAAGACATTGTTGGTTCACATGTATGCTTTAAATTACAAGTTTTGATTCCATATTTTCTTAAATCTTGTATTAACACAAATCTGTTTCCCGGTTTGGTCTAGATATTGTCTTGGTCGTCACATTCAAGTTACATTGGGTTTGGTTTGTGTTATTTTGAGTTTGTTATGGAACAAAATAGTCAAATCAGCTTCAAGTTATTGATTCTTGAACTTAGGTTCGGCTTTCACTCTTATTTATACACTTCTTTATGATATCATTTGGGCTTCTTTCTTCAATGTCCCTTTCTTTGGCATTAGTCTCTATTTCTTTCTAGGTTTAATACCATATTATTTGGATGTCTTTTTCGCGATCTCTCTCCAGTTTACTCTCTTAAAGCTTTATTAGAATTTTTCTTTACATTACCAAGCAGGGATTGACTTTGCCTAATTGTTAGCATGGTATTTGATTTCATTTTGATAGCTACGTCACATGTCTTTAGTTTAAAGAGTAGTTTGCTATGCATTGTCTTAAACTCTTTGCCTGACACTTTTAGTATTTAAAGACTAGTTTCCTTCTATTTATATCGCATAGTATTCCTCAGTCCAATTCTTTTGTTCTATTTGCTTATCATTATTTGTATGTATTCTTGTTGTTAAGGAGTATAATCCATTGGCTAAATGCACAATCTCCTCTTTAAATTACTTACTGGTTTTCCATGGCTGTTGTGCATGCTAATAGTTATAGTTTGTTAGTTTGAAATTTTACTTGACTCTATATTTACTTTATTCAACATCATGAGAAGTTAGATCATCTTACTAATCCTTCTCTTTATTTGCATGAGCATCATGGGAGCAAACGGAGTCTCAATTCGAAACTCCCAGAATTTGGAGTCTCATGACTCAGCACCATCATACCCGCACATGGAGTCAACATGTTAGACTATCTCGAATAGCAAGACAAATAAAGGTACCTTTTCTTGGAGTCATCCACGACGACACATATTTTGATTATTTATTTACTTATTTATTTTTCTTTACAAGATATACTTGTTTGTGTTACTTGAATATGTTATCATTCTTGATCTACATAGTTTACAGTAATATTAGATTTTTGGGTATGAATACCTATATTTTGAAATAAATCATTCTCGTGACATTAACTTTTCGTTATATTTCTAAAAACGAATCAATATTTGTTCTTAAGGTCAATCTACTTAAAAAACGAAATATTTTTCTAAGCACGAACATTATTTCCACGTACAACATTATTTTGTTAGTGTCGTATCATATTTTTATATAAAAGTGTTGTCTTAAATAAGTGACTCTCTATTACTCTTGAAATAAAAATGCAAGTCATTCCATTACAAATACAAAGGAATTTTTTTAGTTTTAAGTATGTTGTTGATTCCAAGATAAAAAATATTTTCTAACTATTTTTCTTGACTATTTTATACTTTTTAGCATTTAAAATAGTCTTACTTTTATTAACTTATGTTTGGTCGGTAATCGTTTTTAACGAATCCTAAAAGATGCCTAACCCCTTCCTTTTAGGATAAATAAGACCCTTATCTAGAATCACATCGGTTGAGTAGACCTTAGAATGGAGTTAACTTTAGCATCACTTTAGAAAAGAATAGGTATCCTAATTTACCTTAAAAATAATTAGGTGGTGACTCTTTAAGATCAATAATTCAGGATTCACCAATATGTTGTACGTCGTTTGATCTCGGGTTAAAATGGGGTATAACAGCTTGGCGACTCTACTAGAAATTTCTAGGTTCTAAACCATAACAAACTTAGGTTAATAATTAATGTGTTAATATATGTGAGTAATCTATTTAATTACTTGTTTTAGTGTTAATTGCTTAATGTTTTATTTATTATATTTACATGATGTAATTTGCTTAAATTGCTATTATTTTATGTGATTTATTTATTTACTTTATATAAATTGTAATTCCGCTCATATTTCCTCCCATTCTGGAAAATTGACACTATCACACATACACGTGAGGTGTGCTTTGCGCACCCGCAAACTTCTTTCAAAAACCCAAACTTTAGGAGAGTTGACATATGCGCAGAGTGTCCAGATCTTTTTCCGTGTGGCCGCGTAGCCAAGTTGTCCGCTTAGGAACCTTTTGTCTAGTAACCCAAATCTTAGAAAAACAGAAGATAGAGCGAAACCAACACCCTTTAGGGAACATGCAACATGTAAGCCTAGGAGTCTTAATACGCAAGGTGTATTAAGACCATTCGTCTACCTTTCCAAACATCCAAGTGGGTTCACGACCCCAAGTGACACCTCATCATAATCTTTGTGCATATTTGAAGCATAATTGTGCCTAAATATCGACTATTTGCTCTTAGTTAATAGATATAAGTTATTCTTGTACTTTATTTTGGAGCAATAGAATGACGTATATTGTCACATTTTGTCCTTCAAATTTACGGTAGGCCTACCGTAGGCATAAAAGAGGTCCCTTGCATTTTTGGACATATTTATATGTTATTTGAACTGATGAATTGATTACTATGTGACTTATTTGAATACCTAGATATTATTTTACTCGATGATTTTATTCCAAACTAATTATATTTATTTTGTATTTTTCTTCGACCTTTTCCATTTTTTATTCCCAAAAGAAAGTTGATTCGTGTTGACAATCAAGATGGCGACCATCTTTACTTCACAAGGTCCAAATCATCGACATTACCTCGGCGTAGTTGGGCTATTCAAGGAAGAAAAACAACCATGTCTGATCCAACAGCGCTTAATCCAATTAGTCCAAAACATTCAGTGGTTTCCAACGATGCTCTCGCGAATTCTAAAAATAGAACTACTATTCAACATTATGAGCACATTGCTCGCTTGACTCAAGAGAGTGAGAATCTTCGTTGTGAACTAAATCGAGTTAGGGACTTGACCAATTTACCGATCATACTTCAAAATCCCCAACATGAACCTAGAAGTAATGTACCAAACCTACCTCATTTTCTTTCACTTGATTCACTCGTTCCTGAACCCTCTCCTCCACAACAACCTCCAACCATCAAGAATAATCCACCTCCAACCATTCTTGCAAATCCACTAAATATGCCCACCCTATACACTCCTCCACAAAATCAATCACCTACCTACACTACTTGTGCTATTCCTCCTAATCCACCGCCTGTCATTTGACCAAATCAATCTTCAACTCACATTTCCTTACCCTCTTAATACACACATCCACTACCCACATCTACTCCCGTAAAACCATCAAATCAACCACCCATCAATATTCCTTATCGTCCTCCACCACCTCCAATCCAGAATACTCTCATTGTCTAAACTTACCCAGCTCAACATATACAAGGGGCACATGTTGGCACCCCTTACATACAACATGTTCCTCAGGTATATGCGATGGAAGCACAAAGTCTTACCAATCCAATTTCGGTCAAGTTCCAACCCGAGATAGATCAATATGAAGAAATGGAAAAGGATGCTAAGTCAAAAGCAGATAACGTGCTTGCACGAGAGATTCGAGACCTTAAAGAAGCAATGAGAAACCTCCTAAGTGCTAGAGGAGGCAAAAGTCTAGAATATGAGGATTTGTGTGTGCAACCTGATATAGGTTTGCCCGTAGGGTACAAACTTCCAAAGTTTGATGTATTCAGTGGAATCGGTGACCCTCACGCACATTTGAAAGCCTACTGTGACAAATTTGTAGGGGCAGGGAGAGATAAGAGGATCAGAATGAAGTTGTTTATAAGAAGTTTATCTCGTGAAGCTCTTGCTTGGTATACACAATAGGATTTTCATAAATGGTGTGGATGGAGCGAAATGGCACAAGACTTTATGGATCGATTCAAGTTCAATATTGAGATTACACCAGATAGGTTCTCTTTCTCTAAGTTAAAGAAGAAGTTGAGAGAGACATTTCGTGAGTATGCTCTACGTTGGAGGTCAGAAGCAGCTAGAGTTCAACCACCAATGAGTGAGAGTGAAATGACTACTACCTTCATCGAATGCCAAGATAATAGCTTGTACTATGAGAAAATGATAACCATATAGGGGCAAAAGTTCACAGAAGTTATTAGAATGGGAGAAATCTTGGAAGAAGGAATCAAATCAAGAATAATCCAAGACCTTGCATCTTTACAAGCCGCAAGCAACGCAATTAAGTATGGCTCCATTAACGGGAACAAAAGGAAGGAGAAGAGGTATCTGCACTCATGATTGATAAATGTCACAAGACCAACCAAATTCCCTACCTAAGTCAATCACATCAACCCATTCACTCTTAATAATATACTGAAGCCTCGCAGAATCCCTATTATTCCCCACCAATTCCTTATCATGTCTACAATACCCAAACAAACTACGATAAACCTAGAACCCCTACCTATCAAAATCCACATTCGTACCAGCCTGCCCAAGTTCCAACTTACCAAAATCGATTACCGGCTACACCTAGAGTTCGTCCAAGTCATGAAACTAAAACCTCTCGCAACTACACAAAAAATTTGCTGAACCATTGGCTCAGTTGTTTGACAAGTTGAAAATAGCTGATATAATACAACCAGTTGAAGGAAAGATTCCCGATCCTATTCCAAAATGGTTCGATGGTTCTAAGCATTATGCATATCATTCTGGAGTTGTGGGACATGACATTGAGGATTGTTATGGTCTAAAAAATAAGATTGAAGCTTTAATCAAGGATGGAGCAATCAAACTTACTGGACCTCAACCCAATGTGCACAACAATCCTCTACATAACCATGAGAATCAATGAAGGTCACTGCTACAACTACTTACATGCCACTCGTCAACATCAAGACACCAACCATTTGCATGCTGAGCTAGATCAGACTTTGAATAATTGGATTGGTGCTCTGTTCTTAGTTCGCTGGGAGTCTTGGTAGATTGAACAAGAAGTCTTATTTTGTATTTGAAACTTTGTCTTTTTTGTCTCATTTTTTTTTGGAAGGTTGACTGCAAACTCTCTGAATGAATTTCCCCTTTTCTTAAAATTGCTTCTTATTTATTACTTATAAATATTTTTTTAATATATCTATTATCAAATCTGTCAATTTTATGATTGTGACTCATAATGAAACCAATGAATGCCAACGAAGAATTCTGAAGGAGGTAAGGATGACCAAAAAAGGGGTATGACAACATTCAAGCATGAAGAAAAGTCAAGACGCTAGATCAACAAATAAACAGATAGGTTTCTTTGAATGTAATATTTCTATGTATCTCGAACTACGTTCTAACCTGATCCATGAGAGGGATACGTAGACAACCCACAAAGGGTTCGATTTTACCATAGAATATTTCTAATTTTTTTCTTAGATGGGATGCGTAGGCCATCCATGTATGATCATATTAAAATAGAAATCCAAAATTTTTCATCATTTATGTAATTTGAACTACACATGGCCTGATTCCCTTAGCGGGACATGTAGGCAATCCATATTAGATTTGATCCTTTTATTAGGAAAATCTTAATCATTGTTTATGTACTGGGAACTATGTTTGACCTGATTCCTATTTCAGCGGGATACATAGGCGCCACACCGGCTCAGTCATATTCCCCATAAGATTTTCATTCCTCTTTACAATCAAAACTGGGGCAGAATTTTGAGAGGATCTTAAATTCCTTAAAAGAAAACTTTCTCTAGCAAGTCAAAATCAAAGTGATATCAAGTTACAACTAGGGTAGTTTTTTTTTTTTGAAGTTCTCTAAAAAAAATCAATTGGCAATTACATGAAAGTTAAGACTCCTTCTGTATTCTAAACTAGCGTAGATTTTTGATAAGATTTGAACGAGGATTTATTGGATCATGACAAGCTACAAAGGACGTTCAATTTGTTTCACAAAGTGTCACAATTTAAGAGTTGGTAGAAAATTTTCTTTTACAACTTATCACCATATACTTATATACTTTTCAATACATTAACATATGTCTCTTTCCAATAATAATTTTTTTTATCATTTATTTATTTTCAAAAAATTATTATTATAATAATACCTTTATTATTTATCTACCAAGTCTCAAATAGAAGTCATAATGTCTGACCAAGCAAGATAGATGGAGGTCAACAGAGCCAAGCTTCGAGTCAACACAAATCAACATCCCCTCCCAACTAAGAATTTTTTTTTGATTGCAGGAACAACAAAGATACAAGATGCCACAATGGATTAGCATCAAGGGCATCATTTGGCTCCATGACCTCGCTTTAATAAGCCACCTCTCACGTTATCTTTAACTTTACTCTTTTTATTTTATTATGAATTTATTTTTTTCTTTATTTAACCTCTTCATCTAAATTTTGCAGGAAACATTACTTTGAAACCTACATCAAGTTCACTGGAGGAACCACCCGAGCAACCGAATTGCACATCAAGACTTTAATATCGAAGATGACATTCGGCAAATAACCAAGCAAATTCGCTTATTTTATTTTTCTGATTATCCTTATAATTCATTTTATTCACTTAATATTTTTTTCTTTTTTTTGAATTTTAAAGGAATGAACAAAGGCCTGTAAAGATGACCGAAGACATCATTCAGTCGTACGGTCCCATCATCATAAATATCATTGAGACATCCAAGACAACTGGAGGCCTCATTTATCATTTAGGTCCCGGAAGACAACCGGAGATGTCATGACTTTACCTACTTTGCCTACTTTAATTTTTGTCTCCAAAGACAACCGTAGATGTCATGATTCTATTCTACTTTACCAACTTTACCTTCTTTTTTTTAATCTACGAAGACAACCGGAGATGTCCTGGCTTTACCTACTTTACCGACTTTACAATTTTATCTTCGAAGACAACAAGAGATGTCCTGACTTTAATGACTACTTTAACTACTTTACCGACTTTAATCATTTTATCTCCGAAGATAACCGGAGATGTCATGACTTTAATGACTACTTTACCAACTTTACCATTTTATCTCCGAAGACAACCGGAGATGTCATGACTTTAATGAATAATGTACCTACTTTACCGACTTTACAATTTTGTCTCCGAAGACAACCAAAGATGTCATGACTTTAATGACTGCTTTACCCATTTTACCATTTTATCTCCGAGGACAATCAGAGATATCATGACTTTATTTATTACTTTACCTACTTTATCATTTTTGTCTCCGAAGACAACCGGAGATGTCATGGTTTTATTCACTACTTTACCAGTTACTTTAATCTACTTACCTACTTTAACGACTTTATCTTAAACATTGCAAATATTATTACCATCTTGTCTCCAAAGACAACTGGGGAAGCCATGACTTTACGACTTCTTGGCAATTATACTATTAACAAATACCTTTTAGATTTTGCATAAAATTTAGTAGGAAATATTGCATAACAGAGAAATATGGAGCATGGCACAATGTGGAATTTTTTCTTAGCAGCGAACTGGGAAATAGTTTGAAGAGGAATGTCAAACTCTTTGGACACGAGCTAACGAGTAACTTCCACCACAATCTAACAACACCTCTTTTGGAGGGCATGTGGGTATTTCTTTGAGTTTGTTTATTTCAGTTTCACCTCTGATGATCTCAACTCTCACCGAAATTAATCTTTCCAATCAGAGTGACAATACACCAAGAGTTTTGAAAATATGTCTATGTAAGTTCTTACTTATGGGTGTGAAGTGCACCACATTCATGACTAAGAGGTTGCAAGCCTGTTTTTCATACTCAATTTATTTGTCACTCCTCCCTACCAAAGGTTGTCTTACCATAACGAGATTTCCTTTTCAATCGATTGAGTCGAACTACAAGCAGTCTGATTCCTATGTCCGGGATATGTAGGCAAGCTCCATGTTGAAAACTTGATTATACTCCAACCTCCTCCAATTCTAGTCCCGAGCTTTTCGATCTCTACATAATTCAACTCTGAAATAGCTTTTGAGTTTTTTCAAAATCGTGCGTAAAATCAAGAGTCGTGAACTACAAGTGACCTGAATTATCATGTAACCTGAGATATGTAGGAAACTCGACACTGGGGTCCGGCCATAATCTTCTAAAAGTCCATACTTCTCTTCAAAAGACGAAAGGATGGTCAGTCAAAATTGGATTCGTCAACTTCCTTTGCCTTGGGTCTCTTTCATCAACCCAAGCCAAATGAGGGGTAGCTGTTGATATCCAATTTTTACTTTCCATAATATAAATTAATTATTGAGCTTCTTGGATTTTTCAATGAATTGAAATAATTCTTATAGTCAAATTAATTAGTGTAACTCTATTTTGGCTACATCTTGAAATTTCTAATCGGCCAAATTTTAAATTCATTCACCACCCATTTAACCCATGCTTCAGCCCTTTATTTTACACCATTTAATCAATTTTTTGAACCAAAATTTAGCCCAAAATTATATCAAACAACTCACTTCCCTTTTAACTTACCCAATCCAGCAAAAGAAATATATATGTCCACATTTTATTTGCTTTTTCCTTTGTCCCCATGTTCTTTCTTCCCCATAAATGAACAAACACAATGAAAGCCAACAACATAATATCACTGGAACCCACATGCCTCTTTTTTGACTTTCTTCACATAGGACCCACATGTCCTTCCTTTTTCCATTTCTTTTTCTATTCCTACTCCTCTCTCCTGATTCTTTCTGGAACAAGAAAGAAAATCATAGCCCATCTCTATTTTTTTAGATTTTTCCAACGGCTCCAAGGAAACTCCAACATTCAACCTGAAAACCTTCCACAAATTCCTCTCTATGTGTCTCAATCGCGTCTACTCTCTTGAAATCAATGGAGTGAATCCCTAAGTCCTTTAGATTTGCTGACAGATTGGATATACATACTCATTATCTCTTAGATATGGGGAAGAAAAGTTTGAATTTTGAATCCAATAAATTCTCATTTTGACCCTGTTTTCACCCTATTGTTTGCCCTAATTTGGGGCTATTTATATCCCTCGTTCTTCACCATTTAGAAGGGCAACATCTTACTCTCAGAACACTAAAAATTGCTATTTTGAAACTTCAGCTAATTTCCAGCAAGCTCATACAACTTCGAAGCCAAAATATTATTGTTTCGAAATCAAGAAAGCATATACGAGGTTTTGTTAGCTGTGAACAAAACTCCTTCCTAGCTCGTCGTTTCAGTTCCTGCTCCAAAAAAGGTGATGAGCTAACTTCATTCTTTTTCTTTTCATTCTATTTGGATCCTATATTGGACATTGGATCGTAGAATGAAATCTTAATGTCGCATCAAAATCTTCTTGTATGTGATTATGTTACCTTGACTGGAATTGTTATGTTGTCTGTTCATATTTTCTGTTTCAACTAGTGATTAGATTTTGGTTCGAATTTCTAACTGGGTAAGACACTGTTGGTTCACATGCATGCTTTAAATTACAAGTTTTGATTCCATATTTGCTTAAATCTTGTATTAAGAAAATATTATTTCATTCCAGATTTACGATCATATTATTTGGACGTCTTTGTCGCAATCTCTGTCCAATTTACTTCTTAAAGTTTTATTAGCATTTTTCTTCACATTACCAAGCAGGGAGTGTATCTGCCTAGTTGTTAGCATGGTCGTCCATTTGATTTCATTTTGATATCTATGTGACATGTCTTTTAGTTTAAAGAGTAGTTTGTTATACCTTGTCTTAAACTCTTTGCCCGACACTTTTAACATTTAAAGACTAGTTTCCTTTTATTTATCTCGCCATAGTATTCCTCAGTCCATTTTTTTTGTTCTATTTGCTTATCACTGTTTGTATGTATTCTTGTTGTTAAGGAGTATAATCCACTGGCTAAATGCCCAATCTCCTCTTTAAATTACTTACTGTTTTCCCATGGCTCTTGTGTATGCTAATAGTTATAGTTTGTTAGTTTGAAATTTTACTTGACTCTATATTTACTTTATTCAATATCATGAGAAGTTAGATCATCTCACTAATCCTTACTCTCTCTTTATTTACATGCGCACCGTGGGAGCAAACAAGGTCTCAATTCAAAACTCCCAAAAATTGGAGTCTCATGACTCGACACCATCATACCCCCACATGAAGTCAACATGTTAGACTATTGCATAGCGAGCCAAATAAAGGGACCTTTGCTTGGAGTCATCCACGACTACACATATTTTCATTATTTATTTACTTATTTATTTTTCTTTACAATATATACTTGTTTGTGTTACTTGAATATGTTATCATTCTTGATCCACATAGTTGACAATCATATTAGATTTTTGGGTTTGGAGTACCTATATTTAGAAATAAATCATTCCCGTGAACTTTTCCTTATATTTCTAAAAATGAATCAATATTTGTTCTTAAGGTCAATCTACTTATAAAAAAGAATATTTTTCAAAGCACAAACATTATTTTCACGTACACAATTATTTTATTAATGCCATATCATATTTTTATACAAAAGTGTTGTCTTAAACAGGTGACTCTCTATTACTTTTCGAATTAAAAATGCAAGTCATTCCATTACAAATACAAAGGAATTTTTTAGTTTTGAGTATGTTGTTCACTCCAAGATAAAAAATATTTTCTAACTTATTTTTCTTGACTATTTAATACTTTTTATCATTTAAATTATTCTTACTTTTATTAACCTATGTTTAGTCGGTAATCGTTTTTAACGAATCCTAAAAGATGCCGAACTCCTTCCTTTTAGGATAAATAGGACCCTTATCTAAAATCACATAGGTTGACTAGACCTTAGAATGGAGTTAACTTTAACATCACTTTAGAAAAAAATAGGTATCCTAATTTACCTTAAATATAATTAGGTGGCGACTCTTTAAGATCAATAATTCAGGATTCACCAATTTGTTGTACGTCGTTTGACCTCGGATTAAAATGGGGGGTAACACTTGTCCATTTTCTCAACCGCTGTCCCACAACAACATATGTCATTTCGTTAGAAGTATCTTTTACTCCTATTGATGAGTTGGCCTGACATCTCCTCATACTTCCCTAACGCAGACATCATTAATTTGACTGATTTTCTTTTACCCGAGCAAAATAGTATGATGTCATCTGCATATGCCAAGTGGTTTATCTGGGGACACCATTTGGGCATGCCAAATCCTTTGAAATCTGGTTGGTCATGCAGCGCATTTAGCCCCCTAGAAAGCACCTCGACTGCGATTATAAAAAGAGTAGGTGATAGAGGGTTCCCCTGTTTCAGACCACTAGATGATTGAAAGAAACCATGTGATTTCCCATTGATTAGGACTGAGTACCGATTGTTTGAGAGCAACCTCCATATCAAATCAATAATCATCTTTGAAAAACCAAGTCTTCTTAAAACCCTGGTTAGGAAGACTCATGATACTCTATCATATGCTTTTATCATGTCCAATTTCACTACCATATTATGCAATTTATTCCTCAATCCAATGTCTCTAACAATCTCCTGTGCCAAAAGTATATTCTTTGAGATGCTTCTGCCCTTCATAAAGCCAGTCTGGTTTATTAAGATGAGTTTTTGAAGCACTTTCCCCAACCTTTCATGAATTAGTCTGGAAATTACTTTATTGATGACGTTGCAAAGATTTATGGGCCTTATATCTAAAAAGTTCTTTGCATTCTCCTTTTTGGGCAATAATATCAGATTTGTGCTAGTCACAAATCTGGATAACATATGCCCACAGAAAAATGCTCTGACCAGTCTCTCAACATCATTACCCACTATGTCCCAACAGTCTTCATAAAATTTGCCATAAAGTCATCTAGTCTGCTGGCGCTATCTCTATTTAGCCCAAACACCGCATTCTTAATCTCTTCCATTATTGGTGTTGCAGCCAACTATACATTATCCTCACTAGTAACAATAGGCTGGAGGTCGTCAAGCAAATCTGCTAGTTTTTGACCTCAACCTCAGCGAACTGCACCTGGTAATATTCAACTGCTGCCTTACCAATCATCTCTTGTGTGATAGCGACCTCCCCTGAATTGTCTTGTATTTCACTAATATGCAATTGTTTTCGTTTACCTTTCACCACAGAACGAAAAAATTTGGTATTTATATCTCCATCTTGAAACCATTTAAGCCCCAACTTTTTTCTCTATTATTCCTCCTAAACAGCCCGCATCCGCAATAGCTCTGCCTTAGCTTTCTTCAATTCGCTCCTATTTTTTTAGTAGAATTAATTTCGAACTGATTTTCCTTTACACTAATCATATCCTCTAAGGTTGCCACCTTATCAAATATGTTGTCATACATTTTCTTACTCCAGTCAGCCAATGCCTTCTTTACTCTCTTTAGTTTCCCATGAAATTCTGTGAAAGGGTTTCCCAAAAAATTAATATTCCAGGCTTCCTTGACTACTTCCTAGAATTGAGGGTGTTTAACCCAAAGTTTAAGAACATAAAGGTTTTAACAACAACTTCCTCTTCCGTGTTGCATTGTAGCAGCAAAGGGTGTGATCTGACCCTTGTCTTATCAAATGTGACACCTTGGAACTAGGGAGAATGTCCAAGAAATCATGATTGACTAAGACCCTATCCAATCTTTTAAAGATGCAATCGTCCTCAACTTTACCATTCCACCATGTGAATTGGCTCCCATTTGTTTGTACCTCCTCCAATGCACTGTTATTGATACAGTGTGGAAATCAAAGGCTTCATCTATACTAAATGGCAAACCACCTAGCTTCTCATCTTTG
>JAPFFP010000080.1:7834684-7853388 GCA_026153255.1 Solanum medicagineum
AAAAGCTAGCCCCTTGCAATTGGTCAAACAAGTCATCAATCCTTGGAAGAGGATATCTATTCTTGATGGTGACCCTAATGTGTTGCCGGTAGTCAATGTACATTCTAAATGACCCATCCTTCTTTTTCACAAACAACACTGGGGCACCCCAAGGAGATTGGCTAGGCCTAATAAATCCCTTTTCCAACAAATCATTCAATTGTTCCTTTAAGTCATTCAACTGAGCCGGTACCATATGGTAAGGGGAAATGGAGATAAGTTGAGTATCGGACAGGAAGTATATACTAAAATCTATTGCCCTTTCGGGAGGAATATCAGGAAGGTCATTTGGGAAGACATCAAGAAACACATTTACAACCGGAACCGACTCTATGGAAGGACTTTAGACTCCACATCTCTAACCCTCACAAGATGATAAAGACACCCCTTAGAGATCAACTTACGGGCTTTAATGCATGAAATGAATCTAAACTTGACAATCACATCTTAACTTTCCCACTAAAGGAGGAGTTCATTAGGGAATTGAAACTTGACCCTATGGGTTCTACAATCAATAGAAGCATAGTAGGTGTGCAATCAATCCATCCAAGAATGACATCAAAATCTACCATGTCTAATTCATCAAGATCACAAGGCATCAACTTATGCAAAAATGGAAATAGGACAACTCCTATAAACTTTCCTAGCAACAATAGAGGCACCAATAGAACCCCCATCACTGATAATTGCTCGAGGTGTGCCAAACCTATACAAAATGTTTCTTTGGAGAAACCCGGTAACACTCTTTCCCTCATTGTTTGGTAAGGCTATGGCCTCTACCCATTTAGAGACATAATCAACAACAACTAAGATATACTAATTCCCATAAGAGCTACAAAAGGGTCCTATGAAATCGATACCCCAAACATCAAACAACTCGATCACCAAAATAGGATTAAGAGGGAGTTCTTGCCTTTGCGAGACTCCACCCTCTTTTTGGCATCTGTCACAAGACTTGACATAGTCATGAGCATCCTGATGTATAGATGGCCAATAATAGCCACACTGTAGTACCTTATAAGCAGTTCGAGCTCCATTATGATGGCCACCCACCAACGATGAGCGGCATGCTTCAAGAATTCTCATCATTTCCACCTCGGGAACACATCTATGGATGATCCCATCAGCACAAATATGAAATAAATATGGCTTATCCCAAAATAATTTCTTTACATCGTGCATGAACTTGTGATGTTAATAGGTATTCAAGTCAGGAGGCACTATATAACTTACCGAATAGTTAGTATAGTCTGCAAACTAGGGTATAAGATCATGTGAGGCTACCAACACTCTTTCATTATGGAAGGAGTCATTGATATCAAGCCCAGCATCAAATGTCACCATAGCTTCATCTTCTAATCTGAAAGATGATCGGCTACCTGATTTTCTGAGCCCTTTCTGTCAATCACATCAAAGTTGAATTCTTGCAAGAGGAGTACCCATCTTATTAATCTCGGTTTCGCATCATTGTTAGCCATCAGATATTTGAGTGTAATGGTCTGTGTGCACATCAGCTTAGCTTCCAACAAGTATGACCAGAATTTTTCTAAGGCAAAAACTAGGGCAAGCAATTCTTGCTCGTGACTATGTAATTCTTCTAAGACACATTAAGTGCCTTCCTAGCATAATAGATAGGATGCAGAATCCTCATCTTGCGCTGCCCCAACACCACACCTAATGTAACCCCACTTGCTTCACACATTAGTTCAAAAGGTTTTGACCAATCTGGAGCCACGATAATAGGTATCGAGGTCAACTTTCTCTTCAACTCTTCGAAGGCATACATGCATGTATCATCGAACACAAATTTGGCATCTTTCTCCAACAACTTGCACAGGGGTTGTGAGATTTTAGAAAATTCCTTTATAAAGTGATGGTAGAACCCTGCATGGCCCAAGAAACTCTGGATACCTTTCACAAAAATCGATGGTGGTAGTTTCTCGAGTAACCTTAATTTTTGCTTTGTCAACCTCAATTACCTTACCTGAAATTCTGTGACCAAACATAATGCCTTCATTGACCATAAAGTGACATTTTTCCTAATTCAACGCAAGGTGACTCTTAATATATCTTTGCAAGACGTCACGTAAGTGCCACAGGCACTCTCCAAAAGATTGACCAACCTCACTAAAATCATGCATGAACACCTCAAGAGTGCTTTCAACCATGTCTAAGAAAATAGACATCATACATCTTTGAAATGGTTCTAGAGCGTTACATAACCCAAACGACATTCTTTTAAATGCAAAGGTACCATATGGGTATGAAAAAGTGGTCTTTTCTTGACCTTTAGGTGAAATGACAATTTGATCATACCCGAAATATCCATCAAGGAAATAGTACCAACTTTTCTCTACAAATTTGTCAAGCATTTGATCCATGAATGGCATGGGGAAATGATGTTTCTCCGTGGAAGCATTCAACCTTCTGTAGTCCATGCACACTCTCCATCCGGTGATTGGTCGCATGGGAATCAACTCATTTTTTTCATTTGGCACCATGATCCTACCCCCTTTCTTCGAGACACATTGCACAAGGCTCACCCACTCACTGTCTGCGATAGGATAGATTACACCTGCATCTAACCACTTGATGATTTCTTTTCGAACCTCTTCTTGCATTGGAGGATTTAACCTTCTTTGATGTTTGATATTCGGTTTATAATCCTTGACTAGTTGAATCTTATTAGTGCATAATTCTGGAGGTATGCTAATGATATCTGCAATTATCCACCGAATAGCCCTTTTGAATTGTTCAAGAATTGTGACAAGGGTGTCTGCTTGTACTTCACTTAAATTAGCTGCAATTATGACTGGTAGCGTACTGTTTTCTCCCAAGTATGCATATTTTAGATGTGCCGATAATGCCTTCAACTCTAACTCAGGTGGAACTTCTACGGAAGGCTTAGCAGGTGGAGTTTCCCTATTGCTCAAATCTAACTCCAATTTGGCTTGTCGTTTAGGCCCAAATGACAATCCGAGAGCATTTACCGTTTCCTCATAATCAAGAATGCTTTCACCATTAAAATTCATCAACACAGCTGCCAAAGGTTCGACTCCTAGTCTTAACTCAACCAGGACCTCCATTTCATCATCATCACCCGTTTCAATCATTAAGACTACATAAAGCTCACAATTCTTTCTGGCAAACTTGAAACACAACTGCCTCTTCACCAAATCGGAAAGTAAGCAACCCCTTTTTCATATCAACCAACGTGCGATCTGTGGCTATCAAAGGCCTCTCTAAGATGGTAGAAACTATAAAATAAACCTTACAGATAGGTGTAACAAAATTTGTGGGAAATATAAATTTATCTACCTTGACTAGTACATCATAAAGTATCCCCATAGGCTTCTTGACTGTTCTGTCCACCATTAGCAATCGCATCTTCGTAGGGATAGGGGTTCCCAAACCGAGCCTTCTGAATATGGCTAGAGGCATCAAATTGATGCTGGCTCCCAAATCACATGGTTCTTTGGCAAATGCAAGTTCTCCAATAGTGCATGGTATGGTGAGGGCACCTGGGTCTTCACGTTTTTGCACTAGAGACTTTGTGGTAATGGGACTGCAGTGTTGAAAATTTTGGGAGAGATGTTGGCTAAATTTTTGCTTCTTCTTGAATAGTTTTTTCTTCCATTTAGCATACACAGGCATCCTCTCAAGAGCTTCAATCAAAGGGATATCAACTGACAAATTCTTAATCATTGCCAAAAACTGCTTAAACTTACCTTCCTCTTTTCTCCTCCCAAGCTTTAAGGGAAAAAGTGGAGGGGCCCTTGGAGGTTTTATATTTCTTTGGTTGCTCCCTTGTGTTGTGGGTTTTCGTCTCTTCACTAATAGTTTCCTTGCAGCTTTCATCTACACAATCTGGCACCGGTGGATCAGTGGTATTTTTGCCACTCCAAGTGCCCATCAATGCCCATCATTCTTTGGATTTTGAACTGTATTACTTGGTAAGGTGCCCTTTTGGCGTTAGTTCAATTGTAAAGAAACTTGCCCAAATTGTTGTTCCAATTGTTTAATCACCATGGAGTGAAACTCTATCTTTTGGTTTATGCTTGAAATGTCCGACTTCATTCCTTTCAAGGTCTTATCTTGGTGTTCAGTTCTTTTCAAAAACTTATCAAACATCTCTTCAAGCCTCGAAGTACTTGGCACGACATCACAGTTATAGGGCGGCATATAAGGATCATTTCTATAGCCATCTCTTCTACCCCAATCGGCGTACAACACTCTCTCCCTTTCATAGTAGCGACCTCGGTTGTCTCTGTATGCACCCTCACAATTGTAGTTTCGAACTTGATTCCCAGAACCTTGCCTCCAATAGTCAGAGTTAGACCCTTGGGGGTTGTTCCGGAAACCTGCTGCTTGGTTGCTCACGAAGCGAACTTCCTCATCAAAGAATGGATCTTCATACGTAGGAGTTTTTGGAGGTTGGTTAGTCACCGCTTGAACACTCGCTTGGTTTTTCTTTAAGACCAAATCCATACTCGTCTGAAGTTGAGCAAGTTGCTCCATGATCTCTTTATTGGCTTTTGCGTGCTCATTGTTGGTGGTGACCGCACAAGAGCTCTTTGTTGCACCACAATCTCTCTGACCCCATGCTCTATTGGTTTTAACCACTTGCTCCATCTTTGCAGCTATCAATGCAAAAGGTTGGTCAAGAAACATGCCTCCCATGATTGTGTCGGCACAAGCTTGACTATTCTCGTCAAGTGCCCGATAGGAAATCACAACCAAGGCATCATCAACAATCTTTTGATCGGGGACCATCGTTAAGCATTTGGTGAATCTCTCCCATGTGGTACTAATAAAGTCACCCGACAATTGATCAAAATTGTTCTTTTGATCTTTGAGCTTAAGCTTCTTTGATCTTAGGAAATGTGTCTCTAGAAACACTCTCTGAAGCTCTTCCTAACTTGTTATTATACCTAGAGGAAGCTCAGACAACCACACAATTGCATTACCAATTAGTGACACTAGAAACACCCATAAACCAACTGCATCAAGAGAAAGATTTTGTGTCCCCATGACAGTCTTGCAGATGAAGACAACATTGCGGAGATGACGATGGGGATCCTCTAAAGGTAGCCCTGTGAACAGCCCACAGTTTTGGAGCATTTGAAGTAATCCACTTGACACCGAGAACTTGGCATTTGACAGTAATGGAGGCAACATTATAGCACTAGTAACGCTCATGGCCATAGGGTTTAACCGATATTGGTTCCAACCATAAGCGTTCTCATTGAAGTCCCTAAGTTGTGGTCTATCATCCCTCAGGGATTGATTTTTTTTTCTCCTTCCATATTATCATTCATATTCATTTCTTCCTCAACTGTGATATCTTCATTCACCAGAGCCATTCCTCTAATGAGTCGAGGGATCTCCAAATTGATCGGAGCTAAGTGATTGCCTTGGCTCCTAGTATTGGACATACAACCTAGTACACCCTGCAAATAAACTCAAACAAAAAAATAAAAATAAAAGTAAAGTACAAGAGAATCTAGAAATCAATACTTGAACCAACTAAGAGTGAAATAAAGTCAAAAACATAGTTGTATTCCCCGGCAACGGCACCATAATTTTTGATGATGTTCAAGCTCCCATAAGAAAGTTATCACTATCAGCATTTAACCTAACCGAAGGTTAGGGTCGAATCCACAGGGAGTATGGGACTTGACTACGAAGATCCACTACTAATCATTTCAAGCATCAATTACTAAAATCTCTAAATTGGGGGTTTTCTTTGTAATTCAAAAACAAGAATAAAAAGTAAACTAACCATGCGGGAAGACACTCAAATTTAGGGACAACTTGGGAATTATGCTCCCCATGATTTGTTGACTCAATTACCCTAGACAACACAACTCTAATTAAAAATTCGCATGCAGGACGGTAACTTAGGTTCTTCCAACCCTCTTGTAAAGATGAAGGTCAAATTTCACAATGGCACGTGGTCAGCAACCAAGGTGTGCCAACTAACTGTTATCCATTGTCCCATTCAACCTCCCTTTGGTCAAGTTTGGTTGATTAGATGAGAACACATCAATCGAATCTTGCTATTTACTTTCCTTTTCCTATTCATCACTACCTTGGTCGGGATCGTGATAGTAGGCGGGATTTGGTGTTGGCCACCACCAAACAACAATCAAAATGAAGGGAAATAAAATATACATGCAAAACCCCAATCAACAAAATGCACAAAGTGTAGGTTATTTCAAGTCAACTACTCATGGTTCCCATAACCCCAAGTTGTAGCTTCTTAGCTACTCATGGCTAAGGCAAAACCAATAATAATGCAAATAAATGACATAGTTGAGAGTTTACCAAAAGCAATGAAGAATAAGAGCACCACAAGTTGCAAGCCACAAGGTTTGATGAATGGAGAATGAATACAATATGAGTCTTGCAATCCCCAAAAGTGGGTTTTCCAATTGAAAATAGAAATCTACACTAAGCCCTAAAAATATTCTAGAGAGAATATTCAAAATCTTCTCTCTAAGATTATCGTCTAAGACACCCAAAAAATAAACCCTATCATAAAGTATTTATAGTATTTACAAATTCAACCATAAATATTAAACAAAAAAGACGGCTGGCAGTACCTACGAGTCATAATCGGGGTCTCGTATCAGGTACTTTGCATTTTGTACTTGACTGTTACGACCCACTGGTATGAGTCAATCATTGCTTGGGCTATGACTCGTAAGATCCTCTCATAGACTAGGCCTTCAGTTCTTGGTCCAAAATTTTGGCTCTCTATTTCTTGCTACGAACCCACCTATACAAGTCATAGAGAGACCTATGACTTGTAGAGTGGCCTCGTAGGGCTGACCTCCACTTGGCAGATTTCTGATTTTCGCTCTCTGTTTTTTGCTACGAGATCATCCTATGACTCGTATCTTAGGCTACGACTCATAGGAAGCCTCGTTTGTCCTGCACATCAGCAGTATCTACAACTTTCTCCCAAAATCATGCCAACCTACTTTTTCTGCAATAACAATACAAAAACACATAAAAACCATAAAAAATTACATTACAAACTCACAAAATCTCTTGTTCTAGGCATCAAATGTGTTTTATTTTGATAGAAAATCATCCACCCCTTAACATGGTGGTATGGGCATGTCACCCCTCAACAATATGGTCGAGGTATCTACCCCTCAACATGGTAGTATGGGCATGTCACTCCCAACAAGGTGGTCAAAGTATCTACCCCTAAACATGGTAGTATGGGCATATCACCACCACCAAGGGGGATGAGGCTTGTCACCCCTTTAATAAGGTGATTGGGCATGCCACCCACCAATAATGTGTGGTCAACTTGCAACACTATAGATACTTTTCATGAATTCAATGTATACATACAATCCTTTAATCATCATAAAGTCACTTGACTTATAAACCATGTGGTAGTTCATTAATAACTTGAGAATCCTTGTCAAGACACTTTATCAAACACTTGGTGGGTGTGTAATGCTAGCTCAAGAGTTAAATAATATGAGAAAACTCAATGTAAATCAACCCACCAACATATAGTAAAATCCTCTTGTAAGATACCTTGAAATCCATCCTCAAATCTCATAATAGATCATAGTTTAATATCTTAAAACATACATAGTCTCAATAGGCAAAAACAATTCATAGTATATGCTTTAAATAGATAAACATGCATATTCAATCAACATTTCACAAAACCCTAATAGAATGTATAGTCAAAATCAATAGTAAGAGATACCCATAGAAGATACATCTTGAAAACATGAAATCTTCATAAAAAGGAGAATTGGACTCCATGGGTGAAAGGACCCAATGGGTTATCTTGAGTTGAGCTTGTAGAGAACTTGGGGCTTGAAGAGAATCCTTAAGTTCCAATGTTAGGTTTGAAATCCTTGAAATTTGAATGAGATATTTGGTTAAGTATTAGAGAGGGTTTTGAGAGGGTCTTGAGTGATATAGAGTTGAAATATGGCTAAGTATAGGTGTTTTCATGCATAAGTGGGTATGGGGCTATGACCCCAAGGCCCTTGAGTTGAAATGGAAAGCCAAGGAAAAAAATACACTGGTCCGCACCATTAGCGCGATGCGGACCAGACGCGAACCACCTTCCAACACTAATTCGTGCCTCCAGTGTGTTGCAGCCAAGGCATGGATGACCACTGGAAATTGAAAATTAGTGAAAATTATTTTTCGCTATGGGTCCTCTAAAATTAGAGTTATACCCATCTGCCACTCAATTTTTCCACCTGATCGAGAATATGAAGTCGGATTTTTGATATCAATGCACGGATTTTGATTATATGGAAATTACGATCATGGGCATTCTAAAGCACATTTTTCGGGCGTTTTTGGGGTGTTTCAGTATAATTTGGATTCAAATTAAGAGCGTAAAAAATCTAAAAGTTAGGAAGGAATTTGGATTATAGCATAATTGGATTCAAATTACCTTTAATGTTTTTCTAAATTATATTTTTTTCCAAAGGTACAAATATTACTTGAAAAAATTATGGTAGTTATCTTAAAAGTTCCAGAATGTGTAAAAAAATTTATGCACTGACGGTGCATATAATTTAAACCCAAAAAGAATGTCCAAATAAATGGCAAAACAGGTGGCCAGAAAAATAGTTAAAAAAAAGGCAAAAAGGTTTTTCCCTAAAAAAACAAAGAAAAATAAGTCCAAAAAAAAAACTCAAAACAAATTCAATAAATCCACTCTAACCACTCTATATAACTAACAATTTGTACATGATTTGTTTTAGGTTTCTTAATAACATGTGACGTTCTTTTCCCATTTTTCATCTTAGTGTAATTTTTGTAATCTTACTGTAATTCTTCCAATTAATACATCTAAGTAACCTTTTTTCCTTTCTTATTATTAAGGTGTTTTTGTATAATTTTGGAGTCTAACAACTTCAAGGTTTCAATTTTTCTAAAAGTAATTGTGTTTTCAAAATTTTTCCTTTCATTAAAAGATCCCTCTTACGATAAAATCATATTTTGACCAATTTCTTTAAATTATTATTTACTAATATTTATAATATTGACTTCTAAAATATATGGAAAGAAGTGATAAAGTAAGGCTTCCAACTGTAGAAAGACTTGTAAGTCTTCCTTATTTGATAAACTTCTATGTCTTCATTAGTTATTTGAATCAAGAAACCCTACAACCGCTAAGGAAAATCCTAATTTAACATGAGTTCTAATTAGTGATAGAATTTCTATATATAGGACCTTTATGAATAAATAAATAAAAAGTTGAATAAGATTATATTGTTACTTTACATGTAATTTGTAGTATTTTCTTTTGAAACTTTTACTTTATACATCTCAGGTTGTTTAAATTTTTTTCATATTTGTCACGTTCGGGGAGAGTACCCTGGGCATAACTGACACTCATAGACTATTGCTAGTCCACAAGCGAACCATCTGGCCTCATCACATTCATTCAATCAATGAATTAGTGGAAGAGATCAGAATACATTACAGTAGGCAACTCTATTCTATCACATCCTTATCAAGAAATACAACCCATAGGCCACAAAACTAGTCGTCAACATCCTTAACATATGATAGCATTAAGACAATTTAATTTAGAAAGGGAAAAGACACCAACATCAATCCATCGTCTTTCTATGTCTATGAAACCTCTATCTCTATAGTCTAGAAAGGTACCATGACAGGTCATGGCTACCACAAACTCAAAGAATAACTCATAACATAAGAAAATGAAATAAAAGGCTTCTCCGAATGTAGGGGAGGACTCATCAAGTCTCTCAAACTAGAAGTCTCTGAACCTCAACGAATCGTCTGTTGAAGTCCTTTGTCTATTGAATCTACATCATGAAACGGTGCAGCTCAAAATGGCGTTAGTACGTGGAATGTACAAATGTAAATGGGCTAAAAGTAAATAGTATAGACAGAATAACATTGAATAATTCAACTCATCTGGTACTCATCTCACCTAAGGATAAGGAGTAGGATAGTATCATATCAACAACAATCAAGTCTCATACTATCACATCAACACCATCTTACTATCAAAATGAAACCTATCTAGGAGTTTCTTTAACCGACAACTATCACCTATGAGCCAGTGATGATAAAACGAAACTGATGTCATTGCCACATCCGTCCAATACCTTGTCAGGGTAGAGGATGTGTTTGTCAGTGGATCCATAAATCTATCAAGTCCTCTTTTGGGAATGAGGAAACATCCATTTTTCATGGTCCAGTTCTCTCCTACGCTGGCCACGTAGTTAATGAGTGCAAGTGGGACTCACTCCTTCTCATTTCGATGCTACCTACTCCTCCCAGGACTCAACATGTTCATCAGCTATCAAACATCAAGATTTCCCATCACTTAGTCTCTTTTGGACAAGGGACAACAACTCTTCTCATCATTTATCAACTCAAGGAAATTAGGTACATTCTTTCAAGATTAAATCAGCCTCCTTAAAACTCTAAGGGTATCAATCTCATCAACATCAATCAATACTTTCGACTCAGGACCCGGACCACAACAAGTAATCACACCCATATGATCCAGGCTCTAGACATCAACCACTAAGTTCATTTTTGTAATCTTTAACAAAGTAATCATGTAGGGTTTATATAATAATTCAAGTAAATCATTCAAAAAATAAATTCAAGTAGTGATGATCATCAAATTAGGAAAATATATGATGTAAGAATAATTTTTCAAGTAACTATTCAATAATTTCATAGAAAGAACCCATCACCCCAACTATCAACCTATTACATTCAATGGGGCACATAGGAGAACAATCTCATGTTTTGGGTAGGCTTACATACCTGGGATGAAGAACACACTTGATAGTGTTTAAGGAATTGACCCCAATCTTGAATCCCCAAGCTTTGTCTTCTTTCTCTCTCAAGAACTCTTACGTAGAGTTAGGAAAAATGCGTTTTAAAACCCTTACTCTGATATAAACGACCCGCAAACACATTTGTTTGGACTTAAGATAAGTTGGGGAATGACCAAAAGGCCCTTCCCATAGGAAAAGAAATAATTTCCATCCATCAACATCATGTCTGCATACATGTGTTTTTTGCAAAATTTTATTTTTTTTCCAATTTCACATCGAAAACAAAAAAAAACTAAGTGTGAGTCTGCACCTCAGACGCGTCGTGCCCTAGGCGCGCACTCTCACTGACATTGAATTAATTAGCAAAAATTATTTTCTAACTTGGTTGCTCTAAAATCGGGTTGAGTCCATTTTCTCACTCAGTTTTTTGTGTTGATCGTATATCCTATCTTGGATTTTCCATTAGAGCTTGGGAAGATGCATTATGCACACGATCACTCTCCAGGGGTATTTCAATAATTTTGTGGGGTGTTACATTATCTTCCCCCTTGTGATCATTCGTCCTCAATTGATGAGTAAAGGTAGGATTAAAGAACGAGTAAACTCAAGACTTGTCTCAATACTCACTCGAAAGCCTTGAGCTCTCAACTATTCATCACCTTTTATAACCTCTAGATTAGACTTAAGAATAGAATAAACACATCTATTCGAGAATGGTATCTTCAATTAAGCTAAGTATAAGGACATTACCTTCAACCTCATCGTCATTTGGCACGAATAGGTGCAGGTATTTGGTCTTCATAGCTTCCTCAGCTCCCATATAGCTTCCTCAACAAATTGGTTCCTTCATGAAACTTTGAGGGAGGCTATCTCTTTATTCCTCAGCTTACAAACTTGATGTTAAAGGATTTGGACAGGAATCTCCTCATAGGATAGGCTATCCTTCACTCCCGTACCCTCAATAGGGATCACAAAAGTAGGTTCTCCCAAGCATTTCTTCAGCATCAAAACGTGGAATACGAGATGAATCCCGTCTAACTCGGAAGGCAATTCTAACTCATAAGCGACCTTCCCAATCCTTCTAATAATTTGATAGGGTCCGATGTAGCATAAACTTAACTTCCCCTTCTTACCAAACCTCATGACACCCTTCATAGGTGATACTTTCAGGTACACCTAATCATCTACTTCAAATTCCAAGTCCCTGCTCCTCACATTAGTGTAAGACTTTTGCAATTTTGTGCGGTCTTCAACCTCTGTCTAATAACCTTCAACTTCTCCATGAACGGGTGGATAAGATGAAGTCCAATCAACTCAGCTTCACCGACTTCAAACCACACATTCAATGATCTACACCTCCTCTCATAGAAAGATTTATAAGGGGCCATTTGGATACTTGCATGGTAGCTATTGTTGTAGGAAAATTCGATCAATGGCAAGTGGTCATCCCAATTTCCTTTAAAGTCAAGAACGCAAGCCCTTAACATATCTTCAAAAGTCTGAATGGTGCACCCTGCCTTACCGTCATCTATCTAAGGGTGGAAAGTTGTACTCAGATTCACTTTGGTACCTAATTCCTCCAAAATTAGGAGGTGAATTGAGCTCTTCTGTTCGAGATGATAGAAAAGGGAAATACATGCAACCTCATAATCTCATGAATGTATAACTTAGCATACTCCTTTGCAGTGTTAGTGGTCTTAACTACCAAGAAGTTGGCTGATTTGGTCATCCTATCCATGATTATCCATATCGAATCATGTTGTTCCTTTCGGGACTAGGGCAAACCGGTAATGAAATTCATATTGATCATCTCCCATATCCACTCTAGAATTTCAAAGTTCTGAGCTAACCCAAAAGGCCTTTGATGTTCAACCTTGACCTGTTGACAATTGGGACACTTAAAGAAAAATTCAACAATGTCCTTCTTCATTCCATTCCACCAATAGACTTCCCTCCGGTCGTGGTACATCTTGGTAGAGCTAGGATGGATAGAATATCTGGAGCTATGAGCTTTGGCCATGATTCTCTCTCGAACACTATCAACATCGGGCACACACAATCTACCCTGGTATCTTAACACCCCAATCTCCCCCTTTGGAGATAACCATCACTTTTTGCTTGTGAACAACATATTTTAATTGAGATAAGACGGGGTCTTGGTCTTTCTTTTCATTCACCTCTGCTCCATCTTTATGTTGACCCCGCCTTCATTATTCTCCTCAAGTTGTACTCCCAATCTGGAAAACCTATGCACTTCCTTAGTCAAATCTTTCTTCCCTTCCACCACGTGGGCAGTGCTACCCATAGACAATCTTCTAAGAGCATCAATAACAATGTTAGCCTTACCTGGGAGGTAGAGAATGCTCATGTCATAATCCTTGAATAATTCCAACTATCTCCTTTGCCGTAGGTTGAGCTCTTTCTGACTGAATACATATTGCAAGCTCTTGTGGTTAGTGAACACGTCCACATGCAGTCCATACAAGTAGTGGCGCCAAATCTTAAGCGCGAACACCACTGCTGCCAACTAGAGATCATGATTCAGGTAGTTGTTCTCATGAACCTTAAGTTGTCTGGAAGCATAGGCTATCACCTTCCCTCTCTGCATCAGCACACAATCCAATCCAACTCTGGATGCATCACAATATATCACAAAGTCTTTTGTCCTATCGGGCAAGGTCAAAACTGGCATTGTAGTCAATCTAGTCTTCGACTCTTGAAAACTCTTATCATATTCACCGAACCACTGAAACTTGACCTTTTCTTAGTTAGCTTGGTCAATGGTGCAGACCAGGAAAAAAACCCTCAACAAATCTACAGTAGTAGCCCACCAATCCAAAGAAACTTACTATATCAGTGAGAGAGGTCAGTTTGGGCCAGCTCTTAACCGTTTCAATCTTCTGGGCATCCATAAGAAGACCATTGCTCTAGACAACATGGCCTAGGAAGGCCACTACCTTAAGCCAGATCTCACACTTTCAAAACTTTTCATACAATTCATGGCCTTTGAGAGTTTGTAAAACCACTCTAAGATGATTGGCATGCTCCTCTTCATCCTTAGAATACACCAGGATATCATCGATAAATACAATCACGAACATGTCAAGATATAGTCTAAATACTCTATTTATCAAGTCCATGAAAGCTACAGGTGCATTAGTTAACCCAAAGTACATGAGCAAGAACTCAAAATGGCCATACCTTGTCCTAAAAGTTGTTTTTGGAATATCACATTCTCTCACCTTCAACTGTTGCTAACCCGAACTGAGGTCTATCTTGGATAAATAAGAGGCACCCTGATGTTGGTCAAACAGACCACCTATCCTGGAGAGAGTATATTTATTCTTTATTGTGACCTTGTTTAATTGTCGCTAGTCTATATACATTCTGAGAGACCCATCTTTCTTACGCACGAATAGAACAAGAGCAACTAAAGGAGAAACACTAGGTCTTATGAAACCTTTTTCTAGCAAGTCCTTCAATTGTTCTTCCAATACTTTCAATTCTGCGGGGGACATCCTATAATGTGGGATTGAGATAGGTTGGGTATCGGGAAGAACATCAATCCCAAAGTCTAACTCCCTATCGGGGGGACTCCAGGCAGATCCTCAGGGAACACTTCAGGGAACTTATATATAATCGAGACTGACTCTAGACTGGGGCACTCCATATATCAGACTTAAGTCGTACGAGGTGGTAACACACCCTTTTAGAGATTAGTTTTCTAACTCTAAGATAGGAGATAAACTTGCCCTTAGGTGCAATAGAACTCCTTTTCCACTCTAAGACAGGTTCATTAGGGAATTGAAACTTAAAAATCTGGGTCCTACAATCAACGGAGGCATAACAAGCATGAAGCCAATCCATGCCAAGGATCACATCAAAGTCAACCATCTCCAATTCTACCAAGTCAGCCAAGGTATCCCTATGATAAATGGATACTGTAGACTCTCTGTAAACCCTTTCAGCTAAGATAGACTCACCAGTAGGAGTGGAAATAGATAAGGGTTCAAGCAAACACTCACGAAGGATCCCAAATCTACTAGCCATGTAAGGAGTTAAAAAGATAAAGTGGCACCTGGATCAGCCAATCCATAGCAATCAAAAGTAAAGACTCGAAGCATACCCGTAACCACATATGGTGTGGCATCTTGATCTTGACGATCACCCAAGGCATAAAGACGATTTTTCCCGCCTCCTGTACCTGTAGTAGTACCCCTATGATGACTACCAGCTGGAGGTGCTGCGAAGGTTTCTGCTCTATTGCTTCGTTCACCTTGTCTCCTCTTTGGGCACTCATACTAGAAGTGCCTAGTCTGCCCACATAAGTAACAAACATCGTTGCCCATGCGGCAATCACCAAGATGGAGCTTACCACACTCTTCACAAGGTGGATTCCTTTCGTACCTTGGGTCACACGAGCTTGAGATTGTGAACCCTAGGCCCTGAAATTCTAGTAACCATAAGACGTCTAATCATACCTATTTCGTTGGACAGGTGCACCCACTGCAAAGGGTCCATAGTGAGAAGACCTCTTTTGAAAGTAAGATTTATCACCCTTATTTTGTCTTTGCTGGGTAGGCTCATGCCTTGCTAACTTTGCTTTCCTACTCATCTGCTCTTCTCTATCTCTCTTTTTATCTTCCTCAGTTTGTTGGGCATATACCATAATCCTGGAAATGTCTATACCTAGGATCAACAACGCTGCTTTGCATTCCTTTTTCACATGCCTGCCCAAACTAGACACAAACTTTCTCATCCTTGCCCTCATGTCTTGGACCATCTCAAGAGCATAGCTGGATAGCTTAATGAACTTGAGGTTGTACTCTTTTATGGTCATCCCCTCTTGTTTTAAGTTCTCGAACTCATCAACCTTCGCTTGCCACAACTCTTGGGGAAATAAATGGTCAACAAAAGCAACCTCAAACTCATCCCACTCCGCAGGTTCAGCATCTTCACCTCTCCTATCCTCTAATTGGTTGTACCAGACATTTACAACTTTTTTCAGTTGGTAAGAGGCAAGCTCAAGTCCTTCAATCTCATTAGCATGCATAGAGCTCAAGACCTTCCACATCTTGTCGATGAAGTTCTGTGGGTCCTCCTCAACCTTTGACCCCGTATACACCAGAGGGTTCATTCGTAAAAAATCTCTGAGCCTGGTTGCAACCGTGGACTCCTGTGAGCTGGAACTAGGAGCCTAAGGACCTCGACTGTTACCCAGGGAGGCCACTAGTTGAGTAAGCATGGTAATGGCTCCCCTAAACTCTCCCACTGAGGTGGGGAATGGCTGTAGCTATGCAAGGGGAACCTATGAGACCTCAGTAGTCTTAGTAGGTCGACCCTGTCTCCTTTTCCTAGTCTGAGTAGGGACCTCTAGTTAGGAATACTCAGTAGTTAAGGATGAGGTATCTCTCTGAGCAGCAACGTCACGACCCAAGCCTAGGGCCTAGATGTGACTGGCGAATAGGGAACCCGAAGGAACCCCAAACAAGCCTCATAGCATATCATTATACATCTTGGTCACGGAAGCAATTAAAATGATGTTAAATGATAAGCTTAAGAATGGGGAAATTGGGACTAAGGGAACATCGTTCATATCATAAGCAACAAGAGTCAATAGAGTCAAGACTCATAACATAGATACACCATATGTCCAACAACACCTCTTCTACATAAAGATAAGAGCAGGGGCCAAGACAAAGGATTCGGGCTCACCCTCATAGTCAAAACATCATCAGAAGAGAGAAAGTCTTAATACATAGCAAGAGATCATAAGTAACATCCTCGGGATGGAGGACTTACCAACAAGCGTGAGTGAAGTCATACTAGCCATGTGGAGGAGGATGCTCAAGAGGGAGTCCGATTCCTACATGGTGATATCATGTAGGAAAGGGTATGTGCGAGTAAGTTTGAATGTACTAAGTATGTGGGATGCAATGCAACAAGAGATAGGCATCATAATCAAAATACATAATAATAACCAATAGGTAGCATAATGACTATATGGCATATATAACCAACTGTTAAGTAATTAATGCTTTGCAAATTGTTCATCTTACATAGATCATAATATAAGTGTGTAAAGAAGTCTCAACCGGCATAACATAAGACTTTTTGGAGCCACCTTCCTTATGGGAGCCCGTCCCGTTTCGGATTAAGTGACCCTCCTTACGGGAGCCCGTCCCTTTTCGAATTAAGTGGCTTTCCTTATGGTATCTCGTCCCTTTTCGGATTAAGTGGCCTTCCTTATGGGATCCCGTACCTCTTAGGACCAAGTGGCCTTCCTTACAGGAGCCCGTCCCTTTTTGAATTAAGTGACCTTCCTTATGGGATCCCGTCCCTTTTCGAATTAAGCATTTCATAGAACTAGCTCATCAACCCATTACATTTAAATCAGTATTTTATCATCATATAATCATCATAACATCATTCTGCTCATAAAACATGCATTGGACCTTCAATTCCTCAAGAAACCATAACCGGACATTTTATCAAACACTTGGCGGGTGCGAAATGGTAGTATAAGACCATGCAATTTAGAGATGAAATCATGCAAGTAAATTCATTGTAAAACCATCAATTAATACCCTTCAACACCCTCAAGCAATATACATCAAAACCAACATTAGATCCAAGATTTGAAGCTTAAAACATGCTAAAACAACCATACTTTCATGAACTAAAATCATTATGCAGTAAATTTCTCAATAAACAAGATCCACATATAAAATCAGCTTTAAATCATGCAATATTAATTAAAAAAGGGTTTAGGCACCATGGGTGGAAGGACCCAATGGTTCAACACCATATACCTTAGGTCTAGAGTTGCTCGGAATTGAGATTGGGAAGAATGGAGGCTTGGAAATGATCTTGGAATCCAATCTTGTTCTTGGGTTCCCTTAAAATTGAATTTGGGCTAGATGGAGGCTCTTGAGAGGATTTAAGAGTGTGTTTGAGATAAAAGTAATGAGTTTTTATCCTTTGGAATAGGGTTTAGGTCTTTTGGGGAGGTTAGGATAGCATTGGAAGTCTATAAAGGTCATTAGAGTAATTAGCATTTATGAAAATGCCATTAGTGAATGGATGGAAAAATCGGCAGTGTCATCTCACTGGAGGCTTCACTGGCCGTGTGGCACTCCACGGGTCGTGTGGAGTGCCCGTGTGAAGTGCCTTACTGAAAAAATGGAAGTTGGCAAACCTTGGAAAAATTGACTCGTCACTTTGACGGACCTCTTCATAGACCGTGCGGCGTTACATGGACCATGTACTGGTCCGTCGCACCTCACTTAGATAGAAAAAGATGTTGCAGTCAACCACATGTCCAAGTTCCATGAGCCTTCCCACTCCACACGGCCTGTCAACAGTGCCCATGGCACCACCCTTAGCCACATTTTCCCCAATTTCTAACAAGCTCCCTTTGGCACCCTGGTGGCCATCCCCACGAGCAGTGGTGAGCCACACGGCCCATACCACTGGCTGTGCCACCTTCCTTAGTACAAAGAATGGCCTTTTTCAACCACATCTTCCCCAAACAGCCTGTCAAAGCCCACACTAGCCGTCAAACAGTCCGTGTGACAACACTATACGGGAGGGCCTCAGGAAAACGATCATAACTCCTTCATCCGACCTCGGAATGAGGTGAAAACAAGTTTGTTACGAAGCTAACCTAAAGGGATTTCATTTGACATGTAGTGGTCCACCTCGTTTCAAATGTACTAAGAGTTATGCTAGTTTAAAGTTGACCCTTGTATGAAACAACACCCAAAACTCAGCTTGGAGGGAAGCCTTGAACTCGTTTAGGTACTAGGAGCCTCCCATGAACCTAATACACCCCCAAAC
>JAPFFP010000080.1:7865381-7875971 GCA_026153255.1 Solanum medicagineum
AAGGTGACCCTCATGCACATTTAAGGGCATATTGCGATAAGTTACTAGGTGTTGGGAGAATCGAGAAGCTAAGAATGAAGTTATTTATTCGAAGTCTGTCCAGAGAAGTCTTAAGTCGTATACACGTCAGGACCATTGCAAATGGCGTGATTGGCAAGAAATGGCTGAGGATTTTATGACTCGCTTCAAATTCAACACCAAAATTACTCCAGACAGTTTCATTAGCCAACAAACAGAAGAAGCTGTCTGAGGACTTCCAAGAATATGCAAGACGTTGGAGAACTGAGGCTGCTAGGGTGCAACCACCACTGGATGAGAGTGAGCTCTCCAAGTACTTTATTCGAGCTCAAGAAGGCATCTACTTTGACAAGATGATGTCGATGATGGGCTAGATGATGTCCAAGGACACGACACGGAGAACTGTTATGGGTTGAAGAATCAAATAGAGTCTCTAATCAAGAGGGGTATAATAAAATGTACTCCAGTACCTCCAAACGTGAACAACAACCCATTACTAAGTCATGAGAATCGAGAAGTCAACATGGTCACCCTAGAAGGGGAAAATGACTTGGAAGGAACCATTTTTCCTAGTTGATATGCCGAAGAAGTTGCTACTACATCTCCAACACAGCCAATTATCACAGTTCAATTAAGGAACCTTTGGCCGTTCAAACTTACTTGCCAAGAGGTGTGGTAACCACTTTGATCACTGAGAAGCCCAAGTATGATGCCAAAGCCATCCCGTGGGATTACCAAATAGAAGCTAAGGGTAAGACGATTGATATTACTAGGGGGAATGACCAGGTCTGGAAGATGTTATGTTCCCGAAGACCCTAATCAAGAAGTTGCTGGGAAGGAACAGAATTCGAAGAGAAGTATCACTGATGCCGAAGTTGCTGAATTTTGGAAGAAGATGCGGGCTAGGGACTAATCAGCTGAAGTGCAGTTAAAGAATATACCGGCCAGTATATCCATTATGTCGCTGCACATGAGTTCTGAAGCCCATAGGAATGCTTTGATGGAAGTATTAAGCGGGGTTTGCATTCCAAAAGAGACCACAAGTGAAGCTCTAGCTGCAACCGTCGGACGAGTCGTTGAGGCTAACAAGATATCAAGAAGTTCCTGGGAAGGAACAGAATCCGAAGAGAAGTATCACTGATGCCGAAGTTGCTGAATTTTGGAAGAAGATGCGGGCTAGGGACTAATCAGCTGAAGTGCAGTTAAAGAATATACCGGCCAGTATATCCATTATGTCGCTGCACATGAGTTCTGAAGCCCATAGGAATGCTTTGATGGAAGTATTAAGCGGGGTTTGCATTCCAAAAGAGACCACAAGTGAAGCTCTAGCTGCAACCGTCGGACGAGTCGTTAAAGCTAACAAGATATCTTTCCATGATGATGAGCTACCAGCAAAAGGGGCTGGGCATAACAAAGCGCTTCACAACGCGGTCAAATATTGTGGCAAGATTGTGACTCGAGTTCTGATTGATGGTGGTTCTGGATGCAATATTTGTCCTTTCACAATGCTAAGAGAGCTAGGCGTGAACATGGGAGAGATAAGAGAGAGTCATGCGAAAGTTAGACCTTTCGATGGGGCACAAAAAATGTTATTGGAGAAATATATCTCACATTCCAGACACGAAAATAAAGGTATCATTTCCAAAATTTTGCCTAGACAAGATATGCCTTATTTACAAGATGGTAGATCCGTTGATATGGTCTTTAATCCATTAGGAGTACCTTCATGAATGAATGTAGGATATATATTTGAATGTTCACTAGGGTTAGCACGAAGTGATTAAGGAAAGAGCTAGTTATTTCCTTGTGTGGACTATTCTTTCAATCTTAGTATGTAAGAGATTTAAGCAAGGTTGCAAGTGGGGCCGGCTGAATTCCATATTCTATCTCAAGTGATAGATATGTCGTCTAACTACAACTTGTTGCTGGGAAGACCATGGATCCACATGGCGAGGGCCGTGCCATTAACTCTTCATCAGTGTGTAAAGTTTGAGTGGGGTCACATGAAAGTTACCGTTCATGGAGAGTATAGTCACCCCATATGTTCTGTTGATTCTACTCCAGTGACTAGCGAGTTAGATGGAGCCAATTTTTCATACTCTAGAAATTATGCAAACCGTAAAAGTTGATGAGAGAGTAGGGTCGGATGATGTAAAATTGTCAAGCACGGCAAAGATGATTGCTTCAGAGATGTTGAAGTATGGATATCAGCCTAAGACAAGACTTAGACCCAAGCGTAATGGTATAGTCGAACCAATCCAGCTTAAACATCAAAAAGGTACCGCTGGGCTTGGGTATCAACCTATATCAAGAAGAATCTACAACGGGAGGTCAAGCTTGACATTTGTACAGAACAAGCTCAAATCCTAGGTGCAGCAATTGAAGATCACATCGTGGAAGGAATAGGAAATTTGTTCGTGGCCATGATCGGAGAAGAGAAAGAGATAGATCTCAGCAAATTGACCATCCGTGATGCCAAGTTCAGAGAAACATTGCAGAGCTGGACAGTCAACCCATCCCTATTGCAATGAGAATCCTAGTAGTATGGAAAGTAGTAGTTTTTAAAATTTGCATGATCAAAATCGAGGTTGTAATCATGCTTGATCCATTTTGTCGCTTTCCTCCTTTGAAAAGGTAGAATGCTTCTGAATAAAAGTCTTATTTTCCTATAATTATCTCATTACTTTAAAGTATTTATTTATCTCTTTATTTATTTATTTTTACTTACTGTTTATGCTTTTCAGCACTCGAATTAACAAGAATTCTGGTTCAACGGTTATGACATGTAACGAATTCATTGAGCAAAGCAGAATCAATGAGTACGATCATGAAGAATATGATGAAAGCATGATGCCAAAAAATCTACCGCATGAGATCGAGCTGCTTGAAAGTCAGAAGAAGCCTAATATGGAAGAAACAAAGGTTGTCAATTTAGGAGACGAAGAAATCACAAAGGAAACACGGGTCAACATACATCTAGAGTGCGAAAGAAAGCAAGAGTTGATAGGAGTGCTTAAGCAATATGTTGATGTCTATGCCTGGTCTTATGATGACATGCTAGGTTTGAGTACCAAAATCGTCTCGCATAAATTACCAATTGTTCCCGCTTTCCCACCCGTCAAGCAAAAGACAAGGATATTCAAGCCTGATCTAAGTCTGAGGATTAATGAGGAAGTAACGAAGCAAATCGAAGTGAATGTTGTAAGGGTTACGAATTACCCAACGTGGTTGGCCAACATTGTGCCAGTGCCAAAGAAGGATGGAAAAATCAGAATATGTATGGACTATCATGATCTTAATCGAGCCAGTCCTAAGGATAATTTTCCTCTTCTAAATATTCATATACTCATCGATAATTGTGCAAAACATGAGCTGCAATCATTTGTGTATTATTTTGCGGGATATCACCAGATCTTGATGGATGAAGATGGTGCAGAAAAGACGACATTCGTCATGCCATGGGGGGTGTATTGATATAGGGTGATGCCATTTGGTCTACAAAATGCTGGAGTAACCTACATGTGGGTCATGACTACTCTTTTCCATGACATGATCCATAAGGAAATTGAAGTATATGTGGATGACATCATTATCAAATCTAAGAAGAGCTCAGACCATATGGGTAATTTACGAAAGTTCTTTGAAGGATTACGGAGGTACGACTTAAAACTGAATGTAGCAAAGTGTGCATTTGGAGTACCTGCAAAAAAACTGCTAGGATTCATTATCAGTCGAAAGGGCATAGAGTTGGATCAATCAAACATCAAAGCAATATAAGAACTACCTCCTCCTAGGACGAAGAAGGACATGATGAGTTTCTTGGGGAGACTCAACTACATCATCCGATTTATCGCTCAGTCTACAATAATTTGCGAACCTATATTCAAGTTGCTAAAGAAGGATGCTACCACAAAATAGACGGAGGAATATCAAAAGGCTTTTGATAAAATCAAGGAATATTTGTCCAACCCACCAATATTGGTTCCGCCTGAGCTAGGAAGTCCTTTGCTACTATATTTATCTGTCATGGATGGTGCATTTGGGTTGTGTTGGGACAACATGATGATACAGGTAGAAAAGAACAAGCCATTTACTACTTAAGCAAGAAGTTCACCCCATAGGAGGCAAGATACTCCTTGTTGGAACGAACCTGTTGCACTTTGACTTAGATCGTGCAAAAATTTAGGCACTACCTGTCCGCATACACTATGTAATTGATCTCAAGAATGGATCCACCCAAGTATATTTTTCAGAAGCCAATGCCTGCTGGTAAATTGGCAAAATGGTAAATTTTGTTGAGTGAGTTTGATATTGTGTATGTAACACAGAAAGCCATTAAAGGGCAAGCCTTGGCTGACCACCTTGCGGAAAATCCAGTGGATCAAGATTACAAGCCGCTCAAAACATACTTCCCCGATGAAGAGGTATTGTTTGTGGGAGAAGACATGTCAAAATCATACGATCGGTGGAGAATGTTTTTTTGACGGAGCATCAAATTCTAAAGGAGTCGGCATAGGAGCAGTCTTAATTTCGGAGACAGGTCAATATTTTTACCCAATTTCAGCCAAGATCAGATTTGATTGTACAAATAACATGGCGGAGTATGAAGCTTGTATTCTGGGACTCAGGATAATTGTAGACATGAACATCAAAGAGCTCTTTGTGATAGGGGACTCTGATTTGTTGATTCATCAAGTTCGAGGAGAATAGGCTACTCAGGATGTTAAGCTCCTTCCTTACTTGCACTACATAAAGGGGTTGAGTAGGAGATTCACAAAGATTGAATTCAATCATGTCCCTCGAACTCAAAATGAGTTTGTCGATGCTTTAGCAACTTTGTCCTCAATGATTCAACATCCGTCACGAATTACATCGATCCCATTGAGGTGGAGACACATGGCCAACATGCATATTTTTTTCACATAGATGACGAATTGGATGGAAAACCATGGTACTATGATATCAAGAGGTTGATAGAAGCACAAGAGTACCTCGAAAATGCCATAAGTAAGCAGAAACGAACCTTGACAAGAATGGCCAACCATTTCTTTCTTAATGGAGAAATTCTATATAGGAGGACTCCAGATTTAGGATTGCTAAGATGTGTTGATGCTGAGAAACCAACAAGACTTTTAGAAGAAATACATGCAGGAGCATGTGGGCCTCATATGAACGAGTTCACCCTGGCAAAGAAGATTTTAAGAGCTGGATATTTTTGGATGATGATGGAGATAGATAGAATTCGATATGTGCAGAAGTGTCACCAATGCCAAGTGCATGGAGATTTTATACGAGTCCCACCAAATGAGCTCAACATGATGGGTTCTCCATGGCCATTTACTTCCTAAGGCAGGGATATGATTGGATCAATAGAACTCGTCGCATCAAATGGACATCGTTTCATCCTAGTAGCTATCGCTTATTTCATGAAACGAGGTTGAAGATTCGACATACAAGGCAGTGACTAAGAATGTAGTGGCAGATTTTGTTCGCAATAATATAGTTTGTCGGTTTGGAGTTCCAGAATCAATCATCACAAACAATGTAGTGAATCTTAATAGCGATCCTATGCAAGAGATTTGTGAAAGGTTCAATACCGCTCATCGAAACTCCACAACCTATCGGCCACTGATGAATGGAGCAATTGAGGCTGCAAATAAGAATATCAAGAAGATTTTGAGGAAGATAATAGATAATCACAAGCAATGGCATGAGAAGCTACCGTATTCTTTGCTCGATTACTGCACCACGATCCAAACATCCAATGGGGAAACTCCTTATATGCTGGTTTATGGTTTAGAAGCAGTAATACCTACTGAGGTGGAGATACCATCTTTAAGGATTATCCAAGAAATCGATTTGGATGATGCAAAATAGATTCGCAGTCGGATCAAACAGTTGATGATCATTGATGAGAAAAGGATGAATGCAGTCTTTCATGGTCATCTATACCAAAGCAGAATAGCCAAGGCATTCAATAAAAGGGTAAAACCTTGACAGTTCAGATCGGGTGAGTTAGTATTGAAGAAGATATTTCCTCACCAAGGAGAAGCTAAAGGAAAATTTGCACCAAATTGGCAGGGTCCCTACATGGTTCATAGAGTACTCTCTGGAGGAGCAGTGATCTTAGCAAAAATGGACGGCACAGTGAACACCAAGCCAATCAATTCAGGCGCTATCGAGAAGTACTACATTTGAATATACCAAGACTAGTTTATCTTTGCATTTCTTTTCTCTTTATTATAACAGAACTATGTCTCAACCTGATTTCCCAGGGTGGGGTACATAGGTAACCCACATCGAGTCCGGTCTCCCTAGAAGATCCAAAAGCATTGTTTCTATGTACTTAGAACTACGCCTGACCTGACTTCCCTTGGTGGGATACGTAGGCAATCCTTATCGAATTTGGTCTTTTCATGTTTTTCACTTCTCCATTGTACTTGAACTACGACCTGACCTAATTCGACTTGGATACCTAGGCAGCCTGAGTCAAGCCCAGTCATTGTATTTTTTTTCTTTTTTTTTTACTTTTGTACTTGAACTACATCTTGACCTGATTTTGCTTGGATACGTAGGCAGCCTGAGTCAGGCCCGGTCATTGCATTTCATTTTTTTTCCTTTTTTGCTTGAACTACGTTTTGACCTGATTCCACTTGGGTACGTAGGCGGCCTGAGTCAGGCTCGGTCATTGCATTACATGTTTTTGTTTTCCCCTTTTATACTTGAACTACGTCTTGACCTGATTCCATTTGGATAGTAGGCAACCTGAGTCAGGCTCGGTCATTACATTGCATTTTTTTTCTTTCTTTTACCCCTGAACTACGTGCGGACCTGATTCCCATTTGGGGATACGTAGGCAACCTTTAAGGGTTCGGTCATACCCATAGGAAACCCTTATTTAATTATACATCATTGGAAAACAACAAATCTCTCAGAAGAGTCAGAGAAGCATCATCAGAAGATGAGAGTATAAGACAGACTACCTTTGGATATGGAGAAGCTCGATGGACCTTGAAATGTATCATAACCTTTGAATGATTAAGGAGTAATATATATATATATATATATATATATATATATATAGTTATTCATTTATTTATATATCTAACATATATGTAATATACTCTTTTATAAAGAACATATTATTATTTTTCAAAATGTTTTTCTAGTTTCACCTACCAAGTCTCCAGGATAAGAGATCGAGGACGGATCAAAGAAGTATTGAAGGTTTTCGATGACGAAACTAAACTTCACGAGTCGACATAAGTCGACACCTCCTCCTAAACTAAAACTTTTTCTTTGACCGCAGGAAGACATGGAATTAAAGAAGTTAACATCAAGTCTCGGGACATGACCGGAGACACCATTCGGCTTATAAGCCAAAATGTTTTCTCCCTATTTAATTTCTTAATATGCTATATGTTTTCTGTGTAACAAGGTTCAATTTTGAATCTTTGTAGGTACACTAGAGATCCGGATCAAAATACAAAGAGGCCCCATAGGACAATAGGATAGTTTGCTTTTTATCAAGAATGTCTCCACCAATTGGGAATACCATCTAACTACGTCGAACAAGCTCCGCCAAAGGGAGACCGCCGCCTACATCAAAAGAATTACGCTAATCACGTCAAACTCTGTCGTTTGGAGGATGTACATAGTGAATGTCGGCAAACTCTATCGGTTGGAAGTTGTACATAGCAAACATCGGCAACTGGAAGATGTATATAGCAAACATTTTCAATATCGATCGAAGGATACACATCGCAAAATTCCATTTAGACTCCACCTTTTGGAGGATATATATATATAGCAAGAACTCCAATCTCCGCTAATCAAGGATTGTATATAGCAAAAATCGTTCAAACTCCATAATTTGGAGGCTGTACATAACAAGCATTGTCAAGATTTCGCCAATCGAAGCTTGTATATAAGCACAAGGAGCGACACTTCGGTGGTCAAGGACAGCAATATAGCAACGCCGTCAAAGCTCCATCGATCAGGGGCATACATACTAGCAACCTTGTCATAAACCTATAGTTAAATCTTATGTTTACATCCTTTGTACCGCCAGATACAGGCCTTACGTTACAATCGTGTCACCAGTTGGAGGCTTTACATTAGAAGTTGTGGAGAGCCAGATACAGGTGTTACATTACAATCGCCCCACCAGTTGGAGGCTTTATATTACAAGTTTTGCATTGCCAGATACAGACGTTACATTACGATCGCCTCACCAGCTGGAGGTTTTATATTACAAGTGTTGCATCGCCGGATATAGGCGTTACATTACAATCACCCCACCAGTCAAAGGCTTTGCATTACATGTTTTGACTCACCGGATATAGGTGTACATTACAACAGCTTCGCCAATCAGAGGCCTCACCTACATTGCATTCACGATACAAGACAAAGACATCAACGATCATTTGAATATCTACACTCTACTCTTTATATTACTTTCATGTACAATTTTGAACCACAACAGATACTTTTCACCCTTTTAACATGTTTTGCAGGAAAATAAATCACAATGTGGAACTCTCTCTTAGCAGCAAACTAGGGCAAGCTAGTGGAATCTCAAGCATCCTAGCTACGTCAAGGTTTCGCTTTCAGAACTCAACTCGACTTAATTTTTAGAAACTCAGGTTCGATTCTTTGTTTAACTTCCATGGCTCGGTATCACCATAAATCCATGCTGGGACATTTTTTTCTCTGTCATAGGTTTCTAGTAGAAATTGCTACGGAACATTTCTCTTTCTTAGTGGGCCATAGAACTACATCCGACTTGATCCCCAAGTCTAGGTATATGTAAGTTACCTTAGCTTGAGTGCGGTTGTTTTCATTTACTCGTCCTGACCTTTTCATACTCCACCACTTAATAATTCGACACTGGGGAAAATTTTGAATTCGATAAAAATTTATTTTGATTTTACCCTCTCAAACTACATATGGCCTGATTTCTCATGAAACCTGAGATATGTAGGCAACTTAGAAATCAGAGTTCGATCATAACTCCATAAAATGTCAAGATGCTGCCCAAATGTTGTTTTGGTCTGCTAAAATTGGATTGTGTCAATATTTCTTTGTCCACGCCTTCATTACACTCCTCCATGGACAAAGAAAGGGGCAAGCTGTTGACACCTTGTTTTGGCTCTCCGTATTTAATTAGCTCTTTTGTTTAAAAAATAAAATAAAATAAGATTTTTACGAAATATTTTTATTATCACTACTATTGTTATTATTATAATTATTGTTATTACTATTTTCATTATTACTATTATTTTAATAAATTTCTCGTTTGTTTTATTCGACAAATCATGTTATGGATATCATTTTCATACAAGGATACATACCTTTAAAAGAAAAATAAGATAAATATTTACTACTTGTTTAGCATTTTTTTTAAAAAAAGAAATTTTATGAAAAACAAATATGTTTTAAGTGTTAAAACAATTCTTGGTTAAATACAATTCCTCGTTGTTACAAGTAATATTTTCATATAAAGAAGCTTAACTAATTAATTTTTCCATACTAATTTTACTTTAGGATGATTAATTTTTGTGAATAACTTAATCGTACAAAGTAATCATTTATTTGTTTGTTTATTTATTTTTTTCTTTGACTTTAACTCTCTAATAATTTTAAATTTTAAATTTTTAGTTTTGACATACCGTGTTCAATTAGTTAAACTTAAAAAAAAAAGTTTTTGAAAGTTGGTAAAACTTTTACGAAGTATGAAATATTATACTACTACTACTATTATTAGATTAGTATTGTTGTCATTGTTATCTTGTTATTAGTAACAAACCTCTCATTTTTTGTTTTTTGTTTCGGACGGTTAGTTTACGAATATTATTTCTTATAAAAAACTAAATAAAATTCATATACAAGTGTTACCATTTGCTTTTATTATTTTGAGAAACTTATGGCAAATGAGTATCGTTTAAAAGTATTAAACTAATTTCTGATCAAATAATAATTTTTTGTCGCCAAAATAGGTATTTTTCATACATTAGTTGAAAGAAAAATGAGAGGCTTAACCAATTAATTTTATTATTAATCCTGCTAATTTTATTTTAGAATGATTAATTTTGTCAAAATAATTAATCTTGCTAAATAACTATTTTAATTTGTTTAACTATGACAATTTAATAAATAATTTGGTCATATTTTGAATGGGCTATTTGAGCAAAAGACTAGGCAATCCAACCGTCTTAAATCAACCAATCCGCATGCGTCATGTAGGAAGCACAAGGATTGTGCACCTTCAGACCAAATCCTAACCCTCCAATTCAATCCAATGGTCTTAACTAATTCAACATTTTATTTATTATTATATTTACATATGTATGTATGTGTATATATATATATATATATATATAATTTAGTTACCCTTGGTTTATTTTGAACCGTCCGATCAAATGATCGGACAACTCAAAATCAAATCGGCTTTCCCAATGACCAAGGACAATTCACCGTTGCTATTTTCTCCCTTCCCCACGAAAAGAAACTTTTTCAGCGTTACTTTCCCTTTCCCAGTGACTCATCTTCTCCAACTTCCCCAAAAAAATA
>JAPFFP010000080.1:7876071-7892031 GCA_026153255.1 Solanum medicagineum
ATTTAGCGTCAATTTGTCCAAACTATGTCATGTTTCATTTGCATTATACTAGTATTGTAAGGTGTGGGGTGTTACACCTAAATCCATCGAAGAATGTCGACGTAAAGATGATTGACCAAAATGGAAAGAACCAATTCAATCAGAGTTAAATTCACTCTCTAAGCATGAGGTATTTGGACATGTAATCCAAACCCCTGATAGTGTAAAATCAATTGGCTATAAATGAGTTTTTGTGCGAAAGCTAAATGAGAGAAATGAAATTATAAGATACAAGGCATGCCTTGTTACACAAGGATTCTCTCAGAAGCCTAGTGTCAACTATGAAGAAACATATTCATCTGTTATGGATGAAATAACTTTTCGATATCTCATCAGTTTAGTTGTACATGAAAATCTTGAAATGCATCTAATGGATATATTTACAACTTACCTTTATGGTTCGCTTGACAGTGAAATTTACATGAAAATCCTAGAAGAATTTAAATTGTCTGAAGCATGTACTAAGTCTTAAAAAAATATTCTGTAACACCCCATAAAATTATCGAAACGCCCCTAAAATGTAATCATGCGCACAACGCATCTTTTAAAGCTCTGATGGAAAATTCGAGACCGAATTTACGATCAGCGTGGAAAATCAAGTCGAAAAATGGTCTCAGCTTGATTTAAGAGCGACCCGAGGAAAAAATACTTTTCGCTAATTAATGGCGAAACAGTGTTGATCGCGCCCTTGGCGTGACGCGGAGGGGGTGCGGACTAACACTTAAAAGTTTTTTTTTAATTTTCGAAAAAAATTTGATTTTTTCAAAAATTTGCGGAATACACTGGTCCACGCCCTTGGCGTGTCGCGGACCAGTGTATCGATTTTAAACTTTTTCTTTTAAATTTTGAGAAGGGTATTTTGGTCATTTTAAACCAATTTTTAAGTCCCAAAATGTGTTTTTAAGCCTAAGTTCGTACGAAAGGGTTTCAAAACCCATATTCTTCTAAGTTTAACTGTGGATTCTGAAAAGAGAAGAAGAGATAGCTTGAGGGTTTCCAAGTTCAAGGTCAAGATTTTCTTGAAGATTTGTACAATTTTCATCCCAGGTATGTAAAAGGCTACTAAGAACATGAAATTGTTCTTCCATGTGCCACAATGCATGTAGTAGGATGATAGTTGATAGTTGATAGGTCTTGAAATGTAATTCTTGAAGATTTTCTCTAAATTTATCTTGAATATCTGTACAATATCTTAAATTGATGATCATCATATTTTAAATTGACTGTTTACATGTGTTATTATGTGACAAATGTACTTACCTGACATGAATTCTCTGTAAAAGACTTCAAGAATGAAATTAGCGGTAATTAGAGCCTTGACTGTCTGACTGTATTGATTGCTATGGTCTGTGTCTTGAGATGAGTATGTTGATGGATAAAGTTGATGAAATTAGTGTTCTTAGAGTCTAAATGAGGTTGAACCTTAGCTATGAGAGGAAGAACCTATTCCGTGAGTTGATAGATTGTCAAATGAGATGAGGTCCCTGCCTGATGGGGGGGTTGATAACCAACCTGATGATGACAAACTTATGAGCATATCGAGTCCTGGGAGGAGTATTAGCACCGAAATGGGTAAGAATGAGTCCCACTCGTACTCATTAACTACATGGCCAACGTAGGAGAGGATTCAACTGTGAAAGCTGATGTTTTCTTTGTCATGTAGAGGACTTGACAGACTTCTTTGGGATCCCCGACAGACTCATCTTTTACCCCGACAGGGTATTGGCTGGATGTGGCAACGACATCTCTTTGTTGTATCATCATTGGCTCATAAGTGGTGATTATCGGTTATAGAAACTCCCAGATATGTTTCATGTTGATAGTACTCTAAGATTGATGTGATTGTGTGATGTCTTGATGAATATTGATATGATAGAGTCATGTTCCCTACTCTGAGTTGATGTTGAGTGATCGATGAGCTGATGTCATTATATATTCTATAGCCCTTATTGTTTACTTTAACATGTTTTAGATTATAGCATATTCCATGTACTAATGCCCCTTTTGGCACTGCATCGTTTTATGATGCAGATTCTGTAGACAGAGGATTTCAGCAGACTAATCGTTGAGGTTCACAGATCCCCAGCAGAGACTTGGTGAGTTCTCCCTTGCTTTTGGAGGACATCTTTATCTTTTTATCTATTTTGAGTTATTTCATTTAATTGTGGTAGTCATGACCTATCATGGTACATTCTTAGACAGTAGTTATAGATATTTTATAGACATAGACATATGGTGGCTGATGTTTGGGGTTCTTTTCCCCCTTTTTTCTTCGTGTCGTATTTCATTTATAATAGACCAAGTTGATAGTTGTGTTGTAGCCCATTGATAGATCGCTATTTCTTTGTTATCTTCCGCTATTGAACTGATAGAACGAATGCAATAAAACTAGGTGGTCTGCTTGGGGGCTAGCAATAGTCTCCAAGTTCCAGTTACGCCTGGCGGGTACCCTCCCGAGGCGTGACATATTCTCAGTCAAATTGCAAAGATCATTATATAGTCTGAAACAATCAGGGCGTATGTGGTATATTCACCTTATTGAGTACTTGATAAATAAATAATATATAAATAATGTCATTTGTCCATGTGTTTTCATTAAGAAAATGGGATCAGAGTTTGTAATACTCGATGTTTATGTTGATGATAAAAATTTCATTGGAACTCCCGAAGAGGTCCAAAAGGCAATTGAATATCTAAAGAAAGAATTTGAGATGAAAGATCTAGGGAAGATAAAACTTTGTCTGTGTCTGCAAATTGAACATTTAGCAGATTTTTGTTCGTCAATCTGCCTATACTGAGAAAATCATAAAACGATTCTATATGGACAAAGTGCATTCGTTAAGTACTCCAATGATTGTTAGATCACTTGAAGTGAATAAAGATCCATTCCGTCCCCCAGAACAGAAGAAGAACTCCTTGGTCTAGAAATACCATACCTCAGTGTTATTGGAGCACTTATGTATCTTGCTAACCTGATATATCATTTTCTGTTAATTTGCTAGCAATGTATAGTTCTTCCTCAACGCAAAGGCATTGGAACGGTATCAAGCATATTTTGCATACCCTGAAAGGTACAATTGATATGACTTTGTTTTATATTAACAAAGGCTGTGCAGACCTTGTTAATTATGCAGATGCAAGTTATTTGTTAGATCCATGTAAAGGTCGATCTCAAACAGACTATCTTTTTATATACGGAGGAACTGCTATATCATGGCGATCTACAAAGTAGTCTGTTGTTGCTACTTCTTCAAATTATGATGAATTAATAGCAACTCATGAAGCAAATAGAGAATGTGTGTGGTTGAGATCGATAATACATTCCATCGAAGAGAAATGTGAACTGAAAGGTGATGTCAAAGTACCCACGGTTTATATTTGAAGAGAATACTGAATGCATAACTCAATTAAAAGGTGGTTTCATAAAGAGAGACATAATGAAATACATTTCACAAAAATTATTCTTCACACACGATCTTCAGAAGAAATGTGATATTGATGTACAACAAATTCGTTTGAGTGATAATCTTACAGATTTATTCACGAAGGCATTGCCAACGTCAACATTTGAGAAGCTAATGCACCGTCTCCGAAGTATTAAATGAAGTCTTTGTCAGGGCGAGTAAAATATGCGTTGTACTCTTTTTTTTTTCTTAACCAAGGTTTTATCCCACTGGGTTTTCCCGTAAGGTTTTTAATGAGGCAGCTAATGATGTGTATTAAGGTTACCTAGAACCTTCCTTTTACATGAACAATTGAAGAGGAGTGTCACGAAGCGTGTAATTATAAGGAATAATTGAATTGAGTGGATTGTGGGCCCCACATCAATTATAATGTCTTCTCCTCATTTGCTATAATAGTCTACAAAATTGTAAACCAATCTCAATGTAAGAAAAACACAAAACACAACATTAATATTTTCTCCAACTTTTTCTTCTTCCTAAGTTTTCCAAATATTAATTCTCTTTAAATTTATTCTAGTTAATTCTAGATTTATGTATAACAGAAAGAAAAAAATAAAAAAATTGAGGGATAATTAAGTCTAGAGAATTTTTAAAAAAATATTTAAAATATAGAGGGGTAAAAAAGTCCTTGAACTACTTAAAATTTAAAAAAATCCCATTTAATTCTCTCTGCCGTCGGGCCTTTCGCCCCGCTTATGATTTTGGGCTTTCAAGTCATTTTCTCCTTGACAAATCCCTTTTTACTAAACCAAAAAATTGAAGTGTGTTTTTCCCTTTATCTCAGTTGCAGAGTGCCCTGCTGCTCCCATGGAAGCTTACAACAACGAAGAGTTTGCAATTGGATGCGTTTTATCCATTAAGACTACTTTAGGTGACGAGTTTGAAGCCCAAGTTATCGCCTATGACAAACCCTCTAACATCCTCGTTCTTCATATCCTTGATTTTTCTCTTTCCCATTTCCCTTTCTGGTTTTTTTTACATAATTTATCTCTTAATTTTTTTCCTTTTTGGTTCTTGAGGTTTCCTTGACTGTTTGTTTGAAATTACAAGAAGGGGTTTCTGCATCAGGGCCTAAGAGAGACATAAGGCTATTGAAAGCTAACTACATAAAAGAGTTCAGTTTTCTTGGTCAAAACCAAGACCCACTTGATACCAATAAATGTTATCTTGATCTCAGTAGCCTTCAAGCCAGAGAAGATTCTGCTATAAGGTTCTTGTTAACTTATTTATGAATTTTTGAAAGATATGAGTTGGAATTTAGTATTTGTGCTTACTTAAATTTTGCAGACAAGCGGAAATAGATGCTGAGAGATTTGGGATTGGAGTCACCGCTGAAGCGCAGAATATATTTGATGCTTTGTCTAAAACGTATGTGCCTCTTCTACTTATTAATCTTAGAAGTAAAGTAGTTAAATGGTCTGCCTTATTTCCTACTTTACTGCCTTACTAAGAATTACCGATGCCTGAGCTGGAAGTAGAGTATTCTCGCCACTAGAAAAACCTCATTTGTTAAATTGGATTTTTATTCAATGATTGCATTAAATTAACATCCAGTTCCCTATTGTGTAATATGAATTACTATTAAATGTCGACCAGGCATGTTCTGGTTCTCTTTGTCCAATAGACGGTGCAGAAATAAGAATTTCTACATCCCTTTGATATCTTCCTAAGCCCTTACTTCTTTTCCTTTTCTGCACTAGCCTTGTTGATGCAAATGATGTGGCATTAGTTCCAAAACTTACTTCTAATGATTAAGTGTCCTCTTTCTAAGGGGGTCGCCTTTGCCAACTTATAGGTAGATTTTTAATGTTGTTTCCAGCATATAAGTAGTCTAAGTTCCCAATGAAGAGAGTCTCAGACTCTGACTTCCACTAAGGTGTTCTTGGTTTTCGGTGTATATTTTAAAAAAATATAAGATAGTTTAGCAGTACATATATTTATGTGTACAGGTGACAAGAAAGCTTTTCTTTGCTTTTTGATGTTCATCAAGAATAATATTTGTGTATATGTGTATACTCATATTTAATTTGTAATTACAAAGAGAAAAACAACTTTTTCCCGAGAAATGTGTCATTGGAGAAATAAAATTAGATTATTCAGAGGAAGCCGGTGATAACATATTGTGCAACAAGAGATCAAGCCGCAAGATAGTGTGTAGAAGAAGCACCACAAGTCTTTCCTTTGTTAAAACACAAAATATAGTCTCTCATGCTAAGATAAACACAAAATACATGGAAGGGAGAAAACGTTTCACTACCCCCTAACTATCTACCCTAATCCTCGCCCGTCATGATGTTCTGTGTAGGGTCATGTTATATGTTCCATGTCCAGTCTAATCATTTCTCCCTAATTTTTCCTCGGTCTACCTATGCCTCTTTTTATACTTATCACTGCTAACCTCTCGCACCTCCATGTGCTCCGCTCGGACTATTATCAATTTCGCTTTCCACATCATTTCCTCCATGGAGGCTACTCCCACCTAAGCTGCTCGGACTCTTTACTTTTGGTGCTGCACCCGTGTCGACACGACATGGGTGTGGGCGTGGGTGTGGGATCCATGTCTGATTTGGTCAACCGATTTCGGGTACTTTGACCAAAATCGATGGGGAAAGTTTGGATGGTTTAAACAATTTTTGTAATCAATACAAAAGCTAAGGTGAAATTGAAGAAAGTGGAATACCTTTTATACATAAATTTCTATGTCATGCCTTTTTTCTTTAATCTCCTTCTAGGATTTTTTTCAAGTTCTCCACATAATATCTCATAATTTAGGTTTTATCACTCTATTTGTAGATATTTTGATTATTTTTAGGTGAATCCTCGCACCCGTATCCATACATGGATCCATATCCTCGAATCTTAAAAATTAGATCACAAAGGATCCAACCGCCAAATCCGCACCCGTATTGGACACCCGCACCCTGTCCGAGCAACTTAGACCCCCACCTTGCCTAGTATATCCTCGTTCCTAATCCTATCTCTCCTGGTATGTCTACAAATCCATCTAAGCATCTTCGACTCTGGTACCTTCATCTTGTGAATATGCTAGGCTTTGACTGGTCAATATTTTACCCCATACAACATAGTCGATCTAGCTACCACTATATGATACTTACCTTAAAGTCTCATTGACATCTTCTTATCACATTGGGCATCGAATGCGAGTGTCAGTTTCATCCCCCTTGCTCCAGTATGATTTGTGACATCTTTGTCAATCTCCCCTTTGAATCATAGACCTAAGATACTTGAAGCTTTTTCTTTTGGGAATGACTTGAATATGAACCCTCACTTCCCTATATGCCTCCCGTGATGTTACACCAAATTTAATCCCTATGTTCTATGTCTCCTTAGTTTGAAGCATTTAGACTTTGGGATTTGTCTCCAAATCTCCAGTCTTATCGTTAACTTTGCTATGTGTCTTATTGATCAATGCTATGTTGTCTGCAAATAATATACACCATGGTACTTCCTCTTGACTATGCTTTGTCCTTTCATCACCAAGGCAAATAAGAACGGGCTGAGAGTTGATCCTTGGTGTGACCCTGTCATGATTGAGAAGTGTTTCTAGTCTTCTCCTATTGTCTTCACTCAAGCTTGGATCCATGTACATGTTGTTAATCGCTCTAGTGTATGTCATAAGTACACTTCTAAACTTCAAGCATTTATATAAAACCTCTCTTGTGACTTTGTCATATGTATGTCATTTCTTGGTTGATGTACACAAAATATTGCAGTCTTGAATTTGATTTTTCCAAAACATTCAACTAAGCAATGTGTTGTGATGGCAAAAGATCTATTTGTAGATGCCTTGATGAATCGTTTGCTTATTTCACTTCAAAAAGTTCTTGAAAGTTTTTATTATTCCATTCAAGATCTTAGCTCAAATTCTAGCATTCCATCCATTCTTGTACTTTGCAATTTAAAATTAGATGATTGCTAGTCTTTAACTCTTAGTACTCACAAATGTCCTCATCAATTTGTCTGTGATAATTGGGTTTCATTTATACCTAGTGATCTTTTACCTCTAGATTCAATTTATTAAACTCCAAAACTTGTGGAGCTTAACTGGCTAACACTCTGTTTTATATAACAAAGCCGATCTAAGCACTAAATTGTAAAACTTACCTTTAGATTTTGGTGTTACCTTTTTGTCACATAACTTCAGATGCAAGTCTCCACTGTGTTCATGCCACACCAATACGATGCGTGACATCATCGTCTATCTTTCCATTTTCTTGGATCATAGATCCCAAATACTTGAATCTTCCTTTCTTAGGGACAATTTATGTGTCAAGTCTTACTTCCACGTTTGTCTCATGCACAACATCCTTGAATTTACACTCCTAATACTATGTGTTGGTTCTAACCTAAATCCTTTGACCCCAGGGTCTATCTCCACACTTCAAACCTATCATTAACTCCATTGTGAAAGTCCTTGAACAAAACAAAGTCATTTAAAAATAACATACTCTATGGCATCTCAACCTGAATATGCCGTGTCAATTCATCCATCACTAAGGAAAATAGAAACGGGTCAAGCATTGATGCATGGTGTAGCCCTATCTCTTCTAGAAAGTTCTCTAAGTCTTTTCTCACTTTTCTTACTCAAGTCTTGGCTTCATCATACATATTTGTTATCGCCCTAATGTAAGTCATCGGTATACCTTTAGATTCTAAGCGTTGTCAAAGGTCTTCTCTTGGGACTATGTCGTAGGCCTTTTAAAGGTCAATAAACACCTTATGCAAATCCCTTTTCTTCTCTCTATATTTCTCCATCAGGCTCCGCACAAGATGAATGGCTTCAATAATTAATCGCCTTGGCATGAAACTAGTTCTTGAAAATGGACACATCCTTCCTCACCCTTTTCTCCATCATTCTCGCCCAAACTTTCATGATGTGACTTAGCAACTTAATACCCCCTGTAATTGTTGCAATTCTGGAGATCACTCTTGTTCTTGTAGAGCAAAGTCATTGTACTCCACCTCCATTCATCAGGCATTTTAGCCGTCCTAAAAATGACATTAATTTACTAGTCAGCAGCTCCAAACTTGCCCTGTTTGTGCATTGTCAAAACTCTACTGAAATTTCGTCAGGCCCAGTTGCTCACCCTGGCTTGTCTCACACATAGCACCCTTAACTTCAACCTTAAAACACCTAAGGTATCCAAAATCTCATTGACTCTCCGAGTTCTCTAACTCACCCAACATGACGTCTATGTCCCCTTATTCATTCAAGAGTCTACGAAATTATGCGTGACATCTTCATCTAACGTATGCACCTTCTATTAGCACTTTACTGTCCTAATCTTTGATGCACTTCGCTTGATTCAAGTCTCAAACCTTTCTCTCTCTCGCCTTGTTGAGGCTATGTCCCATAGCTCGACATACAAGCATCCAAAAAGTGCCTTTTTGCTGCTGTAATCGCTAACTTCATGTCCTTTTTCGTCGCCTTATACCTTAATGTGTTCGTCCACCTACCCTCCTTATCTCTACTCTCCACCAACATAGTATGAACAACCTTCTTCACATTCACTTTGCCTTGTACTTCTCCATTCCACCACCAATCCACTCGATGGTCACAAAAGTTGCCCTTTGAAACCACTAACACCTCTCTAGTTGCTTCCTTAATGCAAGTATGCAACTATCAGTCTTATCCCCACATGTTCACATCTCCATCACTCCCCCAAGCCCCCATCACCATTAATTTCTCCCCCATCTTCCCAGCTTGGGCAAGGATCAAGCCACCCTATTTTATTCTTGAATGGTTATATGAAGTCTTCTGCTCCCCTCTCTCTTAATCCCCAAGTCCATCGCCAGGAGTTTATACTGGGTAGTAAGGTTCTTTTATTAAAATCCTTTTGAGATTCTTTTATTAAAATCCTTTTGAGCTTGTAGAGATTAGAGGTAGCTCATTAATTCTTTATAGCTGTAGAAAAATCATTTGAGCTTAAGAGATCCAAGAAGTAGCTTACAAATGTTGTATGAGCTATAAAGAGGAAGAGAAATTTTTTATGGGCACCCTAGTGCATAAAGCTTGCTAAATCTGGGGAAAGGGCTCACCCTAGTTCAGCATTTGTTGCTGCTTCCACTTTTAAAACCAGTGACCTATAGGCCACATTGAAACAACTTTATCGCTTCTCTAGTGCCCCACTTTAAAGAGAAACTTCTTATTAAAAAAAAGGGTAAAAGTCTACTTCTTTGTTTTGTTTTGGGGGGGAGAAAGGCAACACTTAAATGGGTGAAAGTCAACTTCAGCATGTAGGTGATTGGCTTCATTTTGTAAGAAATTGGAAATTTGTGTAGAAGATAAAGACTAGAGCACATAAAATGCAAGATTGTGCAAAAAATTTATATGAATGTTACATGCTTACCCACTTGTGAGTTTGCCTATCTGAGTTTTGGATTCTCGATTTCAAGTTAAGAGTGAAAGAGGAGGGTTCCAGTAAGGTGACAGTCAAGGTAAAATTAATTGGGCATACAACAATAACATACCCATTGTAATCCTACAAATGGGGTCCTAAGAGGGTGACTTACGTGGACTTTATCACTACCTTGTGGATATATAAAGACTTTTTCTGAAAGACCCTTGACTCAAGTGTAGCAAATCCAATTACAAAGAGTAAGGAAAGGGGAAGTAGTGCAGTTCCTTTAACAAAGGGATAAGAATAACAGAATAGTGCGACAATCAAAACACACTAAACAACCGACTATAATATTACAACTATTACAACGACAAACACCTAAACCTTGGAAAGCAAGACAACATTTCACTGGCTACTAATCTTCTACCTCAATACACATCCTACACGCCTTCATTTCTAAGGTAATATCCTCGGTAACTTGGAGTTGAGCCATATCTTGTCTAATAACCTCTCCTCAGTACTTCTTCTGTCTACCTCGATGTCTCTTTGTACCTACTATGACCAACCTCTTGCACCTCCTCATTGGGGCGTCTGCGCATCTCCTCTTTACATGTTCAAACTATCTCAATCTTGCTTTCCTCATCTTGTCTACCACAGAGACTACTCTTACCTTATCCTGAATATCCTCATTCCTAATCTTATCGCTCCTTGTATGCCTACGCATCCACCTCAACATCCTCATGACATGCATCTTTTGAACATGAGAGTTCTTGACTAACCAACACTCCACCTCATATAACAGTCAGTCTAACCACAACTTTATAAAACTTTTAAGTTTTGATAGAACCATTTTTTTTGAGGCTGGTAAATTTAGTCTATAAATATCCACAGGTATACTACGACCAAAAGTGTAGTTCCCCTACAAAAGACTATTACATCTTACTGAAGCTTTGAGCTTAGTCAAATTAATGCCTACAAAACAATCTAGTACATCAAAGATGCCTTCTGTTCTAGCTAAATATCTTGTTTACACCAAAAATAGAAAAAAGCTAAGCAATTCATTCTAATCTTCTGAAGGCTATTCTGCACATTCTCAAAGCTCCTCTTGTTCCTCTCTTTCCAAATTGTCCACCAAATGCATACTGGGACAATCTTCCATCTCTCCTTCTTTGAAGCATTTCCATCCCTATTCCAGCTACTTAGAACTCCTTTGATGGTTCCTGGTTTCACCCACCTAATTCCTTTTAGGCAAATGAACATTCTCCATAGCTGCTCAATCCACTTAGAATGGAAAAAAAGATTGTTATCCGCACAGAGTACTTCTAGAGGCAAATTGATATTCGTTTTTCTTAAGATTTTCATGGGTCAGAACTGCTTCTTTTGACAGCAGTCACAAAAAGCAGTTTACTTAATAGGGCACCTTTGGTCTCCAGATCATCCTCCATGGCCAGTTTGTCTCTTGGTATGCAGTCTTGTTGAGTACCTTATATGCTGAATTTACTGAGAAGAATGTCACTTTGCCAAACCAGTGAGTCCTTCCCCTTAGTAAGATTGCTGAAATTATCTACCGAGTTCTGGAATGCGATTACCTTCTCTATTTTCCAGTTATATAAGTGTCTCCTTAGGAACAACTCCAACCTCAACCACCCCACATTGTGCCCACTGTTGCTGGTTTTTGTTGATATAATATGTAAGTTTCGGTTGCAATTGTTTCATAGGTGTTGCTCCATTCCATTTGTCCTCCCAGAAAGAGGTCTTTTGGCTGTCTCTCACCTTGATCGTGTAGCTGGAATACAACATAGGCCATTGTTTCCTGATTGCTCTCCATGCAGTGCAGTTGTATAGAGTGTTAACCACTTTTTTCATCCATTTGTCCTCCATGCCATACTTTGCTATGATGACCACCTTCCAGAGCATATGATCTTCATTGGCAAATTTCGGCAGTCACTGCAATATGAGGCTTTGGTTTTGCTTCCTCAAGTTCCTTAAATTTCAACAGCCACTTCAATATGACCTTCCTTACTTTTTTAAGCATATGACCTTCTCAAATTTGAAATAAGAATTAGAAGCCCCCCAATCACCACACTGCAGCATTATTGGAGAATGGTCTGATGTTACACTCTGCATGATTGACTATTTTATGTTTCTGAAGCAGCTGTCCAGATCCTCGGAAATAAGGAATCTGTCCAACCTGGCTGCTATATCCTGTCTCTCCTCTTTTTTTCCATGTGTATTTCCCTCCTTTCAACTCTAGGTCCATCAGATCCATTTCTACTATGGACTCTGAGAAGTCTGTCATGGCTGTGTTAATTTTGAGTCAGCTCTTCTCCAATGGGTGCCTAGTGGTATTGAAATCACCACATAGGACCCGACGACTTGAGAAAAGTTTTCTAGCTGTTCCTAACTCTTCCCATGTTTCTTCCGTTTCTACTCTTTCATTCGGAGCTTACACCCCTGTTAAGTGCCAGTCAAGGTTCTGATTCTTACCAGTGAGTCTACAAAAGATAAAGAGTATTCCCCCACACTACTTCCTCTCCGCCCCAGAACCTTCTGTCCCACATGATAACTACCCCCCAAGTCCCACTGGCTTCCAATTGGATATAATCTATCCACTTACTCCCCCAGACATCCTTTATTATTTCAGTGATTTCTCCCTGCAGCTTAGTCTCTTGTAGGCACACTACATCTGCCTTCCGGATCTAAGCATATTTCTGATCAGTCCCCTCTTTCTACCGCAATTTAGTCCCCTCATGTTTCAAGAGATTGTTTTTAGATTCATAAATCTTTTATAGGTAGATACCTATCTTTGCTTCTAGACCCATAACTCCAGAAATTATTAGCTATTTCTATCCTTTTAACTCCGTTACTGATGATGGTCACGCTCCAATAAGAAAGCGGTCGCTATCAGTAATTAACCTAACCGAGGTTAGGGTCGAATCCACAGGGAATACAGGGCTTGAGTATAAGATTTCACTGTTAATCATTCCTAGTATTTATAACTACAATCTCTTGATTGGGGGGGGGTATTGTGATTCAAAGACAACTAAAAATGAACACTAATTACAATTCCAGAAAACACTCAATCTTTGGGGGCAACTTGGGAATTATGTTCCCCATGATTCATTGACTCAATTACCCTAGGTAATATAACTTTGATCGGTAAATTGCATGCAGGATGGTAGCTTAGGTTCTTCCAGCCCTCTTGTGAAAGTGAAGGTTGAATTTCACCATGACGCTTGGTCGGGCACCATGGTGTGCCAACTAACCACTACCTATTGTCCCAATCAACCTCCCTTTGGTCAGGTTTGGTCGATTAGAAGGGAAAACATCAACCAAATCCTGTCATCTACTTCCCTTTTCCTATTCATCACTACCTTGGTTGGGATCACGATAGTATGAGGGTTTAGTGTTGGCCACCACCAAACAACATTAATCATGAAGGAAAATAAACAATACATGCAAAAGCCCAATCATAGACATGCACAAAACCTAGGTCAGCTCAAGTCAACTACCCATGGTTCCCACAACCCGAAGTTGTGGGTGTTTAGCTAGTCATGGCTAAGATAAAACACACAAGAATGCACATAATAGTCATAGTTGACAGTTTCACCGATAACAATGGAGAAGATAAGCACCACAAGTTGCAAACCCACAAGCTTTGTTAATCAACAATGTGTACAAAACAAGATTTGCAATCCCCAAAATGGGTTTCCCAAAGAGAACAATAATCTACTCTAAAAACCTAATAAAAGCTTCAAAATGTAATGGAGAAATGTCTACTATTCGAACCCCCTTTAAAAACCTAACTTAAACTATTTATAGTATTGACAAAATAACCCTGGGAATTGGCATCTGATAAATTTCATAATTACAACTCGTAGATTAGCCTATGGGTCGTAGTCGAGGTCTCGTATCAAGTTCTTGGCATCTTGGACTAAACTGGTACGACCCATAGGTACGAGTCATTACTCAAGCTACGACTCGTATGTTGGTCTCCTAGTCTTGGTCTTCAGCTTTTGGTCCAACATTTTGGCTCTCTGATTCTTGCTACAAGTGCACCTATACGAGTCGTAGTGTGTCTTACGACTCATAGGCTGGGCTCGTAGGGGTGACCTTCACTTGGCAGATTTTTGCTTTTTTGGTCTCTGATTCCTGCTACGACACAACCTACGACTTGTAGCGTGAGCTACAACTCGTAGGAGGACTTGTATGGCCTATGCTTCAGCAAAATCTGCAACTTTTCTTCAAAATCATGCCAACCTAACATTTCTGCAGGATTAACACAAGAACACATCAAAACACTAAAAAGTCGCTTTAAGAACTCACAAAATCCCTTGTTTTAGGCATCAAATGTGCTGCAATTTGACAGCATATCAACTTAGAATTGTTGCTTGTCCTCAAGCGATGACTCAATTTACACAGACAGAGAAATACATAGCAGCTATATCATTGGCATATACAACAACTCATTTGGTTAAGGTACCCAGGTACTATTTTCAAAACAGGGTTGCCAAGTTATTGAGCAAACTAGAACATCATGAAAGACCTGACAATCCAACTTTGACAAGCTAAGGAGCATCAACCCTCCACAATCACCGATATAGTCATATGCTACTCAAGTAGTGCAAATATCCTCACTAGAAAGAAATCCCTTATATTCACTTAAGAACATTCAAAAAGTAGGGACTGAGGAAACATTCTCACTCTCACAACTGAAATTCATGCACAATGACTAACACCATAAGCTTGCCCTTATACTCATTTTTTTTTGGCTTGGTTATAGAGTGGAGTTACATCACTTTAGGGCTTAAAGGCTTATAATATGGGCCCAAGGTGCTTTGGTCCGGTATTTTGGGCAAGTAGTGACTAAAAGCTATCCTTGAATCATGTTTACCAACAATTTTTGCTTTCATAATCCAACCCCTTTTTCATCAATCCCTCCTTGTTCACTTGCTTTGAACTTTTCTCGAGTACTTTCTTTCTCTTTTTCAGCCGTGCCTTGATTTCAAACTCATTTTTGCTACTTTTTCTCAATTAAAGGCACTTTTCATCTTTTCCTTCACTCGGTTCATGCCTTTTTATTTCTTTCTTGATTTCACAACTAACCACCTTATCATTTTTACTTTACCACAATAAGGGCCACCCTCAACTTACGCTTTTAGCTCAGGTGAAGTACACAATATCTATGCCTCAAACTAGGGCCACCAACTGCAGCCACCCTAAACTTAGGCCTTTGGCCTCAATGAAGGTTCACATGTTCAAGGATAGACTAGGGCTAATATCAAGGTATTTCATCAGTCAAGGTTAAGCTAGCAAGGTATCAAGAATGAATGAGTATATGATAAGCTCAAAAATATGGAAAAAGGGATTTTCTCACTTAACTAGTGGGTCATTTTAGGCTAAAAGTGGTTTCACTCAAAGAACAAAGGCCCAAGATTCTTTCCATATCCACCACATCACCAAACCAACTTTAGAGTAACAAGGAAAGTTCTGAGTCCATACAAGATGCATGAACGCAGCAAAATAAGCTCACAACACACATGACAATTGCATCCACAATCAATTATAGACTCACAGGTCATACTTTCATTCTCAACTTACCTTCACAATATCAGAACAAACATTGCCAAATACTCACAAATGTATGAATGCATCAATACTCACAACCTCAAAAATTTTGAGGGTACCCAATTTTTGCAACAAATGTTTAAAGAAAATCTAAGAACTATATATATATATATATATATATATATATATATATATATATGCCAATAGATAACATTACTATGAATTTACCCATTATCTATACTACTTAAACATGCTGGTTCAACAGAAAAATAAACATTCACAAGGAAAAAGAAGCACGGCAAGAAAACCTTGAGATAAAAAATAGGGGAAGTTATGGACTTGAGGCTACTCAGACTTCATCTTAATCCATAACTTCCACCATCCCACCAAAATAAGATACTTTGTCCTCAAAATAACAACACAAAGAAAAAACTAACATACAAAAACATAACACACACACACACACACACACACACACACACACACACACACATATATATATATATATATATATATATATATATATA
>JAPFFP010000080.1:7919187-7950463 GCA_026153255.1 Solanum medicagineum
GTGCCAACTCACCTAATTCGATCTCTCTATCACCTACCTCATTTAAGAGTTTATGGAAGTAAGCTTGCCACCTCAATCCCTTATGATGAACAAATTTCTAATTTGATGCAACAAATGGTCAATTTTCAAAGTGAAATTGATCGACTCTGAAACCTCACCAAATTGTCAATTAGCTTGAACACACCAATTCCTGAGCGCGAAACGAATTCAACCATCTCACCATCTTTTCCACCTGTTGAAATTTCTCCACCAAATCCTTCTCTTCATAAAACCAATCCAACTGCTTCTAAACATATTACCAACCTCTAACAACTCAATTTTCCATGAAATAACTTGCAACAAACCAATCTGTTACCCTCCACTACACTTACCCTAACTTCATTTACCCAAACTCCACTTACCCAAACCACCTCATTTACCCAAACTTCCCCTGCCCAAACCAACCCACTCATACAAACTACCTCACTCACTCAAAAGTACCAAGCTACCCAACACAAATCGATGGCACATATTGCAATTTCTAACACTCAATATGTGCCACAAGTATTTGTAGTGGAAGCTCAACCTTTTGTTGCCCAAATGCCAACCCTGCATGAAGTCGATCCATATGAGGAAATGGGAAGAGAAACAAAGTCAAGAACAGATGAAAATGTAGCAAGAGAAATTTGTAATTTGAAGGAAGCATTCTAAAATATCCAAGTCCATAAGGGACATGAAGGGCTTGAATATGAGGATTTGTGCGTTCATCCTTATGTTGAGTTGCCTGTATGATACAAGATACCAAAATTTGATGTGTTTGATGGGAAAGGAAATCCTCGAGCTTATTTAAGGTCGTATTATGACAAGCTCATTGGAGTTGGGAAAGATAAAACTATTAGAATGAAGTTGTTTATAAGGAATTTGATAGGAGAAGCCCTTGATTGGTACACAAGTCAAGATCTATAGAAATGGCGAAGTTGGGGTGTGATGCTGCAAGAGTTCATGGATAGGTTTAAGTTTAGCACCAAGGCTATCCCAGATAGGTTTCATTTGATTGAATTTAGAAAGAAGTCAATGGATTCTTTCAGGGAATACTCTATGCGATGGACAGCAGACGCTTTAAGAGTTCAGCCTGCGATGACAGAAAGTGAAATGACTTCTCTTTTTATACAATCTCAAAAGGATGCAACGTACTATGAGAAGATGATCAGTTTGGTGGGACAAAAATTCTTTGAGGTTGTCAGAATGAGAGGATTTATTGAAGAGGGCATTAAAACGGGAAGAATTACTAACTTGGCAGCCCTGCAAGCAATAGGTAAGGCAATTCAGTCAGATTCAATCGGAGGAGCTCTTAAGAAGAAGAAGGACGGTGAGTCTGTTTTCATGACCATCCAGGAATTTAGGTCAAACCAAATGTTAACCTACAAAAATCCACTACCACAATCCTCATGCGATAGTCAGTACACCCAAATTCCTCAGCCTTATTACTAACCTTCACCCGCCCCTTATCTAGTCTATGCTACCCAACAAACATAGTATCCACCCCGAGCACCCACTTATCCAAATACACCATAATATCAACCCATCCATATATCTCAGCCCTATTATCCACCACAAAGCCGTCCATCAAATGCACCCAAGGCCCGCCCAAACTTCAAACAAAAAAACAAACCAAAACCTATACCCCTCTAGCTGAACCTTTGTCACAATTATATGAAAGGTTGAGAGTCGCATGAGTACTGCAACCTATCCAAGGATGCATCCCAATCCCCTTGCACGATGGTATGATGATACTAAACACTATGCTTATCATTCCGGAGTTGCTGGACATGATACCGAAAGTTGCCTTACTCTCAAAGTTAAAATTGTGGCACTAATCAAAGAAGGAGTCATTCAGCTCAAAGGTGCTACCCCTAATGTAAACAACAATCCTCTACCAAAACATGGAAATGTGAACATGATCACCTTTGAAAAAGAATGCAATTTGGAAAGGACCATTGTATCTATAAAAAAGGAGGAGAATGTTGCGACATCAGCTTTTATTGCTCTCATAACCACAGTACAAATATGAGTGCCAATTAAGGTGGAAATTCTTGTTCCCATGCCTCATATCACCATCTCGGTTGCTCAACCACCTTCTTTTGACACTAAAGTGGTTCCTTGGAATTACTCGACCGATGCAAAGGAGAAAATCATTGGAGACTGCTGCAGCTGGAATGACAAGATCTGGGCGTGTCTATGCCCCTAAAGAAGTTGCACGAGGAGGACCGGTTAAGGAAAATAACCAGAAAATGGTACTTATATAGGCCAAAGTAGAGCATTTTTAGAGGAAAATACCAACCAAGGAATATTCTGTTGTTGAACAGTTGAAGAAAATTCCCACCTAAGTTTCTCTGATGTCATTATTGATGAGTTCAGCAACTCATAGGAGTTCTTTAGTAAAAATTCTGAGTGAAGCTTATGTTCCAGCCGAGACAACGAGCGAGAGTTTTTCAGCCATGGTAGGACAAGTTTTGGAAGCTAATAAAGTTTTCTTTTATGATGATGAACTTCCACTTGAAGTCTTGGGGCATAACAAAGCTTTGAATATCACCATTATATGCAAAGACAAGTTTATTTCTAGAGTTTTGATTGATAATGGTTCTAATGTTAACATATGTCCCTTCGTCACACTTCGAGCTTTGGGGAGTGATATTGAAAAAATTTGAGAAAGCGATGTGAGGGTTAGAGGTTTTGATGGGGCTCAAAGGGGAGTCATTAGAGAAATTGATTAGCCATTACAAATTGGACCCAAGGAGTTTATGGTGGAATTCTAAGTGTTGGACATATCTGCTAGTTACAATTTATTGCTTAGAAGGCCATGGATCCACATGGCCGATGCAGTCCCTTATACTCTACACTAGATGTTGAAATTTGTCTAGAATCATCAAGAAATTATTATTCACACAGAGAAGGTAGTAATTCAATATATCTTGACAACTCAATCCCGTGATTGAGAACTTAGAAGAGCCGGATGGATCTGTATTCCATACTATGGAGATTATGTGTTCTACTCAAGTTGAAAGGGAAAAATTGTCACGTGTGTTTGTGATGGTAGCTTGGGAACTACTGAAGAATGGTTTTATGCTCGGTCGAGGTGTTGGAGTGAATTTGGATGGAATAGTAGAACCCATTCAACTGCTTGATCAGAAACACACCTTTGGTCTAGGGTATAAGCCTACTCCAGAAGAAGCTTCGATGGTTAATCCCAAAAGAACAAGTGATAGTCCTTTACCACAACTAATACCACCTTTGAATCAGTTATTTTTCAAGGCGTTTGTTGCAAAAGGATCAGAAGGAGCTGCTGAAGATAACCTCGTGGAAGGACTCAAACACCTATTCATTGAAGAAGAAGAATGAAATATGAATTGGGAAGATTGCGCCAAGACCCCTACCATATGGAGCGTTATGCTTGGAGATGCTTTGAACAATTGGACTTATAGCCCGTCCTCGACTCTTCAGGAATCTTGGAAGATGATTGTATTAGAATCTAAACAACATGATTCAAAATCGAGGCTTGGATCATGTTTATGAACTTAGTGTGTTTTGCCTCCATTTTTGAAAGCTCAAACGTCAAATATAAACTATGTTTTGCTTTAAATTTTAAACTACTTTTTTGTTTCAAATTTTGTCCTTAAAGTCATTAAGCTTGTTTTATTCTTCTTCTCTCTTTCAGCGAGCAAACTATTAAAAGTGCCAATATTGAGAATGTGACATGTTTTGAAATGAGTGAACGAACCTCAAGTAGTGAAAAAGTTTTTGCAGAATATGAAGATGTGCAACCTGAAGAGTTGACTAAAGAGTTTGAACATTTTGAGAACAATGAAAAGCCAAATTTGGATGAAACTTAGACAATAAATTTGGGAGATTCAGAAGTGGAAAGAGAAACAAGAATCAGCGTCCATTTGACTCCAACTCAAAGAAAAGAGCTCATCTATCTGTTGAGACAATACATGGATGTGTTTGCATGGTCTTATGATGATATGTAGAGGCTAATCACGGACATTGTTTCACACAAGTTATCGACCTATCCATCTTGCCCCCCAATAAAGAAAAAGCCAAGAAATATCAAGTCGGATCTGAGTCTAAAAGTTAAGGAAGAAGTCTCCAAGCAATTTGATGCGAACGTCATTCGAGTCACGAAGTATCCCACTTGGTTAGCCAACATAGTGCTAGTGCCGAAGAAAGACAGAAAAATCAATGTGTAGGTTATCGAGATCTCAACAAAGCCAGCCCAAAGGATGATTTCCCTCTTCCAAATATTCACATACTCATTGATAATTGTGCGAAGCATGAGTTGCAGTCATTTGTTGACTGCTTTGCAGGCTACCACCAGATTCTCATGGATGAAGGAGATATAGAGAAAACAACATTCATCACACCTTGGGGGGTGTATTGTTATCGGGTAATGCCTTTTGGACTCAAAAATGCAGGGGTGACATATATGAGAGCTATGAAGACTACCAGTTTTCATGACATGATTCATAAGGAGATTGAACTCTATGTGGGTGATGTCATTATCAAGTCACAGAAGAGCTCAGATCACATAGCAAATTTGAAGAAATTCTTCGACAAGTTAAGGAGATATAATCTGAAATTGAATCCTATAAAGTGCACATTTGGTGTCCCTGCCGGAAAATTGTTAGGTTTCATTATGAGTAGAAAGGGAATAGAATTGGATCCTTCAAAGATAAAGGTTATTCAAGACTTTCCTCCTCCAAAAAGTCGAAAGGATGTAATGATTTTTCTTGGTCGCCTTAATTACATCAGTCGATTTATTGCACAATCAACTGTAATTTGTGAGCCGATCTTCAATTTGCTAAAGAAAGATGTTGTTACCAAATGGACAGAAGATTGTCGGCAAGCTTTTGATAGAATTAAGGAGTATTTGTCCAGTTCGCCTATTTTGGTGCCTCCAGAGCTTGGAAGACCATTGTTGCTATATTTATCTGTGTCAGACAATGAATTTGGACACGTGCTGGGACAACATGATGAAATCGGGAGGAAGGAGCAGACCATATATTACTTGAGCAAAAAGTTTACACCTTACGAAACTCAGTACACTTTATTAGAACGCACTTGTTGTGCCTTGACTTGGGTCGCACAAAAGTTAAGACATTACTTATGTGCATATACCACTTTTCTCATCTCAAGGATAGACCCGCTCAAGTATATCTTTCAAAAGCCCATGCCTACTGGAAAGCAGGCCAAGTGGTAGATTTTGCTAAGTGAATTTGACATTGTCTATGTCACTCAAAAGGCCATCAAGGGACAAGCACTGGCTGATCATCTTGCTAAATATCCTATGGATGAAGAATATAAGCCTCTTAAAACTTATTTCCTGGATGAAGAGGTTTTATTTATCGGAGAAGATATTTCGGACAGATATCCAGGGTGGAGAATGTTTTTCGACGGTGCTACAAACTCTAAAGGAGTTGGTGCTGGAGCAGTGCTGGTCTTAGAAGCAGTTCAACACAATCCAATCTCAGTAAAGTTCAAGTTTTTGTGCACTAACAACATGACAGAATATGAGGCTTGTATTCTTGGACTATAAGAATGGCTATTGATATGAACGTACAAGAACTGTTGGTCATAGGTGACTCAGATTTATTGATTCACCAAGTACAAGGAGAATGAAGCACTAAGAATGTGAAGATACTCCCGTATTTGCAATGCATGAAGGAACTGTGCAAGAAATTTGTTAAGATAGAATTCAGGCATATTCCTAGAGCTCAAAATGAATTTGCAGATGCTTTGGCAACCTTGGCTTCTATGATTCGACATCCAGACAAGAATTACATAGATTCGATCAAGATCAATGTTCAAGATTAGCCAGCCTATTGTTTTCATGTAGATGAAGAATCAGATAGAGAACCTTGGTACTATGACATCAAAAGGTATCTCAAAGAAGGAGAATATCCAAACGGCATAAGCAGTATTCAAAAAAGAACACTTCGGAGACTCGCAAATCATTTTTTTCTAAGTGGATAAATCCTATATAGGAGGACTCCAGATTTGGGATTCTAAGATGTGTTGACTGTCAAGAGGCGAGCAAGTTGATCGAAGAAGTACATGGGGCTACATGTGGGCCACATAAATGGTTTTACTTTGGCAAAGAAGATTCTGCAAGCGGGCTATTTTTGGATGACCATGGAAATAGACTGCATTTGTTTTGTGAGGAAATGTCATCAATGTCAGATTCATGGTGATTTGATTCGATTCCACCAAATGAGCTCAATGTGATGAGTTCTCCCTAGCAAATCACAGCTTGGGGCATGGATGTCATTGGTCTTATTGAACCAGCTGCGTCAAATGGACATAGGTTCATTTTGGTAGCTCTTGATTACATCACAAAATGGGTGGAAGCATCTTCATACAAATCTGTGACGAAGAACGTGGTGGCAAATTTTGTTTGCAATAACATTATTTGCAGATTTGGAATTCCTCAATCAATTATAATAGACAATAAAGCTAATTTGAATAGTGGATTGATGCGAGAAATCTGAGAAGTTTAAAATTACTCACCGCAATTCCACTCCTTACTGGCCTCAGATGTATGGAGCAGTCGAAGCAGCCAACAAAAACATCAAGAGAATATTGAGAAAGATGATTGATAATTACAAGCATTTGCACGAGAATTTGCCGTTTCCGCTCCTTGGTTACCGTACCACCATCAGGACTTCAACTGGAGCAACGCCCTATCTTTTGGTTTATGGAACTGAAGTAGTACTACAAATGGAGATTGAGATTCCATCTTTAAAGATTATCCATGAAGCTGAGTTGAGCGAGGTTGAATGGATACGAAGTCAATATGAACAATTAATGCTCATTGATGAAAAGAGAATGAATGCAGTTTGTCACGAACAGCTATATTAATAGAAAATGGCCAAAGCTTTCAACAAAAAGGTAAGAATTGAGGTAGTTTAAACCAGGACAATTGCTATTGAAGCGAATATTCCCATACCAAGATGAAGCTAAAGGGAAGTTTGCACACAACTGGCAAGAGTCTTATATGGTTCATCGAGTACTAACTGGAGGAGCATTAATTTTAGCATAAATGGATAGTGAAATATGGCCAAAATCTATCAATACAGATGCGGTTAAGAGATATTATGTCTAGAAGTTTTTATCTTATTTTTATGTAATGTTATTTGTTATGTATGGAAAACTACGTTCCGACCTAATTCCGTTGGCGAGATACATAGGAAACCCATATCGGGTCTGGTCTTTGGTAATACTTTTGTAAACAAATTCCATTTATGTGTAATTTGAACTACGTTTTTACCTGATTCCCTTGGTTAGATATGTAGGCGGCCCACATCGGCTTTGATCACTTCATTAGAAATTTTTTCTGTCCCCTTTTATTCTTATGTAAGGAACTACGTATGGCCTGATTCCTTCCGAATACGTAGGCAACCCGCGGAGGGTTTGTCCCTTTCTTTTTAGCTTTTTAGGAAATGTATTCAACTAGGTAGTCAGCTTGATCTCATCGCATTGGATGCTAGTATCTCTCTTTCAGCAGAACTAGGACAATTTTGGGGGTGTTATAGCAAGAAGACGTCATGTGAATTGAAAGGGTGTATAGTCAACCAGAAGAAAATTCCAGAAAAGGATGTTCGATATGTTTCACGACATGTCACAATCCAAAGTTCTGCAAAAATTCTTTTTTGCTTCAGCCCTTTATTTATATATTTTATAGTATTTCTAAGTATATAATTTTTTTTCTTTTTCAATCTTATTATTCATCATTGGAGATTAAGAATAGACGGAGACTACATGTCCAAACAAAGCTTGAAGAAAGAAGCTTGAAGATCTAGAGCTCCAAAGTCAATACAAATCAACCTCCCCCAAAACTTATAATTTTTCTTTGAGCGCAGGCTTGTCAGAATTAGTAGAAAATAAGAATTCGTTGATGTTTACAGCCTTGAAAGGACCATACGTCGATCAATTTGCATTACTTACAAAACTATCACCTGCTTTACATAGATGCTTTTGACTATTTCTTTTTAGATATCTCTTAAGGCATTTACTTTCAATTTTTTTAAAATGCACTGCATGAATGCTTTCAAATAGTTAACTGCACTGAACAACTGTTTTACAACGTGTATATATACACTGTACAAATGCTTTCAAATATTTTAATTGCATTGCAAATGTATTTTTCAACATATGCAAATGCACAACATAAATGCCTTAAATATATTCAAATACACTGCATAAATGGTTTCAAATATTTTTAACCGCATTACACAAGTGCTCTCCAAAATATGCAAATACATTGTATGAATGCTTTAAATATGATCAAATGCACACAAATACTTTCAAATATTTTAACTGCATTGCATAATTGTCTTCCAACATAGTCAAATGCACTGCACAAATGCTTTTAAATTCTGCATTTCACATGGCTTTCGTTTGCTTTGCACTGCACAAATGCTTAAATTACTTTTCTATCGCTGCACTAATACTTTCAAATTTATTTGAACAAACGCTTGCCAAAATGCATTATCTTTTTCAAGATGTCATTTTCATGAATCATGGGCTCGAGAACCTCATTTTTGCAAATCATTGACTTAAAAGTCACATCATTATAAATCTTTAAGCTGAAAGCTTCATCTTCATAAGTCATTTGTTTTAAGGTCTCATTTCATTAATCATCACTGAAAAGCATTATCCTCATCAATCATTGACCTCAAAACCTATTTTTCATAAGTTTATTTTTTATTTCTTATCTCACTAAATTATTTATGCTCGCAAAGCTACAACTTTATAAATTCATGCCTAAAAGGGTCATTGCATCTTCAATTGCTGAGAGGGTCATTGCATTTCCAATTGTCGAGAGGGTCATTTTATTTTCAAGTCGTCAAGAGGGTCATTTCATCAATCATTGCCGAGAGGGCCATCATCATGATGCATCGTATCGACTCATTATCCATAACGTTGAAATGAAGAATATGTGTCGAACATGGTAAAAGATATTATCCTTATATTTAAGTTATCGTTTTCACTAACAATTTTTGTCTTAGTTCTATCGAGAACATCCGAAAGGATGAATTCTCAAACAAACCACAGGCGTGGACGTCATCAAATAGGATATGGTACAACATGGAATTTTTCCTTAGCAGCAAACTGGGATATATTCTGAAGAGGAATGTCAAACTCTTTGGACACGTGCTAAGAAGTGACTCCCACCATGGTCCAACCGCACCCCTGTCAGAAGGCATGTGGGTATTTCTTTGAGCCTGTTAGTTTTCTGCTTCGCATTCTGGTGATTTCAACTCTCACCAGAAGCAATCTTTTCAATCAGAGTTACAATGTACCAAGAGTTTTTGAAAACTATGTCAATGTAAGTTCTTAATCATGGGTGTAAAGCGCGCCACATTTATGGTTAAGAGGTTGCAAGCCTATTTTTCATAATTCGATTTGTTTGTCAGTCGTCTTGAACCAGAGGTTATCTCAGAATAAGAGATTTCCTCTTCAACCAATGGAGTCGAACTACAAGCAGCCTGAATTCCTAAGTTCAAGGATATATAAGCGGGCTCAATTTTGAAAACTCTGTTGTATTCTAACATTTGCTCTTAAAATCTCATTCTCAAGCATTCTAATTTCTCCATAATTCGAAATTAGGATAGCTTTTGAATTCTTTCAAAATCGTGCGTAAAATCAAGCGTTTTGAACTACAAGTGGCCTGAATTCTCATGTACTGAGATATGTAGGAAGCCCAAAACCAGGGTCTGGCCATGATTTCTCAAAGTCCGTACCAAGAGCTTTTCAGAAGATGAAAATATGGTTGGCTAAAAATTGGATTATTAAAGTTTCTTTGTTCATAATCTCTTTCATTGATCATATCCAAAGAAATGGACAGTTGTGGACATCCAATTTTTACCCTCCACGGTATAAGTTAATCATCGAGCTTTTAATTTTAACAATTTGAAATAACTAGCTTTCAAAACTGCAAAAAAATATTTTCTCAAATAAATTTTATTTTTTTATTTTAGGAATTACTATTTGTAATTAATTTAATTATTTCAGATCATCAATATTATAAAGATCTTCAATTAATTTGTATTAGTTCGCCTTGTAATCAAATTAGTTAGTCGAAATCGATTTGATTACGTTTAGTCAGTCACAATTGCAATTGACGTAGCTATTTTCTTAAGATTGAATCACGTCCTTTTGAACCCATTTTCAGCTATTATTTTTTCAATTTCAGAACAAGTGTCCAGCCCAATTTCATCTAAACTCGGCCCAACCCTCTATTTTCAGCAATATACAAACAACATCCATGTACATACCTACACCTAAATAAAACTCATGCACCCCTTTTCTTTGTTTTCCTCGTTCCCAGACGCCTACGCGTCTTCTTCCCCAAAATGACAAAGCTTCAGCGAAGCGACAAAGCTCTAGTGAACCAGTCCCAAATTGATGCAAACCAGCCCAGCTTTCCAGTCAACCCTGCAACGCTGCGACCAACAGCACAAAACGACAGCGACGACCAGCGAAGAAAGCTGCATAAAGCAGCAATCCAACGTCAAAATCTCAGCTTTCAAGAATTTGAATTTGGTTTAGGAATTTTCCCCAATTCCCATACTGCTTCCCCCCTCCAATTTCTATCCTAATGTCTTCCCATAAGTAGCCCTCTCATTCATCCATTTAGGGGGGAGTGAAAAAAAAATTGAGGGCAAGAACAGTGTTCTCGCTAAAACAAACCCACAAAGGTTTAACCTCAACTTTCGGCTTCTTTTCGTTTCGTTGGAGTTCACTTTGGCGGTGGAAAGCCTTCTAGTTCGTCTCGTTCCACTTCGCTGCTGGCAAAGAGGCAATCCCTAATCCTTACCCATGTTCTTCCATCTCATTATCCGTATGAAGAAGCTTGGGTCTGTGTTTGGTTGGTTCGTTGATAATTTACTTAACATTGATGCCTTCTAGTTGCTTCCTGATTCATTTTGTATGTGTTCCTGATGTCATTTCAAGTTGAGTATGAGAGACTTAATATAGTTGGCCTATCGATTTTGAGTCTGAACACATACCTGTGTATGTGGTTCGCATATGATAGATAAATCAGGTTTTAGCTTTATAGAAGCCCATATCCTTCATTATTTCCTCTTATTTTAGCTTGTCGTTGTGTTCATTTCTTCCTGTCGTTACCTGGTAGCTGTTAAAGTTCAAGTCTTTTGGTCGCAAATCATCATATTGAGTTCATGAATGTTCAAATTCCAGATTTGCTTGCGCTATTATCTGTACGTTTACTCTCTTTTTTAAAGCCTTTCTTCTGAAATTTCCTAATCTGTTTAAGAGCATTGACCAGCTTAGTTACACTGTGGTCTGGAAGTTCCCCTTCCTGGAGTTTTGCTTTCATTTATGTGAAGTGGAAGTTAAGTTTTCTTGTTGGAAGTCTGCTACTACGTGAAAGTGCATTAAGGTTAATGTGAAAAGTTTCCTGAGTCCTGACTTTGTGATACTTATTTCTTAGTTATTATATTTATCTCATTATCCAGTCTTGTGTTTGTTGGTTAGAGATTTAGAATTGGAACTTGTTGAACAATGTTCCTTCGTTACATACTGGTCCACCATTTCTTCACTGGTTTTGAATCTTCCGTAGTTTGTTTTGCTTAAATATATGCCTTTCATGTTATATTTTATTACTCTAGACTAGATAAATGTCTATTGACAAAAGGATTCATTTTAGTCAAATTATGACTCAGTTAGTCTCTTAGTTGTGTGCTAATTTACTGCTCTTTTTCGATTGCATGGGAAGTTAGTCGCTGTACATTTTTGATGGCCCATGGAGGCCCAAATCCCATTCTAGACAGCCTTGGGTGCATTCAGCTAATGGGGCTGGATACAGTCCGCTTTGGAAGCAATAGCATAAGAGTATGCGCTAGTATACCAGATGTAGAAAAGGGACATAGGCCAAACCTCCTTCAGCAACGGTAGCAAGAATTTCAAATGGGCCAGGCAGGTCCAGACTTTAGCAAATTAGGACAGGAGAAGATTTGGGCCTGCCAAAGCCCAATTCTTTTTTTTTTGGAAAATTTATAGAAATCTTGTATTATATTTAAATATTTTCAAATATTCCCTACCTTTTTTACAAATTACTAAAATTCCTTTTTCGCTACTTTCCTTCCACACTTCCGATAACTCTTTCCCAAAAAAAACCCTGTTTTTTTGACGAGAATCAAGCCAAACTGACTCAAAATCAAAAGGTAGGTTAACTTATCTTCTCCATTCCAATTTAATATGGTTTTCTAAATCACAAATGAGAGCTAGAAACATTCTTGTTTAAAGAACTAGTTGTCAATGTTGGATCAGGTTATTTTCTGACAGGGGATATTGTTTTAGATGTATTTGTTGTGCTTCTTTGGGGATGTATTGGTGATGTTCCTCTCTTCTCCTTCCCTGCAGGAGTTATGTCCCTTGATCTTGTTTCTTCTGCTTTTCTTTTGCTTCAAATCCTATATCCATTTTGAACTTGAACTTGAACTTGAAGTTCAAAGTTCACCTCAGACGACCCTCTTCAAGTTCAAAATCACCTTGATCTAAAAATCTCAAAAAAAAATTGAAGAAGAAAGCTCAGATATGGTGATTCATGGGATATAAAATTGAGTCATATATGGTGCTGATTCATTGAGACTATATGAGTTATTTTATTAGGAAAATATAGTGATTCATGTGTATAGTATGTATCTTGTATGGTGATTCATTTTAAAACTATGAGTTGTTCATAACTTTTTATGGTGATTCATTTATATATAAAATCGAGAGTATGTATCTTGTATGGTGATTCATTTCAAAACTATGAGTTGCTCATAACTTTTTATGGTGATTCATTAAATATGGTGATTCATTTATATATAAAACCGAGTCATATATATTGTTGATTCACTGAAATTGTATGGATTGAATACAGTGATTCATTGAGACACTTTTTCTAGTTGTTATAGGTTGATGATTCATTAGGTGCATCATACAAAGATGATACACCAATGAATCATATTAATGGGTTGATTCATTGAGACAATGGATCATACAATATGATTCATTGCAATAAAACAATTTAACACATGGTTGATTCACCGCATTAGATATTGATTATAATGAATCATGACTTATGAATCATATATGGCGCAGTGTATCCGTAAAAATGGACAGTGTATCCGCATCTTTGATGTTTTATGGGATTTTTGTAATTATGAAAAAACTGGGGATAAATTGAAATTTCTTTTCCTCAATCCGGGATTTCTATAAGTTATACTTTTTTTTTCATATGTTATATACATTTGCTTATGTTATTTGTTGCTTGTTTAACACTAACATTTTATTAGTTTTTGTTTAATTTAATTAAATTCCCCAACATGTCAAAACCATTTATGTTACTTTTCATTGTTTTATAATTATTTTCGAAATGGTAATTTACTTTAAATTTTTAATTATTATTAAATGCTTATGGAATTTTATTTGTCTAAATTAATTAAGTCTAAAAAAAATAATTTTCGGCATTTGGTTTAATTAGTCAAAGAATGTCGGTGAGTTTCTTTTTTAGAATTTGCAAATATGTTTTTTCTTTTAATCCTTTAAATCAAAATTTTAAAGTTAGTCAAAATTTCCTAATCATTGGATAATCGCGTGTTAGGTGCCATTTCGAGTGCGTAAAACCTTCTCGAAATGGAAATGTGAACCTGAACTTTTTATTTGGATTTTAACAGGATTTTTTCTGTTTAAGTCTTTTTAAAATGATTTAATGGTTTCCTAATTATTCTTAAAATTAGATGACGACTCTAAAATTCTGAAAATTTGGTTTATACTTAAATCAATGAAGTAATAAATTGAATTTTCGAAATACAAAGTCATTTTTTCCAAATAACAATTAAGGTTGGAAGTTTTGGGTCATTACAACAAAAAGAGGATTTAGTGGCAATTGAAAATTATATTAGCAGTCATAATATTGGCTGTTATAGCCTTTGCCAGCCAATGAATTTTGGCCGCTGTATCGAGGGTCGGCAAAGGCTTTTGTGGCCATTATGGCAAATGCTGGTAAAGCTAATTGCCGCTAATACTCGCTTGATTTTACGGCAATTGGTTGCGGCAATTAAGATTGTTGCTAAATCCAATTCAAGGTAGTTAGACGTGTTCGTAGAGTGTCCATATTTATAGCAGGCATGTTCAATTAAATTGCCGCTAAAACAAATTTATTTTAGAGGCAATTGATTATGACAATTAAAATGACTGCAATACAAAGTCCAAACAGTTAGTTATGCTCCTGCAGCGTCCATTTTTATAGCTGGTAAATTAAACTAAATTGCTGCTAAAATGCATTAGTTTTAGCTGCAATTATGATAGTTGTTAAATCAGATTTGAAATGTCTAATTATGTTCTTGTAGTGTCCATTTCTATAGCAGGTAACTTCAATAAATTTGACGTTAAAAATTCATATTTTTAAAGACAATATTTTGGTGCAATTACAAGCGCTAGAATATCCTTGCGAAAGCATGTAATTTCTCCTATTTAGTTTCCTATTTAGCTTCCAATTTTTTGGCTTCCATGAATTCCATTCAAACCAGCAATAACACCAGCATCCTTGGTAGCTTGACGTTGGGAATCATTAAAGTAGGCTGGCATGATAACCACAACATTCTTGACAGTGGAACCAAGGAAAGTTTCCGCAATCTCCCTTATCTTAATGAGCACCATAGAAGAGATTTCCTAAGAAGCAAACTGCTTCTCTTCACCTTTGTAGTTAACAACAATCATTAGCTTATCACCAGGTCCAGCAACGACCTTAAATGGCCAATGCATGATGTCACTTTGCACTGTGGCATTAACAGTATGGTTCTCCATAAAGAGAATATACTTTGGGAATTTGTTGAACCAGCGTTGCAAGAAAACTACAATGTCGCTGGCTAAAAAACATAAAGAAAAAACACGAAAGTGGAACAACTTTAGGCTGTATGTAAAAAATATAAAACAATTAATAGTTAAGCTTCAATCAGTAGGATTCCAGATTCTCATCAAACATGTTGCTTTTCCTTTACACCATAAAAGAATAGCTATTTACTACTCTACTCAGTATTTAAATAGTGATGGGGATCACATGGTCATTATATAGAATGAATACTAAAACAGCACAAGAAATGATCGAACTTTTGGATCTGAACTTTATGTCTGAGTAAGAAAATTCAAACATGAAATCCATGCTTATGCAGTGAACAGATGAAACTATGGTCATCATTAACTAAAACTGTTTCTCTGTGTTTCAATTTATATGCCTTAGTTACTATTTGGACTGTCAGATGATTTTTGTAACCATATTTAACGGTAACTCTCACATAGTTTCTAATATTTAAGTTTCCAAACATTTGATAGTTTGAGCCTGGTGCTCCAAATGAAGACAAACAAATTGAAACAAAGTTAGTACCTATTATCTCATCATTAACTGTCTCATAGAAATATGTTTGAGCTGAATAAGAGAAGCCAATCCCAACTGGAGACTCCAAGTATAACATATTTGCCTCTGCATATTCAAGAAAGAATCAATTTTTAATTTTTGCTGCTGCCTGAAGATACCAAAATAATTTACAGAGGAAAAATGACAAAATTCCACCTTTATTCCAACTGTGTTCATTCCTAAAAAGAAGAAGTCCTCTTGGTCTGAATGGACCATTCTCAGAGAATGCACCTACTCCCACAACAGAACAACCAGGTCCTACAGAAACATTGAAGTTCAAAACTTTTTCAAGAAGCCACATGAGAAATTTTGTATAAATAATCCTTACAACAACAACATACTCAATGAAATCTCACAAGTGTGGTTTGGGCAGGTAAAATATACGCAGTTGTTACCACTACCTCATAGAGATGAGAGGCTGTTTCCAGGACACCCTCTTCTTAAAAATGTCCGATACACAGAATATACTAGATATGAAAAAAAAAAGAGAAAGAAAGAAAGAAAGAAAAAGGAGATTTCTAGATTGTCCTTGTTTGAGATTGAGGAGAGGATTAGTAACAGTAGCTGTCATAGTTGAAGCCAGATTGTGCAAAGTGGCAGAGAGATAATGGATATGCAGAGCATTACAGCCAAAAAGATAGATTCTCCAACTTCGCCATGCATAGAATAAAAGCCATACATGTAAATGCAAGAACAAAAAGACAATTCAGTAAAAAAGACAAGTATCTTTAGAAGAGTTCCTACAAACAAGACCAGACCGGAAAAAACCATACACAACAAAGTAGGAAGCCATCTATTGTATCAGTTTGATTAACAACTAAAAAGGGGACCAAACTTAATAATGTTACAAGAAATCTTTGAAGAAGCTCAATTCTTACTTGGAGCCATCATATCTTCTTTTTCTTCCCCAAGAAAATGAGCAAAAGAGATAAGATGTAGAAACCAGATTGTGTAAATGAGAACAGTAAAAATGATAATGCAGAGACCAATACGGCAAAAAGATAGATTCTTTATCTCCACCGGATATAGTCATTAATGAAAATGCTTCTAAGAACAAGAAGATATAATTCATTTTTTAAAAAAAGCAAGCAACTTTATAATATTTCCTGCAATAGATCACACAACAAAGTTGGAAAAATACCCATCAAATCATTTTGATTCTAGAGCCCAAAAAAGGAGACACCTACCTATCAGCAACAAGAAGAAAAAAAAACTCACTTGCGCCAAATCCCAGGAGCCAAAAAAGGCGACACCTACCTGTCTTATCTCTGAACTTATATGGTTCTGATGTCTTGCCTGTACCTGCACAAAAAATTAGTATAAGCCCCACAAGCAAGAACAGCACCATATTGCATCACTGAGTTAACAAAAGCTTCATGATCAATTTGTAACTCCGACATGGACAAGCCTGTAAATTTTCTGTTTCTGATCATTACCAGGTACTCTTATGTGGACAACTGAGCCAGTGACTCTGTCATGGAACTTCTCCAGATCTTCAGCAAGTTTTTCCATCAAATGGTTCAACATGTTCACTTAACTACTGCCTCTCTTGTTCGTTTCAGGTTCCTGAAAGTTTGAGGCCCCATATCAGCTGTTGGAACCCCAAATTTTCAATCCGTAGTTTCTCTGAAAACGAAATTGTAGTTATGTACATGTTGAAAACTTATGAAGATACGCCATGGATGTGGCTTCTGAGCTGCTCATTGATGCAAAGATGATGCAAGAAAAAAGTATTGCAAGATTAACGTTGTTCATTGACCAGGGAAAACATTGGTGTGTTATTGGAAACAAGCAAGTGCTTTCTCCACCAGTTAGGCCATTGGTATTTCTGGGTAGAGTTGACTTGGACTCCCTTCTGATGGCTTTAGAGAAGAAGGGGCTGAAAGTAACTGCACAGCATGCCCAGAGTACTGACAGAACAGAAAATATTTCAATTATGTACATCTCGGAGCCCAATGAAGCCTTGATAGAGGTTACATCAACTCAAACCACGATAAGCGTTGGTGATGAGACTACAGCTTCACTGGTTTCTGAGGCATTCGTAGCACTTTAGTTTGTTTCTGATTAAAGATGGCCCTTGTATATGCCTATGGCCATGGTTTATGAGAAAATGATTCATTTAATTGGAAATGGAGGTTGCGAGTTGTGCAGCACTGGCCACCTCTTCTCTAATGTTAGTTTTGGAGACGTGTGTTGCACGTCTATCCCATATAAGTAGTACATATGCTGCTGAAATTAACTTGTAAAAAAAAGAAGTAGAAGAATTCAGCACTAATTAAGCCAACAAAATCCATGAATTCAACTTGAATCTTTACTAAAAAGAAGGAGAGCGATTCAATAAGCTGAAATTAACTTGTAAACAAAAGAAGCAAAGAAGAATTTAGACATAACTGCACAAGCCAACAAATTTCATGATTTTAACTTGAATCTTTACTAAAAAGAATGAAACTAAACGAAGGAAAATAGAACACAAAGAAGAAGAAATTGGAGCAACGTAACATACTATTCAGATCTTAATAAAGCAGTGAGTAGTGTGAAAAGAAAGAAGAAAGATTTGTTACCTATACTTTTAAGAGTAGTGTTAATTATGTTTTAGATTTATTTTCATCATCTTTAATTTTCAAATATCATTTTTCAACATCAAATACTACTACTTTTATCCAAATATCACTAAATCACAACTTCACTTTTCAAATACTATTTTGAACTTCAAATCTACTTCTTCTCAAATATCACTAAATTCATATCTAAACATCTACTAAGAGAAATGAGCAACAAAAGAAAAAAAAAACTTACATGTTAAAGCAAACCTGTCATTTCACATCCTAGAAGACAGAAAAAACACCAAATAAATCACAGATTAATTTCAGAATTCATGATTTCAAAAGTATATACAAATACATTGACAAACCGTTTCTTTTTACCATGAAGAAAGAGTCACAGCTAAAAAACTGCGAAATACGACGGACAAAAAAGCGACGGACTGCGTCGTTCCAAAATGCAACGGACAAAATGATACAGTCCGTCGCTTTTGCGTATATACTATTATTTTTTAATATTTTTTAACATTAAGCGACAGACTGCGTCTAAAAGTCTGTCACTTTTTTTCGCGGAATTTTTCGCCTTTTTTTATTTTAATAAATAATTATTTTTAAATAAGAGCGACTCAGTCCGGCGCATATATATATATTAATTTTTAAAAATTACAATGGACAATGCGATGTTGTCCGTCGCTATATATTGTGTTCATTAAATTTTTTAATAAAATATAAGAGACGAACGGCATCGCATTGTCCGTCGCTTTTTAGTCAACGGTCAAAAGAAATTTAGTGAAGGGCGACAGACATAATGATGCCGTCCGTCGCCCCTAGGCGGGTATATATAAAAAAGGCCCGACTTTCACTCATTTTTCCCCCTTTCAAACATTCATATCCTCTCCAAAAACAAAACCCTACCAGCCCCCTTCACCCAATCGTCGCCCCTCCATCCCTGACCACCGTCCGGCCGCCGGTGCCACTGCATCAACATCGTTTCCTCCTCCTACAAGTAAGGTAAATAATTTTTCTTATCTTTTTGTTCATTTTTAGTATTATTTTGTTATTTTATGTTTTTTGAATGTTATAACTTTTTAACTTGCCCATTTCACTTTTATTGTTAAAATTAGGATATTACAAGTATTATTTTGTGTACTATATTGTGAACAAGTAAAAGAAATTATTTTAATATTTTTGTGGATAAACTTTTAATTTGATTTTTTGAAATTAGTTTAGGAATTGAGTTATTTTGTGTTGGAATAGTATTGTTATGAAGTTATATTGTGATTAGCATAGTTAATTTGTATAGATTTTGTGAATTAGTGAGTAATTAACAATTTTAGGATTTTAGCTAGCTTGAATTTGGGATTTTTTGGATGAGCTTGTAAATTAGTTATTTTTTTGTTGGAATTGAATTGTTGTTGAAGTTAATTATAATGTTGGAATTGAATTGAAGTTAGAATTGCTGTTGAAGTTTGAATAAATTGTTATTTTTAAGTAAAATTATTGTTGAATTAGTTGAATTTAATTATTGTTGAAGTTAGTAGTGTTTAACTTAAACTTAGAATAAAGTTTGAACTTGAATTTTAAGTTGTGAACTTTAAAGTTGAATATAATATAAAAATATAAATTTAGGATTTTTTTTAAAAGTTGGAGTTAGATTTAATTTTGAACTTAAACTTTGAACTTTATTTGTAAACGTTGAACTTGTATATAATGTAGAACTTGAACTTTAATTTAGGATTTGTTAAGATTATGACTTTAGTAGTGTTTAACTTGAACTTAGATTAAAGCTGGAACTTGAATTTTAAGTTGTCAACTTTAAAGTTGAATATAATCTAAATGTTGAACTTTAGGATTTTTTTTTTTTTAAAGTTGAAGTTAGATTTAATTTTGAACTTAAACTTTCAACTTTATTTGTGAACTTTGAACTTGTATATAATGTAAAACTTGAACATTAATTTAGGATTTGTTAAGATTATGAGTTTAGTAGTATTAAATTTGAACTTAGATTATAGCTGGAACTTAAATTTTAAGTTGTGAACTTTAAGTTAAATAGAATATGTAAATTGAACTTTAGGATTTTTTTTTTTAAAAGTTGAAGTTAGATTTGATTTTAAACTTAAACTTTGAACTTTATTTGTGAACTTTGAACTTGTATATAATGTAGAATTTTAACTTTAATTTTGGATTTGTTAAGATTATGGCTTTAGTAGTGTTAAACTTGAATTTAAATTAAACTTGGAACTTGAATTTTAAGATGTGAACGAAAAATTGAACCTTAGGATTTTTCTTTTTAAAGTTTAACTTAGATTTAATTTTGAACTTAAACTTTAAATTTTATTTATGGACTTTGAACGTGTATGTAATGTAGAACTTGAACTTTAATATAGGATTTGTTAAGATTATGACTTTAGTAGTGTTTAACTTGAACTTAGATTAAAGTTGGAACTTGAACTTTTTACTTGTATATAATGTGCTTTAATTGTACTTAAAATTTTAGGTTATCAATATTCGTCGGCGCCACCAACAGAAGTACCACGAGCATAATTAAGAATCAAAAGTCGAGGTATGATTTCGATAAAACATTTAATTATTGTGTCTTTATAAATATTTGCATAGTTTTTTAGAGTATTGCTAGAGTGATATTGAGTTTATTTGGCGTAAGTGACAATGCTCGTTGATCCTATTGATAATAAAATTGATTTTCTTGCAAGATCGATTTGTGTCCATCTAGTGTTGACACTTATCGTACTTTTTTTTTAGTCATATTGAGTTTATTTTGCATAAGTGATAACACTAGTTGATCCTATTGATGACAAAATCGATTTTCTTGTAAAATCGATTTGTGTCCATCTAGTGTTGATACTTATCTTATTTTTGGATTGTCATAATGAGTTTGTTTGGTATGAGTGACAATATTAGTTGATCCTATTGATGAGAAAATTGATTTTCTTGCAAAATCAATTTGTGTCCATCTAGTGTTGACACTTATCTTATTTTTGGATTGTCATAATGAGTTTGTTTGGTAGAAGTGACAACACTAGTTGATCCTATTAATGACAAAATTAACTTTTTTGCAAAATAGATTTGTGGCCATCTAGTATTGATGCTTATCCTTTTTTTTTTTTTTTGTGATATTGTGATTGTTGTTGGAATTAATTTGCACTCTAGATCTGATTTGGTTTAAATGTTGAAATTAATTTGCACTGTTGCTTTAATTTGTTTAAGTTGTTAGAATTAAGTGGAACTTTAGAACTTTTAAATTCAGTTCTTACAAATTAATTCAAATTTGTATATATCCTTAACTCTTTAATACTTGAACTCTAATGATACTTGTAACTTTAACTCTAGGATTATAAAGTAAAATGTAGCACATGAACTTTAATAATGATACTTAAGAATGACATATATACTTGAACTAATTGATCAAGGTTGTGAATATTTTGTAGATGGATCACCGTTTGTGGATGTATGACATGTATTATGAAAATGGTGGTGGATTGAAATCTACATTTTTTGATGGTGTTAGATGTTTCATTCATCATGCAATGACACTTGATCTTTTTAAGAGAAATCAAATGGTTAGGTGTCCTTGCGTCAGTTCATGTAAGTGCCTGAACTGCAATTTAGAATTTTTGTTTTGGACAATTTAGAATTTTTGTTGAACTTTGACACTATTTAAAACTTTGTAAATTATGATTTTCTATGTTCTTTATGTTTAATTGTGTTTATTAAGACGTATTTTGAATGATTTAGCTGTTGTTGATTGTGTTGTACTGGTGTATTGAACCAGTTTTGGAAGATTTGGTTTTTTGTATTTTAATGCAGGTGGGCAGCAGAAATTGTAGGTTTCTGCTATCCCAAAAATTGCAGAAAAGCGACGGACAGGGTGGCTAAGTCCGTCACTTTTCTGGAATTTTTTTATAAAAACCCAGAAAAGCGGCGGAAGTCCGTGGCTTTTTTTTTATTTTTATTTATCTTAAAAATATTAATTTTTTTGAAGTTTGCGACGCAATCCATCACAAAATAAATTTTTAAAAAAAAAAGCGACAGCTGTCCGTCACTTTGTTTAAATTTTTTTAATTTTCTGTACGACGGACTACGTTGCTTTTTTGCGACACTGTCCATCGCTTTTTTAAAAGTGACGAGGAAAAAAGCGACGGACCGTCTGCGTCGCTTTTTGACTGTTTTTTAGAAGTGAGTTAAGAAACTGATTCAAATGCTTAAGTTTATGCTTTCTCTTCTCATGCTCAACTGGAGGGTTCAACAAGTTTTGTTCAACAAGTCGACATCATTTGGAAGAACCTTGAAAATCAAATTTTGAACAGATTACATTAAAACAAAAAATAAAATCTCCATAGCTAAAACCTCAGAGTTTTTGCTCCAATTTTTAACAGATAATGTTAATACAAGGAACAATAGACCGAAACTCGAATTGCCATAGGCACATAATAGGACTGAATTTCAGAGGCATTTTGTTGAACATAATAGGCACACGTTTTCAGCTCTATTTTGACAAGGTAATAACCGGAAATCATTCCCAACAACTCAAGTTAGTTCCCCAAACAACACTCAACAATTTGAATTCAAATTACCCGATCAATTTTCACAGTTTAAGCACAAGATTTGACGACTACACAAATTTCATGTCAAGAACACAATTCAGTGGGAGCATTATTTTAACATGACTTACCATGGGCTTGATTTGTGGAGATACTTCAAACTGAAGCAATTTCATAGTATCAATTCTGAGAGAAAAGGGTTTGGTTCTTCACAATTGTATCAGTTATGAGAGAAAAGGGTTTGGCTGTTATTTTGTTTGCTAGTCACACTGTATGAGGAAAAATAAAAATTGATTTAATAAATTAAATTAAAAAAGAAGAAATTTTTTTTGGCGGGTTAGCAAAAACGATAGAGGGAAAATATGGAGGGATTGATTAAATGTTCCAACAAGCTGCCATAGATGCCTTTATGGCAACAGTTTCGATAACAATTGCTATAGCAACACCTATTGCAACGGTTTTAACTTTGTGGCAATAATTTTATTACAACATTATATTAAAAGTCTCAAATTTTTTTGGTAACGGTTCAAACCGTTGCAATAGACCTCCTATGGCAACGATTTTCTATGCATTGCTATATGAAATTCGTTGTCGTAAGCCCAATTTCTAGTAGTGTTATAATTAAATGTTAATTGTAGTAGAAAAATTTGGAGGGAAAAATAAAAGAATGGAAATTGGGTTGATTATAATTAATGACCTTTGCTGGCAAATTTTTTTAATTGCCATTAAAAGATAGCCTTTTAGAGCCTATTGGTCATATGCCGCTAATATTTTAGCTAAAAGAATTAATTAGTGGCAATTGATTAATTGCTGCTAAATAATGGTCGTGAAAAGCTTGATTGTAGTAGTAGGTGAAGAGATGGTAGAGTGGAGGTTGTCTCGCAAGTGGGAGATGGTGGTTTATGGTACCAAGTGGACTAGGTGGGTTTAAGGTTGACAATTGAGTTTAGGATTGTGAGCCCTTGTAGGATGTAGAGAAGGGTTGGTAAGGTTGCTTAAGGATTGGAATCACCCAGGGATATGGTTATGGTTTGTCCGATTTTCATGCTTTTGGGTTGAGGGGATGTATTGGTGATTCTAATGTCATAGAACTCTTTGAGGTTGTACTGTTGTGGGGGATAAGTTGGCTTAGGAGAAGGTCCCGGTGGAGGTAATGGATGGAAGGGATGAAGAAGTTGATTGATGAGGACGTAGTGTTCGTCAAGGCCAATTGGAAGAATCGCCAAGTCGATAGTGCCTCCCGGGGATCCGGAGCGTGCATGGAAAAGCGATATCCATACCTCTTTCATTCTATTCAAGCGTATAGTATCATGTCGAACCCTTTTTGTGATTTCATGTCTCATGTTCCAGCCCCTAAGTCATTTGCATTCATTCATGTTTACATTGAAAAGGTTCATGCTGATTTTACACTGATGTTGAGATTTTTAAAATAGTGATTTTAGTGTGTTATTGCATTCTTGTTGGGGCTGATCTCTTTATGATTACTCTTCTTGTGTACGCTTCTTTGACATTCGGTGATGAATGATCCCAAGAGGGAGATATTATAACGACACCAAAAAGTGCCCGAAAATATGTGTCGGAAGTGCTCGAAATCGTAATTTCCATATATCTAAAAATTCGCGCATCATTTCAAAAATCTGACTTCATATTCTTGTTCAAGGAGAAAAAGTGGGTGGGAAATGGGTCTAATCCGAATTTTAGAGCAACTGTAGAAAAATGTTATATTTTAAAGTGTCAAATTCCAGTATGTAGTGCGTGTTCTTGGCGCGACACGGCTCTGTGTTATTTTTGTCCAGTTTTTGTTGTCCGGCCAAGGCCTTTGGGTCTTAGGCCTAAGCCTTCCCACACGTGAAAATACCTATACTTAGCCACATTTTGCCTTTATGTCATACAAGACATTCCATAATACTCACTCAAACACTTAGACTTATATTTCGCTCAAATTCCAAGTGCCAAAACCCTCTCTGGATCTTGAGGAATTCAACCAAGCTTTAAGTCTCCATCTCCAATCTTAATCAAGTTCATCCAAAGCTAAGGTTTGTGGGTTTCTTTCATGGGTTCCTTTCACCCATGATGCCCAAGCTTCCTTTTCTTACAAATTGCATGATTTAAAGTTGATTTATTCATGGGCCTTGTTTATTATGAAATTCACTGCACACTGTGTTGGGGTTTATGAAATTGTGACAATTTTACTATGTTTTGGGCTATGAATCTTTGATCTATCTTGAGATTTGATGAACGATTTTGATGTATATTGCTTGAGGGTGTTACCAAGTATCTATTGATGGTTTTACATTGGATTTTCTAGCATGATAACACTTTTGAATTGCATGGTTTTACACAAGCATTTCACATCCATCAAGTGTTTGATAAAATGCCTTTTTAAGGATTCTTTAAGTTTTGGTGATCTACTGATTGAGTTATGATTCAAGTAACTCTATGATGATTATGAGTTTTCTAACGATCTGTTTAAATCATGAAAATGTTGATGATGTTGTTGGGATGGATAAAGCCTCTTTCTTAAGATTATACCTCTTGTGAGCCTTTGATGTTGGTGTTAATGAAAGGGTAATGTTGATGATGACCCATTCTTATGATTGAAGTTAGGCTCACCATTTGAGGTCAATGATGTTGACAGCCACTCGTGTCATGTCTCTATGTTTATTGCATGTTATTATGTATGATTATCTTATATATTTCGTGGGATTAGACTTAGCACCAAGTGGACTAGAGGCGAGTCCCCAAGTTCTAGAGCTACGAGCCACTATAGGTGAAAGGATTAGAGGCGAGTCCCAAAATCTCTAAGAGGCGATTACCCTAAATATAAGGGCTTAAGGTGAGTCCCCGAGTTCGGGCTTGAGGTGAGTACCCCAGTCCAAGAACTAGAGGCGAGTACCCAGTTCACATAGGGCTTAGTGGATCCACTTAGGCATTAGAAGGTTCACCTTGGCAAGTAACTTCCACCTTTTCTCCGATGTGGGGTTGACATCAGGATTCCGAGTTCTAGCACGCTTGGTCTTATTTTATATCAGTTGAGGTTTCTTCCCTGATAATGTATTATGAACTATACAAGTTGATTTGGATTGTAAGCATGGTTTTACTTCAAACATCATTCATACATGTCATATTGTTAGTATGTTATTCATTGCTTATGATTATGCATTTTGCTTATGATGCCTATCTCTTCTTGAATTGCATCCCACATACTTAGTACATTCAAACGTACTAATGCATACTCTATTCCTACATGATGTCACCATGTAGGAACCGGTGAACCGCTTGATCATTCTCCTCCTCCACGTGGCTAGTATGATTGTCTCTCAAGCTTATTAGTGAGTGCTCCATTCCGGGGACGTTGCTTATGATCTCTTTCTATGTACTAAAGCTATCTTTCCTTTATTTATGTATTGACCATGAGGGTGAGTCGGTTGTTTGTTGTGGCCCCAGCTCTTATCTATGTAGTAGAGGTGTTGTTGGACATGTAATGTATCTATGCTATGAGCCTTAACTCTCTTATTTCTTGATGTTATGATATGGAAGTTTACCCTTAGTCCCAATTCCCTTGTTTACGCTTATCTGTCATTGTCATTTTAATTGCTTTCGCGAACAGGATGTGTAATGATATGCTATGAGGCTTATTTGGGGTTCCTTCGGGTTCCCCATTCGCTGGTCATGTCTAGGCCCTAGGCTTGGGTCATGACAATAATGGTATCAGAGCACTAGGTTGTTAGATCCTCGGAGTCCAACACAGCGCATTGATTAGAGTCTTATTCATGGTTGTGTCGTGCACCACAACTATGAGTAGGAGGCTATGAGACATTTTAGAAAATGTTTCCTTTCTTCATGTTCTAAGTCGTTCTATAGAGTTGAAGTAAGTTTTTCCCCCTAACTATTGTTCTTTGCTATGTTAGATCATGCCTAACACAAGAGAAAGAAGAGCCCGCTCTCCTGAAGAACAACCAACGCATGGAGAATTCTGAGATGCACTTACTATGTTAGCGCAAGTTGTGGCTAATCAAGCCAACCAAGAGGCCCAAGCCCCTCATGCTCTAACTCCGACATCTCGAGTGAGGGACTTTATGAGGATGAATCCACTAGAATTCTATGCATCTAAGGTAGATGAGGACCCTTAAGAGTTCATCGATGAGGTAAAAAAGGTATTATCTATCATGGGAGTTAGATCGGAGGAAAAGGCAAAGTTGGCGGCTTACCAATTCAAAAGGGTAGCACAAATATGGTTTAGTCAATGGAAGAAAGAGAAGGGTGTTGACAATGTGGTTCTATGGGAGGAGTTCAAGGCGTCTTTTCTTGATCGGTCTTCCCTCTTTAGCTTAGGGAAGTTAAATTGGTGGATTTCATGAACTTGAAACAAGGATCTTTGAGTATGAGGGAATATGCTCTCAAGTTCAATCAACTTTCAAAATATACCCCCCAATTGGTGGCCGATCCAATGTCTAGGATGAGTAAGTTCATGATGGGAGTATTCGACTTGGTGAATGAGGAGTGTCGGTCCGCTATGTTGATTAGTGATATGGATTTGTCCCGCCTCATGATTTATGCCGAACAACTTGAGGGGGAGAAGCTTAGAAAGAGGAGAAGTGAGGGGTCTAAGAGGGCTTGATTTGATGGTAGCTTTCAAGGTCAAGAGTACGACGATGCTCCAAAAAAAATGGTTGCCAAGGATGGGGTAGCCAACCTCAAGTATCAAGGTGAAGGTGTTGGTGGGCGAGCTCCTCTTACATGTGACAAGTGTGCAAAGTACCACCTGGGAGATTGCTTAGCCGGTTCGGGTGCGCGTTTTGGATATGGTGGGATGGATCATAAGATGTGGCATTGTCCGTGGTTACCTAAAGGTCATAAGGATGGTAATCGATGTTCTCAACCATACCCTTCTAGGGGTCACTAAACTTGGCTTGGTGCTTCATAAGTAAGTTGAAGGTTTTAATTTTTATGGATCTGGGTTCCTCTATATCTTGCAATATTCCATTTTGGTTGCTTATGGGCCTTTTGTGTGCCCCGAGTTATTATGTGAACCTTTGGTTCTACCTCTTGTTGAGTCTATTGTTGCTAAGAATGTTTATATGTGTTGTTCCGTGTTCATCTTGCCTTAGGTCTTGCCTTGTGACTTGTTGGAGTTGATGTGATAGAATATATGTCATGCTTGGGGTGGATTATTTGCATGCATATTATGTCCCCATAGAGAGTAAAACCTGTAGAGTTAGAATCCAACTCCCTATGAACCCGTCTTTGAGTGGGAGGTTGTCAAGTGGTAGCAAAGGAGGTAGGTTCATTCTTGTCTTAAGGTCCAATTGATCTCTAAGGGTTGCCCCATGTTCTTATTGCATAGGGTCTTGTCTTGTGATCTTGGTTGGACTTAGGTTGTTGGATTGGAGGTTTTGAGGTGGTTTGGCTACTTGCATATTGTGTGTCCAATGAGTGTAGAACCGTAAGGTTGTAACATGATGGTTAAGGATGGTCAATTTTGTGTGGTCAACTACAATGGATTAGTCACTTCTCTAAGCTTGATCTTTGTTACGGGTTTTGTCTCTAAGTGAGGATGAGGGTAGGTGATATTCCTAAGTGTCTTTCCAGACTAGAGGTGAACATTTGAGTATTGTCGCTCAAGCTTGTTGGTGTGTCCTCCATTTTGGGGACATTGCTTATGATCTCTTGCTATAAACTAAAGCTATCTTTCGTTTATTTATGTATTGACCATGAGGGTGAGCCCGGTTGTTTGTCGTGGCCCCCACTCTTATCTATGTAGTAGAAGTGTTGTTGGACATGTTATGTATCTATGCTATGAGTCTTGACTCTCTTGTTTCTTGATGTTATGATATGGAAGTTTACCCTTAGTCCTAATTCCCTTGTTTATGCTTATCTGTCATTGTCATTTTATTGCTTACGTGAACAAGGATGTGCAATGATATACTATGAGGCTTGTTTGGGGTTCCTTCGGGTTCCTCATTCGCCGGTCATGTTTAGGCTCTAGGCTTGGGTCGTGACAAAGATAGCCCTGGTGGCCTTGAAATGTTTGTGCATCTTCTAGCCATGTCGAAAGGTAGTCTCTTCAATGATGCCAAAAGGGGGTAGTCATTCTTAGTTATGTAGTATTTATAACCGATGTTCTAACATGTTTCATTCTATAGTCTCTCTCTTAGTTGTTGTAGGGTGAACAGACAGGTAATCATTCTCAGGAGATTTGTCATCATCAAAAAGGGGGAATCTATTGAAGACACTGCAGTATTGATGATGGACAAAAGATATGAAACAACTTGATTAATCAGGTTCTCTTGGGCTAGTTCTTAAAGAGTCTCAGACATGTCAGCGACAAGTGCGGATAGGATAAAGTATCTTGGTTTAAGCTTCAAAGAAGAACAATTCAACAAGGACACAGTGAAGAGATTAACAGGATAGAGTTCCATCGAACGAAGAACTCTATCACAAGAAGAGTCAGCGGAGGATGAGGAGTCCAACACCCTAAAGAACTCTTGGCATACTTTATTAAATAGAAGAAAATGCAGAGAAGACATTATCAAGAGAAAAAGCAAAAAAGGCAGTTGTGAGAGTTCGAGTCTTGATCACTGAAGAAACACTTGTTAGATTTGTTTCTTCGCTAAGTTGAGTCCAGGTAGGTTTTTCCTTTTCATTGAGTCTTAATGTATTCTATATTCAATAAGCTATAAACTGAATTTAGGAAAAGTATTCAAGTTGAGGGCAACTCGAAGGTTAGGAAAACATAAACCTTGGGAGGTTTGTGTGTTGTTAGGATTAGTTGAAGTTTGATGTTTCTTAGAATACTAGGAACTTGTAATCCTTTTTGTTGAGGTTCACGTTGTTTGAGTGAAGTTGGGGAGAAATCTTGTAGGGGTACATGTCGTGGTTTTTCACCTTTTGTGAGCCGGGTGTTTCCACGTAAAAATCTCTGTATTCATTTGCTAGTACTTCACAAAAACAAGTTGACGAACTTGGTTCTATTATTAGGCAAATACGTAGGTCGTGCAAACTGTCAGAGGTATACAAATAGTGTTCATGCCACTACAACTGGTGGAAACTTGAAGAGAGCTTATGCTGAAACAGAAGCTATGAGTGCAATATTGAATCAGGAGGCATTTTTGACAAAAAGCAATTTGTTCATGAAAACTGATAGTCCAAATTTTCAAGTGTCAAAATCTTGATAGTATTATCTCTCTTTTTCGTCCTTATGTGAGTGATTAATTATTTTGCTTTCTAAAAACATGTCAATGTTAAATGTTGTAGCTAATTATTAATTTCTAAATAAGCTTTTCCTTTGGTTTGAATTTGTCGGTGGATGACACCAGTGCTAATAGAAAATACATGATCTTGCAAGGCACTTTAATGGACGCAATAGGATCCATTCCTAGTATATGCAACAATTGATTATCTAGCAAAGAATGAATATGGTGATGAATGGGAGCTTTCTTCTCATGTGGTACTCTTGCCATCTGCAATAGCGCTTGATTACTTTTGAGATTTCACTGATCTTAATAACTACATTGAATTTTGCGAAAGAAAGATAATGACTTTAATTGTAGTGGATCACTGCTGGCTACCGGGTTTTAAGTATTTTTTAACAGCTCATCTATTGTAGAGCTTTCAATGGAATTATTCAAAACAGTAAATAACTGTATTTCTCCTATAATTCATGGTATAAAAAGTTGTCTCAAGTATAAGGGATACTCTGGAACTAATCGATATCTCTTAATTCACTGCTTCTTTTGAGTCAGTTTTATTTTGCTTGTTTTGGTCGGTAGAGAGGAGTAAGGAGATTCAATATCAAACTTATGTATGCAAAATACACATACAAAAAAAAAATAAAAAAAATCAGTGCATGTTAAGAACTATGTATAAGGTAACATAAAGAGTTGGAGTCAAGAACATACAAAAGTGAAGGTGATGGTTCAATATTGACCAGATACATCCAAATATTAAGAGTTAGCTCTCTACATATTTACATTTCTTTTTGTTCAAAATTTTATCATATATCATATTATATATAACTAAAAGTGGGAAGATGTTAGACTCAAAGTTGGATTACCCTTTTGCCCCTATGTCATTACTTATTTAACCTTATGCCATTACTTATGAGTTATTACAATAATACCTTTAATATAATATCATTATTTATCTTAATTATTATATTTGAAAATTAATTTCATAACTACTCACACCTTTTCATTTTCATAACTCCTATTCTAATGATATCCATTAATTTGCCAAATGAACAAGAGACTGATCGTCGGATGCTTAGGCTTCTCTATATTAATGAATTATGGAGAACTACCCGCTCTTCAATATCAAATCAATTTATAAATCATAATGATTCCATAATAAGGATTTTACAGTTACGAAATGCTTCAGGGAAATTAAACTTTCTTTGTGACATTAGCATGCCTATTTAAAAGTTTTCACTTTACTTAGCACATGCAGTAGATTAAATTTTGACCAGTATAGATTCCGAGCTACACATCATCTCATCCAAGGTAACAATAAACTAGTTACTTCACTCTATAAAATTTGAGTACTAGACGAGCCTAATATTATTTGGAGTAACGTTGCACACATGTTTCTTGCAAATTATTTTGGTTGATGTTGATTCGAGTCGGAGAGGAAAAAATTGATTGATATGAAATGACTTTCAAGAAATATTTCTCAATAATATATGTTTGATTTCTACCATATTTATTCATCATTCT
>JAPFFP010000080.1:7954751-7980949 GCA_026153255.1 Solanum medicagineum
CAATTAAGTCCCAAACTTTTCTATTTTAAAGCCAATTGAGGACTTCCGACTCCAACTTAAGATCTACGCTCCAATTATAATTAAGCATCGCGAACTTACTTAATTAAAATTACACCATATTCGTCGTAACTTTTCCAATTAAACGATTAACTTTGACTAAATAATTTACGGAGTCTAACAAGAATAGTACTTTTTTCAACCTTTTCATTGGCAGCGAATCGGTCTGCGATTTCTTTTAAGAAACCTTTGCCATCTCTATTCCCTGTTATACCGCCTCTTAAGGATTCCGGAATTGAGTGTTGCATCATCATTAACCTCATGCTATTTGATTGTTCCCACTTCTCGTATGCAGACTTTTCTTCATTAGTGCTAGTTTCATTCAAGTCCGCATGACGATCAAATCTTAATGCATAATCAAGATCCATGCAGCCAAGCACTATCATAACGTGCTCTTTCCATTTCTTAAAGTTTTTGCCATTAAGCATGGGGATATTGTTCATATTGGCTGATATTGAAGATACTATAAGATAAAAGAAATAATGCTCACAATTAACAATCGAATAAATCATGTATATGTGAAGATAAAGTAAACCAAACACAACTAAAGTAACAATCATAAATAATTTATAATACATTTATCAAACACACACACATATACATAAAAGTGGGCCCATCTCAAGATACCTAGAACAACATTATCATTTAGTCTTTTGACAGAAATAATAACTTGTAAGTGGTACTCTTATACATAGTTCATGAATATTGATTACTAAAACGGCCTAACAATATGCCTTTCTTTGGACCGACATATTATTAGCATGTATTCCAAATATATCACATATTCATGACTATCCATAATCTGGCCAAAATAATTTCCTTTGGGATAATTATTTCGCATAGATAAAACGTGTTTTCTATGTTAATAGTAAATAAATTTCAAATAATAGGGGTTACTTTGGCAACATATTATTTTCAACATATTTACTTAGGAACTAGAAATATAAATAAAATAATAACATAAGCTAAAATTGAAATAATAAGCAATTCCTTAAAAAAAATAGCGAAAGACTGTCAAAGTGAAAAACTTTTCGTTTCAATTTATTAAATTTGGCAAAAACGTGTTCCATAAAATTGCATTAGCATCATGTCTAATAATTTAACAAGACTATGACGCTGATACCACTTGTTGAAAAACTTGAAGAAATAACCCAGGATCACAAGTAAATCACTAGACATGAACATCAATATATAAGAAAGATAAGAACACTAAGCTTGTTCAATTGCAATAAATTATTTGAAGAACTTGATGTTCTAAACCTTGAAGACTGTTTTGTAGTGTTCTTTCTTGAGATGGAGAGAAAGAAAAAAACTTGTCTTCTGATTTAGGAACCAAGTATTTAAAAATTTTGCAATGGCCTTTCATGAAAGGTATGCCTTTTCATGAAAGATATGTCTTTTCAAGAAAGGTGCTTTTTCTATTAAGTTTCCATCATAATTAAAAGAAAAGGTTAATGGATATTTATATTTTATGCCCACATATATAATACTTTATTAGATCAAAAAAGGCTAATTTAATGATAGCATATTTATGTATAATATATTAGTATGTGAGTCCACAAATTAAAAATTACTAACATTGTATGCCTAAAGGGGCAGGTGGAATGAACATGATCAATCTAAAAGTATGGAATCAAGCAGCCTTGTTTAAGCTACTTTGGGCTTTGAGTCAGAGGAAGGATAAACTGTGGATTACATGGGTGCACACATACTATATAAAACAGAACAATTGGTTAACTATGGACGTTCCGAATCAAGCCTCTTGGATGGTGAGAAAGATCTTTCGTATGAGGAAACACTAGCAGAAGTTAGAAGTACAGATTCAAGTGAGCAAGGAAGGAAAATTTCAGATTAAGACTGCTTACTAACAACATAGAGGGGAGATTACGAATGTGCCTTGAAAAGGATTAATATGTCACAACGCAGCATGTCCAAAACATGCATTCATTATGTGGCTAAGCCTTCTTGGAAGATTGAGAACAAAAGACATTCTACAACAGTAGGGCATGAATATTTCCACGTGTGTACTGTGTGATGAACTCCCTAAAACTTTGCAACATCTCCTATTTGAATGTGCGTACTCTAATGGAATATGGATGGATATATTAAACTGGATGAAATGGCAAAGAAGTATTTTGAGATGGGACCTAGAATGGGCTTGGGTTATGAAGGCTAGTAGGAAAAGTTTCCCCAAATGTGTACTTGCTAAAGGCAGTTTTCGCTGTGGTAATATATGAACTGTGGGTGGAAAGGAAGAACAGGGTCTTCAACAACAGAAACACAAGGAAGATGAAGCTGGTACATAATATCAGAAGATTGTAATGCATGGCTTCTACTCTGATGGTCAATAGGCTCTATTTAGATGAGCAGAACATATGCTCGAGCTTTGTATTTCTTACTTGGTGATTAATAAAATGTGAGTGTTAATTACCTTAAAAAAAAAAAACCCCTCTAATTCAATATTAAATTCAGACAACACACATGTTGACAACATGTGTGCTATTCAAGGGTGGAGCCAGCATACAGTGAGGGGATTCATCCGTATCCCCTTCGATGAAAAAATATATTATTTATATAAGGTTAAAATAATTTTTAAGTATATATAATAGATATCGAACCCCCTTCGGCTAGTTGTATTTACTTCTTCAAATTTTGAATCCCTTAATTAAAATCCTGGCTCCACAACTGCTGCTATTCCCCTTTTTCAATAAGTAACATAATGGAATCTCTAAATATTTACAGTATTGATGCATTAAAAACACAATTTTCTATAAATAAATATTTCAATTAAATAAATGTATCATGTAAATGGAATTATTTGCATAAGAAAGCAAATAATGAATACCTGCTTGACATCAAAGCTTCCGGAGTTTGACGATTTTTTGAAGCATCATTCCTTTGAGACCTATTAATTAGTCATTAAACAAAATTAAAATTATTAATCTTGATAAATGTAGGCCTTATGTATATTCTAAGTGATTATATCAAAATGTAAAATTCTCAGATCTATATACATACATTTTTTTCCTTATAATTTACTATATAAAATATTTACTAGAATAAGGATTAAAAAGTTTGTAACATATATATATATAAAAAGTTATTTTAGATGATATTATACTTATTATTTTTTAGTAAAAATAAAATAAAACATAAAAAACGTATGACGATGACCGTTGATGATGATTGTGAGCGATTATTAATAATGCTCGTGATTTACTGAAGAAGTTAACAGTAATTGTACAAAATTAGGCGGATAAGGATGATCGGTGGCGATAAAGAAGACTAGTGTTGGAGTGGAAAATAGTGTTATAGTACTTCAAATTACATAAAAGGAATTGACAAGAAAATGATCTTACATTCTCAACTTGAAAAGGGCAAATCGGAGAACGAAGACTTTACAGACGGCCACCAGAAAATTCTTATAGCTGAATGTAGCATAACAAGGTCATGTAGGTCTTATTTATAGTGTCCGAAACTTAACTTTTTCTTTATATGTAAGTTACTTTTTTGATAATCTAATTACTTTAATAAATGAAAATTAAATCAGATGGAATGAAATTAATGATAGTCAACTCTGCATTACTGTTAAATATTCTTATTTTTAAAATGGTCAAAAGTAAATTATTTCTAATATTTAAATTATTTCTATATTACTGAAATTCTTGTTTTTTTTAAAAAAATACTGTAATGACTCAGATCATTTGTAATGACCTTGCCGGTCATTTTTGCTTTTATTTGTAGAAGTTACTATTTTGTTCTTTCGTAAATTGCTTTGGACCTACTTTGGATCATTTGTATTGTTGGAGCTGAGAACTTGTGCTTAAAAAGTGAAAAATATGAGTTTTGGCATTTTTGGAAGCTTAAGTTATTGGAAAAATGAGTTTTTGTACCATTTGGAGTTTCGGGTGTTGACGAAAATCCGTCTATTTCATTAGTTCTAGAATGTCAAATTTGGTCTAAGAGAAGTGACAGAATGGAATTTGGAGTTAAAACAAAGATTTTGGACCCAAAGTTGCATTTTCGGTTGATCTCGGATCATAGTTTGACTTTGGTCAACATTTGAAGTTCAGAAGCTCTAATCAAAATTTTGATAGTTCCGGTGGTTCCGGATGGTGAAACTAATGCTAAAAATGATCTCAGTATAATATTTTAAGTTTCCAAGGTCATTTTGGATATTTGAGTTTTTGACTAGTTTTAACGAGCTTTTTCGAGTCCCGAGTTCTAGGAGACCTCATAAACAAATTGTCATAATTCTATTGAGTTTGAAATATCATTTTTGGTAGGGTTATATGTTTGGTTTGTGTATATTGAATTCCAAACGAACCCCGGGGGTCCGTTTTGAGTTTAAAAAGAGCGTATTTTGGCTGAATCTGGTGCAAACATCCTTTGTTCTTCGTGTTAGCGAGGTTGGGACCCACGTTAGCATATGTCTATCGCCGAGCAGGCCGAGTAGAAGCTTGTGGTACCATGAACCTGCGTGGTGCAATGGATAAACTTGGAAGCTGTGGCCCAGAACTCAGCTAATCAGGCTGAGGCGAAATAACAAAAACCATGGGGGGATTCACTAGAGTTGATGAAGGACCAAGAAGTACACTGGTGGATCAACTGGAGTTGTAGAAGGGCCAGTGAGCATTGTCAGTGCCGGTGCATCGAGAATAAAATTTATATTTTGGAAGGTAAAAATTGGATGTCGACACAGAATCTGGAAATAAATTGGAAATTGTAATTCTATACGAGAAAAGGAATTTGTGGATCAAATCCCGCTGAAAATGAGTTCTAATTGAAGGAGAAGTCATCATTTAATGTTTCGAATCATAGACTATGAAAAACTCAATTTTTGGTGTTCGAAATCATGAAATTCAAGACAAAATTAAGAGAAAAGTAAGGAGAATTGATAAGTTTGAAGATAGAAACACTTACCCAAAGGTTTGACTTGAAAATCTTTGAAGAATTACTCTAAGATCGAACTCGGAATATTAAAAATGGTGAAACCCGTTACTTTTTAAAACATTAAAACTGTTCAAGTAAAAAGTACTCCATGAATGCAGATAGGGCTCCGTGTATACAGAGCTCAAGGCTGCACATACCTCCTCAAACATGGATTGGGGTCTGCAAACGCGGATGTCCAGTTACTCACACTTCGAAATGCAGAGGCTGGGTCCGTGAATTTGGAGGTCATAGCGCAATGGCCTCTGCAAATATGGGTCCCAATCTCGCAAACATGAAGAGAAAAGGATGTTGCACCAGATTGAGCAAAAATCAGCTCTATTCAAACTCGGAACGGACCCCCAGGATTCGTTCGAAACTCAATAAATACAAACCAAACATATTATCCTAGCAGAAACGATTTTAGCGTCAATGGAATTATTACAATTTCATTACGAGGTCTCCTTGAACCCGAAACCCGAAAAATCTTGTTAAACTAGTAAAAAATCAAATATCCAAAATGACCTTAGAAACTTCAAAAATTACACCGAGATTATTTCTAGCATTAGTTCACCATTTGGATACACTGGAACTATCGAAATTTCAATTAGAACTTTCAAACTCCAAATGTTGACCAATGTCAAACTATGATGCAAAATCAATCGAAAATGCAACTTTGGATCCAAAATCTTCGTTTAAACTCTAAATTTCATTACTTCTCCTAGACAAAATTCGACGTTTTGGAACTAGTGGAGTTGACGAATTTCCGTTCCGATGCCCGAAACTCCAAATGGTACAAAAACTCACTTTTTCAACGACTTAAGTTTTCAAAAATGTCAAAACTCACATTTCCACTTTGTAAACATAAGTTCTCAGTCCCAGCAACACAGATTATCCAAAGCACGTCCGCAACAACTTACGAAAGAATAAAACAGCAACTTCTACAGATAAACTCGAAAATGACCGGCAAGGTCATTACAGAGGATCTAAGTCGTTACAGTATTTTTTTTCTAAAAAAATTTCAGTAATGTAGACATAATTTCAATATTAGAAATAATTTGTTTGACCATATTAAAAATAAGAATATTTAACAGTAATGCAAAGTTTATTATAATTAATTTCACTCCATCTGATTTAATTATCATTTATTGAAGTAATCATATCACGAAACAAGTAATTTACAAATAAAGTAGAAGTCAAGTTTCAAACACTACAAATAAGGCCCACGTGACCTTTTTATGCTATATTCAACTATAAGAATTTTTGGGTGGTTGTCTATAAAGTCTTCATTCTTCGATTTGCTATTTTCAAGATGAGAATGTAAGATCATTTTCTTGTCAATTCCTTTTTATGTAATTTGAAGCACTATAATACTATTTGAAGCACTACATTGCAAATTATATCACTAGTTAGCCCTTTTATTCTTGTATTTCTTTCATAAATATAACAAAAAAAATATAACTTAGAAAAATAATTAATTTCTAAGTCCCCGGCAACGATGGCAAAAACTTGTTGCTTTCCTAGCACACGCAAGTGTACGTGGTCAACCCAAGTAATATAGTGGTTCTAGAAGAACCGGGATATCGAACCCAAAGACTTGTCAATTAATTTTTTACTCAATTATATTAATTCTAGTTATTTATTTAAGTGGTGAATAATTAACCAAGAGAAATGTATTTTTGGCCTAACTTCATCACCCCACACTTAAACTTTTGCTCTTCCTCGAGCAACCATCAAAACTCATTAAAAAAATTAGATAGGACCACTGCGTTGATTAATATAAACAATTTAGGCCATCAAATAAAATTCAAAACATCATGTACATTTCTTAATCATTATACAAGATATACAAATAAACAACAAACTTCTGACCTTCTAGCCTCAAGGAAGGGCTCTAACTTATCCAATTTAAATTTGTTCACCTACTCTCTCAAGAAATGTTAATAACGTCATTTGGCTATCATGAAACAAGTTCCCTCACATGAAAAAATAGTCCACACACTCAATTCAAAAGATTGAATATAAATTAAGGACTTTGCACTAAGGAACAACTCTCGCACTTTCAAAGAATTCACATGTATGTACAAAGAGCCATAGGCTTATCCATTATGTACATCTCCACTAATTAAGCATGCTTGAATAGAATCAAATAAAACTTTCATGGGTTGTAATGTAGGCTAGGGGATGGATAGGAAAACTATATAATAGTCTCTTACACTTCTCAAAATACTTTGCACTTTTATACTTTATCACCCATTATCTTCTTCTCTTTATTATTTCTTCAACCCTTTCTTCAACCCTTTCTTCAATAGTTATTTCACTATCAATTTCATCTCATTAAGAATGTTTCACTTTTTTTGTCAAACAATTATTTTTTTCATGGCATACTCTTTCAAAGAGAGTTCTTTCATTACAATGTAGCTATCATTGATCACCTTATACCACCTAATCATCCCTTTTCTTAAAATTTAACAAATATATAAGTCTATGCTACAGTGCTCAAGGAAGCAAGGTTCAAAAACTAGGGATTCAACAAAATTGGATCAAGGTAAAAATATGGCTACCAAAAAAGGCTAAAGGCTAAAGGCTCAAAAGGGCTAACTAGTGATATATCTGAAAAGGCTAAAAGTTTATAAGACAAATCAAAGAAAGCCTATTATCATCTCCTAAATAGTGTAATACTTTTTATTTCACTTCAATAATATGCAGTGCAAGTTCTAGACTAAGATGCAAAACATGGAATAACCAAACTCTCACCACACGTGGCACAAGTATCAATCAACATGGATCAATTCCATTTTTAAGAGAGATAAGGTCATAACAAACTACAAAATAGAACAAGCTATATATAGAGTCACAACCATGAACCTATATGTCAAATAATTTGCAATTTAATTAACAATCAAGGATTCATAGGAAAGTACTACTAAAAGTAGGCCTAAATAACAAGTATCAAAGAAGTCAAAAGGTCTTTTCTTTTCTCTCCATAAAATTAAATAAATAAAAACAAACATTTACTTCCTAAAAAAAAAAAATACTCGGTTCAAAGCCCCCCCCCTCCCCCAAGAAAAGAACCGAAAAGAAAAATCAAGGGGTTGTCTAAGCATGCTTCTACTAATGAAAAAAATATATAAAGATAAATAAATGAAAATATTTTTTAAATTTTTTGAATTTTTAAAATTTTTCTATATTAAACAAACCCTTAAGCACAGTCCACCCTAAACAATATATTTGAAAGAATTTCTACCCCTCACTTGAAAAGATGTTATATCCTCAAAGTATCAATTAAAATTTAAAACAAGGGTTAGGAAAACTCCCTGAGGCCTTTAGACCTAGCTAGAAGTATCTTCTCTCAATATCCGTTGAGGGTCATAACGCACCCCACACTTAAGCTCAAACATGCTCCTTTGCTTCAAATTTTGGGTACTCAAACTTCTCCTACTCATAATAATAATAATAATAATAATAATAATAATGATAATGATAATGATGATGATGATGATGATGATGATGATGATGAGGAGGAGGAGGAGGGGGAGGAGGAGGAGGAGGAGGAGGAGGAGGAGGAGGAGACGACACAAAAACTACAAAAAAAGTTACACTAAAAAATAAAATTAAAAATAAAAGATAAAAACTTAAATAAATAAAATTAAAAAATATCACCTAGAAAGATAATTAATTTCTAAGTCCCCGGCAATGGCGCCAAAAACTTTCCCTAGCACACGTAAATGTATGTGGTCAACCCAAGTAATATAGTGACTCTAAAAGAGCTGAGATATCGAATCCAAAAGACTTGTCAATTAATTATTTACTAAATTATATTAGTTCTAGTTATTTATTTAAGCAGCGAACAATTAACCAAGAGAAGAGACACTTTTGAGATACTTTTACACAATCAATGAATGAATCGATCTAAGATTATGGTTTAGGTAATAATCATTTTTTGTAAAAATTTAATTAAGTTATTTGATTATCTAATTGCTGATTCACAGGGTTTGATTTACCTTAGCAGGGTTGCATGCCTCTACTGGCCTACTATCATTTATAGCTTAACTACATCATAGGGCAGGGATAAACATGATCAATGAAAATGCATTAAGGAAATGTTTTTGTATCCGAACCAAACGAGGTGGATGGGTAGGTGTCACAAGTCTCCCATACACGAATCATCTAGTCTCCTAGACAAACAAGCTCCCTATACCCTGAGTTCTATCCATCCAACATCCCTCAAATCCAAAGCAGACAAAAGATTTATTCCACGGTTGGCCAGAACATGAAATATAGATAAAAAAAAATATAGGAATAACTAATATGATAAACAAATATTTCAAATTAATAATAACTAAACAATCATATTATTAGCTACCATAATCTTAAAATGAGATGTTTATCTCCACATAGACATGAATAAATTACAGAAATCATTCAAAGATAAATATAAAAATAAATAATAATGGAGAAGGAAAGATGAAACCAAAATTCTCTAGCCTCCATGGTGGCTTCTATTTCTCTCTAGGTCAAAAGTTATGTAAAACCTAATTTTATGGAATATTTATAGGTGTAGGAAAAAAATTCAAATAAAATAATCGAGTCCAAGACAAAATTGGAAAACAAAAAATCAAAAGGGAATTGGGTCTTCACTTGCGAGAAGGTCACCATACCGCCTTCAACAATTGAGTGTTGGTCTATCATTAGCTGCCACGTGATAGCTTTCCTAATTGGTTCAACCATCAACCCTTTTTAGTTACATCATTTTAGGTTTAGTTCTTGAATCATAATGAATCAATCATGCATCGTTCTAGCTCCTACCATTTAGAAGAACAATAGTAGATTTAAAGCATTTAAGGACTCTATAGACTTTTTAGGCTCAAATTATGTTCATCCATACTCGTGTAAGTAAAATACGTGAAAATAATAAGAAAATTATGCTAGGGTTCATATAATAAGGTAAAATCATCCAATTCAAGTAATTAAATCATAAAAATAGTAATTCATGCAAACTTATGTAGTAGTAAATTAGTTTTTAAGAAAAAACTTCAAGAAACATTCATGGGAGATTCAATTTACTCACATCACTATCAATCCCGGTTATGGGGCACATGAAAGAACAAATTACATGTTTTGGTTAGCTTTATATACCTGAAAATAGAATAGGCAATCAAACTCCAATCGATATTCGTGTTAGAATTTGAAACTCTTGTTCTTCTCCCTCTCTGTTGTTCTCAAGAAAGCCCTAAGCGTGAAGAATGGTGAAAATACTCTTAGGGTTTTATTTTAGGGCTTTAATTAAGTCTAAACCATCCAAGGATTTGATTAAAATGGAATAGGAATACACAAAAATACCCTTCTCAAAAACTATAGTCTGAGTCTACAAGACCCTGTCTAGGGGCCATAGAATATTCTATGAGCCGTAGACGACCTCTCGTAGACAAGGGCCTGAAATTTGAGTTACTGGAATTTATCATGAAGCCTCTTCTATGAGCCATAAAACATTCTATGGACCGTCAGATAACTCATAACTGAAGATACTAAAAAGTTGATATTTGGACCACCAGTCTACGAAACTAGTCTACAGGTCATAATATACTTTACGGGCCATATGCCATCTGGTATATAAGCCTCATACTTACAAATTTTTAACAAGTCATCTGGGAGTTTATGAGGCCCCTTCTACGGGCCGTAGATAACCCTCGTGGATCCTCTTTTTCAGTGTTTTCTTAGTTTTTCACTCAGTTTCCTCTATACATCTACTTAGATTAGGTGGAGAGAATTAGGGGGTGTTATAATATTTTTCCCTTGGGATCATTCGTCCTCAAATGATGAGCAACTAGCAGACCTATCAAGAAGGAACTTAGATACTCAGATACTCATACTTTAGAAATCAGCCTCAACTCAGATTTAGAATTGAAAGACTACCTCTAACATCATCATTGGGCACGAATACAATTAAATATATTTATACTCAAATACTCATAGACTTAAGGAGAACATCAACTCAGAGATAAGAACTCAACTCAACAATGGGAAAGTAACTTAGAGAGTAGAAATAAATTATTGCCATCAAGTTTATCATTAGAAGGCACGAATGGGTGAGGGTATCCAGCCTTCATATCTTCTCCTATGTAGCCTCTTCAATGGATTGGCTTCTCCACAACACTTTTACAGATGCAACCTCTTTGGTTCTCAACTTGTGAACCAGATGATCAAGGATTTGGATTGCGATCTATTCATAACTCAAACTATCCTTCACTCCATTGCTTTCAATAGGAATGACCAAGGACAGATCTCCTAAACACTTCTTAAGCATAAAAATGTGAAAGATTGGATAGATGACCGCTAACTTTTGTGGTAGCTCTAACTCATAAGCCATATTGCACACTCTCTTTATGATCCAGTAAGAGCCAATGTACCTCGGACTCAGCTTCCCTTTCTTTTCAAATCTGACCACACCCTTCATGGGTGATACATTCAAATACACCCAATCGTTGATCTTAAATTCCAAGTATCTCCTCCTAACATTAGTGTAGGATTTCTGTCGACTCTGTGGAGTTCTCAATCTCTCTTGGATGATCTTTACTTTCTCCATAGCTTGGTGAACCAGGTATGGCCCAATTAATCCTGCTTCACCTACCTCAAACCATCCAATCAGTGATCTACATCTCCTCCTATAAAGGGCCTCATAAAGAGCCATTTGGATGCTCGAATGCAAGCTGTTGCTGTAGACAAACTCAATCAGAGGCAAGTGATCATCTCAATTATCCTTGAATCCAATGACACAAGCCCTTCACATATCCTCCAAAGTTTGTATCGTCCACTCTGCCTAGCAATTAGTCGGAAGGTGGAAAGCAGTACTAAGGTTCACCTTTGAACCTAGGCCTTTATGAAAGGACTTCCAGAATTGGGCAGTGAACTGAGCCCCTCTATCTGATATGATGGACAAAGGAACTCCATGCAATTTGACAATCTCCCTTATGTATAATTGGGCATGATCTTCTGCAGTGTCAGTTGTTTTTACCGCTAAGAAGTGTGCAGATTATGTCATCTGATCAACTATCACCCAAATTGAATCATGCTATCTGCGGGACCTCAGTAAGCCTGTGATGAAGTCCATGTTAATCACCTCCCATTTTCTCTTTCGAATCTCAAAATTCTGAGATGCTTCACATGGCCTTTGGTGCTCAACTTTAACTTGTTAACAATTCAGGAACTTGGAAACAAACTCAGCAATGTCTTTCTTCATTCCACTCCACCAGTAGACTTCTCTGAAGTCATGGTACATCTTGGTAGTCACTGGATGGATGGAATATTTGGAACTATTGGCCTCTGCCATGATCCTCTCTCGAACACCATCAACCTCTGGAACATACAATCTTCCTTGATGCCTCAATACTCCATCTCCCCCTTTGGTGAAAACCATCACCTTCTGCTTATGCACATCTTCCTTCAACTGTACTAAAATAGGTTTTTTATTTTGTTTCTCCTTCACCTCTACAACTAGAGGTGGTGGAGACCCATTATGCACAAGAACTCCTCCTTTGCCTGATTCATCTAGTTGAACTCAAATCGTACCAGTCAGTGAATCTCTTTGGCTAACTCCTTTTTCTCTTGATCCATATGGGCGGTGCTCCCTATGGATAACCTGCTAAGAGCATCAACAACCATATTAGTTTTACCTGGATGGTAGAGGACGCTCATATCATAGTTTTTCACCAACTCAAGCCATCTCCTTTGCATCAAGTTAAGCTCTTTCTGGGTAAAGATGTATTGCAAGCACTTGTGGTCTGTGAATACATTAACATGTCCTCCATATAAGTGGTGGCACCAAATCTTGAGTGCAAACACCACCGCAACTAATTCTAAGTCATGCATCGGATAGTTCCTCTCATGGTTCTCAAGTTGCCTAGAAACATAGGCTATGACCTTACCTCTCTGCATCAAAACACATCCCAATCCCACACTAGAAGCATCACAATAGATCACAAAATCATCAATTCTTTCAGGTAGAGTCAACACTGGTGTAGTTACCAATCTAGTTTTCAACTCTTGAAAACTCTTCTCACATTCATCGGACCACTGAAACTTAGCTTTCTTTTGAGCATACTAGTTAATAATGAGGATAAAGAAGAGAATCTATCAACAAACCTGCGACAGTAACCAGCCAAACCCAGAAAAATCCTTATGTCAGTTGGAGAAGTAGCTCTAGGCCAGTTCTTAACTGCCTCAATCTTCTGCATATCCACTCGAATACCATCACCCCAGACAACATGGCCCAAAAATGACACTGATTTAAGCTACAACTCACATTTTGAAAATTTGGCGTACAACTCCTTATCTCTGAGGGTCTGAAGAATAATTCAAAGATGATCGTCACGCTCTTTCTCAACTCTGGAGTACACTAAAATATCATCAATGAACACAATCATGAACATATCAAGGTACTGTTTGAGTATTCTATTCATCAAGTCCATGACAGCGGCAGGAGCATTTGTCAATCCAAACGACATTAACAGAAACTCAAGATGACCATATCGGGTTCAAAAAGCCATCTTTGGGATGTCACATTTCCTCACTTTCAGCTAGTGCTAGCCTGGTCTGAGGTCTATCTTGGACAAAACAGTGGCATCCTGAAGCTGGTGAAATAAGTCATCAATCCTCGGAAGGGGGTATTTGTTCTTAATGGTCACCTTATTCATTTGGCGATAATCTATACACATCTTGAGGGAACCATCTTTGTTTTGAACAAATACGAGAGGAGCACCACATAGATAGACACTTGGCCTAATAAATCCCCTATCTGAGAGATCTTTCAGCTGCTCTTTCAGTTCTTTCAACTTAGCCGGAGCCATTCTATAAGGCAGAATATAGAGAGGCTGGGTATCGGGGAAAACATCAATCCCAAAGCCAATCTCCATATCAAGATGGACTCCAAGAAAATCATCAGGAAAGACATCAGGAAACTCATTGACAACTGGAACTGACTCCAAAGGTGGAAAATCTACATCATCAGTCTTAACTCGCACGAGGTGATAGATACATCTTTTTGAGATTAGCTTTCTAGCTTAACATAAGAATAAACTTACCCTTAGGCGCAATAGAATCACCCTTCCACTCTATAACAGGCTCATTTGGAAACTGGAATTTGACAGTTTGGGTTCTACAATTGACAGAGGCATAACAGGTGTGCAGCCAATCCATGCCAAGAATCACATCAAAGTCAATCACCTCTAACTCAACTAAGTCATCCAAAGTATCTCTATGATAGATTGACACCAAGCAATCTCTATATATTCTCTTAGCTAGAATGGACTCACCAGTAGGAGTAGAAACACTGAAAGGCTCAAGAAGACATTCAGGAAAGATCTCAAACTTACTAGCCACATCTGGAGTTATAAATGATAAGGTGGCACCTGGGTCAAGCAAGACATACACATCATATGAAAAGACTTGAAGCATACCCATAACAACATCTGGTGCAATTTTCTGATCCTATCGATTTCCCATCGCATACAGACGGTTTGTACTCCCACCTGTATTAGTTGTGGCACCTCTTTGTGGTGCTGCTGAAGACTGAGCTTTATTACCTCCATCATTCCTTCTTCTCATTAGGCACTCATTCTGGAATTGACCAGTCTGTCCGCACCTGTAGCAAGCATTTATGCCCTCACAACACTCACTTTGATGGAGTTTACTACACTTATCACACAATGGTTTCCCCCTCGAACCTTGAGTCAAATTAGCTTGGGATAGAGAACACTAAGCGCTAAAATTTTGATAGCCTTGAGACTTTTGATCATACCTGTTACTCGGAGCTGGTGCATTTGCTAAAGATGGTGCATAATTTGAAGACCTCTTCTGAAAATAGGACATGTCCTCCTTACTCTGTTTGTGCTAGCTAAGCTCATGCCCTGCTAACTTAGCCTTCTTGCTCAAGTGCTCCTCTCTATCCCTCTTCTTTTTCTCCTCAAGTTGTTGTACATATACCATAAGCCTAGAGATGTCCATATCTGGAATCAGCAATGGTCGCCTTGCACTCCTTTTTCACAAACTTGGCCAAGTCAGATATGAACTTTCTCATCTTAGACCTTACATCAGGGACTATCTCTAGAGCATACCTGAATAATTGTATGGATTTGAGTCTATATTCATTGACAATCATCCCTTCCTGCTTCAAGTTAACAAACTCATCGACCTTCGCTTCCCTTAGCTCTCGTGGAAAGAAGTGGTCAAGAAAGGCACCCTCAAAGTCATCCCAAATGGTAGGCTCAGCATCCTTACCTCGGCTTTCTTCCCATTGATTATACAAGACATTTGCCACATCCTTGAGTTGATAAGAAGCAAGTTTAACTCCTTCTGTCTCAGTTGCATGCATAGCTTTCAACACTTTCCACATCTTATCAATAAAATTCTGGGGGTCTTCCTTAAGCTTAGACCCTGTGAAGACTGTGGGTTCATCCTCAGAAAATCTCTAAGTCTAGTGGAAGTTGTTTGGCTCTTGAGAGTTCAAGCTAGGAGCCTGTGAGCTTTGATTCCCACTCTGAGCAGCTACCAGTTGAGTGAGCATGGTGATAGCTCCTCTGAAGTAAGCCTCAGTGGTAGGAATAGTAGATGTCTGTGGAACATCAGTGGCACTGACTAGTCGACCTCAACCCCTTGTTTCCATCTGAGTAGGTACCTCTAAAATGGTATTTCTAGCATTGCTAGCTGAAGAATCCCTCTAGGTCATGGTATGTTTTGGAGGCATGATCTGCAAGCGCATAAAGCATGAGTTAGAAAAGAGCTTTGTAGAGTTTTTAACTCTAGTGAATGAACTCAGAATACAAGAAAATAGAATAATTCCTAATGTCTTATAGCCTCCTGCTTATAAAGTGTGGTGCACTACATACCCATAAATAAGACTCTACTAGACACGACTTCATAGACTCCCTAGGACTCTTGAACTATGTGCTCTGATTCCAAATTTGTCACGCCCCGGGAGAATACCCTTAGCATAGCCGGCACTCAGAGACTATTTCTATTCCCCAAGTTAAACACTTAGCCTCATCACATTCGTTCAATCACATTCTAATAGCGGAAGGCATCCATGAATAAGAATACCTAAAGAAAGGAAATAAAAAATGATAAATAAAGGCCAAAGGCCAAACATCTCTTCCATAAACTAAGCAAGACCAGTATGAAAGAAACTAGCCAATATAACATTTGATCATAACTCAACAGTCTAGTCTATGAAGCCTCTAAAACCTCTGAATAATGGTGCTAATGACAGACCCATGGCTACCTTTAAAAGAATAAGATAAGTCTAACTCATGCTAAAATGAAAACATAATGTCCAGCGGAAGTAGGGGAGGGCTCACCAGTCAACTGAAAGCAAATAAGTCCGCAATAATGCACCTGTTGATGACCACTAGTACCTGTCTCTACATTATAAAAAGATGTAAGCCCAAATAGACTACAGTATGTGGAATGTACGAGCATGTAAATGGCATAAAGAAACATGTAAATGAAGAATAACATCATCTCAAATAACTAAACTCAAGAAATAGAAAACTCAGTCATCATGTCAAGAGTCTAAAGTAAGAATATAATTTAGACAATGGCTACTCATCTATCATCTACAACCCATCTACTCAGAGTATTATCAAGGCCTATTTAGGAGTTTCTCTAACCGACGACCATCACCTATGAGCCGGTGATGATACAACGAAGTGATGTTGTTGCCATATCCATCCAATACCCTGCCAGGGGTATAGGACATTCCATTAGTGGATCCAAAATTAGTAACATCAAGTTCTTATTTTGGGACAGTAAGAAACATTCAATTTTACGGTTTAATCCACTCCTACACTGGCTATATAGTTATCGAGTTTGAGTTGGACTTACTCTTACTCAATTCGATGCTAATACTCCTACCAAGACTCAATGTGCTCATAAGGAATCAACCCTATGGTTAACTCATTCATCTAATGTCATTGGACATTCATCAACTCAACCCATCACATCAACCATCATCCCTTTTTTTTTACATCATTTTAGGTTCAGTTCTTGACTCATAATGACTCAATCATGCATCATTCTAACTCATACCATTTAGAAGAACAATTGTAGAATTCAAGCATTTAGGGACTCCATAGACTCTTTAGGCTCAAATTATGTTCATGCATACTCATGTAAGTAAAATACATGAAAATAAGAAGAAAATTATGCTAGGGTTCACATAATAAAGTAAAATCATCTAATTCAAGTAATTAAATCATAAAAATAGTAATTCATGCAAAATATTGTAGTAATACATTAGTATTTAAGAAAACCATTCAAGAAACATTTATGGGAGACTCAATTTACTCATATCACCATCAATCCCGGTAATAGGGCGCATGGAAGAATAGATTTCATATTTTGGTTAGATTTACATACTTGGAAATAGAAGAGACAATCAAACTCCAATTGATCTTCATGTTAGAATTTGAAACTCTCGCTCTTCTCCTTCCTCTGGTGTTCTCAAGAAAGCCTCAACCATGAAGAATGGTGAAAATACTCTTAGGGTTTTATTCTTAGGGATTTAATTAAGTCTAAAACATCCAAGGATTTGATTAAAAGTGAATAGGAATAAACAAATACCCTTCTTAAAAACTATCGTCTGAGTCTACGAGACGCCGTCTACAAGCTATATAGTATTCTTTGAGCCGTGATGACCTCTCATAGATAAGAGTCCTAAAATTTGAGTTACTGGAATTTGTCACAAAGCATCTTTTATGAGTCATAAAGCGTTCTACGGGCCATCTAATAACTCATAGATGAACATATTGAAAAGTTCATATTTGGAGCACCAATTTACGAAACCAGTCTACTGGTTGTAATATACTTATGGGTCGTATGACATCTCATATATGGGCCTCAGACTTAGAAAATTTCACCATGTCATCTGGGGGTTTGCGAGGCCCCTTTTACGGTTGGTAGATGTCTCCACGTGTCGTAGATGACCCTCGTGGATCCTCCTTCTGCATCTTTTTCTAAGTTTTTCTCTCAGTTTCCTCTATACATGTACTCAGATTAGGTGAAAAGAATTAGGGGGTGTTATAATATTCTTATACAATTAAATTTATGGGAGCATAGAAATTGAGTGTTGGCAGGCAAAAGAAGATGTTAGATTGTAAGAGTTATAGAAAGTGGTTATGTACGCCAAAAAGAGTAGAAAATATAGAAAAATTTCCATAGAGACAGGAGGAAGCTAAGAGTGGTATCTTTGAAGAGAGTCATAGTGGCTATTTTATATATGTGACTATAGTATAACAAAAGAGTTTAAGATGTTCTAATGGATAGTGATTCCCTGACCACATGGAGATATGTACTTATAGCTTAGAAGGGGGAATTGATTTGCAAACTTAAAGAAATGACCTTGAGGTAAGGGGGAGATGATGAGGTGATAAACCAAAGTAAATCTTGAGATTTCGATAGAGATGGGCTGATCAAGATGAGATATCAATTCTTTTCCATCTCATATAGTCGTTATACTTCAGTGTAGGTAACATTCAATTCTAGTCTGGTGTATGGATACCATGCCTGTGGCCTAGTCCCATGTACCACTTGATTCACATTCATGTTGAGTTTCGAGGATGAGAAGAGATGACTTTGTTTAGAAATTTTGATCTTACCTCACAAATCTAATAGTTTCTATTTCTATGTTAAATGAGATGTGATATGAATTTTACACTATGTCTAGTTGTGTGAACTTGAAATGAGTCTTGATAGACGAGGGAGATCGTACTTCATTATGAGTGTTCTCAGATAAGATTCTTGATTGAATCATGTTAATGATCTTTCCTTCCATGCCCTTTCATTGATTTTGCTTTCCAGTCTTGATAGAAATGTTGATGATAGTAGATGAGTTATGGGTGATGGGAGAGAGTGAGTGTTCCTAAATTGTGATAATGTAGTTGAGTTTATATCTTTGAGTCGATGTTCCTCTTGAGTCTCTGCGTACTTGAGTATGCAAGTCCTTGATGTTATTCGGGCTAATAATGATGTTGGAGATAAAGTTTAAATTCTAGATACTAGGTTTGAAGTCTATTCTTGAGAATGAGTATTCGAGTATCTGAGTATTTGAGTATTTGACTTCTTGATGGTATTCGTGCTTGACAGGTCTCCAAATTTACTTATCATTTGAGGACGAATGATCCCAAGGGGGAGATAATATAACACCACAATTCTTTTTAAGCTAAGATTGAGTCATCCTTTGTATGATATAGGATTTTCGTTGATTAGTCCTAATTGAGCATAGGTGTTAAGTCAATTTTTTAGTTTGGAAATAGAATTGGAGATGACCTAAGGTCACACGAATCCTCTAGTACAAAGTTAGCTAAAACATTTCTTAGCGTTTGGGTTCCAATAAAGTTAGGTGGACCAATAACTTTTAGGTTGTATATACATGCTTGTATCAATTCCCAAGTATTTCAAGCATATTAGATGTGATTAAGAGTCATAAAGGATCTTTTACATCAAGCCAAGTCTAAAGAATTTCTACTGACTAAGTTTTTGTATGAGTTGATAGAAGGGTCAACCTCAGATGACCATATCTCTTAAAGTATAATGTGTTAGGTGACCCATAATATATCAAACTAAAGATATTTGAATTACCTTTCCACCAAATCAAATTTTTCCTTAATCAAAGTTTGTAGTAAAAAGTTATGACCATTTTAGTTAAGACGTGCAGAATTTGAAGGTCCGCAACTCGGCGATAAGCTAAGTGACGTCCTTTTATTTTATTTTAAGGGTAATTTTATCCTAAAACCTTTGGGGGTCTATGTAATGTCCCAAAATGTATAAAACATCAATTTTCACAAGTAAAACCCTCTCCTTCACTCCAAAATATGAACACTCAAAAATCATCAAGAAAATTATCAAGTTAGAGTTAGATTTCAAGATTCATCCTCAAGGTAAGTTAGGCTTCATAAATTTTAATCTACTCAACCTAAATTTCTTTATCTATTCATGAATATCTAATATAATCTTAAATAATAATGCAGGATTACAAGAAAGTGAATTCAAGAATTCAAAAAAGGATTTCTTGATTCTTCCTCCTCTTCAAGAATTAGGGTTCTTCATCAAGAACTCTAAAGATTCGAAGTCAATAATTTAAGTTTCAAAGAGAAACACTTCAAATAATGTCTTTCCAAGTTCTTCCACTCTAAAAGAACCACAGAGATTGAGGATTTTCTCCAAGAAAGCTAGTATTCATCAAGTTTCAATTGTAATACCAACTTTCCAGGTATGTAAGGCTAACCTAAGACATAAGAATGTTCTTCCATGTGCCCCATGATGGTAATAGAGGCGTTGAGAGTATAATGAGTCTACATACATGTTTCTTGAATATTTTCTTGTAAATTATAAATATATTATATGTATCTTCATATGTTGATGATCATCATAAACTTGATTTACTGAAATAAATGCTTTTACATGAGTTATTGCATAAACCCTATATATGTTACTTTATACAAGAATGCATGAATGAACCTAGGGATTGAGTTTAGAGCTTTGAGTTGAGAATGATGATTTTGATTGTGATATAAGCATGATGATAAGTTGGTAAAAGCTTGATAGTCCCATGAGTATTCATAATTGAACTCGAGATTTTGTCTAAATGACTTCCTCCTAATGATTGATCTAAGCTTTGACCTATTGAATAAGAATTGAGTTGATGTGATGATTGAGATGATAGGCTGAAAGGCCCAATTGACTTGAGTTAATGAGATGATGAGAGTCTCTACGAGACTAATTGAGATGATTGATTGAGATGAAGAGTCTTATGAGCATTGAGTCTTGGGGGGAGTATCAAGTACCGAATTTAGTGAGAGTAAGTCCCGCTCGAACTCAATAACTACATCGCCAAGCATAGGAGTGGAAAAAGTTTGTTAAATTTAGAAAAGTTCCTATTTAGTGGACTAAGTCCGTTAATGTCGAACAAGTTCCTATTTTGAGGACTAAGTCCGTTAGTGTCGGACATGACCCCTTTTCTTGTGCTGAAAACAATAAGACTTGATCAGTTAATTGCCCAAATCCATTATGGATTTGACTTGTTCTTTACCTAGCAAGTATGGAATGGTTGTGGCAACATTAGCAGGTTTGTTGTACAACCACTACCTCATAAGTGGTTGTTGTCAAATAAGAGAAACTCTTAACTAGGACCCATACTGATAGTAGTTTGAGTTTATTGGATGAGTTTAGACAAATGTTGATGGGTAACTTGTCTAATCTTTATTCTTGCTTTAGATAGACATTTGAAAGAGTATCTAATGAGTTGATGTTGTTCTATATTATTCTGGCTGTATCTATTTTATTTTGTCATTTTACATATTCGTACATTCTACGTACTGACGTCCATTTGAATTGCATCATTCTATGATGCAAACACAGGTATCAGAGATCATCAACTGGCACTTCATTGAGGATCTATTCACATTCAGCTGATCGGTGATACCTCCTTATTTTCGGAGGATTTCCATATTGTTATCATCTAGCTATTACAGTTTAGACTTTCTTATATTTGATATGAGGTAGCCATGAGCCTCTCATTGGCACCATCTAGATAGTAGACTTTAGAGTCTTCACAGACTAGATAGTGATGAGTTGATGTTGAGATCTTTATCTCTTGACTGATTTTCCTTTCAACTATTCTTATATTAGAGAATTGAAGTTTGATTGTTGGCCTATGGCCTTTATATATTGAGGCTGATTGATGATTTAATTTGTCCATCTTATTTTTTCTTTATTTTAAGTCTCCCACCGATTGAATGAATGTGATGAGGCCACGTGGTTCACTTGGGAGCCAGCAATGGTTTCTGAGTGCCAGCCACGCCAAGGGTACCCTCCCGGGGCATGACATATAGAGTATGTGTCCGCACCATTTCCCGATATGGAATATGACATTAAAAAAGATATCATAAATAATTTTAAATATAATTTTATAATTTTATGAAATTCACCTTTTAAACTTTTTTATATGCATAACTGTAAAGTTATCTTTTTAAGAATTACTTCTGTCAAACATTTCTTTTCCTTGACAAATAAAAGTAAGGATGATTTACTAGTTGAGTTGAAACCATTAAATAAAATCATTATAAACAAAAAGAGGAGAATAAATGTTTGGGAACTAAAAAATTATAACCAACAAGTTAGGTATATGTACTAATTTTGACAGACAAAAAAAGGTATGTTGGGTCAAGGCTCTAAATATCATATTTTCAACTTTTTCTAAACAAAGATACCTTTAAAGTTATTGATCATAGTGCATGTTTTGGGATAAGTGTTGAACACCAATTTGAGTACGAGTTCAAATAACTCCTACCCCATAAACTATGTAGTAGCGTAGGATAGAATTGTACCATATTTGGGCGACTCCTCACTTGCCTCGAAGAAGGCCTATTAGATAGAATCGTACCGTGATTTGAAATTGTATTTACCTCTCAATTTATCACCACCCAAAATGGGTCATGAGTGGCACCCACACTTACCATCCTAGGTGGGAAAACCAAAAATATAAATCCAAACCTATATAGTTGTTCAACTTATAAATTACAATATTAATGCGGAAGTTCAACTTATAAAAGCAAGAATAACAATACCTACAATTTCTATTACATAACATTTTCCAAAATGTGAAAGCTATCACATCAAGGACATCTAATCTCAAATACTAAGTCTAGGAGTAGCAACACCAGAACAAATAAACAAAATAGTTTATGCCCAAAAACTAAGGATATCATTTCATAACTAATAGAATCCAAGATAAGCTGGAAGGTTAGCTCACCGTGAAATCTGATATACTGATGATAGGCTAGAGTTGAGGATGAGATGAAGTCTATGGGACACTCGTTGCACTCCACCAAAAGCAAAACAAAGAAAAAATATACAAGTAGGAGTCAGTACGAGCCACATGTACTGAGTAGGTGTCATTAGCCGACTCCAAATAAAAATTAATACGCATAAGTAATATCATTAAATCAACTATAATACTTAACAGGTGGCAAGAAACAAGCAATAAGTACAAGTGATAACATCATAAAACAAGTACGTAATCAGATAATGATACCAAGAATAATCACAAAGACTCAAGCCTCCGCACCACACTTCCTTTGGGAGATGGGTTATTTGAGATTGAGTATATTAAATCACTTCAATATGTTTTCCTTTATTATTATCGTACCAAAAGGTGGCACCTGATCCAATATATATCGGGTCAGAACGTGACACCCGATCTAAATATATAGTGTCGAAATGTGGCACCCGATCCAATTATATCATGTCGGAATGTGACACCCGATCCAATTATATTGTGTTGGAACGTGACACCCGATCCAATTATATTTAAAATTCATTATTCTTTATCATTACTTTTTACTGCATTATCAACATTTCATCAAACCTTCTTTATCCAAGGCATCACTTTGATAGATCAAGTTCAAGATTATGGATTCCGTGGTCTTGAGATTGCAGACCAATCACAATACATATCAATCAACCAAACCACAACAAATAAATGCATAGAAAATTTCACAGCTTTACTCGATGACTATCAATCACTATTTAGAGTATGTCTATGAGATAGAACAAACAATAACCTACCTCAAACCGAAGAACCGAAGCCAAGCTAACATTCAGCAATGTTAAACTTGTCAAATCTATCAAATATAGAATCACTATAAGAAGATGAACTGAATGACACCTATATTGTTATATGTGTAGCCTAAACCCAAACACTCATCAAAATCTATAATGCAAATTTCTAAGTCTCAAACCTAGGATTAAGTCTTAATTCCTCCAAATAACACAACCTTAATGATATTAATATATTATAATGCACCTAAACATTTAACTACCTTCTTAATATATCAAAATTTGAAACACAATACAATAATTAGAAGAATAAAGCTAAAACATAATTAACTAGAATTAATACGACATGGGAAATCAATTGCGGAACTCGCTGTAGTCCAACCATGGAATCATATATATTCCCTCCTAATATTTTACCCATCATTACATCATTATCAACAAATCATTATATCATGGCTGTGCTAACTTTTTTTTTTTCTAGATTTTAAGAACTATCTCTTAAAATTAATTCATTATCCAATAATATACTAAGCTATAATATCAATCCTAGCTACTAAATGTGTGAACAAGAAAGGAGTTAGCCTTTACCTGAGTCAATTCTTTCTCCATGTTCGTCGTGTGTGCATGCGTGCGTTTTCTTCTCCCTTTTCTCATTCCATTTCTTGTTTTCTTTGTCGGGCTGCAGATATTTTTATTTTTTGTAGGGCAGCCCTTCTCTACTTATATATTTTTATTTATTTATTTACTTTATATATTAAAAGTGATAAATTCGATTAATCTAATTTAATAAATATGATACAAATGGTAAAGTGTATTAACTAAATTATTATTTTACTTCACCAACTAAAGATTATCCCTTAACTAAATAATAAAAATTATTGAATAGTCCAAAAAGCATCTCTAATGATCACGAGATTAATCTTTCATAACATAAGAAACGCTATATCTTAAACTCACCATTCATCCTCGAACGGTCAAAAGAAAGAGAAAGAAGAGTAACCTATGCTAGCAAAAGTTTGAGTTATGATCTTCTAAAATCGGTGTTCGTATCTCCATTTAAGCTCCTCCTTAAAATCACCCACCAAGATCAACTACTAAGAACTGAAACTATAAACCAAAGTTCAGCAAATTTATAATTAAGAATAATTTTCAAGTCACAAACTAACTCATTAACTCAATCAGAACCAAAACTCACTCGATCATAACATAACCATTTGGACAAATCCTTTCCCGCATAATTATGATAAAATTTTGAACCTATAATTTTAGTCACAATCAGAAATGAACCTGAACCAACCACCCCTCACTTATAATGCAAAATCCATCACAAATCTTGTCAAGATTTCATTCTTACAGTAAACGCTTCTCATTAGCTTAAGTTATATAATGTGATCCTACTTGTCACGACCCAACTCAGCGATCGTGATTAGTGCCGATTGGGCACCCAAACAATACCAAACCGGTTTGACAGTCATATTAGATAAGGAATTTATCAAAATTTTGGCAGAGTTTCCTCTGTTTTACTAACTAACCACACTTGCAACGGCAATCCCAGCAGATCACAAACATCTATGCATACATATATATATACATACGCGGGCCGACAAGGTCACCGCTACGGTAGAAGCCCAACAAAGGTACCATACATATGTAATCATATCACAGGTAATGTCCCACACCCACATGTATCCACAGACCTCTATACATACGAATCGAATCATAGGACGGGACAAGGCCCCGTCATACCCTCGAATATGTACATACAAATACAAAAAATAAGTGTACATATATACCAAAAGTCGGCTCCTGAGACAGAGGGAGCACTTCAACAGAAGACTGAGATCCTACGTGGGTGGCTCTCTAACCTGTACGTCAGTACTTGCGGGCATGAAACGCAGCCCCCGAAGGAAGGGGTCAGTACGAAATACGCACCGAGTATGTAAAGCGGAAAGTTCACAATATAAATGAGAGTAATAATCCAAATAAAAATATATGAGTCAAACCTATATGCAAACATCAAAATAATTCTCTATTTAAAACATCAAAATAGTGCGTATCGAACGGGAACGATGGCGACCTCCAAACTCGCGCCATACCACAGCCTAACACCAGAAGTTTCAAATCTTCGAAATCTCCAACACAAGTCCCAACTGTAACATAAGTGAGCCGAGGCGACGCGCCACGCACTCACGTCATAGGATAGGTGAACCAGGGCGACGTGCCAAGCGTTCATGTATCGTAATGCATAAAGGTCATCATGCCCGTTTATTGAGCCAAGGCAATGCGCCACGCACTCACGTGAGCATGGGCGAACGAGGCCCAGCACTCACACGTCTTGATGCCAACATATCCCAAGCCCAGCTCCTTATGTCACCAAACTAAGCAAGCCGGCCCATGGGCAAACTGACCCGCCGTGTCCAACCTACTTCGGAATATATATACATATATACATATATTTATACATACGCACGAAATAACCGGTCCGAGAACCGGTGAACGAGACCAAAAATGGCACGAGCAGAGTCATGAGAATCATATGCATAAAAATTAGTTCCAAAAACTTAATAATATGTAAAATAATCATTTTTGAAATCAAGAAAATA
>JAPFFP010000080.1:7981049-8008018 GCA_026153255.1 Solanum medicagineum
CTCCTTTTATAGGCAAAACCTTGCCTACCATTGTTGAATTTGGTAGCCAAGTTTGAATCAAATTTGGTATCCAAGTTCGAATTGAATTTGGTATCCAAATTTGAATTGACTTTGATAGCCAAATTTGAATTGAATTTGGCAGCCAAGTTTGAATTGAGTTGGGCCAGATTTCAACATAAGGATACATCAATAAAAGGACAAACACATGCACTCAGTTCATTTGATTTGCTCCTAAATTAATTTTGGCATTAATTGAATCTTGTTTCATTTTATTAAATTTATTTTGATATTTTAGTTTAATTTTATTTCATTTTAATTATTTCTTATATATTATTTAAATATCAAAATTTTATCAATATAAATATTCAATACGTATTAGACAACCAAAAAAAAAGTAAAAGTATATATATTCTTATGCGAATCACCTTATGTGGATCCCATGTAATTATCACCCAAAACGAAAAGAGACTCACATAATTGTTTCTCCAAAATAACCCTGAGTTCCTAACCTAGCTACTCTTTAACCCAACAATCTTTCCACACCCACAGTAGATGAAATCATCAATTATATATCAATGATTTTTATATAGTGCCAAAATAAAATTTAAAAGCATGTTAAAAGGGGTTTAGATGTATTTGCCTTAATAAAATTAAAGAAAATATGCTATGTTCTAACGTGTTTACACCTATAGGACAGTTGTTTATATTATATGGTCCTATCTTCTAGTTATTATATCTCTTCGCTTCAAAGCTTACTAATGCTTTCAATTGTGTAGAGCAACTCATTTTCGCACTAGCAACATGAATGAAAAACAAAATGATGGAATGGCATGTCATTATTGCAATACAAATTTTAAATACAAAATGGAGTCAGTCTTCTTTTATTTTGACATGTCAAAACATTCATCTATCAAGAGTTTTGGGTTTAAAAGAAGTTTTGTTTTGCCCTTATTTATTTTATCTTGTCTGACGTGCAAGGCTATTCTGCCACAAGATTATTGAGAGTGTCGGCATGTCATAATCCCTTTCTAAAATAGCAAGATGTTTTGTTGGACCTCCCCTTTCTTTGCCTCCACAATAATCTCTAAATATACAACTACATATGCATGAATATAATTACACACTGCGATTTCACAGAGTGTACACAAATCTTATCATTATTTTGTGAAAGTAAAGAGATTATCTTCTGCAGGCCCTCGATTTAAATGCATTCAAATGCAAAGAAAAAAAAAGCAGTGAAAAGGATACAAGAAAAGAACAAGAACAACAAAATAATGCGATGATTGTAACACAATAAAACACAGAAGATGATATATATAAAAAAATTTATTATAAAAGAATTTATTTTATATCTCACATATATAATTAACTCTAATTACGTTATTTTTTTAACTTACAAGTATTAGTGGATTCAAAGTTTGTGTTCTCTAAAAAGTATAATAGTAATCCCCTCATATAACTGGTGTCACATGCGTAGACAGATCATACATGTATTTCTATTTACTTCGTCAATTCTCTGTTTACATGTACATATCTCTGATTTTCCCATTTATGGCTTACACTGAACTCGTTAAACTAAGTTGGATTTTCTTTATAATCTACTTGGTGAAATGTAGCCCACCTGAAGATCCCATAAAATGTTCATCCAAGACCAATTTTAACTGTACCATTACAAACTCATACGGCGCCTTCCCGGATCGATCCATTTGCAAGGCAGCTCAAGCTGTTTATCCAACCACAGAAGACGAGCTCATTTCTATAGTAGCAAATGCAACAAGGGAAAAGCGAAAAATGAAAGTGGCGACTCGATTTTCTCACAGCATACCTAAGTTGGTATGTCTAGACGATGAAGACGGGTTACTTATAAGTACGAAATTCCTAAACAAGATCATAAGAGTCGATCAAGAAAATATGGGTATCACTGTTGAAAGTGGAGTGACATTGAGACAACTAATTAATGAGGCAGGTAAAGCAGGATTGGTCCTGCCTTACACGCCTTATTGGTGGGGTTTAACTATTGGTGGCTTAATTGGGACTGGAGCTCATGGAAGTTCCCTTTGGGGTATGGGAAGTTCGGTACATGATTATATTGTGCAACTTCGAATTGTCACACCCGCTGATGCAGCAAACAATTTTGCTAAAATCCGTAAATTGGAAAATGGCAGTTCCGAGATGAATGCAGTTAGAGTGTCTCTGGGTGTTCTTGGAGTTGTTTCACAGGTATGTTCTTTTTATAACACTGTTAGGATGGCAGCAAGTCTTAACGTGCTAAGATTTAATCTCTTCTGTCCTATCTTGTTTAGAACTTTGTCTTTAATTTGTTTCCCTCACTTTTTAATTGTATAAGATGGGGTAAAAGTTTTAATCTGTAGCATATGAAAAAACTAACGAAACTAAGCGGCTTTAGTGGGAACAGAGCTCCAGTATCCATAGCTATACTTAAACAGAATTTAGAATTTTCAAATAAATAAATAGAAAACTAATGTCTGTATATAACTAATGTTTAAAAAGATTCTTGATAGTAAGGACATAAATATATGCTAGTGACCTATAATTAATACATAATAAATCATGATATTAACAATATATAAAAGTTATTGATACGTCGATAAGTATATATGGTTAATGATAGTTGCTCTTAATATACCAAACTTGTATCGTTTCCCATCAATTTTAGGCGGATTAAAATGAATTGATTAATCAACGAATTAGTTAACAATTTGTCTAAATGTTTCTTTGGTTAAATGGATTGACCTATAATAGATTTAAAGTGGATCATAACCTAGCACGTCAAACTCTTATTAAGTGTTAATTGTTTTATTAGTTCTTTTATAATATTTTAATATCTTGAAAAGAATACTATTTTATTATCGCTCATTATATATCAATTGCAATACTACAATATTTTATTCACACTTCATATTTTTTTCTCTTCCTCTTCACAAATCAATAATAAGGTAGAATAATGGGCAAATAAAAATTTAAGAAGTTATAGGAGTTACATAAAAATTTATTATCACATTTTACTACTAACTTATGATGCAAATTAATATTACTATTTTAATATTTAAATTGTATTTTTCACCACCATATATAATTTATTAAAAGAATTTTTTTAAAAAAATATTTTGATAATTTTTTCATAAATCAGCCCATATATATGTACTTTGATAGGCTGAAATGAATTGATGTGAAATAAATTAAGCTAGTAAATGAATCAACCAATAATTAATCTACACTTATATAAATCTAATTTATTAAATCATGATTTTATGAACTAATTTGATAACTCCTAATTGCCATCAACAATGATGGTGGTGGAGAAGTTTCCTGAGGAAGAAATCCAGGTTGCACTTTTCTTGTGTATATATTTATTGCTTATAACATAATAACGGTGCTAGTGATGGGCGAACACACTTTTTTGGATAGTTTGGTAAGAGGAATAAAATATAATAATTTTAAGATAAAATATAAAATTATTTTATTTTATATTTAGTTAGGAATTTATATTAATTTTGAGATTATTTATTTTATTATTTATATTATAATAATGGATAAATCATATTATATATATGGTGAGATAATTATTTATTTATGCAATATCTCAATTTATGTTATAACTTGTTTATCGAGTTAATATCACAGATGGTCACTCAACTAATGATTATTTTCACAGAAAGTCATTCAACTTTTTTTTTTTTAAATCCAAAGTCACTCAACTATGAATTTTTTTCTCAGAAAGTCACTCAACTATGAATTTTTTTCTCAGAAAGTCACTCAACTTTGATTTTTAACTAAAAAGTCACTCAACTATCAAAGTTTTACTCTCAAAGTCACTCAACCTATTTAATTAACTTCTATTTCTAACCAATGTTTTAAAAATTAAAAATCTATCCATTTAAATCCTTTAATGACTCACCCCACTTGATCAGACCTACTAAAAATATAATATGGAACTAATTATTTGATTTTTCGAAATCAAATAATTTTTTCGCAAAAAATTATTTGATTCCAAATTTGAAAATAAGCATAAAAAATGGATTGCAGGTGACAAGATCACATTCAAATAGCCTGAATACAATTAAAAATCACGAGATTCAGAAATTCGACACAAAATAATACTTTATTTAAGAAAAAAATACAATAAATAACTCATATATGTTTTAATGTCCTTAAATAAATGTTCTAAAACATATTAGATTAACAAACCACAAATAAATAAATCATAAAATATATCTCAATTAGGTCAGGGGTTATTCCTCCCGTGGGAGAATTACTGGAGGTTCATTTATTAACGGCTTTGTCCTGAAGTTGATCCAAGCCATTTATGAAAAATTATTTGATTCGAAAAAATCAAATAATTCGATCCATATTTTTTTAGCGGGTTGGTTCAAGTGTAATGGGTGATTAAATGATTTAAATGGATACTTCTAATTTTTAGAGTATTGATTAGAAATAAAAATTAATTAAATAGGTTGAGTGACTTTGAGAGTGAAACATAGATAGTTGAGTTACTTTTGAATTAAAAATGAAAGATTAATGACTTTTTGAGAGAAAAACTCATAGTTGAATGACTTTAGAGTTAAAAATAAAAGTTGAGTGATTTTCTATGAAAATATTCTATAGTTAAGTGACCATCTATGATATTAACTCCTTGTTTATGACATCTCCTGTACCCAACAAACCCCTTTAGGGTCGGGTGCCTATAGTTTTGTGAGCATTAGTTATGCGCATATTAATAAGTATGCATATATTAATCATTTCATCTTTTATCATGCATGTATAAAATAACACACTAATTCTTTTATAATTTATACATGTATTAATTAAACGAGTTTCTAAATTATAAATCAAACAATGTATTAAATTTATACATGGATAACTTATTTCCCAACTAGCTATTAAATATTATCGTTAATTTGTATAAAAAAATTACTACATAAATAAGTTACTTCTTTATTAATTGTCAAATATACCACTTAATGTATAATAATGTATAATCATTATATATCCGATGCACCATTGGTGAGTATGCATTAATTAAGCGTCATTTGGATATGTAAATATGGAGTCATAATTTAAAATCAGATTGTTTTTAAAGTGAAAGTTTTGTTTGGACATATAATTTGAATTTTCTTAAGTTATATCTTTTTCATAAACATGTAAACTCCAAAAATTTTGAGAACAATCAAAATTTCCTTAATTCTTATATGATCTCACGTAATGAGCAAACCACAATTCATAAATAAGATACCAAAATATTTTAAGATGTCACATTGATAAATTACATATCTCCTTATTTTTTTATAAATAAATATTATGATTACAAACTTTCAAATACACATAAGATTATACAAATTCACTAGCTAATAATAATAGTAGATAGTTATTCTTATATATAATCTTTTGGCATAACACAAACAATCTCTTCTCACTGAACATGAGATTTCTTTTATAAAATTTAAAATGATGCATATTTTTTTAATATAATATATAAAATTGTGAGTCAAGTTTACGTTTAAATTTTTTTGAGTCACGACTTGAATCTCAAATAATGCTTTTTCAGATGACATTTGAAATAATGATCCTAAATCAAATATTCAAAAGAAAACTATCTAATTGTCCTTACATATTTATTGATTCTCCCTATATTTTAAATTATAGTCTCATTATAGCAGATTTCAAATAAGATACACAGAAATAAATACATGTATTTTTATTACTAGATACATTAAAATAGGGGGGGGGGGGAAGTGAGTAAGATAAGAGGAAGGTGAGGGAGAATGCAAGATAGTCTATGTATCCCAGATACAAGTGAATCACATTAAATACATGTATTTGATATGTATCTAGGATACAAGATACATTCTAAAATACAGATACATTGAGAGAGAATTAACAATTCCATAATCTTTGTTTTCTATTGCTAAAATAAAAATATCTCTTTCTAGATCTTCTAATGCAACCCATAAGGGGTTGCTCGTTCTTATTTACTTTTGGCACATGAGGTGGTGGGTTTGGCTAGGTAACATAATGGAAATGCATCAGACTACAAATACTGGAATGATGGTTCGACCCCGTCCTTGGCATCGAGGAGAGATGAGAAACACGGAACTTGCTTCAATCAAATGGCATAGTATTATGGTAGGATGCTTTCCTTTGTTATAGAAATCCACAAACAAGATTCTGGAACTTCCAAACTAAAGAGATGCATGATGAGAAGAAGTTTTTTACGTTACACTTCAATAGAATGAATTCAGTAAGGATAGAATAGGCCCTATGGTCGATCGAAGGTGTTGTGCCGCTTGAACTAATAGGGTTTTTGTTTGGTGTAAGACTCTTTGCTTGCTTCTTTCGGCCAGCTCAGCAATTGGTCATATTGGACACTTCTTTCTCTTAAATCTAGTGAGCTATTTGATATAGTGGAGAGGGGGTGTAGCAATAGAAAGTTTTGAATCAATAATTTCTCAAAAGTCATTGCTAGTACATTTAAAATAATTACTGCTTTACCTTAGGCCTCAATTAGCAATCATAAGGCCGATATGTCTTCACCCAGAAATAAGTAGATGTGGAATCTCTTTGAAAGGCAATTTGAATTAGCAGTTGGATTGTTAACCATTGTCACTCGTTAGGCCTCCCAATATAATGGATTTGAAGAAGTAAAAACCATTTGACTCTAAGGAGAGGAGGTGACTTTCGCCTATCTATAAGGACAGTTGGAGTTGATGGCACTAGTTCTGTTAGAGTAAGAGCTCTTGCTGGAGTGCCTTCACCACCAGATATTGCATCAAGAGCTTCTATTGATGCAATAGGGGTTGCAAATCAGATGGTAAATAACTTGATTTAGGAAGATATGACACTCAAAGCTATAGAGTTGGTTGTCTTTCATATCGAGCCATTGAAGCAATGTGTTGTGCTATAATTGGACATTTCCATCATGCTATGAGTGGACAATTCTGATGAAATGGTAAGGTATGGGTAAGAGTTCACTCAGATATCCTTATTACCTACAGAAGTAAGAATAGGAAGAGAAAAAGGAAATCCTACGAGTTGGGATTGCTTGTGTGTCCAGGGGCACACTTTCTCCTCAAAGTATGTGTTCGCTCGACAGCATGAACAGGTCGAGGTATGACGTCGATCACATCGGGTGGGGCCATTCTCCCTGAGCAGAGCTTGAAGCAAGGATTAGAACTTTAGACGGGGCCTCTGTAGAGAGAATGCTTAAGCAAAGCTAGTTCACTTGGAAGTTGTTCAGTTAGAGGAGTACACCCTGAGCCAATGGTGAACGAAAAGCACCTTTTAGGGGATTCTATCAAATACTGTTAGTGCATCTATGTTGTGCATCTACAAGACGATGAAACTCTGTGGTGAGCGAGAGAAGAAGAGGGGTAGGCGAGAAAAAAAAGAGGCGAGCAAGATAAATGAGAGATCAGCTGAAGAGTAAGATACATACGAATTCACTTGGATACAATGCATCTGAAATAAATCACATCTAATTTTAATCCCATGTATCTCTGATATATATATTTGGAAAAGGACCTAAGGAACACAATATTGCAAACTAGTGTGAAACAAAATAATTAGTTCCTAAAATAGTGAAATTTATGTTGTTTACTCATATTCAAATGTTGATTTTAAATTTGTTCAATTTCAATCCAAATCTCTCATTTGACACCCTTAGCTTGACATATCAACCAAAGAGTTGTGGATTATTGCCACTTTAACCAAAAGTTTTTTTCTTTTTGGGGCCTTGTTCACCCCATATCTTAATATAGAAAAAATGGTTGTCATGATATACAGAGTTAATTTATTTTTTAACTTTGATGAAAGAATGTTATCACTATTTTACAGCACGAATCATTTGCAACAACAACAACAACAAAAATATTTAGAAATATCGAACTAATGATGTACACTTTTTATAATAAAAAAATTGAAGAATCAAATCTAATCAAAGTTTGATAAAATCGAAGAATCATGTTCAGTTTGAACCTTATGAATGTGTGTATATTAAATTTAGGTAACACTGAAACTAGAACGAGTATTCAAACGTTCAATTACCCTTTCAGAAAGGGATGACTCAAACTTAGGGGAAGACGCAGCTACCCTTGGGAGACAACATGAATTTGCAGATTTTACATGGTATCCTAGCCAACACAAAGTTATTTATAAGATTGATGATCGAGTTCCTGCCAACACTCCTGGCAATGCCCTTAATGATTTCCCTGGATTTCGCTCTACATCTTCACTCGTCCTCGCCATTATAAGAACCACAGGTACTTAATTACTCATAAATTGCTCAAATTTACTTTCAAATTTATCATGACTTTACTTCTTTTGTTCACTAGAGGAGAATCAAGAATCAACAAACGATGTTGGTGGAAAATGCTCAAGTGCAAAATTAACCACTTCCACATTGAAGCTTGGTGCTTATGGGTTGACAAACAATGGTTAGTTAACTCTTTCATCACGTGACCGTACAAGTAATATAGGATGTTAAGTTTAGACTTCTTATCTTTAAAGACTTGTTGAATTAATTTTCTAATTTGAAATATTATTTCAACTATTCCATAAGTAACAAACAACTTTAGGAATAATATATGCTAAATTTAACACTTACGCATAAAGTTAAAAAAGTGAATCAAACACAGGTATTAATACAAAGCTAACACATGCAATTTTTGCTAATGCACTCTACCACACTAACCCTAATTAAATATGAAAACTTTACGGTGCTTTACATATTCCCTATCCAAGTAGCATTTTATATTTTCACCAGATCATTATAAGTTTTTGGTTAAGTCTTCATTTAACAATATTTTATCTTGTTAAATTCATTTTTCAAGGAAGAGTTCTTTTATTGTCCTTCTCAATATTAAAGACTTTAAAATAATTTCAATTGCATCAATTTTTCACTTTTGATGTTGCACGTGTCGGATTATCCAAAAAATACACTGCTTTTCGAGAATCAGACATGTAGTTTGATGTTTTTGAAGGGTATGTCCAAGAGTAATATAGTTAATGATTCAATTGCATTCTCTCAGGTTTTGCCTTTACTGGCTATCCAGTGGTTGGGTTGCACAACCGAGTCCAAGCATCAGGAACATGCCTAGACAGCCTTGAAGATGCAAGAATCACAGCATGCCCTTGGGATCCTAGAGTTAAAGGTTTATTTTTTCACCAAACAACATTTAGCATTAGCTTATCCAAAGTCAAAGGCTTCATTCAAGATGTCCAAAGGCTAGTTGTTTTAGAGCCTAGGGCACTATGTGTCCTTGACTTATACAATGGAATCCTCATGAGGTATGTTACAACTTCAAATGCTCACTTGGGAAAACAAGAAGATGCTTTGGATTTTGACATCACATATTATAGAAGCAAGGACCCAATGTCCCCTAGACTCTTTGAAGATTTTCTTGAAGAGATAGAGCAACTAGCATTTTTCAAATATGGGGCATTGCCACATTGGGGAAAGAATAGGAATGTAGCATTTATTGGGGCAATCAACAAGTACAAAAATGTTGATAAATTCTTGAAAGTAAAACAAAGCTATGATCCATTAGGATTATTTTCTAGTGAGTGGACAAATCAAGTTTTAGGCTTAAAAGATGGGTTGACCATAGTCAAAGAAGGGTGTGCTCTAGAAGGACTATGCATTTGCTCTGAAGATATTCATTGTGCCCCTAAGAAGGGTTACTTTTGTCGACCAGGCAGAATTTACAAAGATGCGAGGGTCTGTACTCGTTTATCGTCACAATAAAATATTTACCCTATTAAGCTATATAAATGATGTATGCAGAATTTTATGTAAGAACCGTTGATATCTATAGAAGAAAAAAATAAATACATCAATGTAACAATTAAATCTCGATTTAATACACTTAAATATATTAATAAAATTGTTCTCCATGAGTTTTTATTACTTCTTTATAGAATTTTAGATGTACTGTGTTTTTTCTCTTCAATTGAATGTTGAATTTTCTTATTGCGTCATGATAATTTAGAGAGTACCTTTGTAATTGCTATGCTTGTTCTCCTCAGCCACCCATAACCCCATGATCAAAAGTCTAACATTCAAATTAACTTGTTCGTTGAGTTTCAAGTGGATTTGTTTGTTCTGTTTGACAGGATTTCAATTTCATTCTATGTAACTGATGTTTTAGATGTTAAATATGAATTTGAAAGCCTATATATATAAAACTAAATTAGAAATTGAAATTTTGATCCTACTTTCAGATTTTATTCAAAGAAAAGTAGTACACATACTTTTTTATTTCGAAGTTTCTAATTACAAAAAATAAAACTTATCTTAAAAAACCATTTAAAATAATACATTTTGAACTATTCCACCATAAAAAAAAAAGTAATTTAACTTAAGCTCATTAAGAAACTATCAACTAAAGAAATTCAAAAAATAGTTCTTGATTTTGAGAGTTTTTTTTTTTTTTTTAATTCTAGGGATAAAGTTTCATCCTGGTTGGGATTTTCGCTGAATTTGTATATGATCACAAGTTATCATTTTGAGCTACCTCAGACTAGTAAATGTTATCACCAAGTAAAATAGAATGTTACTCTCCTGTGACGAGTGTCATCACCAAAAAGTCTCACGTGATACTTCTGAAAGATCAGGATTTATATTTATCCCTTTTTTAAAGCTTTTTTTTTTTTTTAAATGGCATTCTCCCCCTTATTTTTCCAGTTTATATGTTGTATCCTAAAATATTCTTTCTTCACAAATTTCATATCTCTTCATTCCAAGTAACATTATAGGGTGACACAACAATTTCCGACATATTGACGATATAAAGGTTTCTCATATAGCTTTGTGTTGAGCTAAGAGTCACGAGTATGAGTGGTAAATTGGTGAATTAATTAGATATGAAAAATATGTTAAGATTTGCACCAGATCTGCAGAAATTAAGATAATGAAGAAGAAGAAATCTTGAAGAAGTAGAGAGAAGTGAGAGTTTCTCTCTCTAAAACGGGAAAGACTTGTTTAACGTGATAACACCCAATTACTTGGGCAACCTCCACGGGTGCAATATATATATATATATATATATATATATATATATATATATATATATGTGAATACAAAAAACATTTACATAGAGAGAGGACAGAACACCCTTCATTGTGGGCACATGAAGAATGGACAGTACAACCTTCATTGTGGGCTGGGGCTTCGTCCCGAACCCCGCCGGCAAGCGCATCAGGCTCCACAACCTAACAATTCTCCCACTTGGAGACTGATCCAGTCAACAACAACAAAAAGAAATCTGCATCATTAATATTTTCATTACACCACAACAGTCATCTTCTGTAGCAGCTACAGAAGACCAACCAAGGTTCTACACAACCTTAGTTTCCCAAAATCAACACATTTAGTCAACATGTCTGCTGGATTCTTTGCACCCACTATTATTTCCAAACACATATCACCATCTTCAACTAACTTGCAAGTAAATGGTACCGTCTTCTAATGTGTTTTGTCTTCACATGATAGACTGGGTTGTTTACCAACTGTATGGAACTCTGACTGTCTATGTAGAGAGTTTTCCGCTGCCCTTTGCCCAACTCTTCTAGATAATCAGCCAGCCATATAATTTCTTTTCCAGCTTTAGCTATTGCCACATACTCTGCCTTAGTAGATGAAAGAAACACACTTTTGAAACTTTGATATCCAACTCACCACAGTACCACCTGTAGTGTAGATGTACCCAGATGTGCTCTTGCTCAAGTCCACGTCAACACTCAAATCAGCATTGATAAAATCCCTGCAAGATAATCTTGCCATTGCCAAAACAAAGTGAAGTATTAGATGTACCTTTCAAGTATCTTAGAAGTCATTTCGCAACTTCCCAACGCTCTTTCCCCGGGTTTGACATATATGTGCTGGCAACTCCTACTATGTGTGCTATATCGAGTCTTGTGAAGACCATAGCATACATCAAGTTCCCAACTGCAGAGGCGTACAGAACTAGTGCCATGTGTTCACGCTCCTCAGTTGTTTTCGGTAACTGCTCTTTTGACAATTTTAGATGACTTGCCAAAAGAGTAGTCTTGGGTTTAGCATTATTCATCCTGAATCTGGATAGCACCTTCTCAATGTACTCCTCTTGGGAAAAATTTAAAGTGCCAACAGATCTGTCTTGAACAATTCTCATTCCAAGAATCTACTTTGCAGCACCTAAATCTTTCATTTCAAACTTAGAAGACAAACCTTCCTTCAGATAGTTTATCTCCTTCATACTAGAACCTGCAATCAACATATCATCCATATACAAGAGTAAAAGGGTATAAGAATCGGAATTTTTCTTGAATTAGCAACACTGATCCTTTTCACTTTGGTGAAAATCACTCTTGATCATGAAGGAGTCAAATTTAATATACCACTGTCTAGGTGTCTGCTTCAACCCATACAACCTCCCATTAAGCTTACACACCAAGTGTTCCTTGCTTGGAACTGCAAACCCCTCAGGTTGCTGCATATATATTTCCTTGTCCAAGTCACCATGTTAAAATGCTATTTTTACATCCATTTGCTCAAGATGCAAATTTTTAGCAGCAACAATACTTAAAGCAATCCGGATAGTAGTTAATTCCACAACAGGGGAAAATATTTCAACATAGTGAATACCTTTCCTTTGTAAATACCCTTTGACCACTAATCGAGCTTTGAATCTTCTTTTGTCATCTTGTTCGTGCTTGATTCAGTACAACCATCTGTTCAACAAGGCTCTCTTTCCAGCATGCAATTCAGTTAGCTCCCAAGTATTATTCTTTTCAAGTGAGGTCATTTCATCATTCATGGCTTGCTCCCACTTGCTTGAGTCTTCCACATGTTTAGCCTCACCGAAAGACTCGGGTTCCCTCTAATCAGTCATCAATAGAATTGTAATGAGGGCAAATACCTGTCTGGTGCTCTGATGGTTTTGGATGATCTCCTCAACACCTGTTCTAGTGTCACTCGTTCCACCTCTGGCTCTTCAGCAACAGTTTCTGGAGTTTCTTGAGTTACACCCTCCTCACTAGGTGTAATTTCCATCTCAACTCCCACTTGCTTTGCAATCTCTGAGTCCTTCTTGTTATTGTCTTTGTAGAGAACATTTTCATCAAATGTCACGTCACAATGTCTTAGGATTTTTTTGTTTTTGTCATCCCAAAACCTATAACCAAACACGTCAGAACCATAACTTATGAAATAGCACTTCACAGCCTTAGCATCAAGCTTGTCTCTTTCTCTGGATCAACGTGAATATAAGCAACACATCTAAAGGTCCTCAAGTGTGACAACTTGATTTCCTTTCCTTTCCATACTTCTTTAGGAATCTTAAATCCTAATGGAACTGATGGACCTCGATTGATCAAGTATGCAACTATGTTCACTGCGTCTTCCCAAAATATCTTAGGCAGCCCACTATGAATTCTCATACTTCGTGCATGCTTATTCAACGTTTTATTCATCCTTTCAGCGACACCATTTTGTCTTGCCTTGCCCGGGACTGTTCTCATCAGTCTAATTCCCAACCTGAATAGAATGTCTTGAATTTTGATGAGTCATACTCTCCGCCATTGTCTGACCTCAAACATTTGATTTTCAGCCCCGTTTGATTCTCAACTTCAACCTTTCATCTCTTAAAAATGGCAAACGCATCAGAGTCGTGTTTCATAAAGTAGACCCAAACTTTCCTGCTGAAATCATCAATGAAAGTTACATAAAGTCTAGAGCCACCAAGTGATGAAACTGGAGATGGTCCCCATAAATTAGTATGGACCATTTCCAATCATTCTTTTTTAGTCTCTCTTTCAACCTTCATGAAACTGACATGTTTCTGCTTTTCCATAACACAGCTTTCACAAAAATCTGAATCAAGAAATTCGAGACCTTCCAAGACTCCTTTTGTAGCCAGTATCTTCATTCCTTTGATGCTCATGTGTCCAAGTCTATTATGCCATAGCTTGAACTGCAAACATTGTCAGTAACAACAGCTAAGTTTATACATCCTTCAGTGATGTACAATGTTCCAATTTTTAAGCCACGTGCTACAAACATAGCACCTCTTACAACCTTCCATGACTCATTTCCAAACACTAATGTATAACCTGAGTTGTCCAACTGACCAACATAAAGCAAATTCTTCTTGAGACGAGGAACATATGTGACATCTTCCAACATCTATTTATTGCCTGATAGAGTATGCATACAGACATCCCCCCTTCCTTCAACCGGCAAAGCCTTATCATCAACAAGATGTATATTTCCGAAATATCTAGACTTGAAATTTCGAAACAATTCCTTGTTTAGTGGTGTATGGAAGGAAGTACCAGAATCTAAAATCCAAGATTCAACCGGGCTGTCAACACTAAGAACTAGTGCATCTCCAATGTCTTCTGCTGAATTTACAGAGTCATTATCATTTTCACATCTGTTATTCTGCTTCCTTTTGGATTTCTTATGGTCTGTCCTAATATGTCCCTTCTTTCCACAATTCCAACATAACACATTAGATTTATGTGGAGATTTTCCACGATTCTTTGACTTAGATCTACCATGTGTATTCTGACCCTTCGATTTACTCCGCCCCCTGTCGTCAACACTGAGAGCATTACTCGAAGATTTTGGAGAACTTCCCTTTTGCATTAATGGTGTCAATGATAATGGTGTTAACAGTAAGTTAGAAGCCTAACGTTGATGGAAATTGGTGAATTGGAGAGCTCTCATGCTCCCCTTAGTGTGAAGATCAAACACTTTGCTAGATAGGACAAAAATGTTTATGGGATTCAAATCTTTGGCTGGTTGAGGTGTTTATCAGGAACTAGTCTTACTTGAGGTGTCTAAGTGAAAAATATGAACAAGTTTAAGTGTCTGTCGAGTAAAACAATTCATTTATCAATTAATATATCCGGATCATTGAATTAATGTATCTGGATGAAAAAGAAAGGATTTCTGAAATTTTTGAAAATAGGTTTAAGAGGTGTCTAGTTGAGTAAAACAATTGATAGACACCAATGAATTGTTCATATTTTAATTTTTTGACACTTTTAAATTAATAGATAATCAACCCATTTAAAATGGATATAATCGAACATATAATAGAAAAAGGCTAAAGTTATTGACAAACACTTTAACTTGTCCGCATTTTTCACTTAGACACTTCAACTAAGACTAATTCCTAATAAACACCTCAACCAACCAAGATTTGAACCCATAAACATTTTTGTCCTACTTGAATAAGTGTTTAAGCTTCAAGCAAAAGGGGAGCATGAGAGCTCTCCAATTCTCCAACTTCCATCAACGTTAGGCTGTTAACTTACCATTAACACCATTAACACAAAAGGGGAGGTCTTCAAAATCTTATCGTTAACACCACCATAATTTATTCTCAATCCGCACCAATTATTCTTCATTCCATTCCCCCTTAGTTAAAGATTAATAAACTTCATATATTTATTTTCTTAATTTCATAAACAAACAATTTGATGTGCTTTTGTCTCCCCCACATCCCTCAATTCCTACCCTATATGTTTCATCTCAAGTTAACATTTTCATTTCTTTATAATTAACACTATTATTACTTTTAATCCCTCATTGTCTGGTCTTTCTAGTTTCAGCAAAAATAGCAGCAAAGGATCAGCCAAAACAGCAGCAATAATAGTACCCAACAACAACAATACCCAACAGAACGATTACATAAAATTAAGTAAAATATATTAAAAACCATAACTTAAACGAAGAAGAGGCTTAAAGATGATACTCAAACCAGCATTTCTTCTTCAAGATCAATGGAGAATTAGTCGGGGAGAGAGAAATTGGTTGTGGAAAGAGAAAATGGTCGGGAAGGGAGAAAGATTGGGAAGTGAGAAATGCTTTGATTTAGGATTCTTTGCCCTTTAAAAATCTGATGTGGAAGGTCAACCAATGTGGAGCTTACGTGGGTGATGTTGAATAGATGACTTGTCCAGGTCATCTACATTTGAATGACACGCGCGGATGACATAATGCCATGTAGGAAAAAAGTAGGGGTTCAAATCTTGGCTGGTTGAGGTGTTTAATAGGAACTAGTCTTAGTAAAGATGTCTAAGTGAAAAATATGGATAAATTTAAGTGTTTGTTGATGACTTTAGCCTAAAATTTTTTTATCCATTTTGCCATCCTTGTCATGATCTAAGGAGCTGCACAAACGAGGGAGAAAAATGTAACCTAGAGGGATATGAGCTTAGGCCCACAATAAAGTTTTGATGATAATTAATAAGCAGCAACACATAACAAACAAATGCAAAAAAACACAATCCTTCACAAATCTCAACAAAGAATTGACACTCTTAAGTACTACTACAAGAGAATCAGCTACTTAACATCTCTAAAACAAAAGACTGTCTATATAGAGCATAAAAAAGACAATCGACCACAAAGACACCATTCTTTAATGAAAAATATTATTGTTGGTAAAAGTTGATGATGCAAGATTTTATTAGAGGAAAGCATTAGAGCTATGTGATATAATTCAAGAAGGTCAAAAATAATCCTGATTGTTGATGATAAAGGCAGTAAAACCGTTAAGTACATGACTTTGATGTTTTGATGATTAACAAACTAACTCGAGGACCAGGTCGACTATTAGATTGCTATGCTGAGTTGAACATGGGATAAAGTTGGTTTAAAAGCTACTGTGGTTGGTGAAATGTCAATCTTAGTTGTATTGAAGGACCAGCGGTCCATGCACTGCATCGAGTGCAGTATAAAAGGAGCTCGTCCAAGGAATAAACTTAAGCTTTTGGAAAATTTGACAACTGAATATTCTTCTCTCCAAAAATTCTCTCTTGGCTTCTTGTGTGTAAAGATACAACTATTGCATGCGAGGGACCTGATAGAAGACTTCTATAGTTTCTTTGTTTGTTAGCTGTTGTATTGGTTTGCAAACTGTAAGATCACTCCTAATATTAAAAGAACGTGGTCATTGTTGTTCTTTACTGTTTTGAGAGTTGTACACCTTGATTGTAGGCTGTGTATAGTCCTAAGGTTCTATTGTAGTGTAGTTTAACTTCATCCGGGTGGTGAGAGTATAGACTATGTGGTAGTGTTGCTGCTCATTGCTTGTGACTAGGTTGCAAGTAGGAATGGTGAGAAAGTGAGCGAAATAAGTTGTGTATGTTGTATTTCTTTACTTTGCTCATTCATTAGTGGATTTGAATTTTGAAAAATCCTGTCCGAACAGGTCGTGGTTGTTCCTCCCTTGAGCAAGGAGTTTTTCCACGTTAAATCCATGCATGTTTGTTTCTAGCTGTCTACATTCTTCTAGTTTTTGCTTATAGTGTTCCGAGGGACCAGATCCCTTACTGGGGTAGACGCATACTAAGTGTTCAAGTGGTATCAGAGATGGAATCTCTATAAGGTTCACACCTAGAGATTTCTTGTGAATATGGCTACTCCACTCAACTTAGAAGAGGGACAACCATCTACGAGGCCACCGAGATTTAACAGCAAGTTTTATGGGTGGTAGAAAGGTCCTATTATCATGACTCAAGCCTAGGGCCTAGACGTGACACGGTGAATGGAAACCCGAAGGGACCCCAAACAAGCCTCTTAGCATACCATATAAATATCCTTGGTTGCGGAAGCAAAATAAACAACATCAAGAGATATAAATAAGGGAAAATGGGGCTAAGGGAAGTCTTTGATAGCATAAAACATAGAAGGGTCAAAGATCAAGTATAAGTACATTATTTGTTCCAACAACACCTCTAAACATAGATTGGAGCTGGGGCCAAGACACTTTCCGAGCTCACCCTCATAGTATCAAACGTTCAATATAAAGAGATAACAGCAAGAGTAGCATAGCTAGTGTCCCGGAACTTGTGGACTCACCAAAGCTTATCTTCAAGATGCCAAAACTAGCCACGAGAAAGGTGGTCAAGAGGAGCTTCGGTTCCTATATGGTAATATCATGTAGGCATAGAGTATGCATTAGTATGTTTGAATGTACTATGTATGTAGGATCCAATGCAACAAGACATGGACAATATAGTCAAAATGCATAGTCATAAGCAAGGGATAAGTATAATGTCAATATGGCATGCATAAGCAATGCTAGAAGTAAAACATGCTTGTAAATCAGTCAAGTTTCATAGAATATAGTACATGTGTGGTAAGAGTCCTTAACCAACATATATCAAGCAAGCTACTACTTAGAATCCAAGACATGTCATCCCCTTGTAAAGTGATTGAGGCATGTCACCCCCTCAACAAGGTAATTGAGCCATGTCACCCCCTCAACAAGGTGGTTGAGGCATGTCACCTCCTCAACAAGGTGTTTGAGGCATGTCACCCCCTCATTAAGGTGATCGAGGCATGTCACCCCTTCAACAAGGTGATTGAGGCATGTGACCCCCTCAACAAGGTGTGGTCAACTTGCAACAGCATAGATACTTTTCATGAATTCGATGCATATATACATTCCTTTCATCATCATATAGTGACTTGACTCATAGGCCACACAGTATATCATCAATAGCTCAAGAATCCTTAACAAAATATTTTATCAAACACTTGGCGGGTATGTAATTCAAGTTCAAAATCATGCAATTCAAGAGTGACATCATCTGAGAAAACTTAATGTAAATTGACCCATCAACACATAGTAAAACCCTCATGCAATATACCTTGAAACCCCTCATCTAATCTCATGATAGATCATAGATTCATAGCTCAAAACATGCATAAACAGTCAACAATTTATGAAATCCCAACATAGTTTTATAATCAACTTCATAATAAGGATACCCATAGATAATCCAACTTGAAAACATGCAATTTTATTAAAAAATATGGTTGGGCACCATGGGTGAAAGGACCCAATGATTGAAACTCACATACCTCAAAGTTGGATTTTCTTGATGAAGATTTGAATGAGAACCTGAAGCTTAAATGAAGTTCTTGAAATCTGGAATTGAATTTCGAATGCTTGAATTTGGATGAAATATTTGGCCAAGTGTTAGAGAGGGTTTTGAGAGTGTCTTGAGTGATATGGAGTTGAAAAATAGCTAAGTATAAGTGTTTTTACGCATAGGAGGGCATGGGCCCAAGATGCCAATGTTAGGCCGAAATAGTGTTAACAAGGAAAATCAACTCTGATCCACGCCCCTGGCGCGTCGCGGCCAGGGGCAGATCCTCTTTGGATTTTGCAAATTTGCGATAAATTTTTGCTACGGGATCTCTAAAATCGGGGTTATACTCATTTCCCACTCAATTTTACCCCTGATCACGAATATGAAGTTGGATTTTCAATATCACGCATGAATTTTGAGATATATGAAACTTACAATTATGGACATTTCCGAGGGACATTTTTGGGCGTTTCACGTATGCACGACTTTCTTATTGTAGAGGATAATGAACTATGAGACATCGTTATTGATGGACCATATATTCCTATGACTGAAGTAAAGGATGGAGAAACAACTAAGTAGGTTCCCAAGACCCGACAACAATACTCAGAGGCTGATGGAAATAAGATTGAGAAAAACTACAAAAGCAAAACAATGGATCGTGTGTAGGATTGGAGCTAAGGAGTATAACATAATCTCAGCTTGTGAATCCACTGAAGAGATGTGGGACTATTTGAGGAATGCTCATGAAGGTACTGAGCAAGTGAAGGAATCTAAAGAGGACATGCTGACTTCTCAGTATGAAGACTTTATTATGATGGAAGGTGAATCCATACACGACATAGAGACTAGGTCCTCAACTATAACAAATGAGCGGAAATGCTTGGGAGAACCTGTTAGTCAAAGCAAACAGGTGAGAAAAATTCTCAAAGTACTTCCCAAATCTTAGGAAAGCAAAGTTGATGCTATCACAGAGTCAAGGAATTTGAAGACTTTGACCATGAATGCGCTTATTGGCATCAAACTCAAGAGCAGAACAAGAAACATGATATGGCTAAGAGAGAAGGAAAGGAGGATAAGACTTTGGCTCTAGAAACTGCTCACAGTGATGATGAAGTTGATGGTGTAAATATGGCATTTTCACCAAAATATTCAAGAAGATTATCAGGAAAAATCCTGGTTTTGCAAGGAAAGGTAATGCAGGAAGGTCATTGGGTAATAATGAGTTATGTCATGGATGTGGAAAACTACGACACTATGTCAGAGAGTGTCCCTATGGAAAGGCTGAGGGGTCAAAGTTTGTGAAAGATCGAAGGAAGGACTAGGTTCCATAAAAATTTTGAAAGAAGGTTGTAGCTGATCAGATTGTAATGAAAGCTCTGGGGGTATGTGGAAACTGCTCCAGTGATTTTGATGATGAGGAACAGCTTGAGGACTCATCCATGCTTGTTGTACAAGATAATGATGAAACCTTTGACAACTTGTTTGCATTCATGGCTCAATCAGATGATGAGGAAGAAGTAGAGGAACATGTAACTTTACTAGACTTAACTTGCATTAGAAGAGAAACTAAAAGAGGCTGAGTTGAAGTTAAATATAGCCTTTGAAAGAAATGTTGTGATGGAGAAGGACTTACTAAAGGTTAAGGAGGACCTGAACAAGTCCATGAAGTGGACTGCTTCTTCAAAGTTGTTAGGAGATATGTCTAGTAGCTAGGGTCATAAAAAGAGAGGTCTAGGATATGTCAACAAGATTGATCCCTTATATAGTCCTTACAGTAAATATGTCTCTGTGGCTGATAAGTTGTCATGTCTGCATTGTGGTAGAAATGGTCATTTGAAGGGCAGCTATGAAGTTCTCAAGAGAACTCTGAAAAGATAGTAGTTTGATTGCTCAGGAAGAAAAAGTGTAAATGAGGGACCAGGTCCTATGTCAAAACTGAGTAACAGACCTTTGCCTAGTTGGACTTAAAAATTTGTGATTAGGCCTCTATCTCATTACTGGGAAATCAGATTAAAGTGGGTTCCCAAAACTAATAAGTAACCACTTGTCTAGAGGAAGCAATCAGTGCTGGTTTACGAGCAGTGGATGCTCAAAGCACATTACTGGAAGGACTAAAAACTTCCTCTCTTTAAAAGAAATTGAAGGTAGCGGTGTTTTATTTGGTGATGGTAAGAAGGGGTACATCATAGGCATATGAAAGATTGGTAAGTTCTTTGAGAAAGCTATTGAAGATGTGTACTATGTTGAAGGATTGTAGTAAAGTTTTCTTAGTGTTTCTCAAATAAGTGACAAAGGCAATAAGGTTAAGTTTCTATCAGACAAGTGCACTGTTACAAACTTGTCTACTGATGAAGTGATACTCACAGCAAAAAGGTGCATAAACATGTACGTAGAAGATCTTAGAACTACAAAGGAAGACAATCTCACATGTCTCAAGGTACAAGATGATTCAAGTGACTTGTGGCATAGGAGACTTGATCATGTCAGCCCTTCTCTGCTGAACAAATTGGATTCCAAGGACCTGGTTCATGGTCTACCCAAGATAAATTTCAGTAATTCTAAAGTATGTGCTGCATATGCTAAAGGAAAATAGTCAAAAAGCTCCTTCAAATCCAAAAATGAGATAAGTACCACCAGACCTATTGAGCTTATTCATGTTGATCTTTGTGGTCCTGTGAAGGTTCAAAGTCATGGTGGGAGGAGATACATTAAGGTTGTGGTGGATGACTACTCAAGATATACTTGGGTAAGGTTCATGAGATCAAAGGATGAAGTTGTTGAGTTGTTGATCAACCTCATCAAACAAGTTCAGAATCAATTTAGAAGCAAAGTCCCAGGGATCAGGTTTGATCATGGTACTGAATTTGAAAACTCAAGGCTGGATGGTTTTTGTGCGGAGCAAGGAATCCATCATAATTTTTCATCTCCTAGAACTCCCTAGCAAAATGGAGTTGTGGAGAGAAAAAATAGAACACTAGTGGAAATTGGAAGGACCATGATGATTGAGTCTGGACTGGCCAAGAACTTTTAGGTTGAAGCTGTCAACATTGCATGTTATATAACAAACAAGTGTCTAATAAGGTCTCTTAAGAACAAGACTACATATGAACTCTTGTTTGTAGGAAGCCCAACATCAGTCACCTGAGGGCTTTTGGATGGAAATGCTTTGTACTCATAAATGGCAAGGAGGAAGTTGGGAAATTTGATTCAATCTCAGTTGTACTGAAGGACCACCGGTCCATGCACTGCATATGGTGCAGTATAAAAGGAGCTTGTCCAAGGAATAAACATAAGCTTTTGAAAAATTTCACAATTGAATATTCTTCTCTCCAAAAGTTCTCTCTTGGCTTCTTGTGAGTGAAGATACAATTGCTGCATGTGACGGACCTGATAGAAGACTTCTAGTTTCTATGTTTGTTAGCTATTGTATTGGTTTGCAAACTTTAAGATCACTCCTATTATATAAAGGAACATGATCATTGTTTTTCTTTACTGGTTTGAGAGTTGTACACCTTGTAGGCTGTGTATAGTCTTAAGGTTGTGTTGTACTATAGTCTAACTTCATCAGGGTGGTGAGAGTGTAGACTAGGTGGTGGTGTTGCTACTCATTGCTTGTGACTAGGTTGCAAGTAGGAATGGTGAGAAAGTGAGAAAAATAAGTCGTGTGTGTTGTATTTCTTTACTTTGCTCATTCATTAGTGGATTTGGGTTTTGGAAAATCCTGTTTGGACAGGTCGTGGTTGTTCCTCCCTTGAGCAAGGAGTTTTTCCACGTTAAATCCTTGTGTGTTTGTTTCTTTCTGTTTACATTCTTCTAGTTTCTGATTATAGTGTTCCGAGGGACCAGATCCCTTACTGGGGTAGACGCATATTAACTCATCAGAAACTCTACCCAAGGTAAGATGGCTACAATGAAGAAGAAATAAAGACAAAACTAAAGACTACCAAAGAAAAGAATATACTTATTTATGGCATTGAATTTGATGACCAATATAGTAATATTTTCTCTTGTGAAATTATAAAGAAGTCTGGGCACCTTAAAAACTACACACGAGGAACAAGTCATGCCAAGAAGTCAAACTTTTCCTTGATAAAGAAACAATATGATCTATTCAAAATGGGAAAGAATACCTTCAGGAGATGTTCAACAGATTCACTTACTTCACCAATAAATTGAAAATATCTTGACGTCTTGACTGACTCTTCTAAAAAAAAACTGAGTTAAATTGTGACACCCCCATGAAAAGACGAAAATACCCCTAGAATTGACCTTGTGCGTAACATATCTTCCCATGTCCTGATTGCAAATCCGAGACCAAATTTGAGATCAGTGCGAAAAACTGAGTCGAAAAATGGTCTCGACTCGATAACGCAAAAAAATGCGAATTAATTTTTTTCAAGAAAATAAAAAATAGTGGGGTTTTCGCTCACCTTCCGCGATGTGGAGAGGACGCGGAACCACACTTATGTTTTTTCGAAAATTTGACGAAAATGGAAAATTTGCTAAAAAGTGAGATTTAACACTTGTGCGCGACACGCACTAGTATAAAATTAGTGCAATTTGTGCTTTTAATGGAGGGGTAATGTCGACCTTTCCCACACTCCATAATCCTAAATTAGACTTTTTAAGACTAATTTAAGTCCAAAAATGTATTCTTGTTCACGCTCATTCATTCAAGAAAGAAAAATCCTCCCAGAAACTTCAAGCGTAAGATCAAGAACAGTTAGGGCCTCCAAGAAAATTCCCTCCAATTCACCAAGAGTTCTTTCCAAGGTATGTAAGGCCACCTAAAAATCATTATTTTGATAATATCTCTTGAAATAAAGCTAGTTTTCACCTATGAACTTTCAAGTAGTAATTGAGACCAAATACCCGTAAACTTTGAAAGTATATTGATTTTCATGACAAATTCCATAGAGATTTTTTGAATATTATGATTTTTGGTCTCTGTATCACTCAATTAAAGAATTGTTCTCAAGTTTACATTCATTTATGATCAAGATTTATTATTGATGAGTTTTCTTGAAAATCTTGATATTATTTCAACAAGAGAAAAGACTAGTTTGAGTACCTTTTAAGCTAAGTTCAAGAAGTATATTTTAAAGATTGTTTTTTGCATATTAGGCAAGAAATCTAGCCTGATTTTGAATCACGTGAGTTGTTTAGTTTTCAGATGAGTTAAAGAAGTCAGATGAGAAATCTAAGTAGTAAGCTGGGCTAAGTCCCCGAGAAACTAGATTTCAAGAATCTATAATTCTAAGTTTGAGCTATATAAAGTATTTTAGGAGTAGTATTGAGCACTGATATGGGTGAGAGTAGAATAAATTATTTGAATTCATAAACTATGTAGCCAGCATAGAATAGGATTGTACCATAGTGCCTTCCTCACTAGCCACTGAGATAGCCTAGTTTTGGGATGGATACACTCCCCTAGTTCTTCGTCCCCTACCCCGGCAAAGTACGGGATGACTCCGACAGCGTAGACAAGACGTTGTATCACCACGAAGCTCATAGTAGTGGTTGTCGGTTAGAGAAACTCCCCAACAAAAGAAACTATGTTTTACTTATCAGTTTTCAACATGTTATTTTCAGCACATAAGTCTTATGGTTATTGTCATTTTCATTTATGAATGATGATTATGTCTTTTGAGATATATTATGATCTCCTGATTAAATGTTTTGGCCATCTTACATACCGTATATTCCACGTACTAGCGTCCTTAGGACCTGCATCGTTTTATGATGCAGACTCAGGTGACAGAGTTCTTCAGCAGCCGTTTCGTTGAGGACTAGACAACTTCCAGCAAATCGGTGAGGCCTCTTCTCAGTCAGATGCTCTTGAGTTATTATGTTCCCTTTCAGGTTTATTTAGTTCTGGCTACTTGGGGCCTGTCCCAGTAGTCCTTTCAAACTATTTTAGTAGAGGTTCCACAGGCTATGTGTTAGATACTTTAGTTTTGAATTACTTTGATTTCACTATTAAGTTATTACTCTTTTCAGTTATTCAGAAAAGTTTAGTAGTTTTATGTTGCTTATTTAAAGCGTTTCTACTATTCTTAAGTTTTTTGCTGAGTAAATAGCCAGACCAAGTGGTTCTCTTGGGACCAGAAATGGTTTCCAAGTGCCGGCCACGTCCAGGGTGTAGGCTCGGGGCATGACAAAAATTATGGAGGAGAAAGACCTAAAGACAATGACCATATAAGGAGGCTCCATAATCAAACGAATGATCCCCAAGTAGAGAGGTAAACCTGCCCATTAAAGATACAAAGAATCAAGACCAACATTTCTCACTTGATAATTTAAATGAATAATCAGAAAATGAGAGTTCAAATAGAGGTGGAACCTCTAGATCAAGAACACTCGATTGAAGAGATTTAGCAATATGCCACATGTGTCAAAGTGCTATCAATTAATTTCATGAGAGAATGCCTAAAAATACAAGATGAATTAAGAAAAAAATGATCCTGACGAGTGATGAAGAAAGAAAGGACCCAGGTCCTCAGGAACAAAATGACTACTACCAATTAATAAGAAAAACACTGGCATCTTATTGGGATCTTCTCAAGTGATGATGATGTTGAGGACATAGATGATGACTAATCCTAGCTAGTTAAAAAGGAAGAATCCGAGAAGATCCTACCATTGATGGCTAATGCTGATTTAACATATGAAGAGGACACTGGTGAAGTAAACTTTTCAGAGACAAAGAATAGTATTCTCACTTACTCGGGGAAAAAACTAGAAATCGCAACTCTCATTATCCTCAATGCCTTTGATGGTCTTCATATTGAGACGGAAATTGATAGGAGAGTGATTATGTCTTTCAATTAGATCACAAAATCCTGGAAGAAAGAAGAAAGAACTTGGAGAGTGAAATTGATATTCTCTAGAATTCGTACTTGAGGCAGGCTTGTCTATTCAAAATGCTCTCGATTCACTGTACTTTCTCGCTCTAAAAAAACAAATCCTAGTTTGCCTATTCACTGACTATCATGGACAACCAAAGAATAAGATGGTCTGTTGAAACTATTACTATAGAATAAAATTTTTATAGGAATATCGATCAAACCACTGAATTACCTGCTCGGGGAACCACGAATCACATGTAAAAAAATTGGAGGTACAACAATTATTCTTCTAGAGTTGTATTTGACTGGGTGTTAATGCAAGAGGATTAGGTGATTGCCTATACTTTGTGTCAATTGAAGAAGCTAGTAAAGAATTATCCTGCTTATGATGTGGAGTAAGTTGTTGTGGTGTGTTGCAACACAAATTTGGCATCATTATTTATATGGTGAGCAGTGTGATTTCCCTGATCACAAGAGTTTGCAACATATTTTTAAATAGTGTGAGTTGGAAAAGTAAAACATAATGGATGTTTGTCCAAGAATTAAAAGAAAAATAAACATACAACTTTTCCATCAGCTTCCAGAAAGAAAACATGTGCCGAAAACACACCACAACATATTAGACGATTAAATACTCTCTTAAGACGGTGAGAAAAAAAGGACATCTCCATCTTTTTTCAAAAAGAGTTGCTTTGAAAAAAATGTAGCAACAAAAATTAAAAAGAACTACACAAACTGAGTCCGTAAACTTCACGCACCAAAAAATATTCAATTTTCATCCTAAACAGTGGTGATTTAGGAAACAAATAACCTAGCTGTGATACCAATGAAGAATTTAATCAACAAAAACATAATTCACAGGATCATTGAATTTGTTTTGCTAGTCTAATAGTGTAATCACCTGTATACATACACGAACTGCACCAAAAAGATTACAATCTAAAATTGTACCTCGTAACAGAAGTAAATTCCCTTTTAGAGAAGAAGTCTTCACAAGAATCGTCTCAAAACTTAGAGGAATTGGAGAAGAAAGAGAAGAGAAGGAAGAAAAGTGTCATTCAGTTCTTCAAAGAAAAGATGCATTGTTTCTCTTAAACAGAACCCCTTTATAAACCTAAAGGGACACAACTTTTCAAATAGTTATGCCTCTTTTCTTTTATTAATAAATAAATATAACATATATACATACATATATATATATATATATATATATATATATATATATATATA
>JAPFFP010000080.1:8008118-8018329 GCA_026153255.1 Solanum medicagineum
CTTGAGTGGGCTGTCCACACTAAGGATTAAAGCATCCCCAATGTCTTCTGCTGAATTTACAGAATCGTTATCATCTCTAGATTTATGATTCTGCTTTTTCTTGGGTTTCTTGCATTCATATTTGACGTGACCCTTCTCTCCACAATTCCAACACTTCATATTTGATCTATGTGGAGATTTTCCACGCGCCTTCGACTTTGATCTGCCATGTGCGTTTTGTCCCTTCGATTTGCTTCTCCTCCTTTGATCAACACTGAGAGCACTACCCGATGAATCCCCAATTTCTCGCTTGCGAATACTCTCGCTGAGAATTACGTCTCAGATTTCATCAAATTTAAGTTTGTCAGATCCACGAGAACTGCTAATCACAACAACAACACTATCCCAAGATTCGGGTAAAGATGTCATCAAAATCAACGCTTTAACTTCTTCATCGAAATTAATCCCCACAGAACTCAGTAGCCTAACAATCATATTAAAATCATTTATATGATCTGCAATAGGTCCACCCTCCGACATCTGTAAATTAAACAATCTATGCATCAAGCATACCTTGTTCATTGCAGAGGGTTTCTCGTACATATTCGCCAGTGCCTTGAAAAGATCCGCCGTTGTCTTTTCCTTGACGATGTTGAAAGCCACGTTTCTAGACAAAGTCAACCGAATCAAACCCAGCGCTTGGCGATCTTTGAGCTTCCAACCTTCTTCTTTCATGGATTCCGGCCTCACCCCAGACAAGGGTTTGTGAAGATCCTTTTGATACAGATAATCTTCGATCTGCATCTTCCAGAAACCAAAATCAGATCCATCGAACTTTTTGAGTCTGATTTTCGAACTCTTCATCTGCACAAATCGTAGTGATTCCAGCCCCACGGTGGGCGCCAATTGTTGGGAAACAGATCTGTATGGATCGAAGAAGATGAGGGAGAAGAAAGAAGAAGTTCTTCTTTTAGAGAGAAGGCAGAGGAATAATTTTAGAGAGAGAAAGTAATTTTGTGGTAACGCCCAATTGGTAAACTCCACGGCGATAGGGTTATATATATTAATAATATCCGGATATTTTCAATTACACCAAATGCATTTATACACGGAGATTACTTGGGAAATATTTTACAAGATTGTTGGATTTTTGTGTGGATACTTAACAAATGAAATGGCCTCCTATTTATACAACTTCTTCCGTTGCTACAGTGTTTTGACCGTTGCTACAGTACCTTGAGTCTTTCGGAGCTCGTGGAACACGTTTCAAAGCACACTACATCAATACAATATCAATCTCCACAACCTAACGATCCCTCACGCAGTCCTCTAACCCAGTTTATCAGAACAACACATGGAGCAGCAGCGACGATCAGAAACACAAAGTTTTCAGGTATGTACTTCAATCTTCACTACTCTGTTGCTACGTGTTTTAATATCTTGTTTGATTAACTGTTCTATAGCTATGTGTTCCAGTATCTTTATTGATTCAATGCTCTGTTTCAACGTGTGCCAGTATGTTCTTAGATTCTCTATTCTGTTGCTATGTTTTCCAGTATCTTCTTTGATTTATAAACCTCCACTGATAATTTACCCCTGTGATTTATTTTCTATCATGTTCATTGATTAGGTTTAGGCATTAATTAGGAAGAAAACAGAAAATATCTTGATGAACTAATCTGTATTTAGGTATCAATTGTGATTTTCAAGTGATTTCATATCTGTACAAGTGATGTTTTCTGCGTTTCTGATTTCTGACTACTATGTGTTTTCTGTGTTTCTGATCTCTAATTACTGATTAATTAAATGACTCTTAAAAGTGATGTTCTCTATGTTTCTGATCTCTGAAAACATATAGTAAAGTGCATCAGGATTTATTGATGAATAACCAGATATATAATCAGTGACTTATGAGGTTTGAGCTATCACAGTTTCACTTTCGCCCATAGTTTGAAACCTGTCTACACCACAGGCAAAACTGATTAATACAACAGCTAATATTAGAAAAAATAAGACGCGTGATTATTAAGGAACGTCCCTATTATATTAAGACGCGTGATTATTGTTCACCCCTATCTGTAAGCATATATTGACCAACTTTGCATTGTTATCCAATGGCTACTAAAATAATGGTGAATATCTTTGTATAATTTGATATGGACTAAACGTAGCCTTTATTTTCTTCTCCTTATAAGCTCTATATGACCGATAACTTTGGGAAGTCAACTGTATTGAGGTTCATGGATGTAACGCCTAACCTTCTCTCTTTTAAACTCCACTGTTAGACTTTTTACTCTGTGATTGCCTCTGAAAAATTAAAACAGGCTAGTGATGTTATGGGTTTTACTGCATATCTGTCCAGTAGCCAAAGAGTAACAGGAAAAACATAGGTGTTTGATATGAGGATTCTATAGAGATATTTGAGGTTTCAAGGCAAGAAGTGTTGTTTGATCAATACTGATCAAGCAGCACTTCTTGCCTTGAAAGCTCAAATATCTCTACACAATCCTCATACCTAATGGATCTTACTGCATCCCTGTAGAACTGTCGGAAGATTCAGCAGTAACAGAAAAAAAATTAAGATTTAAGGTGATTTTTTAATCCTTTTCAACTTAAAGCTAGGCATACCCCAATTGTCAAGATCAAAATAAGTTATTGCCTCTTTGTGAAGTTGTTATGCAGTAAAGAAAGGAATAAGAGAAGTGATAGTCTGGCTATGTTTAGCCAAAAAATAAGCAGCGAAGTTTGCCTCCCTGCAATTGTGACTACAATAGAATAACTGAAACTGGTTGATCTAATAGTGAATCTAGTGAAGAAGCTGCTCTGTAAGCCATGGAGAAGCAGCCTGACATTGGACTGAGTTAACCACCAATTGAGAATCCATTTCCCAAACCACTTTTCTAAAACATTGTTGCAGACACCAATTTAATCCAAATAGAGCAGCATCGAATTCAGCTTGGTTGTTGGTACCCACACCCATAGGAGAAGAATACGCAAAGATAAAATCACCTTGATCGTTTCTACTAATACTACAAGCACCCATAATGCCAGGATTGTTGAACACACTGCCATATGTGTTCAACATGAAAACAATCCGCCTTAGGAGTTTGCCAACAAACTGTAGTTATCTTCATCACATGAGAGAAGCCTTCAATCATAGGAATAATCTTTCCAACTAAAGGTCCACCTAATATAAGAATATGCAGTAGCCAAGATATTAACAGTGTGAACCTATTCTATAATAGATTAGCAAATTCCAATTTAGGTATACTACCAATTAGACTTTCCCGAAAACATTGAGAACACTCCATTCGTTAATAGACAGTAGTGATTATTGAGAATACACGTGTTACCATTTTGAAAATAAACACATATTGTATATAACATGATGATCTCTATCATTCAAATTTAACGTACATTTCAATTGTTAAAATGACATCTTTGTCAAAACAAATTTCATACTAAATGGGTGGACATTTTATCTAAAATATATTTTTGATTAATTTTATGTCTTTTTTACTAACATATTTTTAGCTCCTACAATAATTGCAGAAAATAAATATATTCAACATCATGAACAATTCTATAAATAAAAGTTGGATGTCTTTTGACAGACTTAGTAAAGAATACTTGGATGGAGTAGAAAATTTTTTAAATCATGCATTTTCTAAAAGCAAGAAGGAGAGAAAATTTCATGTCCTTGTATTGAATGTGTACTTATCCATCAAGTAAATCGGGCTACAGCTTATGATCATCTTGTGGTTAATGGTATTATGCCATCATATGATAATTGGTTTTGTCATGGAGAGTCTCTAAAAGTATGAAATAATACTGAAGTAAATAGTCTGAGGCAGGCAAATGTACGAGGTGATGATATGTAAGGAATGATACATGATGCCTTTGGAGGTTGTACACAGTTCATAGATACTGAGATCAATGAAAGAGGTGAGATGGACCCAAACCTACACGAATATGATGCTCATCTATTTGGAACACAATCTTGTGTAGAGGTGGATAAGTTTGAACAACTGATGAAGGAAGCAAATGAAGAATTATATCCTGGATGCAAGAAATTTAGCAACTTATCCTTTTTATTACATCTCTATCATACAAAATGCATGTTCAAATGGTCAAATGAATACTTTAATTCTTTGCTTGGACTACTGAAGGATGCACTACCTGAAGGATATGAATTGCACCCTCCTTTCTATGAGACCAAAAACATTATTGAGGGTTTGGGCTTAAAGTATAAAAAGGTTCATGCTTGTCCTAATGATTGCATGCTATTTTGGAAAGAATTTGCTAGTAAGAATGTTAATGAGTGCAAAATTTGTGGGGTTTCTAGATGGAAAAATAATGATAAGAAAATTCCTGCTAAGGTCTTAAGGTATTTTCTAGTAAAATCAAGGTTGCAAAGATTATTTATGTCTTCAGAAATTTCTAAAGCAATGAGATGGCATCATGAAGAACGCAACAAAGATGGAGTTCTACGACATCCTGCAGATTCAGAAGCTTGGAAAAGTTTTGACAATATGTACCCAGAATTTGCCCAAAATTCTCGCAATGTTCGTTTAGGATTAGCTTCAGATGGATTTAATCCATTTGGCACAACGAGATCTGTTTATGGTACATGGCCAGTAATTTAACGCCATAGAATCTTCCACCATGAATGTGCATGAAACAAGAGTTCTTTATTTTATCTATGCTAATACCTCGACCAAAAGCTCCTGGGAATAATATTGATGTCTTTTTACAGCCTTTAATAGAAGAGTTAAATGAATTATGGGATGTTGGGATAGAAACTTATGATGCCTCTACTAAGGAGATATTTCAGATGCGAGCAGCGCTCATGTGGACTATAAATGACTTTCCAGCATATGGTACTCTATCTGGATGGAGTAGTTCTGGTCGATTTGCATGTCCTTCTTGCAATATAAATACTCATTATAGAAGGCTCAAACATAGTAGAAAGTTTTGTTTCATGGGTCATCGACGTTTCTTGAAGCCAGACCACAAATGTCGAAATGATGCTAAATCATTTAATAAAACTAAAGAGACAAGATCTGCACCTTGTACAATATCTGGGTCGCAAGTGTTGAATCAAACTAAAGATATAAAATTTACTCTTGGAAAATCGAGCGAAGGTATAAGTGGGGTGGTGAATAACACATGGAAAAAGAGGAGCATTTTTTTTTATCTTCCATATAGGGAGTATGACTTGGTGAGGCATAATCTTGATGTGATGCACATAGAAAAAAATGTGTGTGACAACATAATTTATACACTATTGGATATTGATAAAAAGTCGAAAGACAATTTGCCTGCTCGATTGGACTTGAAGGACATGAAAATAAGACCACGCTCATGGCCACAATATTGAGCTAATCGAAGGACCTATCTTCCTTCTACTTATTTCAAATGTCTTCGATGGAAAAAGAGTTTTTTTATGAAGTTTTGGAAAATACCAAGTTTTCACATGGCTATGCATCTAATATCGCACGTTGGATCTGCAAAAGAAAGATATCTGGATTAAAACCACACGATTGTCATGTTATAATGCAAGAACTACTTCCTCTTTCCTCACGGAGATCAATAGATAAAAGAATAAGTTTTCATTTTAATTGAACTATGCACATTCTTTCGTGTCTTATGTAGCAAAGTGTTAAGATAAGATGAGTTAAAATTACTTGAAGAAAGAATTCCAGAAATATTGTCTACTATGGAGAAGCTCTTTCCTCCCGGATTTTTTACTATTATGGTACACTTGGTTACTCACTCAGCAACAGAGGCTAAACTTGCAGGGCCGGTACATTATCGTTGGATGTATCCAATTGAGAGGTACAAAAAATAAATATTGTATCATTTATTTAATTCCTAAATCATTATAATTTCAAACTAAAAATATTACCTAATTCAACAGGTATTTGGGTACTTTAAAATCATATATGTCCAGAAGATTCAATAGCAGAAGCATACATAGCAAATATGAATGTTTAATGTTTTGCTCGTGTTATTTGGAGGGTGAAGATTCAAGGTCTTATTATTCCAAATAAAAGTGATGATCAAATTGAGCATGATGCCAATAAGAAAGAATGTCTTTTTCCTACTGTTGGGGAGCCAGATGGTGGGATAGATGTTTTAAGTTGGATGAGAAAACAAGGCTGCAAGCACATAGACATGTGTTATTCAATTGCGAGTCAGAAGTAGTTGAGAATTAATAAAAGTAAGTGTTATATCTCTATCTATATCTATATCTCTATATCAATATGTGTGTGTGTCCATACACACACACATATACACATATATTGTTTTTACTTTAATTGATAACAAAATTGATAGACATGAGTTATGTGAATAGTGAACATATTGCTGAAATCAAGAGATCACACCGTAAGCGTCGTTTGAATCAACATCAGCTTGACTGTTTACATTTTGATACATTTCCAAAGTGGTCCAAGGAAAAAGTAAGCGGTAGTCTAAGTCATTGGTCACGTTAAATTATTGATATTGTATTTATGTTGTATTTATAATTGTATATTTTAATTTTGTTAGGCAAAGGAGTTACAAACTACCTCTAATGTCACAAAGGATGTTAAAGTCCTTGCACAAGGGCTGAATTTTATTGCAAAAAGATTCAATGCATTCAATGTAAATGATGGATACCGATTTCGAACTAAACGAAGTGAAGAGTTCAAGGAAACACAAAAAAGTGGTGTTATGGTTGTTTCAAAGACTGAAATTTATGTAAGTACAAGTGACAATGCTCCAAAGTCAGCAAATATCACATATTATTGTAGATTAAATGATATTGTAGAGTTAAACTACTGTGAGGAATTTAAGGTTGTGTCATTTAAGTGTGATTGGGTTGATGTCACCAAAGGTAGGAGTTAAGAACAATGAATTGGGTTTCACACCAGTGAATTTCTCACACTTGACAGATGTTGGCAATTGAGAACATCATGAGCCTTTTATCTTTGCAGAACAAGCTCAACAAGTAATGTTTGTGCAAGATCCTATAGATCATGAATGGTTTGTCCCTAGGTTAATTAAACCTCGAGACAATTTTGATATGGGAGAGGAAAATAGTATGCAAGTTGAGTCACCAATGCAAAGTGATGTTGCCGACTTAGCTCTTTTAGAAACTGCTTGTGTTCCTAAGTATGAGTGTGATGATTGGGTAAGAAGTGATGTTGATGAGTTAATAGTTGAAACAGACATACATTCTCAAGCTTCTATAAATGATGGTCAAGTTAATGTTGAGGGGAGGAAATGACATTGAGAATGAAAGTGATTCTTAATAAGATTAGTGGTACTTATGAAATATAATTTTTTGTAACTGTTATTTAAGAACTTCTACAAAATTATTGCTTTTCAATTAGAAAATTAATAAAATACCTTTTTTTTTTCTTTTCAATTTTAAGTCATTTTATTGAAAGATGCAAGTTGGTCAATTATGAATATTCCTTGTTTGTGTTGGTTTGTTTTTAAATATTTACGTGTATTCTTTGTGATTGTCTTTGCTTATATTTTGTTGATTATAGCTCTTGGATTGTAATATGATAAGGTGCTCTTATCACTGGAGAACTATTTTCCCTTATACACCAACATCTCTTATCATTAGAATTATCTTTGTCACGAAGATTTGCTCCTGCGCACAAATAATCAGTTATGTGTTTCCATTGCTTGAGTTGGTGAAGCTTCTTCCCATTTTAATATGGCCTGTTATATATGTTAGCACTAACTGGACTTAATGCAGCGTGGTAGTTTCTTAACTTAAAAGAAGAAATCATGCAGACTAGAGGTCGCAGTAGATTGGTTATTGAGCAAGATGACGAAGATGTGCGACATTACATTGCGCAGTCTGCAGCCCAACCTTATCTTGAGCAATTGATGGATAATCAGAATAACTCTGTAGCCCAAGGGCATAATGATGAAGCTAATGAGTTAAATAGTTTTGTTTGTGGCACCGAGGATCAACCTAATGATGAATCAGGGAACACTATTTCTTCTCATCTTGGTTTGGAACCTTAGTTGTTAGGTGCAGTTGTATTATCAACCTAACAAAATATACAGAAAGTGATAGATTGATATCTGCTGTTATCTCTCCCGCTGGCCCTACTGTCTAAAAAAAATAGAGTTAGAAGGTGACCTGAACAAGTGCACTTAGTTTCATAGTGTAAGCTTTGGTCGTTGCAGATTTATTGTCATTTAGTCTTGGTGTGTCTGTTCTTACTCCATTTTGAGTGATGTCACATTGTTGTTGAGCTCAACTAACGTTTACCTAATCAAGTTTTGGTATGTGTTTTATAGGCATTAACTTAGGTTCCTTACTTGTTATGTACTAGAAAGGCCAATATTACTCTTTCCAGTTCCAGTTCACCTTCTGTAGAAAGAGAAAAAGAATTCTTCTTAATTTCTGAAAATTCACTGTTCTTCTTTGATTCTTGTGTGTTCTTAGGACCTGATAGTATTGATGGATATTTTCTTAGTTTTGTCTACTGTTAGTTCTATAGTCATCATACTCTTTTAGTTTCCTTAGTTTCGTTTTCACTGGATATGGGAAAATTTGAATCTTCGAACTCGCGAATGGCTATTCCACTACTGTTTGATGTGTTTTCCTATTTAAAAATCTGGAATTTGTTTCAATACATTTAGTTAAACTCTGGTTCGTCAGTCTAGTTTGAATCCTCCTGTCTTAGATTTTGTTGTCACCTAGTTCTGTTTCGAAATGTTGTTATCTAAATCCCCTCGTGTCTCTGTTTTTTCCAATTTACAATACTACTAATGTCTGGCAAGTGAATATTTTTTTTCCAAATTGGAATATCCATGGTTGTGTTTACCAATTGCTGGTGAACTCAGATGATAAATTTTTTGGTTCTCCCTCTCTTTTTAATCTGATCAGGCTCGAAGCTGAAGAACAAGTAAAGTTTCCATCTTTCTCCTGCTGGTTGGATTTCTCTTTCATAGATTTCAAGTTTCCTCCACCTTGTTGGCTTCCAGTTTGAGGACTAGTTGCCTAAAATAATAATTTAGGACACTTAAAAAGCAATACAGAGAAGATAACTATAAGCTTAAGTTAGTATTTTCAGAATGTAGAAAGCATATAGAGAAGACAAACTAATATAAAAATCAAATAGTTAAGTTCCTAAGGTAATTTGTTGCAAGACATGAGCTCAATGAGATAATAGTATCTTAGCAGATAACTCGAGGAAAATGAATAATGATTACCCTGTTCAATATTTTGATTTCTCTGCTTCATGTGCCTTCTTAGGACCCCATTTGTTTAGCTCATCCTCAAGTCTCTGTCCAGTCGCACATGGACATTGTGAGAGACCACCAAAAGCAGCAACCCATGAAAAGAAAAGATACTTTTATGAAAGAACACTAGAAGCAACCAACTTTATTTCTCTAACGTTATCTCTATATATGGCTAACTAAAAGAGCCAAAGAAAAGAAAAGCAGCTAGTCCTATCTCTCTATACGGTTAACCATATCTATTTTTTCATTTGATGACTTTTAATTTTTTTTTCATTTTAGGTAATTTGGTGACAAGAAAGCCTCGTGGTCCTACTTTACTAAAAGATTTTTGGAAGCTTCCTCCGGTAAAGACAAATTGATGTGCCATTTAATAGTCGTAACCAACCTATTGGAAAAGAGGGCCGAAAGCTTGCTAGCTTTTTAGGAATTATTGCAAGAACTCCAAAATTAACACCTCTACACGTGGATGATTGGAGAAATTTTGAGAACGAGCAAAAGAAGAAATTGGTGGATTTTATAAGGGTACGAGTTAGTATTGTTATTATTATGTGAACAAGCTCAATTTGTATGTGATAATATCTTTTATATATTGTGTTTTATTTTTTTTTAGAAGAAGTTCTCTTTTCCAAAAAATGGAGAAGCATTTGTCTTGAAGTCACTAGGAAAGAATGGAAAGACAACAAGTGTGAAATTAAAGGTGAATATATGTCAAAATATAAGACTAAAGATGCTTTACTGAAAAATAGACCAAGTCGCATACCGAGAGATCAATGGAGTGGTCTGGTCTCTTATTGGCTTTCTGATAAAGCAAAGGTATAAACAAATCTTGAAAATGCACCTACGTTCTTCTATTTACTATATTTTAATTTTAGTTATGCTATATTATTTTGTAACTGGATCCAACTACAGGAGAACCAGGAACGGAGGGCTTTCCCACCCTTCCGCCCGACTCTTTGGTCTTAAGAACGCTGGTT
>JAPFFP010000080.1:8018429-8028536 GCA_026153255.1 Solanum medicagineum
CTCACGCCTAATTGAAGGCTTAGCTTTGTATATATTCTGACTTTGCATATTGTTAATGGTCAAGCAAAATATTCCCCAATCTATCAAATAGGTTATTAGGAACTCTTCCCAATGATTGATTAATGCAATGGTCTTCCAATACTCGAAGGGCTTTATTTATCGACAAACAAGCTTCATGCATGGTCATATATGGCTACAACCCTGTTATATTATTCACAACTTCAAATATTGTCTTTATTAGCTAATGCATTTGATGGATCAATACATAGTGAATTTGGAGATTAACTTTGAGACATTACTCATGTTTTGTAAAATTTTCTATGTGCACCCAGGAACACAATCAACACCATTTTAGTCAAGTAAACAAATCTATTTTGTTTGCGTCCAAACTATATCTGTTTAACACAAAAAACGATTTACTTATAACCCAATTAAGGTACTTCCAGTCATTAGAGCAATTCAAACAGGAACAAAAACAAAATGTTTTCTAGTCCAAACGTACGATAATGCAGGAAATAATAGATCCATTACTGCATCTAACTAATGATCCCATTTTATGGAGTGCAAAAGAATAAAGAATTACAAGGAGAGAAATCCTGAAATTTGCCGACGCATTTGTTTGGACCGCTGACAAGAGTATTTTGATCGCGAAAAGTCACATTAACATCGCAAAAATACTTCAACCCGCCCAAGTTAAAGCCATTGTGTCCAACTCCTCCACGATAAAATATGTCAAACCTAACCTTGAACATCTCGGATCGATGCATTTTCTGGCTGCTAACAAGTGCCCGTGGCACATATATATCGGTCTCTATTTTAGCAGGTGCTGCTGACACGTTCAACAATGTTTTCTCGCTAACTGCTTGATAAAATTCTCTAGTAGGTAATGTCCATAGAACTTTCTCATCAAAAAAGACCCATATCATTCCCTTATCGTAGAAATATTCTACGTCTCTCTTGTTGGTGACCTTGAATGTGACATTGCATCCAGCTATGATGGTTGAATTAGGTGAAGGTTGTAAGTTGTATATAGTCATGGAATCAAAATTAATTCCATGTTTTGAAATGATTTGGTTGTTCATGTAATTAGCGGAGCTTGTCATACCAAAACCAATTATCACAAAGATGCCAAATAAAAGAATGATCATTACCCCAAAACCAAACAACAATGATCCAACTTTTTGAAAAGCGTTTATATTCTCCAATTCTCTATCAAAGTCTGTATAGTTTCTTGATTCTGATGAAGGGGGTGAATTTTGGAAGGATGTTGGTAACATCTCGTAGGATGGGTTTGAAGAAACTCTAAAAGCTTCCATTCTCATGAGTTTCAAGGTTCAGAATGAAAGCTTTACCTTCAGAGACATAAAACAACACATGATTTTGTTGGAGGAGATTGTCCAATGGTCATTCGCATTTGTTGGGAATTTGTAAACATAATGTATTTATAATATGCAATTATATTGATGATGGAAATTTGACTATATTATATAACCCTAGTGTGATCAATTTTACATAATCAATATATTTTAATTCGTTATACAGTTACCTCTTTTTCAAGTTAATTATATCTAAGTTATCAATCAAAATATTCTTTAAATTTTGAACAAACTTTATATATTTCATGATTTATATATTAAAGAAGAATAAAATTGTAATAGTCAAAGAATATGATATATATACTTTGATTTTAGAAAATTTTAGTAAAAGTAGCATAGTTCAAAATTCAATATCTTTTAAAATTTATAATTGTCAAATTAGTAGAGAAATGACCAAATTAATGTGTACAACTCATATTTTAGGAGAAATAGCAAATTTTTAGCTTTTTTATCCTTCCCTTACGTGTTTCGACTTTTCTTTTCTACAAGTTTTAATTTCTTTATAAGTAATTATACAAATATGAAATGAAAAAAATTATATTTATCCATTTATCTGCAGGTTACAAGTTAATTACATAGATAAATTATACACATACAACCATCTAATCACTTGCATATCACGTGTTGTTATTTATTTTATGTCTATATGATTTAAAATTATATTTTGTTTGCCTCTAATTTATAGCCCTTTCTTATTTAGTGATTTCTTTAATTTATATTTATTAAAATACGTGATTGTCGATTTACAGAGTTTTATCTCATGATAATAAATTTGTTTTGCAGATACCTTCATTAATTAATTTTGTGGTCAATTCACAATCATATTTCTATTATATAGAAGAGTTAATCCAAGAACGATCAAAAGTAAAATTGTCATTTCATACTAACAAAATATCTACTAAAAAAGATATCAAGAAAACTATAAAGTTCTAAAAACATCTTTTATAAAAAGATGAAATAAATTATGATTAAGGGTAATTTCATATTTACAAGAAAAAAATAAATAATTCTAGAATCATATTTTAATAAAAAGATGATACATGAGGAATAAAAGATATATCTATCATTCTACCCTAATTCATTAAAATATTATATTTGCATTATACTTGTTCTCTAAATTCAATCTATATGGTTAAGGGAAAATTGAAAAATATACATTTTTAGATCCAATTTTACCTCTAACAACAACAACAATAACAATAACAACAGCAATAACAACAGTAATAATAACAATAATAATAATAACAATAACAACAACAATAATAATAGTTGTTATACGCCATTTTAATCCGAGGTCAAACAGTGTACAACATATTGGTACCCCATTTTAATCCGAGGTCAAACAGTGTACAATATATTGGTGATTCCTAAATTAAACTTAAGGAGTCGTCACCTAATTATTTTTAAGGTAAATAAGGACACCTATTTTTGTCTAAAGTGATGCTAATGTTAGCTCCATTCTAAGGTCTACTTAACTTATGTAACTCTAGTAGCAATAGCAATACTTGTTAATTCGAAAATTGACCTTTTTTGTTTCGAAAATTTGGTTTAATACTTAATTAATTTAAATACAAATCAAATTCCCAAAATTTTGAAAGATGAGTCATCACCTAATTTTAAGAATAATTAAGAAACCAATAAATATTTTAAAAGAGCTAACAAAAAAATCTTTTAAAATATACCAGAGGAAGAGTTCAGGTTCAATTTCCACTTTGAAAAGAACTTAATCACTCAAAATGACCTAACTCACGGTCGACCAACAATTAGAATATTGACTAACTTTTAAAAGATTTGATCGACTTTGAAAAAACTGACTAGTTTAAAAATTAACTAATTTTGAAAGAATTAGCTAAATTTGAAAGAATTTGACTAAATTTGAAAATGTTGATTAAATTTGAAAGACTTGACTAAATTTGAAAAATGACTAAATTTAAAAGACTTGACTAATTTTTGCAAAAAAATTGACTAAGTTTAAAATTAACTAATATGAATGATTTCAACACTTAAGAAAATCATTAATAATGAAAAATTAACATAAATGAAGGCAATGTTGAAAAAACAATTAGATTAACAAATAATAATACAAATAATGTTAGGATTAGTATCAAATAACAACACATATTATAAATGAAATAATAAAACAAGGAAAGATAGAGGGAATGGAAATTGGGCTTGGCAGGCCCAAATTCAAATCTGCCTTAATTCTAGAAGTTTGGGCCTGCTCACCCCTTTAAACCTTGCTGGCTGCTGCTATATTGGGCTTTTAGCCCATATCCTGTTGTATACATGGCTGTATATACACTTTTTTTTTTTCACCTGTGATACGTCTTCCTTTCCTGTAAATGTTAGGCTGACTCGAGGAAGAGATGCACATCGGGTTTACACCCAAATGAACTCTCCATAATGCAGTTCATGTCAAAGAAAAAAAGGTAAGGATTAGCACTAAACAACAATCTTGAACTTACGCTATTCACTTCAGGCATACATAATAGAATAAATTAATTCAACTATGCACCAAGATTGCAAGGCAAATAGAAAGCCAAAGATGATTTAACAAGTGAACAAACTTAGTTCTCAAAAGTTGTAACCAAAACCAACAATTAAAATTGCCTAAAACAAATCAAAGACAGTAAAAGCCTTGCAGGTAGCCATGACCTATTAATAGAATAGATAACTGTGTTATCACAAAGAAAATATTGATACGGTAAATAACACTAACATGATTATTAGTTTAAAAGAATTTTGGAGGAAAAGCACCTAAACACTTGAACCAGAAAAAGCTTATTTGGAGCAAGAAAGGATATGGAGAGAGAGAACCAGGTCGGGATCATAAATCAGGATAAACAAGGGTAACTGTTACTTTAAATCGTCGTAACATCAGCAACTAGTAGACAGGTTTGGTCATTTTCACTTAAATAAGCAAGGGTAAATTTAGACAAACAATAACCAGGTTTGACATCCAAAGCCATGTTCAAGTGTAATACCGACCAGAAATAAATCTCAAAACGAAGATGTTTCAAACACATATTACACTAGAAACTACACACTTTACTAACATAATTGCGGAAACTTGAAAACTTAGAGAATTCCTTATACAACTCGAGTCATATTTCAGTCATCTAAATATATATATATATATAAAAGAACAATATTTCTATCAAATCTTAAGCATAATAACAGCCATCATCCAAAGTATCCATGTTTTACCAAAAACCACCAACACTTTTACAATCATACTAACTCACAAATCATAGGTATGATAACAAATCAGCTCTTGTACTTGCTAAATGAAGTAACACCTACTGTGAAGCAATAGAAGAGGATAAACCAGCAGCTACGACATGAGTTAAACCAATTTATATCCCTTTAAAGATGCTGGGGAAACAGACCTTTTGAAATCAAGGAAAATAAAGAGTTCATGGGAGCGAAGATCCAGTTTGAAATGACTGCACATAGCAAATTCGAAGACTTGTCACATATGGGAATCAAACCAAAGCATATAATGAAGATTCAAGACTTCAACAATGTCTAGCATCCTATGAACTTGGACTAAATTAAATAAGGAAAACATGTTTACCAAACCAAATACAATGAGAGCCTCCCAACACTCACATTTAGACATACACTTGAGGAGAAAACAAGTATCAAATTCCTTCAAGATACAAGCAGATTGCTTCAAGAAAAAGGATACAGAACAATAAAGTATTGACTGATTGAGTCAATTTTATATTAGAACTAGTTTAAAAAGAACACATATATGGATATACAAGAAAGACCAGTACAGATTTCTCATTAAGCCCAATCTTAAGCACAAAGCGCAGGAGCTAGAGTGAAGATTGAAACAGGGGTGGGAAAAGGAGACATCACAGACATACTGATTTGAAATTATTTCATCAAAGCATAAGCTAACATCAAAGACATGACTGTTAAATGCGAAACCATGGAAAACGATCATTTGAAACTAAACTTAACCGAAAAGCTTGAAGTTGATTAAGCAACGCGAAACCAACGTAATACTGACCTTTACCATTTAACAACACCACCTCAAGATCAACCAGTCACAACACTGCCATTTCAGGCCAAAACGAGCCCAACTAAAAGAGATTATGTAACATATACTTCTTTTTAGACAAATCTAACAGCCATACTCGAATAAAAATGAGAGAGAAAAATTAAACCACCAGAAACAGAGGTCATATATAACCCTGTTCAAACTATTGACCAGAGAAACGTATTCATGTCAGGCATGAACAGAGGAAACAGAGGAAGTTTAAGACAAAACAACAATGAAAGAAAAAAAAAACAACCCATGAAATTCTGAACTAAACTCTTCCTCGTTGTTGTATAATGTAACAGAAAGTATTAATGGAAACTGGAAGAAATCAACACAGGGAGGGCTGAAATCAGAACTGGAACTTAACATTCATCGACTCGTATAACTGCTTACGACCTAAAGCTCGATGTTTTAAGAAATACAAGACAGCAGGAAAAAGAAATAGAACCCAACAGTAAACCATGTAACTGGAAATCAGAGAAATTAGTAAAAGCTACCAACTTTTATAAAGTTAAAACTTGATTGACGCACAAAATGCAAGATGCTATCAAGTATTGAAACCAAATGAGTTCAACTTCATTAAGTTGCTATATTCTTATTTAAAACAATCTCATGTAACCTCAAATGAACAAGCCAAGAAGTGAATCCAACAGAACAACTACACACTCAAGCTTGAACCTTAACAGCTACCAGGTAACAACAAGGGGAAAACGAACCCAACAAGAAGATAAAATCAGAGGAATTAAAAACCAGTACTCAAATACCATATGCAGACTGTAACATGCCATTGAACTTATTAAGACCTCATTAGTAATCAAAAAGAAACTAATACTAAATCTCTTTTATGTTCATACTTGAAACGAAACGCACATGAATAAGCCAGGCAAACCAAGATACAAGAGTGGAAACCAGACAAAACAAAGAGCAAAACGACCAGACTAAAATTGAAACTATCAAGTTCAAATAGGATGAAACAAGTTCCAACTCTTAAGTCTAAGAATAGAATTAGAGACCAAACTGCTAAGCCGAGGCAGAAGCAGAGATGAATTTTTTTAAAGTAAATACTCACAATTTGAAGCTATTTCAGCAAAAACTAAGACTCGCACCGAAGAGCTAATTTTCAAATCATGAAGTGGTAAAGATGCATCATTTTAAAGCTTTGAAACCAACTACAACCTAACACGATCAACAACATCAACCCATAGCGTAGTCTTGCTTTAACAGACAGAGCGTTCAGTTAAAATAAGCTGAGTGCAAACATAGCTTCAGCATTCACATTCAGACACAGTATATGAACAAAATCGACGGAAACAACTAGATCGGGGTATTACCTTTATTGGGGCAACAAACTGAGACGACGAAATTGACGAAGCTTCTCCACCACCAACGGAACTTTCTATTAGCCGTCGACTTTGAAATTAGAACTCATCAGCCTCAAATCACTTCGAAGTTGACTCAACATTTCTGAGAAAAAAGCTTATCCTTCACTGAATTTTCGTATATTTTTGGGGGTCAAGAACGGCTGCTCTAAATAGCAATTTTGAATTCTTTGTGAGGAATCGACTCAAGAATCCTTTTGAGGGTAAGTGACGGCTCAAGAATGGCCCCCTTAAATCAAACAGAAAAGGGGTATATATACGGTCAAATTAGGGCCACCAAATGGGGGAAAATCTGATGGACAAAATGGAGATTTCTCCCTATTCGAATTCAAAAATCGTAAGGAATTTCCTCAATTGATTTCAAAACGGATAGATCAAGGAGATGAGGTGGACGACTGAGCTTTGGGCAAGGACGAGCCATAGCACGAGATGAAGACACGTCGAGGTGAGAGAGGGACACGTAGGTACTAATTGGAGGAGGTGAACGTTGGGGAATTTGTTTGGGGAATCTGGGTTTTTGGCGTCTGGTTTTGGGTTGGCGTTGAAGGAGAAGGGAAAAGGGGAGACAGGGTCACGTGTGAAAAAAAGAGGAAAGAATTGAAGAAGAAAGAGAAATAAGGGATCGGGGGCGCGTGGGCCCACGCGCAGGTGTAAATGGCTGATGTAAATGGGATTTGGGCCGGGTAAGAAATTAGAATTGGGCTGGAGATGGATTTAATTTGGGCCAGCATTTGGTCCAAGAAGAAACCTGAAAAATGGGTTCAAGGTAGGGGTTTAAAGTTTAGAAATTGACCCATTTGATTGTGATTTTTGCCAATTAAAAGTAATCAAATTGAACTCGATTGACTAATTGACTACACGATGAATTATACAAATTAATTAAACAACTTTTAATACTATTAACTTGAAATAAATAAGATTAATAACTCCCAAAATAAAATTTTAAAACAAATGAAATTTGTTTGAGAAAAAAATATATAGTAGTAGTAATAATGATAATAATAATAATAACAGTAATAACAATAATAACAACAACAACAATAATAATAATAATAATAATAATAATAACAACAATAATAATAATAATAATAGTTGTTATACCCCATTTTAACCTGAGTTCAAACAGTGTACAACATATTGGTGATTCCTAAATTGAACTTAAGGAGTCGTCACCTAATTATTTTTAAGGTAATTAAGATACCTATTTTTTTCTAAAGTGATGCTAATGTTAACTCCATTGTAAGGTCTACTTAACCTAAGTGATTCTAGATAATTAGCCATATTTTAGGATCTTTTAAAAACAATTAACCGGCCAAACTTAGGTTAATAAAATTAAGATTAATTTAAATGCTAAAAGTATTAAATAATCAAGAAAAATAAGTTAAAAAATATTTTTTTATCTTGAAATCGACAACATACTTAAGACCTTTTAAAAAAAATCTTTTGTATTTGAAATGAAATGATTGCGTTTTTTTTTTAATTTGAAAAAGTGATAAAACAATATTTTTGTATGAGAAAATGGTGCGCACTAATCAAATAATTTTGTATATGGAAGTAATGCTCATACTTTGAAAAATATTCTTTTTAAGTAGCTTGGCCTTAATAACAAATAATGATTATTTAGAAAAATAACAAAAATTTAATGTCATGGAAATGATTTATTTCTAAATATAGGTACCCAAACCCAAAAATCTAATATGATTGGCAACTATTTGGATCAAGAATGATAACATATTCAAGTGACACAAACAAGTATATATTGTAAAGAAAAATAAATAAGCAAATAAATAATATAAAATATGTTTAGTTGTAGATGACTCGAAGCAAAGGTTCCTTTATTTAGCTTGCTATTCGAAATAGTCTAAGATGTTGACTCCATGTGTAGGTATGATGGTGTTGGATCATGAGACTCAATATTGCGGGAGTCTCAATTTGAGACTCCAATTGTTCCCAAGTGTTCATGCAAAGAAAGAAGAAACAAGATTAGTGAGGCACTCAACTTAGAAAATTAAATAATCAAATACTTGACAAAGAAGAAAAAAAATGTTAAATGCAAAGAAAGTGCATTTAAGGAGAAGTCTAAATCTAAAAAAAAGTCACTAGAATAGGCAGTCAAAAAAAAAGTTAAGAGGAATAAACGTTCTATCCAGCTGGCCTCTAAAGCAACATAACTCATGAAAACATAGAGTTGTATATACAATAAGGAAACCAATAAACCAAAATGAACTAGAACATGCTGATAGTCAACTTAAATAATTATAGAACTTAAAAATCTAGAAGAATTTATAAAGCTCAAACCATATGATAGAGTAGGGAAGAAGAAATCTAATAATTAGTAAAGAAGCATAAATATGAAAGAGAACAACGGAAATTAATACAAGGCAACATTTGAAATAACATAGAAGATTTTGAACTAAACTTTTCTTTGTATTCTGGTAACATGAAGGACGTGACAAATCGGAAGAATACAGACAACAAACAAAAGAGCTTCATACTTGAAATTTGTATATTTTGTGATTAAAATTTGAAAAAAGGTTTGCAGATTGAAGAAAAGTATTTTTGAAACAACTTAGCCTTATTTTAACAAGATGAAGGGAAAAAAATGCACTGAAAATAATGAGATAATGACTGAATGTGCTTATATTAAAAAAAGTAAATAAAAGAGGAAACTTTTTGATAAAAGTAATGAAAAGGAAACTTAAATTAGACAAAACAATGCAACAATTACACGTTTTAGATCAAATAAATCAAGTAGACATGTTTCGAGCTTCAACCATTAATATTCATTCAAGATCCATTATATGATGCTAAGATTAACACCTCAACGAGTGAACAAATAAGTCGAATGAAACTAGAATAGCTATGTAAGTAAACAGGGCAGCAACACTACAACAAAGTAATGAGAGACTGATGGGGATATAGAGTGTTTGAGGAAAACTTGCATCAACAACAGAAACAGAGAACTTAGTCATGCTATAAGCTATTGTCACACCCCGAGCCTACACCCTGGATGTGTCCGACACTCAAAAAACTATTTTTAGTCCCAAGCAAATCACTTGATCTGGCTAACTTACTCAGCGGAAGATATTAATACTGTAATGAACTGTAACACTCCAATTTTTTTAAGCTAAGACGGAGTCATTCTTCATATGATATAGGATTTTAATTGAGAATTCTTAATTGAGCATAGATTTTAAAGTCAATTTCTTAGTATAGGAATAGAATGAGAGCTGATTTGGCGTTGTAGTTCTAATGTATGATTTTATAAAAGTTAGGTGAACTAATGACTTGTAAGTTG
>JAPFFP010000080.1:8036232-8046485 GCA_026153255.1 Solanum medicagineum
CTTTTTTTTCGTGTCTTTTGTTTGTTTTGCTTTGCAGTTTCGTTTGCCTCTTTTTTTGGGGTGTTGGGGGGGGGGGGGGGGGGGGTGGGGGGGGGGGGGGGGGGGCCTTGCCCCTTGTCTAATCTGACCAAGTGACTCAGTCTCCTTGCAGTTTAGAGGGAGGTTTGGGTTAACCCAGAGAGGCACCACCCTCAGCAGAGTTTTCACTGAAATCAAAACCAGACACCCCTGGCTTGATGACAATAGGCTTGTTGTTTATAATATGAGGTCCCGAGAACATCACATCGTCCCTGTCCTCCATGCGTCCCTGTCCTCCATGCTACTAAATCTAACAACAAAATAGTCATCATTGTTGGTAGTAGATCTTGGGCTTAGCTGCAAAGTTTCACCGCGTGGTAATGAATCTTTCCAGAGCCCCATTGAAGGTGAGGCTCCAACCACATACAGAATCAACGCCCGTTTCCAGTATTCAGTCGCTCGTTCTACCTCATACCGGTTTGATTGTGCTATTTTGACTCCATCCTTAATAATTGATGCAATATTGGTTAGATTCATACCTCTGGATGCAAGCTTGTTACCTGCAAAAAGGTTTGCCCAGTTTTGTGGCTTTGTTCCTTCTCAGGTGATAGGTAAATCTGTGCTTTTAAATTAACAGTTTAACTGTAGTTTTATAACTTCCAAAAATTGCATCTAAAGTACCTCTGTTGCATCAATAGTAACTCTAGGAATTCATAAATGTAAGCTATGGTTGGATTGTTTTATCTCAAAAGAGAATCAGTTATAGGTGAATTATGAGTCAGTTGAAACTCTGAATTTTAGATAGAGAGGTGTGAAGTTTGAAGCTTACTTGGAATGTTAACATTCGTTTTTTTTTTTTTCAATTGATTGAATGGTTACAAATGGCATTATTGAAGTCACATTTGAATTAAAATAATACTTGCATCTTTTATCATAATCTGTTTATGTATATCACGAAAAAGATATTCATAGGCACCTGGTGCAATAGAGTAGGGGTATTCATATAACCCTTAAGTTTATCACCTAAATTCTTTAGGGGGCAATTCACAGCATGGCTTTCTATGATTAAAACCTAAGAAAGCACTCATATGTCCATTTCGTTCTGGCTAGCGAAGTCGGGATATTCTACGTTTAATGATAATAGTAAAGTTATGAACTCAAGCTAGCAAAAAACAAGACTGAGGTCGATAGGGGCATTACTGGTAATTGCTAAGGTGCTTTCTGAAGTCTTAACCATTGGCATTAGCTCGTTATTTAGTACGAATCAGTGAAATGACAGAATCCATAAAGATTATTCAACAGGCTCTGGAAGGAATTCCAGGAGGGCCTTACGAAAATTTAGAAATCCGACGTTTTGACAGAGTAAAAGATCCTGAATGGAATGATTTTGAATTTCGGTTTATTAGTAAAAAACCTTCTCCAACTTTTGAATTGTCGAAACAATATTATCCTGCATTCCTTAAACCTATGTAGTGAGTCGTGTAGGTGGCGTGTTTAAATTAGGACATTCCACCTGTCAAAGCAAATATCTAACACTAACACCCAGCACGAAGTTGAACATCTTGGGCTGTAACATGAAAAAATAAGTTAGATATGCTAATTAGTATTTTAAAATAGACAACAACAATAGCAACAACATCCGTGAAATCCCACAAAGTAGGGTTTGGGGAAGGTAGAGTGTACACAGACCTTACCACTACCTTGTAGAGGTAGAGAGGCTGTTTCCGAAAGACTCTTAGCCCAACTGCATCAATCCCACATAAAAGAAGAAAAAAATAGTGGAGAAAGCATAATAATTAATAAGAAAAGCAATATAAAGTTTACAAGAGTGAAACAATAACAACAAAAGAGTGTGATGATCAAAGTACAATAATCAACATATTGCAAGAAATACAATGAACGACTAGTCTTACACTAGACACTAAACCTCACAACACAAAACACCATTCTACCCTTACTACCCTTCTATCCTAATACGCGACTTCCACTCCTTCCTATTTAAAGTCATGTCCTAATATGAAGTTCTGTCATGTTCTGTCCAATCATCTTTTCCCAATACTCTTTTGGCCTACCCTTACCCCTGCGCATATCCCCTACCACCAGCCTCTTGCACCTCCCCATCGAGGTGTCATCGCACCTACTCTGCACATGCCCAAATCATCTCGATCTCGCTTTCCTCATCTCGTCACCCACAGAGGCCACTCCTACCTTCTTCCAAATAACCTCATTCCTTATCTTATTGCTTCTAGTATGTCCACACATCTATCTCAACATTCTCATCTTTGCAACATGCATCTTCTGAATATGAGACTTCTTGATTGGCTAGCACTCTGCCCCATACAACAGTGATGGTTGAGTCACCGCTCTGTAGAACATACCTTTAAGTTTAGAAGGTACCTTCTTATCACACAAGACTCCAGAGGAAATCCTCCATTTCATCCATGCCGCTCCAATGTGATGGAGAGATTAATTAAGTAGGAAATTATTTATACTTTTCGAAACCAATTTTTTGGTTTTAAGATGAGCATGTTTGTTTGTAGTTTTTAGAAAACTTTTCTGTAAATGCACCCGAAAGAGAGCCTTTTTTAATGAACTAAAGAAAGGAAGTATGTTCTGTTTCTTCTATGCTCTTGCTTTCGCAACCTCGTTGAAAGTGTTGCTGTGAATAGATAATCAGCCCAGTTTTAGCCTACTCTCAACTCTTTAATTTATACCTATGATACACTTCTTGGATCTGCTGTCAATAATAATTGATAATTTGCATGGACTGCTGTCAATAATAATTGATAATTTGCAGGTTTCAACGTGGAGACTGTTGAGTACAAGAACATCAGCTTCACTGTTTGGGATGTCGGGGGTCAGGACAAGGTAAAGATGTTTTTAGTGTCTAACGAATATAAATTAACATAAGAGTTGGGTATTTGTTTGTGATAAACGGGGAGTAAGTATTATCTTTTCTTTGCTGCTCTTACCTTTCCCCTTTCCTCGACTCATGTTGTCACGACCCGAAAATCGGGCGTGATGGCACTTGCTCAAAACCCCACCAGAACAAGTCAGCCTTATCTCAAAAGGGGTAATAAATATAACATGCGGAAGCATTTTAACTAAAATAAATAACAAATGGAGAATTTTTATAAACTTAAATCCCACCCAAGGATTGGTTGTCACGCGTACAAGCCACTAGAAATACAGAAAATCGAAGAAATAAAAGTCCACACTGTCCTTCTTCTCAAATAGAACAAGTAAGAAGAAACAGGAACAAGAGAGTCAGCCAGATGACAACAGCTACCTCTCTACGTCTCCTGAAACTCTTCGATGCTTTAAGGAATATCTATTCACAGCCCGGGTTCACCACCTACACGAGTGTAGAAGCAAGGGGTGAGTACCAAATACCACGCGGTACCCAGCAAGTAAACTAACAAAACAAAGAAGTCTAATAGAATATACAAACTCTTTTCGTCCCAGTCGATCTCCACGACACCCACCTGCACAAAAGGTTATTCCAACCCAACAACATATAATATTTAAATAAGATAGTATTTCATCGTATCTCACTTTCCAAAGCACAAGTTTAAAGCACAATCAATCATAATGACAACACCATGCTATGCAATGGTATGTAAAGGTGATATGCAATGCATTATGCAATTATGCCATCACATCATCGCCGGCAGAAACCTCGATGCACAATATCATCATAAACATGCCGACAGAAACCTCGGTATCACAATATCATTATAAACATGCCGGCAGAAACCTCGGCATCAAATTATAAATTCGCCAGCAGAAACCTCGGCGTCACATCTCGATCGGTAAAGACCTCGGTCCCAATATCATTATAACTTCGTCGGTAAAGACCTCGGCATCTCGACCGATAAAGACCTCGGTCCAAATATTTCCATCTTTACTCATATCAATGCAAATATGCATGGAATGAATGAACATGATATGAATTTCACAAACACATTCACTTACTATTTCCAATTCACAACAACATATATATCAAACATATAGAATTCTGATCACTTGACCACATTTATCAGTTCAAGTACCATAATAACATGCCAACTCGCATTCACATTTTGTATCATCTCATTTCTTTTAATATTAAAATATTTCACATATTACACGTAGGAGAAAGGAAAATTCGAGGATTATACAAGAATTACAAAGTTTTGAGAGTCCACTTGCCTTGGATAAATCACGGTCAATCTAACACTTTGGCCTTTCCTTTTTGAGTGGAAACCGTAGCACCACGATCTAGTCAAATAAATTATTACTATTTTAAATTGACATACCAACAGTAGTGGAAAATAATTTTGACATCACATAATTGTTTTCAACTTAATATATACATATTATTTTTATAATAAGGTACTTAAAAGTATACGAAAATAAACCCATTTATAAAATATCTTATTATAAAAGATTTAGAAAATAGGAGCAACTTACAATAAAATTGTCGAAGCTCCACGCAATAAACCACCTCCCTAAAACTCTCAAAATATTATACCCAATACTATTACATATGTACTCAGATCTCTCGTACTTCTGTTTTGTGAATATGTTGCTGAGCAGAATCTCACTGCTTTATATAGGCAGTGAATGCCTTAACAAGTGCTGAAGAAAAGGAAAGGCACTTAAAAAAAAAAAAGTGCCAAAGCAAGTAATTGGCAGAGCATTTGATAAGGGACCTAACAAATGGATGTAAGCATCCAATAGCTCCATTATTGGAGCAAAAGTGAAAATAAAAATAATATATAAGAAAAAAAATAATGGAGAGAAGGGTCGTTACACATGTGCCTCGTAAAATGAGGCTTTTCATTCAACTGCTTAATGCATAGCCACTTTCTTTGTCTTTTCGCAGATTCGTCCATTATGGAGGCACTATTTCCAGAACACTCAGGGTCTCATTTTCGTGGTTGATAGCAATGATAGAGACCGTGTTGTGGAGGCAAGAGATGAGTTGCATAGGATGTTAAATGAGGTAATAATTCTCACACCTTTTTGATTGCTATTTTTTTACCGGAAGTGAGATTCAGCTTCTAAAGCTGTTAAGTGCATGGGAAAAAAAAAAAGTGACTATTTTAAGTGAATAGTACTGAAATCTGCATTGTATACTAATTAGCTCTTCAAAGCTGATGCCCAAACCATTGAAACTACTGCTCAAGCATTTGCAACAGTTGTTTTCTTCAAGATTGTGGTTATGACATAATATGTATGTCTGCACAAAAGTCTCTCTTTCTTAAATTCTTCATGCCAAGACACACTACCCATATAAATTGAAACATAGGAAGTACTTTTTTCTTTCAATCTTGTTAGAGAAAGCTTCCTTAGCAATTTTAAAACTATGAAACGAACTATGCTTCCTCTTTTTCTTCTTATTAAAAATTACGAAATGATGACTCTTGATTTTCTGAAAATCCCTGAACATGGACTAAACATTACGAAATGATATATAAAACTATGGATGAGAAAAACTAAATCCTTTTTATCCCTGACATAAATCTTAAATATAATTTCATTTTCAAAAAAAACTTGGATATATTTTAATTTGATGCAATTCAGAGTTCCAAAATGGAGCCTCGAGATTATTGGCAAATTGTGATTTTGAAATGAATTCTGGCTAATGTGCGTTAATTTACCTTCTTTATTTTAATTAGTCCAAGTTCAAAATCTTAATTTGGTAAATTTTTAATCTCATTTGCCTTGAGCTAAAGTAACTGCCATTTAGAGGGAGTTAATTTTGTTAGATATAAACTTTAATCTATTCAGCATTTAAAGGTATGCCAAAAGTTTGGTACTATTACACGAATAATGCACGTTATGTTATAAATTTCTATAACCAGGATGGAGGTACAGTCACAATACTGTCAATGAGCTTCCAGCTTGAATGAAGATAAAAGATCTTGTGTTTGGTACAAGAAAACTGGATAACTCTTGATGGTATTGGTTATACCTAAATCAATTCAATTTGTGGAGTTTCAAGTGGAGCCAAAGATGATGTTTTGGTGATTCTGAATTGTAACTTTTTTTATTGAACAAATATAAAAACTCTAAGTATCTTGGATCCATCATCCAAAGCAGTGGCGATATCGACGATGATGTCACACATCGTATTAGGGTAGCATGGACGAAATAGAGGCTTGCCTCTAGAGTATTGTGTGATAAAAAGATACTACTTAAACTTAAAGACAAATTTTACAAAATGGTGGTTAGACCGTCTTTGCTATATGGGGTGGAGTGCTGGTCAATTAAAAACTCACGTATTCTAAAGATGCAGGTCACGAGATGAGAATGTTGTGATGGATGTGTGGACATACCAAGAGTGATAAGATTATGAATGAGATCATTTGGGAAAAGTTAGAGATGGCCCCTATGGCTAACAAGATGGGGGAAGCGAGACTGCAATGGTTTAGACATGTGTAGAAAAGAAGTATCGATGCTTCTGTTAGGAGGTGTGAGAGGTGGGATTTAGGGGTTACACGGAGGGGTAGAGGTAGACTGAAGAAGTACTAGGGGGAGGGTATGTTGTTATTTTCTTGAACAAATAGAGTCTGTCATATGGACCAAGCCTTTTGTCTCTCTGTCTTTGATATGTTACATTTAGGATGTTATTGTTAGTAAGATGGATCTCATAATGGAAACAGTTCATCTTCTTTGATCCATTATTGAATGTGACAGTTGATTATTTATGATTTAACCATTAGTTGAAGTACCTGGAAGAGTTCTAGAATAGGTTAAAGAGGAGATTTTTTCTTCTGCTCGTCATTTAATCAAACTGTTAGAGAAGTTGCAATACTTCACTTTATGTTTGCACTGGTCAATGTGTCCTTATTAGGAAAACAACACAAAATAGTGAAGGGTGAGTAGGAGCAGGGAGCTTTTATGTGAAAATAACAGCATCCAAATGCCTTTGCTGCCAATAGCTCATGCTTACTATGCTCATAGCTGCATTCATTAAATTTTAGACGACAAAGTAAAAGGATTCTATACTTAAGTTATACTTTACTGGCTGACCTGTGGGGTTTAATAGTCATTACTCTCTGTTACAGGATGAGCTTCGGGATGCAGTGCTTCTTGTTTTTGCTAACAAACAAGATCTTCCCAATGCAATGAATGCTGCCGAAATAACTGATAAGCTTGGACTGCACTCTCTAAGGCAGCGTCACTGGTGGGCACCAAGCTAGCAGTTATGACAACTTTCCTTACTTTTTGAAGTAACTAAATTTTTGTCTTGGGTGCTTTCAGGTACATTCAAAGCACCTGTGCAACATCTGGAGAGGGGCTCTATGAGGGTCTTGATTGGCTTTCTAACAACATTGCTAACAACGTACGTGTATGCTCCCTAATTGATTGAATTGGGCATGGTTTTTTTTCCTTTTAGTTGTTGGGATCAATTTTGGGCACTCATTGTTTTCTCTACCCTTTGAATCCTTTATTTACAGTCTTGAGACAATGGAAGAGTTCTTGCGTGGATACAGTCAGGTTTTTGTGTAGTTTCTTTCCCCAAGTTAGTGTGGTTATGAAAATTGTCCTGAAAGACATTTTTCATCTTGTTAGGACTTAATGAAATGGCTTTGTAATAGAATGGTTGGATATATATGTAAAGCTATTTGTTTAGGTTGGAGTATACTTTCATAAATTTGTAAACAAAGACTAGTTGATTAATAACATTTTTGTTAATTGTTGATATTGTACTTCCTCTTTTTGCTCCTAACCTTCTCTCTTATTGTTTAAAGGCGTTTAATTTCTTCGGTTTTGGAGATGCTAAAACAATGGATGTGTTGTTTCTGTGTGCTTATATGATTTCCCATTCTTGCTTTACTTCAAGGCCGGAATACAGGCCATACATGGAATTACGGGTCGTGAATAGGGATTGCAAATGAGGTTCTAAGAGTTGAAAATTTGACTCAAGTATGGTTGGGAATTACGAGAGACTTTTACGGATCATAGTCTGGTTTGTCAGTCGTAGTTGGTCACGTGGTTTGGGACCTGAGAGGTAAAATATTTCTAAGTCTGTAATAATTTTAGCGGGGGTGTCTACGATCCGTGAACGGAAGATGGACCATAGATGGATATCTGTAGATGGGGTTCAAAGACCAATTCAGCTGATCAAAAGTGTAACTAGGACAAAACTCCTGATCCATGAGCCATAGTTCAGTCTATGACCCATAGACTAGACTCGTGGATTGGGTTGGACAGTTTTTTAATGAAGGATTTTTTAGTCATTTCTTGCCCACTTAGCCTCTAAACCATGGGCGGATCTACATGGGAGCTAGGGGTTCATCCGAACCTCATAGGTCGAAAAATTATGTTGTGTATATATATATATGATTAAATCTGAACTATACATGTAAATTTTATCTAAATGAATCCATTGAGCACAATTGTTAAGATTAGATCAGCAGTTCAGAGGGTTCAACTTAGTGCTGAGGTTGTGGATTCAATTCCCATTGGCATTATATAAATGTTTTTCCTTTTCTCTCTCCCTTTTCATTTTCTTTTTAAATTTTTTTTTCCTTTCTCCCTTTTCATTTTTTTTTTAAATGTTTTTTTTCCCTTTCACTCTTCTTTTTCATTTTATTTTTTTAACTAATGGGGTTTGTTTGTCGTTTTTTTTTTCTTTTCATTTTAATGGGTAATTGACTATGTTCTTTTTCATTCTCCTTTAAATGAGCAATTGAAAATTATTTACTGTATTTTTTATTTTAATTAATTCATTTATATGTATTATAATTACTTCATTTGTTTTAATTTATGTGATCTTATTTAAATATTTATTTTAATTTATGTAGTATTTTCAGATTTTTAAAAGTCAGACAATTTAATTTTGATCATAAATTTAGATATGAAATCTTCAATTTTTTTGATTTTTTTCCATATATTTGAAAACTATGTAAAAAATACTTCCACTCGCAATAATTGATAATTTAAGATACTTAAAAGATATGTGAAAAATTATGGTCAAAGAAAAACTCATTTTAATAACCAAATTCAAAAGGTGACCCATAAATTGGAACAGAGGGAGTACTTAATTGTTAGTCTTTTTTTTTTTAAAAAAAAGTTTTGCTCAAGTATGAACATTGACTCTAGAATATCATGTATAAATTTTTTTACATAAATGAAATGAAAATATTTCGCATCTCTCTCTTTATACGTTCTATGTCAAGATCGTTTAAATTTTTTATATTTAATTATTTTTACATATACAAGACTATTGTATTTTGTCAATTTTTACAATTTACTTTATCTTGTTGCATAACTCTTTTTTTCCAGCTCTATTTTCATCGACATATTTACATTGATGTTGTTCAGTACTTTTTTTTAATCGTTGTGGAGTACTAAATATGTATTATAGTATTAATAAATCACTCGTTACACTTTTTAAAGGATTTTGTATTCTTTTGGGGGAGTATTAATCTGAAAGAAAAGAGTAAAAAAATATTAAAATAAATAGGATTCGGCAAAGTAAGTGTTAAAAAATTCATAGTAATAAATTTTTAAGAAAAACTCGATGGGGCAGAGAAAAAAATGAAAATAAATGCTAAAAAGGTATAATATGGTGGGTTAAAATTAAGCGGAGGCCTCATTTTAGTTTTGACACGCCCAAAGTCCCATTAAGGCGGACTGACACCCGTTGCCAATAAGTCCCGGGAGAACCATCCTATATCTATGCGCTTTCTATACATATTATGAGGGATTTCTACATTCAACATGCGTTTAAGAAAGTAGACAGTAATAACAAGCCAAAAGGAAATGCATATGGGTAGGTCGTTGGGGCCACGGTGTCTAAAGTACGAGACATGACCACACTTTAATTTACATAGTCTACAAAGCCTCTAGATAAGAAAAAATATCTGATAAGGATCGGGATAGGCCCCGCCTCGGCTAACTATACAATAAAAAAAGATATAAACTCTAGACACACAAAGGTCCGAAGCAACCTAGAGCTTGGTAACATCAGCTGGATATTCTGTACTCCTACTGGGGAGATCTACTAGCACCTATACCTGCAACATGAAATGCAGGTCCCTCGTAAGTGACGTTAGTACGAGATAATATACTGAATATGTAAAGCAGGAAATACTGTATATGAAGTAACAACTCAAATGAAACTATGCACTGGAGTAGGATAAGAGACCACCCCTTAGTTACACTGTGGGATCATGTACTTTATGTTCTTTTTATTACTTTACCTTTACTGTATAATCTGTGCACAACATGTAATACAA
>JAPFFP010000080.1:8052504-8096856 GCA_026153255.1 Solanum medicagineum
CTTCTAGGGTGTTATATTGAGGTTCCTAAGCATCGTAGTAGCTTTGGTTTGGTGGGAAAACGTTTGGATATTCGCAGGCGAAGAATTGAAGTTGTGAACGGATTGGAAAAGTAGTAGTTGAAGACTCATGAGAAGAACTATCCCATTCATGACTTGGAGTTGGTAGATGTTGTGTTTGTGTTGTAGCTGTGGAGGCACCATCTTTGTGGTGTTCATTGCAATATCTTCACTCTACCGTAGCTTAGAGTACATTTTAAGTCAAAAGGACTTGCATTTGGGGTAGACAAGATGGATTGAGCTTCTAAAAGATTATGAATTGACTATATTGTATCACTTGAGAAAAGCTGATGTGGTAGTCAATGCTTTAAGTAGAAAGGATGCTAGTGTAGGGAGTCTTACAGATGTTAGCTAATAGGTTAATAAGATTATAGATTCTTTAGGATGGTGGGGTGCTTGCATGTGTGGAGACTTGTTCTTCCTTGATGGATCAGATTATGAGCCATCAATTTAAGGATGAGAGGCTATGTCATATTCGGGACAAGTGGTTGGGGGGGCTAAGGAAGCGAAGCTTTATTTTAGGGTGTATTAAGAATTAGGGTTAGGATTTGTGTGCTTACGGTAGGTGATTTGATCAGATTGATCCTTGAGGAGGACCATTGTGTTAGATACTCCATTCACCCAGGAATGGCTAAGATGTATGATGATTTAAGCTAGCATTACTGGTGCTGAGGTATGAAGAGGGACATTTTAGAGTTTGTGGTTAGGTGCTTGACATGTGAATAGGTTAAGCGTGAGCACTTGAGGCTAGGTGAAGAGCTTCATAGGATGCCCATTTCTGAGTATATGTGGGAATGAATCACCATAGACTTCATAGTTGGATTACTTCCTACAGTTGGAGGGTTTGACTTTATTTGAGTAGTGGTGCACTGATTGACCAAGTCCACTCACTTCATCCTATCAAGGTTATATTCAAACGAGAAGTTAGCAGAGCTTTACATCAATTAGATAGTGACACTTTATAGGTCCTAGTTCTATTGTATAAGATCATTTCTTGTTATTTACATCTCATTTCTAGAAGGCCTTGCTGCATGGCCTGGGTACCAGACTAGAGCTTATGTTATTGGACTATTCAGGTGCTTAAGGACATGTTTAGAGCTTATGTTGTTGGTTTTTATGCTAGGTGGGATTAACATTTGCCTTTGGTGGAGTTTGTCTTACAAAAATAGTTATAATTCTAGCATCTAATGGCCTCTTTTGAGTCATTATATGGGCGAAGGTGTAGATTACCTATAGGATGGTTTGACTCTATTTTAGTTGATAGACTTGACATTAATTTGCATAGAGATTCCAGGGAGAAGGTGTTTTTGATTCAAAGTAGACTGTTGATAGCCTAGAGTCGATAGAAGAGTTATGTAGATAAGCGAGTTCAACCTTTCGAGTTCATGGAGGGAGATTGGATTTGGATGAGGCTTTCACCCATGAAGGGTGTTATGTAGTTTTAGAAAAAGGGCAAGATCAGACAAAGTTATATTGGCCCTTTTGATATTCTTGAGCATATGGGAGAGGGGGCCTACAGACTTGCCTTGCCACCTAGTTCATCCTCGGTTCATCATGTCTTTCATATATCTATGTTACGACGCTATGTTCCTGATGATTCTCATGTGTTATCCCTTGATTTGATGGAGTTTGATTCTGGATTTTACCTTTGAGGAGGAGCCCATGGCTATATTGGATAGAGATGTTAGGAAGTTGAGGACTAAAGATATATCTTTGGTCAAGGCTCAGTGGTGCCATCTGCCCGTGAGTGAGGCTACTTGGGATACAAAGTCTGATATGTGGGCTTGATATCCTCATCTTTTTTAGACTTCAGGTAAGTTTCTTCGCCTTGTGTTCGAGGAAGAAGATCATTCTTAGTGGTGGATGATGTAATTATCCCGAAGGTCATTTTTTGAAATTTTAGCTAAATTACTATTTTTGCTCTTTTTGAAAGTTGCTTTAAGTCTTTTTAGGATAAGTTGAGAAGTTAGATTTTAAAAATCTTGTAAAACATTGGAATTTTACAAAACAAAGACTTTTAAAGGCTTATGTTTGAGAAGGTTTCTATAATGACCTCAAAGGTCATTTCTTGTATTTTTTACCAAATTACCATTTTATCCTTCCCAAAAGTGAGTTGGCTCATTTTGGATAATTTCAAAAGTTGAATTTTGAGAATATTATAAAAAGTTGGAGTTTTGCAGAACGGAGAGTTTTAAAAGGCTTACGTTGGAAATTTTGAGTTTTAGAGTCATTTCGAGTTTTGTGCATTGGAATTCGATTCCATTAGCTCCGAAATGCCAAATCTAGTATAGAGGAACATGCAGAATTGAATTTGGAGTTAGAATAAAAATTTTAGGCCCAAAGTTGCATTTTTTTTTCTTTTTGGATCATAGGGTTGACTTTGGTCAACATTAGTGGTTCGAGAGCCTGTATCGAAATTCCACAGTTCTAGTGGTCCTGGTGGTGAAACTAATGCTAGAAATGTCCTCGTTGTAATTTTTAGAGGTTCGGTGAATATTTTGAGTTTTTAGCTTCGAAACTAGTTTAAATGGTCTTTTCTCAGCTCGAGGCCACAGAGGTTCTAGACTTGAATTTTGACGGTTCCATTGTGTCCAGATTGTCATTCTTGTAGATTTTTGTATTTGGATTATCTTCAAAGGGTTCCAAATGAAATCTTGAGGGTCAAATTCTTGTTTTTTTGTTAGGCTCATTTTACTGCATTGTTTTTTCTAGTGCATCTAGCACTAGTGCTTTGCGTTCGCTCGTCTTGTACTACATTCACGGAGGTCCAATAGCAAGACCAACATGTTTACGGTGTGACTGCCGCATCCACAGAGGGTTATGCCCTCTAGCCTCCACGTTCGCAGGTATGGCTCCATGATGGCGAAGCATTGTACATGCCTGAATAGTGTCTTCATTTAAAATATGTGAATTAAATCCTTTTCAACATTTTTGATGTTTCAAACTTCGTTTTTTAGAAAGAATTCATAGATTTTCGAGGTAACTGTTTCCATTGGGTAACTATTTTCTTTTTGATTGGGTAACTATTTTCTAACTATTTCAACTATTTCCATTGATTAATTTGGGGTTTCAACTTATAATTTTGGGGATTGAATGGTGGAGATTAGGGATTTTCGGAATAGAATTTCATAAACATAAATCATTGATTTCTCCCTTACCTCAACTTTGTTTTGAAACTGACCTCACCATTGGATTTCTTGTTACGAATAGAACATTTCAATGATGAATTTTCAATTTTTTGCTACATTTTTTGGCACGGGATTTTTCACAATTTTACTCTTCTCTAAATTCATTGGTTTTAATTTCATTAGATTCATTATGTGATTGTTATGCTATATTTGTATGGATTGTGGTGATTTGGACCTGCTTCTTGACTTCGAGACTTTGTTTGAGGCAAGTGGACTTATAAGCTTTTGTCAAGTATAAATGAACCTTGTATGCTCCTATGTGCATGACAATTGAGTAATTTGTGTTTAGAAATGTATTATTCTAGGTTGGATCATGACTTTTCGTATTAGATACTTGATTATATAGATATATATTGAGTTGTAATTTAATTGTGCATTAGTAATATTATGATTCAATCGGTGTTGATAGTGACATGCTTCTTATATCGTGATATATTGATAATGAGACCTTGATGGTATTGAGAAACTGTTAATATTGAGATATTGTTGATAATGAGACAATTGATATTAAGACATTGATGATATTGAGACACTGTTGATATTGAGATGTTGATGGCATTGAGATAATGACATTATTATGATTGATGATATTATGATATACTTGTGATCATGCTCTTTGCATTTATTATTGCTTGTGTATTGATACTTGTGATGGCTACGACTGAGATGTGAGTAAGGAAATATGTGGATTGGTGGCCAAGGATTCTACAGGTTGAGTTGAGGTAATATGCTGGTGGTTTGAGCTCTTTAAAGGATGGTTCGAGGTCTCTTTTAGATGGGTCTAAGGTCTTTCCTAGACTAATGAGCATTAGCCGAGGTCTTTGCCGGTGATGTTCATGGCTACATGGTCTATGTGAGACCCCCCTGGGTTCCGATCTAAGGCATATATGTGGTCAGGGGATGTGCATCGTACGACAGACATGCATCATGATTATTTGGTATTGCATTGCATTATGTACATCTCCTGGCATCCACTCCATCCCATATCGTATTTGATTGATATAATTGTATAATATTTATAATATTCTTATTTTATCCCTAATCTTGATAAACGTTTTGAATCTATCTATATACTTGTGTGATGAGATACTATGCTAGATGATGAGTATATCTATATTACGATGATCTATGTATTATAATGTGCTATGAATTTTTTGAGTGCAGGGTTGTAGTTTCAACTATATGTTGTTTTGATTTAAGGATTTTTTTGTGTTCTTCATTGCTTTACCTTAGATTAGTTCCATTTGCTAAGTACCCCATGTTTGGTGCTTGCCCCTTATAACATTTTTGTAGGTTGTGAGCTCGATCCATCTTGTTAGGCTTCCTCCTTGTTGGATTCGAGCTTTCAGACTTCTTGTGAGGTCTTGAGGATTTTGCTTTTATGTTTCAGTTCTATTTGAGGTCTAGCCATTATGCCTTGTAATTCATTTGATTATTCTATGTATAGAGGCTTGTACATGTAACGCTAGTCCTTGGAGTAGTTGTAGCTTTGTTTTATTCAGCTTATTTATATATTTTAGACTGTTGCCTTCCGTTTTATCTTTATTTATTAAGTTGCTTGGGTTTTGGGCTGAATCATCTTGATGGGTTCGGTGAGTGACATCACAACCAGTTCTTAGGTCATGAAAATTTGGTATCAGAGCCCCAGGTTCATAGGTCTCACATGCGTATAAGCCCAACCTATTAAAGTCTTAAGGATCATTGCAGAGAGGTTTGTTGCTTATCTTTGATAGCATATAAAGACTGCTAGGCAACTTCATTTTTTTCATTCTAATCAATTTGTGTTTAGGTTTTATATAAGTGTTGAGTGTTAATGTGTCCATTTAACAGATGGTAAGGACTAGAGCTACTGCTGCTACAAGTCGAGGAGGCACAATCCCCGATGTTGATGTTGAGGCCCCAGCTAGAAGTAGGGGTCGTGCCCGAGGCCAAGCTAGAGGCTGGAGCCAAGGAGCTGCACTGGTGAGGGTCATTGAGCGAGGTATCTCCCCCGAGCCAGCTATGGAGCCTTAGCAAAAGTAGGTTCCATAGGAGTTTGTTGCAGCCCCCTTACCCCATGATAAACATTTGAGGGTCTTGGTTGTGTTAGAGACTTTGCAGTAGGCAAGTAGCCCAGGTGGCACTCCTGGTACTTCACATACTCGAGTGAGGGTTCAGCCATAGAAGGCCAAGTTAAGGACATGCAACCTCTAGCAGCTCCAAATTGATGCGATTCCACCAGTTGCTGGCTTTACAGATGATGAGCATTTGAGTTGTGAGAGATTTCAAAAGCAGGACCCACCTCAGTTCTAGGGTTGGAAGACTGAGGATGCTCATAAGTTCTTGACTACTTATAGAGACTTAATAGATACTATGGGACTAACAGAGATGCATAAAGTAAGATATGTCATCCTCCAACTCTGTTGGCTAGTTAAGAAGTGGTGGAGGACTTATTCGGGATCCGTTCCAGCTTAATCTCCTCAGATGACTTGGGAGACATTTTCTGATGCATTCTATGAATGATTTATTCCTTGGACTATCCACAAGGAGTGCCGATTGAGGTTTGAGAGTTTGAGGCAGGGCACAATGACTGTCTTGGAGTACATGTTCTGATTATGTCAGTTAGCCCATAATGCTATGACTATACTTCCGACGGTGGGGAGAAGGTTCACAGGTTTGTGAATAGGATGATTTATCCTATTAGACAGTCAACATTCTGGGTGGCTTAGAGATGGAGCCTCATTTCATTTAGTTGTTAGTGCCACTAAGGAGGTGGAGTTGATGTAGACCGAGGAATTTGGGGACCCGAAAAGCATCTGTACTTTAGGACATTATTCATGTGCCTTATCAGTGGGGAGAGGTATGGCTAGAGGAGGTAGTTCTTTTCAGTAATGCGAGGTTCATCCAACCTTGCTAGCCTCAGAGGGAGGAGGGGGTCCTTGCGACTCCTATAATTAAGGCCAGAGTTCATCCGGTTCCTAGTAGAGGCCCTCAGGTCGGGGAGGTTACAGTATCCCTCTTGCTTCTTCAAGTCAATTGTCTACTCCTAAATCATGCTTTGGCATGGATCTCATGATCATATGATCCACCAGTGCCCTAGGTAGGCTCATTTTTGGGCCCCACCATTCATACTCCACCGCACCTGTTTGAGACCCAACACCACTAGCCAGAGGTTCAGCCCAATAGATCAGGGGTTGGGGTAGAGGTCAAACTGATAGAGGTGGATATACCGTTAGCAAGGGAGCAGGTTATACTTCCACTCTATTAGGTGGTAGAGGATCAACTTATACGAGTGGAGGTGCCCGTTACAATACTTTTCCTGGTAGACCCAAAGTAGAGTCCTCTGATGTTATGATCACAAGTACTGTTATGATTTTCTATCACCCTGTATCTATGTTATTTGATTCTGACTCTACTTATTCATATGTGTTTGCTTATTTCTCTATATTGTTCGTGTTTCCTTTGGATTCCACATCTGTGCTTGTTCATATTTTGACCCCAGTAGGAGAGCCCATAGTAGTCGATGCGGTGTATAGATCCTATCTTATTCCTTTTATGGGCTATGAGTCTTAGGTAGATCTGATTATATTTGATATGGTAGATTTTGATGTTATTCTCGGTATGGATTGGCTATCTACATATCATGTTATTCTTGATTGTTATGCCAACATTGTTAGCTTAGCCATGCCAGGTGGATCAAGGATTGAGTGGATTGGTTTCAAGGGTTCCAATCCTAGTAAGATGATATCTTATATTAGAGCCCAAAAGCTGATTGATCGAGGGTGTAACAACCCAAAAAGTGCCCGAAAATATGCGTTAGAATTGCCCATAATCATAATTTCGATATATCTCAACATCCAAGTGTTATTTTGAATGTCCAACTTCATATTCTTGTTCGGGGGCTCAAATTTAGGGCGAAAAGGGTCTAACCCTTATTTTAGAGCAACCGTAGCGAATTTCGAAATATCAAGTTTGACGAAAAACAGTGAGGTTAGTGCGTCTAGGGTGCGATGCGCGTCAGGATTATTTCTGTCCATCTTTTTTTTTTTGACTTGGTCCAAGACTTTTATGTCTTAGACCTAAGTGTTCCCACACGAGAAAGTACCTATACATAGCGTTATTTCACCCTTATATCACCTTAGCAATTCTCCAATACTCACTTAAACACTTAGTCTTATATTTCTCTCAAAATTCAAGTGCCAAAACCCTCATCCGAATCTTAAGGTTCTCCTTTAAGCTTCAAGTCTCCATCTCCAACCTTCTTCAAGGATTCTTCAAAGGCTAAGGTATGTGGGTTCTTTTATGGGTTCCTTTCACCCATGATTCCAAGCCTCCTTTTACCTTTTATTGCATGATTTAAAGTTGATTCACTCATGGGTCTTGTGTATTATGAAATTCACTCCACTCCAAGTTGGGGTTTATGAAATTATGACTGTTTTGTCATGTTTTAGGTTATGAATCTAAGATCTACTGTAAGCTTTGATGAAGGATTTTGATGTCTATTGCTTGAGGGTATTACCATGGATCTATTGAAGGTTTTACATTGAATTTTCTAGCATGATTTCACTCCTGAATTTTATGGTTTTACACTAGCATTACACACCCGCAAAGTATTTGATAAAATGTCTTTTTAATGATTCTTTAAGTTTTGTTGATCTATTGGTTGAGTTATAATGCAAGTGACTCTATGATGATTATGAGCTTTCTATAGATGAGTTAAAGTCATGAGAATGTTGATGATGTTGTAGGGCCAGATTAAACCCCCTTTTCTAAGATTATACCTCTTGTAAGCCTTTGATGTTGATGTTAATGAAAATATAATGTTGTTGATGATGATGATTTATTCTTATGTTTTGAAGTTACGCTCACCATTTGAGGTCAATGACGTTAAGAGCTACTCGTGCGATGTATCGATGTTTATTGCAAGTTAATAAATTGTGATTATCTTATATATTCCATAGGATTAGACTTAGCACCGATGGACTGGGTGTTTACTCTCTTTCATTAAATTATGTGTCACTATAGGACTATGCTATACCCTTTCTATACTAATGGATTCATTTGGTACACTCTTCTATGAACTATTTAATCCTAAAAGGGATGGGCTTCCGTGAGGGAAGTCACTTATACCAAAAAGGGATGGGCTCCCATAAGGAAGGCCACTTAATCCGAAAAGGGACGGGATCCCGTAATAAAGGTCCTTTATTTCGAAAAGGGACGGGCTCCCATAAGGAAGGCAACTTAATTCGAAAAGGGACAGGCTCCCATAAGGAAGGCCACTTAATCCAAAAAGGGATGGGCTCCCGCAACAAAGGCTACTTAATCTGAAAAGGGACAAACTCCCATAAGAAACGCCACTTAATCCTAAAAGTGATGGGCTCCCGTAAGAACGACTGCTTCTCCAAAAAGGCCTTCTGTTATGTCGGTTGAGGTTTTTTTCCACACTTGTATATATTATGATCTATGTAAGATGAATGAATTGTAAAGCATGATTTACTTAATCGTTTGTCATACATGACATACTGTTATTATGCTATCTATTGCTTATAATATGCATTGATCATGATGTCTATTTCTTGTTACATTGCATCCCACATACTTAGTATATTGAAATGTACTAACGCATACTGTATGCCTACATGATATTACCATGTAGGAACCAGAGCACCGCTTGATCATCCTCCTCCTCCACATGGCTAGTACGCTTGTCTTCAAAGCTTGTTGGTGAGTCCTCCATTCCGGGGATATTTCTTATGATCTCTTGCTATGTATTAAGACTATCTCTTAGATTATGTATTAACGATGAGGGTGAGCTCAGTTACTTGCCTTGGCCCTCCCTCTTATCTATTTAGTAGAGGTGTTGGACATGTCATGTATCTATGCTACGAGCCTTGACTCTCTTATTTCTTAATGTTTATGATATGAAAGTCTACCCTTAGTCCCAATTCCCCTTGTTTATGCGTATCTCTTATTGTCTTTTAATTACTTCCGCGACCAAGGATGTGTAACAATATGCTATAAGGCTTGTTTGGGGTTCCTTCTGGTTCCCTATTCGCTGGTCACGTCTAGGCCCCAGGCTTGTGTCATGATAAAGATAGTATCAAAGCACTAGGTTGTTAGATCCTCGAAGTCCAACACACCGCATTGATTAGAGTCCTATTAATGGTTGTGTTGTGTACCACAACTATGAGTAGGAGGCTATGACATGTTTTAGGAATTGTTTCCCTTCTTCATTTTCTAAGTTGTGCTATAGAGTTGAAGTAAGCTTCCCTCTCCTAACTCTTGTTATTTGCCATGCTAGATCATGCCTAACATGAGAGGAAGATGAGCCACACGCCCGAGGAGCAATCGGCCAGTGGAGAGCTTCGTGATGCTCTCACCTTGCTTGCAGAAGTGGTGGCTAATCAAGCCAACCAAGGGGCCCAAGCCCCTCATGCTCGTACACCGGCCTCTCGGGTGAGAGACTTCATGAGAATAAATCCCGATGAATTCCATGGGTAAAGGGTGAGTGAGGACTTTGAAGAGTTCATTGATGAGGTTTACAAGATTTTGTCTATTATGGGTGTGAGGCCGGAGGATAAGGCGGAGTTGGCAGCTTACCAACTCAAAAGGGTAGCACAAATATGGTACAACCAATGGAAGGAGGAAAAGGGAGTCAATGATGTGGTGTTTTAGGAGGAGTTCAAGGTGGCCTTCCTTAATCGGTTCTTTCCCCTTGAACTTAAGAAAGCTAAATTGGTGGAATTTATGAATTTGAGACAAGGGTCCATGAGTGTGAGGGAGTATTCCATCAAGTTGACCCAACTTTCAAAGTTTGCCCCTCACTTGATTGTCAACCTAAGGTCGAGAATGAACAAATTTGTTATGGGTGTCTTCGACTTGGTTAGTGAAGAATGCCGATCCGCCCTGTTGATTAGTGACATGGACTTGTCACATTTAATAACTTATGCCGAACAAATGGAAGAGAAGAAATTGAAGAAGAGAAGGGTCATGAGGCCAAGAGGGCCCGTATTGATGATAAGTTCCAAGTTCCCAGGTATGGCCTGTTCCGTCAAGGCCAAGGGTCTTCAAATGCTCTTAAGGGAAGGAATGCTAATGACAACTCAAGACTCCAAGGTGGTAATAGTGGAAGTCCAAGTGCCCTACGTGTAGGAAAAACTATGGTGGTCCGTGTTGGAGGAACTCTAGTGCTTGCTTTGGATGTGGTGAAATGGGTCATCGGGTTATTGATTAATTCCATGCTCAAACCGAAATTAGAGATGGTCACCCTCAAGGCCAAGGGGATGCTCCTAGGTAAAATAGGTTCTATGCTCTTCAAAGAAGGCAAGGAAGGGCTAAGGTGCCCGATTATGCTACCGGTAAGTTAGAGACCTTCCTTAATCTTATTGTGCATGCTTTGATGGTTTCGGGAGTCGGTATTTCTTTAATTATTCCATTGTTACCAGTAAGATTTGGTTATGTGGGTCTATTGATGCTAGAAAGGCTTATAAGGGTTGCTCCATGTCCTTATTGCATAAAGTCTTGTCATGTGATCTTCATTGAAATTGGTTTGACGGATTGGAGGTCTTGAGGTTGTTTGACTACATGCGTATTGTGTTTCCAATGAGGGTAGGACCCGTAAGGTTGTAATGTGATAGTTATGGACGGTTGATTTATTTGGTCAACTACAATGGGATAGTCACTTCTCTAAGCTTGATATTTGTTTCGGGTTTTGTCTCTATGTGAGTATGAGGGTAGGTGATATCCCTAAGTGTCTTTTCAAACTAGGAGTGAGCATTTGAGTATTGTTGGAGTTGTTCAGTCGGCTTATGCACCGGCTATATTTATGGGTTTCGTGAATTGGATCTTAAATCCCTACCTTGCTTTGTTTGTGGAGGTCTCTAGTGGTGGAGCATTAGTTTTTTTAGATCTTGTGAATCATTTGGGGGTAGTGTTGCATGTCTTGAGGATGAGAGGTGGTTCATGATATGTGTGAATAGAAGATAGCGAGAAGGTAGTCAACATTCTTTAAGAATTATGATATGAGTGTGCATTATTTTTCCCCGGTAAGGCTAATGTTATAGTCGGTGCTTTAGGTAGCCTAGCATGTGTTGATGATGGTGGCAAAGATAGGTTGAGCATGGTGATGTAGTATTCTTGATGGTTCCAGATCTTCTTTAGTTGGAGAGGTCTAGGTTAAGCAAGGCTTTGGTTCGGCCTTAATAGGGTGGAAGTTTTGGGGTGAAAGAAAGTAGAGTGGAGGTTACTCCTGGGGGGAGATGGTGGTTTATGGTACTAAGTGGACTAGATGTATTTAAGGTTGAAAATTGAATTTTGGATTTTGAGTCCTTGTAGAATGTAGAGAGAGGTTGGTAAAGTTGCATAAGGATTAGAATTACATAGGGATGTTGTCCGATTCTTCATGCTTCTAGGTTGAAGGGATGTGGTGATGACTTTAGTGCTATAGAACCCGTGAGATTTTGGATGTTGTGGAGGATAAGTTGGTTTAAGAGAAGGTTCTGGTGGAGACATTGGATGGAACAATGGAAGGAGTTGCTCAATAAGGATGCGGTGTTCGTTAAGGCTCTTTGGAAGGTTTTTCTAGTCGAAAGTGTCTCTCGGGGAGCGAGCATGGAAAAGCAGTGCCCATATCTCTTTCAAGCTTATGATAGCATGTTAAGTCCTTTTATGATCCCAAGCCCTACGTTTCAGCCCTATGTCATTTGCATGCATCCATGTTTATGTTGACAAATTATGACGATTTTGACAGTTATGTTGATGTTTTGAAAATGGTGTTTTGAATGTATTATGGCATTCTTGTTGGGGATAATTTGTTCATAATTACTCTTCTCATATACATTTCTCTGACATATGGGGACAAATGTTGCCAAGGGGGAGATATTATAACAACCCCATAAAGTGCCAGAAAATGTGTCTCGAAAGTGCTCGGAATCATAATTTCCATTTATCTCAAAATCCATGCATTATTTTGGAAATCCAACTTTATTTTCTTGTTCAAGGTGTTAAATTAATGGGGATAAGGGTCTAATCCCTATTTTAGAGCAACCGTAATGATTTTCGAAATTTCAAGTTTGACGAAAAATGGTGAGGTTAGCCCGTCAGGGGCGTGACGCGCCTCAGTGTTATTTCTGTCTAGTTTTTTAAACTAGGTCCACGGCTTTTAAGTCTTGGGCCTAAGTATTCCCACACGAGAAATACCTATACTTAGCCTTATTTCACCCTCGTACCACCCAAGACATTCCCCAATACTCACTCAAACACTTAGTGTTATATTTCGCACAAAATTCAAGTGCCAAAACCCTCATCCAGATCTTAAGATTCTCCTTCAAGCTTCAAGTCTCCATCTCCAACCTTCTTTAAGCATTCTCCAAAGGCTAAGGTATGTGGGTTTCTTTCATGGATTCCTTTCACCCATGATGCCCAAGCCTCCTTTTACCTTTTATTGCATGATTTTAAAGTTGATTTACTCATGGGTCTTGTGTATTACGAAATTCACTACACACCATGTTGAGTTTATGAAATTGTGACTGTTTTGCCATGTTTTGGGCTATGAATCTAAGATCTATTGTTAGATTTGATGAAGGGTTTTGATGTCTATTGCTTGAGGGTGTTACCAAGTATCTATTGAAGGTTTTACATTGAATTTTCTAGCATGATTTCACTCTTGAATTATATGATTTACACTAGCATTACATACCCGCAAATTGTTTGATAAAATGCCTTTTTAAGGATTCTTTAAGTTTTATTGATCTATTGGTTGAGTTATGATGGAAGAGACGTTACGGTGTTTATGAGCTTTCTAAAGATGAGTTTAAGTCATGAAAATGTTGATGATATTGTAGGGCCAGACTAAACCCCATTTTTTAAGATTATATCTCTTGTGAGCCTTTGATGTTCATTTTAATGAAAGAATAATGTTGATGTTGATCTATTCTTATGCTTTGAAGTTAGGCTCACCATTTGAGGTCAATGATATTAAGAGCTACTCGTTCCATGTCTCTATGTTCATTGCAAGTTAATAAAGTGTGATTATCTTAAATATCCTATGGGATTAGACTTAGCACCGATGGATGGAGGGTATGCTCTCTTTCATTGAACTATGTGCAACCATAGGAATATGCTATACCCTTGATATACTAGTGGATTCATTTGGTACACTCTTCTATGAACTACTTAATCCGAAAAGGGATGGGCTCCCGTAAGGAAGGTCACTTATTCCGAAAAGGAATGGGCTCTCGTAAGGAAGGCCACTTAATCTAAAAAGGAATGGGCTCCCGTAAGGAAGTTCACTTATTCCGAAAAGGGAAGGCCTCCCATAAGGAAGGCCACATAATCCGAAAAGGGACAGGCTTCCGTAAGGAAAGCCACTTAATTTTAAAAGGGACGGGAACCGTAAGGAAGACCACTTAATCCGAAAAGGAATGGGCTACCTATGGAAGGCTCCTTAATCCAAGAGGGGACGAGCTCCCATAAAGAAGGTTGCTTCTGTAAAAAGGCCTTATTTTATGTCGATTGAGGTTTCTTTCCACACTTATATCTATTATGATCTATGTATGATGAATGATTTGCAAAGAATGACTTACTTAACCGTTGGTCATACATGCCATATTATTATTATGCTATCTATTGTTTATAATTATGCATTTTGATTATGATACCTATTTCTTTTTGCATTGCATCCCACATACTTAGTACATTCAAACTTACTAACTCATACTCTATGCCTACAAGATATTACCATGTAGGAACCGGAACACTTCTTGATCATCCTTCGACTCCACATGGTTGGTACGATTGTCTTACAAGCTTATTGGTGAGTCATCCATTCTGTGGACGTTGCTTATGATCTTTTAGTATGTATTAAGACTATCTCTTTGATTACGTGTTGACTATGAGGGTGAGCCCAATTACTTGTCTTGGCCCCTGCTCTTATCTATGTAGTAGAGGTGTTGTTGGACATGTCATGTATCTAGGTTTGAAGCCTTGACTCTCTTATTTCTTGATGTTTATGATATGGAAGTCTACCCTTAGTCCTAATTCCCCTTATTTATGCTTATCTCTTATTTTCTTTTAATTGTTTTCAGGACCAAGGATGTGTAACGATATGCTATAAGGCTGGTTTGGTGTTCCTTCGGGTTCCCATTCACCTGTCACATCTAGGCCCTAGGCTTGGGTCATGACAAAGGGTATTTGGCTTATTTGGCTTTTATTCGTGATATTGCTGCTGATACACCTTGTATGGAGTCTATTTTGGTAGTTTATGAGTTTTCGGATGTATTTACTATTGATCTACCAGGGGTCCCTCCTAATCGGGAAATTGATTTTCTATTGACATTGAGTCGGGCACTAAGCCCATCTCTGTCAATCTTTATCGGATTGCTCCAGCTGAATTGAAGGAGTTAAAGGAGCAGTATTATGATCTATTAAGCAAGGGTGTCGCAATCCTATTTGTAAAGAAAATGGATGGATCCATGAGGATGTGTATTGATTATACACAGTTGAACAAAGTGACTGTCAAGAACAAGTATCCATTTCCCCGCATAGATGACCCATTTGATCAGCTTTAGGGAGCAGCCCTATTTTCTTAGATTGGCTTGAGTTATGGATATCATCAGCTTCGTATTTGGCCCTCAATACCTAAGATAGCCTTCCAAATCAGGTATGACTACTACAAGTTCCCTGTTATGTCATTTGGTTTGACTAACACCCTTATAACATTTAAGGAGCTAATGAATGGAATGTTCTAGCCGTATCTGGACACATTCGTAATTGTGTTCATAGATGAGATCTTGGTATATTCTAAAACTGAGGAGGACCATATGAGGCATTTGAGGATTGTACTCCAGAGGCTCAAGGAGGAGAAGCTGTGTGCAAAATTCTCCAAGTGTGAGGTTTGGTTGAGTTTGGTAGCATTCCCATGGCACATGGTGTCCAAAGAGGGTATTCTAGTTGATCCAACGAAGATTGAGGTCATTCAGGGTTGGACTAGACCTACCTTAGTTATAGAGACTCGTAGATTTGTGGTCTTGGTGGGTTATTATCGCCATTTTGTTCAGGTTTTCTCCACTATTACAGCTCTACTGACTAGGCTTACTCAAAAGAATGTGGTATTCATTAGTCTGATGAGTGTGAAGAGAGTTTCAAAAAGCTCAAGTTATTGCTGACAACAACTTCTATTCTGACATTATTGGAAGAAGATCTTGATTTCACTCTTTATGATGATGCCTCGAGAGTGGGATTAGGTGGTGTATTGATACAAAAGGGGAAGATTGTTGCTTATGCCTCTAGACAGTAAAGGCCCATGAGAAGATCTACAAAACTCATGATTTGGGGTTGGCTGCGATTGTATTTGTGTTAAAGTTATGGCATCATTATTTGTATGGAGTCCATTGTAAGATCTTAACTGGCCATCACAACCTATTGTATATCTTCAGTCAGTGGGGTCTGAATTTGAGACAACAAAGGTGGATTGAGCTTCTGAAACACTATGACTTGACTAACCTCTATCATCCCAGGAATTCCAATCTGGTGGTCGAACATTGAGCAGGATGGCTCCTAGCATGGGGAGTTTAGCAGCTATCCAAGTTAAGGAGCGACCGTTAGCTAGAGGTGTTCATAAATTGGCCAATAGGTTAGTGAGATTGCAGATTTCTCAGCAGGGGGGAGTGTTTGCTACAATTGAGGCTCACCCATCTTTGACAGATCAAATTTGTGAGAGGCAGGTTGAGGATGAGAAGTTGTGTGTTATCCGAGATAAGGTGATTAGAGGTGAAGTTAGGGAGGCAGTGCTTAATTCTGATGGTGTTTTGAAGATTGGTAGTCATAGTTTTGTGCCTAAAGTGGGTAAGTTAATTAGATTAATACTTGAGGAGGCCCATTATGCTAGATATTCCATTCACCCAAGGGCAACAAAGATGTACCATGAGCTGAGTCAGCATTATTGGTGGCCTTATATGAAGAGAGGCATTTCAAAGTTCGTATCCACGTGCCTGAAATGCTAGCAAGTCAAGTGTGAGAACTTAAGACTAGGTCGGGAGCTTTAGTTGATAACTATTCCACAGTGGAAGTGAGTGTGTATTTCCATGGGCTTCATTGTGGGCTTACCTCCCACTGTCATGGTTTTGACTTTATTTGGATAGTGGTGACCATCTGCCCAAGTCTGCCCACTTTATTTTGGTGAAAGTAAAGTATACAGCTGAGATACTGACCCAGATTTATATCAGTCAGATTGTGAAACTCATGGGGTCCCGGTGTCTATTGTATCTTGATAGAGGCTCATTGTGTACTTTGCACTTTTGAGGGATTTACATCATCGGGTACTCGTTCGGATCAAAGTACAACTTTTCACCCCCAAACTGATGGCCAATTCAAGAGGAACATTCAGGTATTAGAGGACATGCTCCGAGCTTGTGTTATTGATTTCGGGGCGAGATGGGACCAGTATTTCGCCTTAGAAGAGTTTGTGTATAACAATAGTTATCATTGATTTCTGGGCGAGATGGGACAAGTATTTCGCCTTAAAAGAGTTTGTGTATAACAATAGTTATCATTCCAGCATTCAAATGGCTCTTTTTGAGGCCTTATATGGCCGGAGATGCACATCACCCATAGGTTGGTTTGACATAGTAGTGTCAAAAGAGCTATGCTGATAGGCGGGTTCGACCTTTGGAGTTCATGTTTGATGACATGGTTTAGTTGTAAATCTCACCATTGAAGGGTGTTATGAGATTCGGGAAGAAAGTTAAGCTGAGTCCGAGGATCATTGGTCCTTTTGAGATCATCAATAGAGTGGGAGAGGTGGCTTGTAGACTTTCCTTGCCACCCAACTTGTCTTCAATCCATCCAATATTTTATGTTTCGATGTTGCTACTTTATATCCTGAATGAGTCTCTTGTGATTTCTATGGATTCCGTTGAGTTGAGCAAGATTTGGCTTATGAGGAGTAGCCGGTAGCCATTGTGGACAGACAGGTGAGGAAGTTGAGGACTAAGAAGATCGCTTCAGTAAAGGCCCAGTAGAGCCATAGAACTGAGAGTGAGGCTACATGGGAGATTGACTCAAATATGCCTGCCTGATACCCTCAATTGTTTGAGCCTTCACGTATGTTCCTTATCTCACGTTCGAAGACGAATACTGTTTTTAATGGATGATGAAATAACCTTGAAGGTCATTTCTGGTATTTTTTTACCAAATTACCATTTTGCTCTTCCCAAAAGTTGCCTTGAGTTATTTTTGGATAAGTTCAAAAGTCAGATTTTGAGAATATCATAAAAAGTTGAAGTTTTGCAAAAGAAAGAGTTTTAAAAGGCTTGAAGTTGTAAATTTTGACTTTTGTTCATCGAAATTCAATTTCATCGATTCCATTAGTTCCAAAATGTCGAATCTAGTCTAAGAGAAGTAATAAAATTGAATTTGGAGTTAAAACAGACATTTTGGGCCAAAAGTTGCATTTCCAATTCATTTTAGATCATAGGTATGTCTTTGGTCAACATTCGGAGTTCAGGAGCCTATATCGAAATTTTGTCAGTTCCAGTGATTCTGGGTTGTGAAACTTATGGTAGAAATGCCATCTTTGTAATTGTTAGAGATTTAGTGAATATTTTGGGTGTTTAGGTCTAAAACAAGTCTAAATGATCCTTTCTCGAATTTGGGGCCACGGAATTTTCAGACTCGAATTCTGACTATTTCAGTATGTCTGGATCATCATTTCTGGTAGGATTTATATGTTTGGTTTGTGTTCATGGGGTTTCAAATTAATTCTCGAGGGTTAAGTTCTTATTTTTGGTTAGGCTCATTTTGCTGGTGCATTGCTATTTCAAGTGCATCTGGCACATGTGCTCCGCATTCGCGCCTCTTGGACAGCTTTACAGAGGCCTAGCAGCCAGACCTCCGCATTTGTGGGGTAACTGTCACATCCACCAAGGTTTATGCCCTCTAGTATCCACATTGCGGGATGGCTCTGCAATCACGGAGTATTGCACATGTCTAAACAGTGTCTTTTCTTAAAATACGTGATTTAAATCCTTTTCACCAATTTTGACATTTCAAACTTCTTTTTCAAGAAAGAATTCGTGGGTTTTCGAGGGAAAGTGATTGGGTAACTATTTTCTAACCTATTTTAACTATTTTAATTGATTAATTTATGTTTTTAACTTATAATTTTAGTGATTTAATGGTGGAAATTGGGAATTTTCGGGATAGAATTTTCTAAAATTAAATTATTGATTTCTCCCTCATCTTAGCTCCATTTTTGAAACCGACATCACCGTTAGATTCCTTGTTGCATATAGAATATTTTCATCCATGAATTTTCAGTTTTTGGCTACAATTTTTGGCATGGAATGACCATTTTATCCTTTTTCTTTGAATTAATTGGTTATATTACCATTAGATTCGTTATTTCATTATGATGCTATATTTGCATAGATTATGGTGATTTGGAGTATTGTAGTTTAGGGAAAGCGGCGATTCCTTCTTGATTTCGAGACTTTATTTAAGGCAATGCCTTATTCCATGAGGTCTAGAAGCACTTCTGCAACTTTCTCTCTTCCCTAGCTCTAAATGGACTTCTAACCTTTTGTTAAGTATGCATGAACCTTGTATGCTCCTATGTGTATGACAATTGAGTATTTGAGGGTAAATATGTATCATTCTAGGCTTGATCGTAACTTTTCACATTGAATACTTGATTATATGTATATATGTTGAGTTGTAAGTTAATTATGCATTCATGATCTCTGTGATTTTGTGATTCAATTGGTATTGCTTGCGAGATTGTGCTATATCGTGATATGTTAATATCAAGACCTTGATGATATTGAGACATTGTTGATATTGAGATATTGTTGATAATGAGATGTTGTTGATATTGAGAAATTGATGATATTGAGACACTGTTGATATTGAGATATTGATGCATTGATAATGAGATCATTTTTATTGATGACGTCATGATATACTTGTGATCATGCCCGTTGCACTTATTGCTACTTGTGCATTGATACTCGTGATGGCTATGGCTGAGATGCGAGTAAGAAAACAAGTGGACTGGTGGCCAAGGTCTCTACCGGTCGAGCTGAGGTAATGTGCCGACGGTCCGCAGTCTCTTCCAAATGAGTCCGACGTCTTTTCTGTATAGGTGAGCATTAGACGAGGTTTTCGCCAGTGGTGTTCACAGATACATGGTCTACGTGACACCTCTATAGGTTCCGATTTGAGCATATATATGATCAGTGGTTGTGTATCATAGGGCAGACATGCTTCATGATTATTTCCCATTACATTGCATTGTGTACATCTCATGGCATCTAGTGCATCCCATATCATATCTGATTGATATAATAGTATATTTATGAGATTGTGAACTTATTGTATCCCTAATCTTGATAGAAGTTGTTGAATCTATTTATATACTTGTGTGATGAGATATTATGCTAGAAGATGAGTATATTTATATTACTGTGATCTGTGTACTATACTGTGTTGGGACTTTTCTGAGTGTAGGGTTCTAGTTTCGACGGTATGTGATTGGGATTTAAGGAGTTCTTGTGTTCTTCATTGTTTTATCTTAGGTTAGTTCCATTTGTTGAGTACCTCATTTTGGTGCTCATGCCTTGCTACATTTTTGTAGGTTATAAGCCCGATCTATCTTGTTAGGTTTCCTCCTTGTTGGACTCAAGCTTCTAGACTTCTTATGAGGTAATTACTTATGCCTTCAGCAGACCTTGAGGATTTCGCTTTTATCTTTCGGTTCTATTTGAGGACCAGACATTATGCCTTGTAACTCATTTGAGTATTCTATCTATAGAGGTTTGTACAAGTAACACAGACCTTGGGATAGTTGTAGCTTGTTGATATATATATATATATATATTAGACTATTACCTTCTCCTTATCTTTATTTGTTAAGTTTCTTGGGTTTTGGGATGACTTGCCTTTGTGGGTTAGGTAAGTGTCATCATACCCGATTCTTGGGTCGTGAAAATTTGAGTTTTTAGGTCATCTTGAGTTTCGAGTACGGAATTTGGTTCTGTCGATCCCATGCCGAAACTGGTCTATGAGAACTTGGAAAATTAAATTAGGAGTTAAGATGATTTGACTTTGGTAAACGTTCTAAGTCTGGAAGCTTTGATCGAAATTGTGATAGTTTCAGTAGTTCTCGATGGTGAAACTAATTTTACAGATGATCTCATCATAATTTTTGGAGTTCTTGAGGGCAATCTTGGTATTTCAAGTTTCAAACTATTTTAATTGAGTTGCATTAGTATTTGGGTTGAGGAGACCTCAAAATCGAATTATGATTATTCCATTGAGTTCGAATTGCCATTTCTAGTACAAATACTTGTATGACTTGTGAAATTTGTGTTTTCAATGAATCTCGAGGGTCCATATCGAGTTTTTGATCATGGATAATTAATGTTTCTAGTGAAGGTCTATTAACTATCCGTAATCACGAAGAAGGGTCCAAGTTCATGGATAAGGGTCTGCGTTCGTAGATAAGGGTTCGTGTTCGTAGATAAGGTTCGCATTCGGATCGCTTCAGTGCCTAGGCCTCTGTGCTCACAGAGCATATGTGTGCCCAACCCTTGGCATTCGCGGAAGGTACCTGTAAAACCCGGTAAAATTATTGAAATACCCCTAGAATAAAGATGTGCGCGCAACATATTTTGCCATTCTCCATTTGTAAATCGAAAACCAAATATGTGATCAGCATGAAATATTGAGTGGAAAAATGTTTTTGGTCGATTTTTAGAGCCATTAGATCACAAGATAATTTTTTGATTCAAGATGAAGAAATAGTTTTGGTGCTCTCCCAAGGCGCGACGCACTTGGGACGCAGACCCACAGATATTTTCGGAGTTAAATTTATCTTTTCTACTTGAGGGGCATTCCAGTCAATTCCCAACCCCTTCTAATCTCAAAATACGATAAAATTAGGTTATTTTCATGCGTAAATAGGGTCTTAAACCCCATTCTAAGTCCTTTTCTAAACACTTGAAAGATCAGGGCTTGAGAGAAGAGAAGAGAGAAGCTTGATTGGGGAATTCAAGGTAGAATTCTTGAAGAGTGATCGTTAAAGATTTATCCCAAGTATGTAAGGCTAATCTAAAAGCATGAGATTGTTCACTCATGTGTCTCATAAATGGATTAGAAGAGAGCTGAAAGTTCATGAGTCTACATGCATGATTCTTGATGGTCCATGAGTCTTCCCAAATGAACTCTAATGATTTCTATATTCGATTATTCCCGAATGATTGTTCTAAGCCTTGTGCTATTAATTGAGATGTTGACTGATGAGATGATGAGAGTCCCTATGAGACTGATTAAATGATTAGAGCCTCCATGAGGCTAATTTGAGATGAGTTGCTTGAGATGATTTGATTGGATTAGTTGTCTTATGAGCATTGAGTCGTGATAAGAGTACCGAGCACCAAAAGTATAATAGTTAATCCAACTCTCACTCATCAAACTACGTAGCTAAGTGTAGGTGAGGTTTTGAACCATCACATTATGTTGTTGTTCCCTCTTGATAGTGTCCCTGAAATAATAGAAAACTTGTTTGATTTGCCGGTGGTCCCTAGTGGGTTTGATTAGTTCCGTACCTGGCAAGTACGAAACGATTGTGGCAACAACAACGGCTTGTTGTACAATCGCTGGATCATAAGTGATTTTTGTCAGATAAGAGAAACTCCAAGAAAATTCCTACCTTGATGTACTCTGAGTCGTGATGAGATAAGATGTGATGAGATTAGTTGAGTTGAGTTCCTTTGAGACGTGTCATGATTTGATCGATGAGGTTTGATTGGTTGATAAGTCACTTGTCTACTCTTTATTATTGCTTTAGATAGACATTTGACATGTTGATTCGTTATTATCCTTGAGTTGATTGATGTTTCATATTATTTTATTGGTTTCGGTTTCATTCAGCTATTTTACATACTGCACATTTCATGTACTGACGCCACTTGATGCTGGATCATTTTATGATGCCGATATAGGGATTAAAGATCATCAATAGGCACCATTGAGGATCTAGGATGTTTAGCTGATTGGTGAACCTCCCCTACTTCGGAGAATTCACTTCTTTTATTTCATCTTTCTTTAGTGTTAGACCTGATAGCTTATTTTGATTTAAGGTAGTCATGAGTCTGTCATTGGCACCACTTGATATAATAGAGATAGAGGATTTATAGACTAGATTCAAATGTTGATTGTTAAAGATTTATTGAGCTAGTTTGTTCTATTAGCCTTTAATTATTATATTATTTCGGAGATTAGATAGATGTGCCCATTTATGTTCTTTATGTCTTCCCCTGAACTAAAGAAGGTTATTGATTGAACGATTGTGATGAGGCCAAGTGGTTCACTTAAGGACTAGTAATAGTCTCTGGGTGCCAGCCACGTCTTGGGTACCCTCTTGGGGCGTGAAAAACTTGGTATTAGAGCAGGTGTTCAATAGTCCTAAGGAGTCTATGAAGTTGTGTCTAGTAGAGTCCTTATTATTGGTGTGAAGAGCTCCACATCCATAATTTGGAGGCTATAGGATATTTTGGAATTGTTTCCCATCTTTCATGTTCTAAATCGTACTATAGAGTTATGCTCTATGAAGGTTCTCTTCTAATTCGTGCTTTGTGCATTGTAGAATTTTTATCATGCTTCCCAGAAGCGCCTTCAGAGGTAGAGGACGTCCTTATAGAATGTTAACCCACCTGAGCTTCAAGGACATGAGGAGCCCATGGAACCAACTGTCCCTATTATGCAGCCCCCATAAGATGAGGTCTCCACTGTTGAGATACGCTAAGCTATTAAGCCTTAGCAAGGTTGTCACAGCACCTGTTGCGAGATAAGAAGCGGGTAGATAGGGTGCACATGACATATCCAGAGTCCGGGAATTCTTGTGGATTAATCTGCCTAAGTTCATAGGATCCACTGAGGATCCTGAGAACTATGTGGAGGAGCTTCAGAAAGTGTTCCAGGTGATGCATGTGGCTAATGTTGACAGAGTTAAACTGGCTACTTACCAACTTAAGGGTGTGGCCAAGCTTTGGTTCGACCAATAGAAGAAGGGTAGGGTAGAAGATGCCCTCGTGTTGACTGGGGCTATGTTCGAGGAAGCTTTCTTAGGGTGCTTCTTCCCACAGGATCGAAGAGAAAATAAGGTAAGAGAGTTCTTAATCTTTAAATAGGACTCTATGACTATGCAAGAGTATGGGCTTTACTTTACTTAACAGTCGCGATATGTTCCCTAATGGTTTCTGATATGAGGGGGAGAATGGGAATGTACTGTTGGATGGGCTGAATAGAGGGCCGAAGAGAGATAGGAGGAGAGAAATGCTTGTGAGTGATATGAATATTGGGAGACTGATAACCTTTGTGCAATAAGTTGATGAGGAGAGCCAACATAATAGAGAAGAGTTTAAAAGTAAGAAAACAAAAACATCCAGCCAATAGGTTGGAAAGAAACACAATGTTAACCAATTTCCAGCACCATCATCTACTAGTGCACCTACACCTAGAGTTAGAAATTATCAGAGGTCTCAGAATGTTGGAGCTCGTGGATGATAGTCATAAGCTAGAGTGAAGGTTCATGAGGTAAACCATTGTGTTGTAAATGTGGAAAATTACACATGGGTAAATGCCTGAGGGGAGTGATGTATGCTATAAGTGTGGCCAAGTGGGTCACTATCAGAGGGCTCAATCTTCTATACCAGCCCTGCCAGCTAACGGAAATTAGAGAGATACTATGTTAGGCGCAAGCGGAGCCACAAACCATTTGTATACCATAGGTAGTGGACATGATCAGGAGAACTCCCAAGACGTTGTGACAGGTATGAATCGAGTCTTCTCTATTGATTGTTATGTTTTGATGGATCATGGTGCCACATTATCTTTTGTTACTCCTTATGTGGCTAGTATATTTGATAGAACACCTGACAGTCATATTGAACCCTTTGATATTTCTACTCCAATGGGTGAGTCTATTCGAACTGAGAGAGTCTATAGAGCTTATGTAGTGTCCATTCATCAAAGGGATACTATCATTGATTTGGTTGAGTTGTATATTAAAGATTTTGATGTGATCCTTGGCATTGAATGGCTTCACGCTTGTTATACCATTGCTTATTGTAGAGCCCAAACCATTAAGTTCTAATTTCTGAATGAACTGGTTCTAAAGTGGAAGGGTGATTCCGTAGCCCTAAAGAAAAGTTTATCTCAAACCTTAGAGCCAGAAATATGATTGATAAGGGTTGTATCTATCACCTCGTGTGAGTGAAATCTGATAATGTTGAGTCTACTACTCTTAAGTCAGTCCCAATTGTGAATGCGTTTCCTGAAGTGTTTCCTGAGGATCTGCCCTGAGTCCCACCTGATAGGAAGATTGACTTTGGAATCAATGTTCTTCCTGATACCCAACCTATCTCAATAACTCATAGGATGGCCCCCGCTGAACTGAAATAGTTGAAAGAACAATTGAGATATTTGTTAAAAAAGGGCTTCATAAGGCCGAGTGTTTCTCTTTGGGGTGCCCTAGATTTATTCGGGCTAAAGAAAGATAGGTCTCTCAGAATGTGTATCGACTACAGACAACTGAACAAGGTTACAATAAAGAATAAATATCATCTTATAAGGATAGGTGATATTTTTAACCAACTTTAGGGTGCATCTTGTTTCTCAAAAATAGACCTCAAATCTTGCTACCATCTGTTGAAAGTGAGGGATTGTGATATTCCAAAGACAGTCTTTAGGACTAGATATGGCCATTTTGAGTTCTGGGTCATGTCCTTAGGGTTGACGAATGCACCTGGAGCCTTTATAGATTTGATTAATAGGGTGTTTAGATAGTATCTTGATATGTTTGTGATTGTGTTCATCGATGGTATCTTATTATATTCGAGAGATAAGGAGGAGCATGTAAATCACTTCAAAATTATCCTCCAAACACTTAAGGACCATGAGTTGTATGCCAAATTCTCAAAATGTGAGTCCTGGCTTAAGTTAGTGACTTTTCTACGCTATGTGGTCTCCGGTGATAGTATTCGAGTGGATGCCCAAAAGATTGAATCGGTTAAAAGCTAGCCCAGACAGACTTCTTCGACTAAAATAAGAAGTTTCTTAGGGTTGGCAGGCTATTACCGCAGATTTGTTGAGGGATTTTCTTCCCTATCTGCACCATTGACTAAATTGACTCAAAAAAAGGTCAAGGTCCAGTGGTCTGATGAATGTGAGAAAAGTTTCCAAGACTTGAAGACTAGACTGACTACTACACTAATTTTAACCTTGCCTGATAGAACAAAGGACATTGTGATCAATTTTGATACTTCGAGAGTTGGATTGGGATATGTCTTGATGCAGAGAGGCAAAGTGATAGCGTATGCTTCCAAACAACTTAAAGCTCATGGGATGAACTATTCGACCCATGATCTTGAGTTGGCAGCGGCGGTGTTTACAAGTAAAATCTAACACCACTACTTGTATGGGGTGCATGTGGATGTATTCACTGGCCACAAGAGCTTGCAGTATGTCTTCAGTCAGAAAGAACTCAACCTGCGATAGAGGAGATTGTTTGAGTTGCTCAAGGATTATGACATGAGCATTCAATACCATCCAGGTAAATCTACCATTGTTGTTGATACTCTTGGCAGGTTGTCCATGTGTAGCACAACCCACGTTGAGGAAGGAAAGAAGGGGTTGGCTAAAGAAGTGCATCGATTGACTCGATTGGGAGTTCAACTTGAGGAGAATGATGAGGGAGGAGTTAATGTTTAGAATGGGTTTGTTTCATCTTTGATGGTAGAGATGAAAGAAAAGCAAGTCCAAAATCCTGTCATACTTTAATTGAAGGAGGCTGTCCACAAATAAAAAGTGTTGGTCTTCTCCAAAAGGGGAGATAGAGTGTTGAGATTCCAAAGTAGATTGTGCATATCAGACATAAATGGTGCTCGAGAAAAAATTATGGCGGAAACCCATAGCTCTAGATATTCCATTCATCTTTGCTCTACCAAGATGTACCACAACTTGAGAGAAGTCTATTGGTGGAAAGGAATGAAGAGGAATATTGTTGAGTTCATTTCAAAGTGCCTAAATTGCCAACAAGTGAAAGTTGAGCATCAAAGACCATTCGAATTGCCTCAGAACTTTGAGATTCCTGAATAGAAGTGGGAGATGACCAATATGGACTTCATTACTAGTTTACTGAGGTCTCAAAAGCAACATGATTTGATATGGGTGATTGTGGATAGGATGACCAAATCAGCTCACTTCTTAGCAGTTAAGACAACTTGCGCCGCGGAGGAGTACTCCAAGTTGTACATTCAAGAGATTGAGAGGTTGCATGGATTCATTTCGTTCATCATCTCAGATAGAAGAGCTTATTCACATCCCAATTTTGGAGATCGTTCCAGAAAGGAATGGGCACCAAAGTTAATTTGACCACAACTTTTCATCCATAGACAGATGGTCAGGCAGAGCATACAATTTAGATGTTAGAGGACGTATTGTGTAACACCCCACATCTTACAACACTAGTTCTATGCAAATGAAACATGATATGGATTTTCAAATTAGCGCTAATTTTTAAAAGTGATTGAATTCTCGAATTAGAGGGTGATATGTATGTCTAACACTGAAGAGGGTCGAGTGCAAATAAGTTTTATGTCAAATGGAGGAGATCACTACTTTAAATGAAGTGAGAGAAGTGAGGCACTTGTAGGACTTAGTAAGCTAGCAGGTGAGTCACCTACTTGCTTAGCTTAAATTTGCTAGCTAAACGGAGACGAGGCCCGACGTCGAATTTATCCAATTCCGACTATGAATAAAGTCTGTGTTAAGAGTGCAACTTTAGCCCATGTTTTACTATCGTAAATGGAAAATACTTACAGCCCAAGATGAATAATAAAAGGGCCCAAGTACATCACAATCTACTTGACTAATTGAGCCCAAAAATAAGTAAGGATAAAAGGGAAAAATGGGCTGCCAAGGCCCAAACAATTTGAACCCAATAAGGCCCAAGTGAAAGAGGAAAGAAGCTACATCACCAACTTAGTAAAGTAAGTCTAGAAATGCCTTTGTAGGTCGGCCAAAGTCCCCCTTTAAAAAGGATTTAAAAGGATCCCATATGCCATTCTAACATGAACAAAAAAAATCAGATTGTCTTCCAAGTTTTCTCTCAACTCTTTCTTGACTTTACAAGCAGCCAAAAGATACTTTTAGGGTTCTTGGAGAAGTCATACACCTTGAAGGTAATGTTAAGAGATTATAGTTGTGTGTTTAGTAAGGTTTCTTCATGAAAAACAAGAGACTATGTTGGTTAGGTATATGCTGAAAATTTTGGACAGCATGTGTTCCAAGATTGTTATACATTTTCCCTTGTTAATTTGGAAGATTTTGTCTTTTTGGTTGGATTGATTATGAAGGTAGGATATTGTTATTAATGATAACTGGTTCTATACTGATTTATAAAGTCTCCTGCACCACTTTTACAGTCCACAAAAGCGAATCCTTATAGGATATCACAATTGTGTTCTTAGTACGAACTTGTGGGCTGATAAACAGAAGGCTATTGCCTCATGTCTTTCATGAATGCTTTGGTTATATTATTAGAATGTCTTAAGACTTTTTTCATATATATATGTGTTGAGGACAGTTTGGGTAAAGTTGAAACAAGTTCAGGATTGTCGACGTCAAAATGTAGTGAAGGGGTGTAACGTTATGCCACATATTTGTATGTTGCGTAGAGTTTTTGTGTGTTGGGCTTTGTGAGATATTGTAAGACTGTTATGGCACTAAAATAGGCTACACATGATTAGTATATGAGAATGTCTATTAGAAAATATGATTAGGAGCAGAAACGTTGAAAGAATACTCTCGGGTTTACAATTTTACGCTTACTGCCCGTATGTTTTTTTTATGAGATTGGGCGACCAAGATGTATCTATTAGCTGCTATGCTAGTTTTATTACCTACTATGTTGTAGATAAATATTTGGAGGAACGGAAGGTTATCTCAAGGTAATAGCGAGGTATGTAAGGCTACTTGATTTCGTATTATTTGGCATGAAACATAGATCCCTCCTTGGCACATAAAGGCACTTACCAACCCCGATACAACTATTAATTGTGTCTCAACTCTTTCACATGTCCATATGCTCCAATATGTAGTCACCTTTGAATCGGCATACATACTTGGATACCAAGATACACGAATTCGTTCTACTAAATAAAGTTCATGTGTTGTTCTACCCCCTGTGCATTTCATTATTTGTGTAAGTTACTCCTTTCATTTTGGTGTTGTCTTTTATGATTATTTACATGTCATATGTTCTATCTACAGTCCTGCAGCTCCAATATTACGACCACCAAAAGAATCATCTCAAAGGTAATTGAAAGATAAAGTAAAGTATATTATTTATTAATGGGTGGTAACCTGAGGGGTGGAAGAATCACCTAGCCAGGGTCGACCCTATAACGGGGGTAGCCCAAGGGGTTAAAGGAAAAGCCTAGCCAAGGCCGATCCTGATATAGATTTACCACTGATCAGCTGGTCATTCTATTACATGCTATGCACAGATTATACAGTGAAGGTAATGTAATAAATAGAACATAAAGTACATGATCCGTTAATATAACTAAAGGGGGTCTCTTATCCTACACTAGTGCATACTTCTATTTGAGTTGTTACTTCATATACAATATTTCTTGCCTTATATATTTAGTATATTATCTCATATTGACGTCCCTTACGAGGGACCTGCATTTCATGTTGCAAGTACAGGAGCTAGTAAATCTCCCCAGTAGGAGTACAGGATATCCAGCTGTTGTTACCAAGCTCTTGGTAGCTTCGGAGCTTTGTGTGTCTAGAGCTTATATTTTTGTATTGTCTAATTAGTCAAGGCGGGGTCTGTCCCGACCCTTATTAGATACTTTTCCTTATCTAAAGGCTTTGTAGACTATGTAAATTAAACTGTGGTCATGCCTCGTACTTTAAACACCGTGGCCCCAACGGCTTAGCCATATGCATTTTCTTTTGGCTTGTTATCACTGTTTGTTTTCTTAAAGCCATGTCAAATGTAGAAATCCTTATAATATGTATATAAAGTGCATGGATATAGGTTGGTTATCCCGAGCCTCATCGACAATGGGTGCCATTCCTCCCTAATGGGACTTTGGGCGTGACAGAAGTGGTATCAGAGCGGGTCATCCTAGCGAGTCTACAAAGTCGTGTCTATGTTGAATCTTGTTTATCGATGTGTTGTGAACCATATTTATAAGAAGGAGTATACGTGGCATTTAGGAGTTGTTACTTTCTTTTCATTCTTTGGATCGAGCCATAGAGCCAAGTGTAATAGGTGCATTATGTCTAACTCCTAAATTGTTTTGTACAGCAAGTATACCAGAAACCAGGAAAAACAAATGTAAAAGGAAGGGAGTAGAAGTGGTGGTTAGTATACCCAGTCAGGTGAGACAACAAAATGAGGTTCAGGAGGAGTCTTTGTTACAGACATCTCTAACTCCTCTAGCTCCAAATGAACCCGCAAGTAGTGAAATTCCCTAGAACCACCTATTGATGCTACCGTGCAGGATCTGAGAAATGCAGCCAAACGATTGACCCGTATGGTTGCTGGCCAAGGTCAAAGATAAGAAGGTCCGGTTATAGGTACAGGTGGTACGAATAGGGCAGGTAGCACAAAGATACGTGATTTTCTTAATTTTGACCCTCCATCCTTCACTGGATCAAATCCCAGTGAAGATCCCCAAGAACTTATTGATCAGATTCAGCGCACTTTAAATGTTATGCATGTGAGGGTACAGAAGTTGTCGAGTCAGCGACATATAGGCTGAAGGGTGTGGCTATATTGTGGCATGAAGCTTGGGAGCAATCTAAGGGTATAGATGCACCCCCGATTACCTGGAAGAAGTTCAAAGAGGCATTTCTTGACCATTACTTGCCATTACAGATCCGAGACGCCTGTGCAGATTAGTTCTTGAATCTCCACCAAGGGAATATGAGCTTTAGGGAGTATAGCCTTCAATTTAATTCCCTGGCCAGTTATGCTCCTAATGTAGTGGCCACTATGGCAGATAGAGTTCATCGATATATGGATAGATTGGATACGTGTTTGCTCAGAGACTGTACCATTGATTCCTTGAAAAAAGACATGGATATAGGGAGAATGCAAGCTTTTGCACAGAAATTGGAGGATCAGAGGCAATGGAGAAGGACACAAGAGTTAGAAAGGGAGCAGTCCAAGAGGGCCAGGTCTACATGGCAGTTTACACCACCCCAAGGTGAGCTTAGGGCTCGGTTTTCTAATAAACCACCTAGGCCATCATCTTCCTACTCTGCATCTAATGCTCCATCACAACTTCAGGGGTCTAGGAGAAATCAGTTTGGTCCAAGAAATGAAGGGCAAGGTGCCCAGACAACGGGATATTTAGTAGGCCAGCAAATGACCCCTACACAGCCTTGCAAATAGCGTGGAAGAAGTCATTTAGGTATATGTCATATTGGGACAGACGTTTGTTATTGGTGTGGTGCATGAGGGCATATGATATGAGATTTCCCGAGGAGGCGTATGGGTGATATAGCACAATCTACTGGGTCAGCTGTTGCATCATTTTCCTTATTTCCTCCATTAGGTAGGGGTCAACAAGCACCTATGGGTCGTGGTAGAGGTGTTAGAGGGTCAGAAAGCTCTAGCGGAGTCCAGAATCGCACTTATACGCTGGGGAGTCGGCAAAATTTGCAAGTTTCACCTGATGTGGTCACAGGTATATTGTCCATCTTTTCACAAAATGTATTTGCATTTATTAACCCTAGTTATACACTATCATACATTACCCAAATAGTTACTGGGAAGCTTAAGAGAACACCCAAATTATTGAACAAACCATTTGAAGTGTTCACACCAACCGGTGAATCTATTATGCCTAGAAAGGTTCATTATGAATGTGTAGTAACTGTTTGGGACCATGACACATTGGCTAACCTTATTGAGCTGGAAATGGTGAAATTTGATGTTATAATGGGTAAGGATTTGTTAGCTTTTTGCTATGCCACCGTGGATTGCGGAACTAAGAAAGTGTACTTGTACTTTCCAAATGAGGTCGTTCTTAAATGGAAAGGCAATATTGGGGCACCAAAGAGTAAGTTTATCTCTTATTTTAAGCCCAGAAAGATGACATCTAAGGGGTATATATGTCATTTAGTTAGGGTGAGGGATATGGAGGCAGAATCACCAACCCTTCAATCAGTTCGAATAGTGAATGAATTTGTTGATGTGTTCCCCGAAGAACTTCAAGGCTTACCTCCAGAACGAGAAGTAGATTTTGGTATTTCCTTACTTTCAGGCACTCAACATATTTCCATCCTTCCATATAGAATGGCTCCAGCAAAATTGTATGAATTAGAAGAGCAGTTAAAAGACTTATTGGAGAAGGGTTTTTATAAGACCTAGTGTGTCCCCCTGGGGTGCACTAGTGTTATTTGTACGCAAAAAGGATGGCACCTTGTGAATGTGTATCAACTTTCGACAATTGAATATAGTGAAAATTAAGAATATATACCTCTCCTTAGGATTGACGATTTATTTGATCAGTTTTAGGGTGCCAAATGCTTTTCAAAAATTGATTTGAGATCAGGTTATCACCAAGTGAGGGTGAAGGAGAAAGATATACCTAAGACTACTTTTAGAACATGCTATGGTCACTTTGAATTTCTTGTTATGTCATTTGGGCTAACAAATGCACCAGGAGTTTTTATAGATCTGAGAACAGGGTATTTAAGCCATTCTTGGATGTGTTTGTGATAGTATTTATATATGACATTTTGGTATATTCAAGATCAGAAGAGCACCACGCAAATCACTTACGAAAAGTGTTACAGGTTCTTCGTGATAGATAGTTATATGCCAAATTTTCTAAATGTGAATTTTGGCTAAACTCAGTGGCATTCTTGGGTCATATTGTGTCTGATGAGAGAATAACGGTTGATTCACAAAAGATAGAGGCGGTGAAAGATTGGCCAAGGCCAACGACACCCACGAAAGTTCGGAGCTTTCTAGTTTTGGCAGGTTATTAGATAAGGTTTGTTGAAAATTTTTCTTCTATTTTATGCAACTCTAACAAAGTTTACACATAAGGCAACCAAGTTCTAATGGAATGATGCATGTGAAAGGAGCATCCAGGAGCTAAAAAATAAGCTAACGTCTGCACCTGTGCTAGTACTTCTAGAAGGCACCGAGGGGTATGCAGTGTATTGTGATGCTTTAGGAGTTGGATTAGGGTGTGTATTGACACAAAATGGTATGGTAATTGCTTATGCATCTAGACAGCTACGACTACATGAGAAAAACTATCCAACACATGATCTTGAGCTAGCAGCGGTTGTGTTTGCTCTGAAAATATGACGCCACTATTTGTATGGGGTTCACGTTGACATATATACTAATCATAAGAGCCTGCAATACATCTTTAAGCAAAAAGACCTAAACTTAAGATAGTAGGGATGGCTAGAGCTAATAAAGGATTATGACGTTGATAACTTTACCACCCGGGGAAGGCAAATGTGGTAGCCAATGCTCTGAGTCGTAAGGAAACCATGAATGTTGGTGATCAAGCTGTGGTAATTCAAGGAGTGCCTAAGGATCTACGTCAGCTATCCAGTTTGGGTGTTCGCATTCTTGAAACTCCAAAAGAAGGGGTTATTGTACATAATGCAGCAGTGTCTTCATTTGTAATGAAAGTGAAAGAAAAACAGCACGAGGATTCTGTTCTACGACAGCTTAAGGAAGAGGTGAGTTAGGGTAAGATAAAGGACTTTGACCTTACAAAAAATGGAGTACTTTACTGCCAAAATAGATTATCTATGCCTGATATTAATGGATTAAGAAAAAGGATAATGGAAGAAGCCCATCATTCCCGATATTCCATCCATACAGAATCAACCAAGATGTACTATGACTTGAAGGGAATATTTTGGTAGGGAGGCATGAAGAAGGACTTTGCAGAATTTGTAGCTCAATGTCCAAATTGCCAACAAGTCAAAGTAGAAGACCAAAAGCAAGGAGGTTATATGTAGTGTATAGAGCTTCCAACATGGAAGTGGGATATGATCAAAATGGATTTTGTTACCGGGTTGCCTCGCCTATTTCAGAAGTTTGACTCCATATGTGTAATAGTTGACAGACTCACAAAGTCAGCATACTTCTTGCCAGTCAAGAGTAATTATACAGTTGAAGAGTATGCCAAGCTATAGCTCAAAGAGATAGTCAGGCTACATGGAGTCCCAATCTCCATTATAACTGACCGAGGAGTTCAATTCAATACAAAGTTTTGGAAGTCCTTCCAAAGGAGTTTAGGGACACAAGTGAATTTGAGTACAACATTCCACCATAATATAGACGGTCAAGCAGAACTCACCATTCAGACACTTGAAGATATGTTGCGAGCTTGTGCATTGGACTTTAAAGGGATTTAGTACAACAAGCCATGGAAAAGTTTAAGGTAATACAGCAGCGACTACAAATAGCCCAAAGTCATCGCAAATCATATGCAGATGCTAGAAAGAGAGGAGTGAAAATCACAGTAGGGGATTGGGTATTTTTAAAGGTGTCTCCAATGAAAGGGGGGTTATGAGATTTGGTGAGAAAGGAAAATTGAGCCCACGTTACATAGGTCCATATCATATTATTAAGAAGTTCGAGCAAGTTGCATATGAACTAGAGCTACCCTAAGAGTTTTCAATGGTTCATCCAGTTTTTCTTGTCTCAATGCTTCGAAAATACATAGGCGACCCATCCTGTATAACTCTTATTGAGGATGTGCAAGTTATAGAAGATCTCACCTATAAAGAGATACCTGTTGCTATTCTAGTTCATCAAGTTAAGAAGCTAAGAAATAATGAAATAGCTTCAGTAGAAATACTTTGGAGAAACCAGCAAGCAGAAAAAATAACATGGGAGGCTGAGGATGCGATGAAATAAAAATACCCTTACTTATTTAGATCTAAAGAGGAAGTCCAACATGCAGAATTGGGACACTAATAGGTACGTGTGATTGAATATTTAGTGTTTTATCAAAAGTTTGTGTAAGTAAAGGTTTAATCTTGGTTAAGCTATCCAATTGTGTTAAAGTTCAATGACGAATGTTCCTAAGGGAGGGGGGAAGGATGTAACACCCCACATCTTACAACACTAGTTCTATGCAAATGAAACATGATATGGCTTTTCAAATTAGCGCCAATTTTTAAAAGTGCTTGAATCTAGAATTAGAGGGCGATATGTATGTCTATCGCTGAAGAGGGTCAAGTGCAAATAAGTTTTAAGTCAAATGGAGGAGATCACGACTTTAAATGAAGTGAGAGAAGTGAGGTGCTTGTAGGACTAAGTAAGCTAGCAGGTGATTCACCTACTTGCTTAGCTTAAATTTTGTAGCTAAACGGAGACGAGGCCTGACGCCGAATTTGTCCAATTCCGATTATGAATAAAGTCTGTGTTAAGAGTTCAACTTTAGCCCGTGTTTTACCAAGTTAAATGGAAAATACTTACAGCCCAAGATGAATAATTAAAGGGCCCAAGTACATCACAATCCACTTGACTAATTGGGACCAAAACTAAGTAAGAATAAAAGGGAAAAATGGCCAGCCAAGGCCCAACAAATTTGAACCTAATAAGGCCCAAGTGCAAGGGGAAAGAAGTTGCATCACTAACTTAGTAAAGTAAGGATAGAAATTCCTTAGCAGGTCGGCCAAACTCCCCCTTTAAAAGGGTTTAAAATAGCTCCCGTAAGCCATTCTAACTTGAACAAAAAAAAAATCAGATTGTCTTCAAAGTTTTCTCTCAACTCTTTCTTGACTTTACAAGTAGCCATAAGAGACTTTTAGGGTTCTTGGAGAAGCACTACACCTTGAAGGTAAAGCTAAGTGATTATAGTTATTTGTTTAGTAAGGTGTCTTCATGAAAAACATGAGACTATGTTGGTTAAGTATATGCTGAAAATTTTGGACAGCATGTGTTCCAAGATTGTTATACATTTTCTCTTGTTTATTTGAAAGATTTTCTCTTTTTGGTTGGATTGATTATGAACGGAGGCTACTGTTCTTAATGAATATTGGTTCTATGATGATGTATAAAAGGCTGCTGCACCACTTTTACAGTCAGTAAAAGGGAGTCCTTATAGGATATTGCAATTGTGTTCTTAGTACGAACTTGTGGGCTGATGGATGCAAGGTAATGGGCACTTGCGTTACATTGTTAGCATTAGAGTTATTCAATGATTTTGGCTTGTTTATAGTACCTCATTTTTCATAATTGCACTATCGCATGCAGTCTCCTTGGTTTGCTGGATAACTATCTGGTTTGAGTTTGAAAAGTAGGTGTGGGTATCTATGCTTAAGCTTGATGTAATGTATGCCAAGTTGATGTCTATGTGTTACTGTACTGCTTATATAGATTATGTTCGTCACTTGAGGAAAAGAAACAATTTTAAGTTGAGGTGTTGATCTTCCGTTAAAATACAACACTTTTGATACTTAAAATTTGAAATTTTTTGTGTTCTAAATGTGATGTTAGTGGGTTTGATGTATTTTTGTGTTTGCTTTACAGGATTTTAGTGTTGGCATTGATTTTGGAAGATCATGCAGAAGTTGTTGATTTCAAGGATGTACGAGATCCTTTAAGAACCGTAGAGGAGGTCTTGTGTAAAGTTCCAACGAGGGGCAGATTTTCTAAAGATTGTTCTACGAACATGCAGATGGGTCGTGAAGTATTTTACAAGTCATAAAACCAGTCTCATGCCTTGAGGGTTAGAGAAGGAGGACTTTCTAAAGTATCATCAGACAAAACCCCTTACGGGCCATAGAACCTTTTACGGGTCGTAGAGGGGTTTTGTAGAAGTTAAGTCTTGTTTTGTAGCAACAAAGTACAAAAGTCCGAGTACGGGCCATAAACCATTATACTACTCGTAAACTATCTCATGGAACGTGCCAACCCAGCTATGTTATTTTGTTTAGGACTTGTATTTTAAATATTATAAATAGGTTTTTAGGTTATTTTTCTTAGAAAGTTTGACCAGTTAATAGAAATACAGCGAGATTGAGTAGACAAAACATTGGAGAGTTTTGAGAAACACTTTACTTTTTGATTTAATCTTCTCAATACAATCTTGTGATTCTCATTGAAGCTTCGATTTACTTGTGTTTAATTCAATTATGTAAGTGCTCTATTATATTATTCAAATTTATAAGTCTTGCATATACACAAATCATGAGTAGCTATATCCACAACTAGGGTTGTGGGAACCATGAAGAACTAACAAACTAAAATTGGATGATTTACAATTCTTGGAAAGTGTACATATATGTATTAACTAACTCTCTTCGTTTTGCATGCTTTCTATTGGTGGCCAACATTAGAAACTGCCTAGTGTTACTAACTAGACCAAGGTAGTAATGAATATGAAAAGAGATTAATTATCAGGATTTGAATGATGTGTTCTCATCAAATCAACTGAAATGGGCCAAGTGGAGCTTGTACTGGGACAATAGGTAAGGGTTAATAATGTCACACTGCGAAGATGGGCCAAGTCACGTAGTGAAATTCGCCTCTCACATAGGCCAAAGATTTTGGTGAACCTAACTTACTATCCTGCATACTACACACTAGAAAAGAATTAGGTTATCTGGTGATACTTAGTTAGGGAATCACGGGGAGCACAATACCCTAGTTCTACTCCATATTAGTTAAACTCTTGTGTGTGTTAGGATTACTTTTTACTTGTTATTATCAAACCCCTCCCCTTTGGGGAGATAAGTTAGTTAATAACTTAAATTGCATCAATTGAATTCTTCTAAGTCTACTATATTCCCTTGTGTTCGACCCTAACCTTGGTTAGGTTCTATTTCTTGACAACGATCGCTTTATCCACAAAAAGGAAGTGTAGCTTGGGCGACATCAAAAACCCAGTGACCAGAGTTTCTAAGCCTTTCAAAATGGACCCCATACGACATTTTCATCAACAATTTTAGCATCGAAGCAATATGCACACACCCCACATGCCTTATATCAAACACCCAACCCACCTACAAATCCTATAGTACACCCCCATCGAATATCATTTCTTATGTTTTCCCAAACCAACTGACCCCGTTTGAATGGTTTAGCATGGAATTATAAATACATGTCATCACATGCCCAATTTTCATGCACAGAGTCAATCAAATGCAAATGATATGTGACGACATGGATTTCAAGCACATCACTCGGATAAGAGAAGGCCAAACACACCAATTTTTGACTTTTGATCTTATACAATTACGGACACATATTTTACCTTGGACCAAACCAATACTTACAGCGCATGAACTTTTGGTAGATGACCTGTCTCTTTGCCCCCATGCACGTTTCGTCTTGATAACCTTTCCCAACTTCTCAGCCATCCGTGCAAATGGTTGATCTAAAAACATCCCCATGATGATATCAGTACATGCTTGGATAATCTCACACAGGGAATAGTAGAAAATCTCCACCAAAGGCATCATCAATAATTTTGTGGTCTGGGACATTCCTGAAGCACTTTGTGAATCGCACCAATATAGTACTAATCGAGTCACTAGGAAGTTGTTCAAATTTGTTAATTTGATCTTTCAAGTTAAGCTTCTTTGATCTTGAGAAGTACCTCTCAAGAAAGCCTTCTACAACTCAGCCCCGACTGGTGATTGATCTCTGTGGGAGCTCGGATAGCCAAATCGATGCATTGCTTGTCAAAGATAATAGGAAGAAACAAAGTCCCACAACATCCAAAAACAGATTTTGTGTTCCCATTACACTCGTGTAGACAAACAAAAAGTTATGTAAATGTCAATGCGGATCCTCTGATGATAGGCCAGCGAACAACCCACGGCTCTGCAGCATTTGAAGTAACCCACTTGAAATCACGAACTTTGTGTCAGCCGGTGTGGCAGGAACCTAATTGCTCCTATAACATCCATAGCCATAGGGCTCATCCCATATTGGTTCCATTGATAAGCTTCGACATTGAAGTCCCGTGGCTATCGATCAATGTCTTCAACACAGGGTGGGTTGTCATTATTCACGTTTTCATTCTCATGTCCGCTAAGAGTTGTATTCGCTGCATTGTTTGCATTATCTTGGGCCATCCTTCTTAGTGTATATTCGGCATACACTACACCTGTACCCTGAAATAGAACAAAAACAACAAAAATAAATGAGAAAAATAAGGATTATAGTCACGCACAAAGTCCCGTTAAGGTGGAGTAGCACTCATTGCCGATAAGGCTCGAGAGAACCAACCTGTATCCACATGCTTTCCATACATATTATAAGGGATTTCTATATTCAACATGCTTCCAAGGAAGAAAATAGTAATAACAAGCCAAAAGAAAATGCATATGACTAGGCCGTTGGGGCCACGTTTTCTAAAGTATGAGACATGACGATACTTTAATTTACATAGTCTACAAAGCCTCCAGATAAGAAAAAGTATCTGATAAGGTTCGGGATAGGCCCCACCTTGACTAACTATACGATACAAAAATATAAGCTCTAGACACAAAAAGCTCTGAAGCAACCTGGATCTTGGTAACAGCAGCTAGATATCATGTACTCCTATTGGGGAGAGCTACTAGCACTTGTACCTGCAGCATGAAATATAGGTCCCCCATAAGGGACGTCAATAGGACATAATGTACTAAATATATAAGGTAGGAAATATTGTATATGAAGTAACAACTCAAATGAAACTATGCACTGGTCTAGGATAAAACACCACCTTTACTTATACTGTGGGATCACATACTTTATGTTCTTTTTATCACTTTACCTTTACTGTATAATTTGTGCACAGCATGTAATACAAATGACCAGCTGATCACCGGTAAATCTATATAAGGATCGACCCTAGCTAGGCTTTTCCTTTCACCCCTTGGGCTACCCACCGTGATAGGATCGGCCCTGGCTAAGTGATTCTTCCACCCCTCGGGTTACCACTCATCAATTAGCAATATACTTTTCCTTTCAATTACCTTTGAGATGATTCTTTTGGTGGTCACAATATTAGAACTGTAGGACTGTAGATGTAGTATATGACATGTAAATAATCATAAAAGTCAATATGACAATGAAAAGAGTATGTTACATAAATAATGAAATGCGTATGAGATGAAACAACTCGTGAACTTTATTTAGCAACAAGAACCCATTTATCTTGGTATCCACGTATTATGTAGATTTGAAGGTTACTATGTATGGGATCATATGAACATGTGAAAGAGTGGACGCGGTTAATAGTTGTGTCGGAGTTGGTAAGTGCCTTAATGTGCCAAGGAAGAATCAAGATTTCATGCTGAATAATACGAAATCGAGTAGCCTCACATACCTCATTGTACCACCTCGCCATTACCTCGAAATGACCTCCCTTTCCTACAATTGTTTAACTACAATAGAATAGGAAATAAGACTGGCAGTAGCATCTAAGTAACACTTCTTGGCAGTCCAATCTTAATAAAAAAAATAACATCCGGCCAGCAAGCTCGTATTTAGCGACCCAAAGACATTCTTTCAACCTTTCCACTTATAGTCATATTTTCTAATAACCATTCTTATGAACATGTAATATATAGCTTGTTTTATACCCTTAACAATCTTATAACATCTCACAAGGCACAACACATAACAATTCTACACAACACATAAGTAGGCTGCATAACATTACGTCGTCTCGCTACATTTCGATGTCAATAATCCCAAATCTATTTTAACTTCAACATAACTATGTATAACATATTAACACGTAAAATCAGCCTTAAAATAGTCCAAAAATAGTTCCAAAATAGATGGAGATCGTGGAACAAAAATTCCCAACAACCAGCCCACAAGTTCGTACTAAGAACACAATTAAGATATCATATAAGAACTCACTCTTGTAGACTGTAAATATGGTACAAGCAGCCTTTCTACATCATTACAGAACCAAAAATCATTAAGAACTTCAACTTCCCTTCATAACAAAGCCACCCAAGAAGAGAAAAGCTCCAAAATAAACAAGAAAAGTGTACAAGAATCTTTGGAACACATACAGTCCAACAATTTCAGCAAAGGTCTAATCAGCCTAGTCTCTTGTTTTTCATGAAGAAACCTTACTAGATACTCAACTATAATCACTTACCTTTACCTTCAACGTTGAGGGGCTCCTTAAGAAACCTAAAAGCTTCTTGTGGATGCTTTACAAAGTCAAGAAAGAATAACAAAGAACCTTTGTGAAAACTGAAAATTTCCAAGTCTATGAATGACTTAAAGGTGTTGCTTGTAACCCCTTTTAAAGGATTACTTTGGCCAACTTTCCCTTAAATTTTAGGCCTAATTTTATCAAGTTATTAACGTACCATTTTGCCCCTTTCACTTGGGCCCTTATAGGGTTGCAAACTGGTGGGCCTTGGCTGCCCATTTTTCCCCTTTCTCCTTACTTAGTTTGGGCCCAAATCATTATGTAAGATGTGATGTACTTGGTCCCTTTTCCTATTCCTCTTGGGTTGTAAATATTTTCCATTTATGATGCTAAAATATGGGCTCAAGTTACACCCTTAACACCAACTTTATTCATTATCGGACTTGGACAAATTCGATGTCAGGCCTCGTCTCCGTCTAGCTAGCAAGTTTAAGCTAAGCAATTAGGTGACTCACCTGCTAGGCTCCTAAGTTCTACAAGAACCTCAGTTCTCTCACTTTATTTAAGGTCGTGATCTCCTCAATTTGACTTAAAACTTGTATACACTCGACCCTCTTAGGCATTAGACGCACATATCTCCTCTAATATGAGATTCATGCACCTTTAGAAAAAGGCGCTAATTTGACAAAGCCATATCATGTTTCATGTGCATAGGACAAGTACATGTAAGGAATGGGGTGTTACATCCTCCCCCCTTAGGAACATTCTTCCTCGAATGTTAGCATAATTAGATAGCTTAACCATGTTCAACGCAATAACCGTTCAAACACACATACCTACTAAGGCCCCAATTCTGAATGTGGCACTTCCTCTTTAGCTTCAAATAAGTAAGGGTATTTTTATTTCATCGCATTCTCAGCCTCCCATGTTATGTCTTCTGCTTGCTGGTTTCTCCAAAGTACTTTTACTAAAACTATTTCTCTATTCCTTAGCTTCTTCACTTGACGATCTAAAATAGCAATAGGTACCTCTTCATAGGTGGGATCTTCATTAACCTGCACATGTTCAATAGGAGTGATATGGTATAGGTCACCTTTGTATTTTCGAAGCATTGAGACATGAAAAATTGGATGAACTATTGAAAGCTCTTGGGGTAGCTCTAATTCGTATGCAACCTGCCCAAACTTCTTAATAATTTTATATGGCCCTATGTAATATGGGCTCAGTTTTTCTTTCTTACCAAATCTCATAACCCTTTTCATTGGAGGTACCTTTAAGAATACCCAATCCCCTACTAAAAATTGTAGTCCTCTTCTTCTAGCATCCGCAGATGATTTCTGGTGACTTTGGGCTGTTTCTAGCAACTGCTCTATTACCCTAACTTTTTCCATGGCTTCTTGTTTTAGATCTGGCCCAAGCAAGGTGGTTTCACCCACTTCAAACTATCCAATTGGTGACCTACATTTTTGTCCATATAAAGCTTCATAAGGTGCCATCTTAATACTCTTATGGTAACTATTATTATAGGTAAATTCAATAAGTGGCAAGTGATCCACCTAACTATCTTTAAAGTTCAATGCACTAGCTCGCAACATATCTTCAAGTGTTTGAACAGTGCACTCAGCTTGATCGTCTGTCTGAGGGTGGAATATTATACTCAAATTCAGTTTTGTCCCTAAACTCCTTTGGAAGGACTTCCAAAACTTTGCAGTTAATTGAGTCCCCCGATATGATATAATGGAGATTGGGACCCCATGTAGCCTGACTATCTCTTTGATGTATAGCTTAGCATAATATTCAGCTGTATAATCACTTTTAACTGGTAAGAAGTGTGTTAACTTTGTGAGTCTATCAACTATTTTCCATATGGAGTCAAACTTCTCAAATGAGCGAGGCAACCCAGTAACAAAATCCATATTAATTATATCTCACTTTCATGTTGGAAGCCCTGTACAATTGCATATAAACTCCTGGTTTTTAGTGCTCTACTTTGACTTGTTGGCAATTTGGACATTGATCCACAAATTCTACAAGGTCCTTTTTCATGCCTCCCCACCAAAACATCCCCTTCAGGTCATGATACATCTTAATTAAGCCTGGATGAAAAGAATATCGGGAATGATGGGCTTCTTCCATTATCTTATTCCATAGTCCATTAATATCAGGCACACATAATCTATTTTGGCAATACAATACTCCATTTTGTGTAAGTTCAAAGCCCTTCATCGTACCCTGACTCACCTTTTCCTTAAGCTGTTGTAGAACAGGATCCTCAAATTGTTTTCCCTTCACCTCTGTTACTAATAATAACGCTATTGCATTATGTACAATAACCCCTCCCTTTGGAGTTTCAAGAAGGCGCACTTCCAAACTAGCTAGTTTACATAGATCCTTAGACACTTCTTTACTTACCATGGCCTGATCACTAGTATTCAAGATTGTCTTACGACTCAGAGCATTAGCTACCACATTTGCCTTCCTCGGATGGTATAGTATATCAATGTCATAATCCTTATTAGCTCTAGCCATCTCCGTTGTCTTAAATTTAGTTCTTTCTCTTAAAAATTTACTTCAAACTCTTATGATTAGTATATATGTCAACGTGAACCCCATACAAATAGTGGCGCCATATTTTCAGAGCAAACACAACTGCTGCTAACTCAAGAGTGGCGCCATATTTTCAGAGCAAACACAACCGCTGCTAGCTTAAGATCATGTGTTGGATAGTTTTTCTCATATAGACATAGTTGTCTAGAGAAATAAGCAATTACCTTACCATGATGTGTCAATACATACCCTAAGCCAACTCCTAAAGCATCGCAATACAATGCATACCCCTCGATGCCTTCTGGAAGTATTAGCACAGGTGCAGACATTATTCTGTTTTTCAACTCTTGGAAGCTCCTTTCACATGCATCATTCCATTGGAACTTGGTTGCCTTATGTGTCAACGTTGTTAGAGGTGTAGAAATAGAAGACACATTTTCAACAAACCTCCTATAATAACCTGCCAACCCTAGGAAGCTCTGAACTTCCATGGGTGTTGTTGGCTTTGACCAATCTTTCACAGCCTCTATCTTTTGTGAATCAATCCATATTCCCTCATCGAACAAAATATGACCCAAGAATGCCACTGATCTTAGACAAAATTCACATTTAGAAAATTTGGCATACAACTATCGATTACGAAGAACTTGTAAAACCTGTCGTAAGTGATTTGCATGGTCTTCTTCTGATCTTAAATATACCAAAATATCATCTATAAATACTATCACGAACACATCCAAGAATGGCTTAAATTCTCTATTCATCATCCAAAAAACCTACTAGTGCATTTGTTAGCCCAAATGACATAACAAGAAATTAAAAGTGACCATAGCATATTTTAAAAGCTGTTTTGGGTATATGTTTCTCCTTCAACCTCACTTGGTGATAACCTGATCTCCAATCAATTTTTGAAAAGCATTTGGAACCCTGTAACTGAGCAGATAAATCATCAATCCTGGGAGGGGATATTTGTTCTTAACTATCACCCTATTCAATTGTCGATAATCAATACACATTCTCAAGGTGCCATCTCTTTTACATATAAATAACACTGGTGCAGCTCAAGGGGACACACTAGGTCTTATAAAACCTTTCTCCAATAAGTCTCTGTAACACCCCACATCTTACACTAGTAGTACAATTCAAATGAAACATGACATGGTTTGGACATATTGACGCTAATTTTCAAATGTGCTTCAATCTCGCAATAGTAGGCTATACGTGCATCTAGCGCTTATGAGGGTTGAGTGTATACATGTTCGACATTGAAATGAGGAGGTTACGACCTTAAAATGAAGTGAGAGACTTGAGGTGCTTGTAGGACTCAGAAGCTAGTAGGTGAGTCAGCAACTTGCTTAGCTCAAATCGCTAATTAAACGGAGACGAGGCTCGACGTCGAACTT
>JAPFFP010000080.1:8096956-8127130 GCA_026153255.1 Solanum medicagineum
ACTGAACCAATCCCCATAAAATAACTCCCACATCATCCTGAGTCCATAACCAAATTCGGCCTAAAACGGACCCCAGACGACTAAGAAAAGGCTCAAACGAAGTTTAAATTTTACTGGAAAAATATTATTTTCAAAACGTTCTCGGTCAAAATTCTCGAAAACCAGACAAAATAAGCAAATATCCTGCATACCAAAGCATTCCTCTTGGAACGTAGGATAATTTTGACACAAATTTCACTTAATTCCGTTAAGAAATGATCGAGATATTGCAATGTAAAGTTTCACTCATTCCCGATATATCAACAAAGAAAAAAACAGAAATTTACCTCAAAACACGTGTCAAATTTCAAATCTGACTTCACCACGGCATTCCTTGCAAAAAATCGAGTCACGTAGCCTTTTCACTCAAATTAGATATATATATATATATATATATCCCAAAAGATCATATATATAGAAAAAGGTGCATAGCTGACATGTCTCTGACGCGTGGCAGACCCTGACTGTGCTACTGTCAACCCCAGAACCTACCACCTCGCCCTCTCTTTCTAATCATTCCTTAATCTCTTTTTTGTCGTTTTGGACTCCGATTTTCGCAAATGAACTATCTAGCCCTATGGATTTTGATGTTTCAGACCCAACAGTGCGGTCGAAATTTTCAACGGAGCTTCCTACGATAAGTGAGGGTCCAACTTCTTTATACACAACTTTTAATGGAAAGCGCCTGGGGTCAAATCATATCTGGAAGTCCTTGGTATCAAACGAAGGATTGACGTAGACCCAAAATCGACATTCCAAAGCTAATCACACTATCAAAATTCTCATCCGAGGCACAGTTCCCGAGAGCATTGATTGGGTCAACTATGAATCAGTTCCAGCGGCCAAATTTGCAATCCATGATATAATTCCACCGAACATGCTCCTAGCCTAATTCAACCGTTCCGAAGCTAATGGAATCGTCAGAATTCCATTTCGAGGTCGTTTACTAGGAATTTACTCAAAAACTCATTTTACGGGTATAACTTCCCGACTAACTCAAAAATCCACATACTCCCGAATAACCCAACCAATAATCACCCCAATAGTCGTGAGGTCACTACTCATATGCTCAAATTAACATAATAACAACTAAACCATAGAAATGACCCAAAGGGTCATTACAAGCATATATATATATATATATATATATATATATATATATATATAGAACCAAAGTAGAGAAAGGATCAACATATCAATATGTCGTAAGAGTCATGATGCATGGTATTATAGTACATGAACATATGTGGAAATGTCACCGTAATCGACAATAAGACCATGCGGCTATGACATGAAATTTTGGTGTTGCCCCTAAACTGGAAAAAAGGGGCCAACTTGCCAAGGTAGGACTCTACATGTCATATCATGATCTATGTGGATCCACTAGCAACCCATATTGAGAAACATCAGTTATGCAATAATGAAATCTACCAAGATCCTCTTGGTGCTAAGTCAACACCCACGGAATACGCAATACATACATATAGCCATGCTTGTCATAAAACATCATAAGTCATCATATTTCATACTTGGATAACATCATATTAAACTTGATCTGAATCTCATAGTTCAAAACATCATGCAAAGGAGTAGCTCATTTCATACTGGGATCCTAGGTCGCCTTTCAGAATCCTCAATCTCCCGATCGGGATCCCAGGTCAACCTTAAGGTCCTAAATCCCCTACTAGGGTCCTAGATTGCCACTCGGAATCCTGAATCTCCCCATAGGGACCCCAGGTCAACTTCAAGCTCCTAAATCTCTAATTCATAGCATACTAGGGTCTTAGGTTGCCTTTCGAAATCTTGAATCTCCTCGTTGTGACCCCAGGTCAACCTCAAGGTCCTAAATCCTTCGTATCCACTTCCACTTCCTAAATGGCCTCTTCCATGTTCTTGTTCCTCCAAAGTACTTTGATCGAAGCTATGTCTCCGCTTCTTAAATTCCTCACCTACTGGTCTAATATAGCCACAAGGACTTCCCGAAATAATAAGTTTTGTGCAAGACCAATATCCTCAGTAGGGATGACCTCAGAAGATTTTCTTAAGCACTTTCATAGCGTAGCACATGAAAAACCTAGTGGACTACAACTAACTCTGGAGGTAATTCTACCTCATAAACTACCTGGTGGGCAACCTTTGAAATAAATGAAAATTTTACTTGTAATTAGGTAAAAAGGAGGAAATTACTTTTGGAACTCGAAATTTTGAAAATTCTTGTATAATATGAACTTGTAGTAGTGTTGAATGAAAAATAAAACTTTGTTAGGTACTTGCTTTGACTATTTAAAAAAGGGTGATACCATCTTAAATTGATACTCTTATATTGTTTTTTCTTTTAACTTTGAACTATATGAGTTTAATGGTCGCAAAATGTTGTACTTTTAAACCTATATTTGAGTGGGTCAAATTTTCACTATTACATTATTATGAATATGTTTTAAAAATTAATCTATTCTAAACAGTGTGATATTAGTTTAAATTTTGTCACTTCCTCTTAAGAGGGTCGCTACTAGGCCTCTAATATGATGGGATAAATACAATACAGATAAGCCTTTAGGAGAAATCCAGGACTTAGCTCAATGGCTTTCTACATCAAAAATGCTAAAGGAGACCTAATAAGTGCTAGGCGTAAAAGGTTACCTCAGATAGTTGTGAAAGCCACAACAATAAAGGGAGGATTGGAATTATGTGTATCCAATCAACTGCTATTAATTATAACTGTATTCAATCAATGAAGAACACATTGGAAGGTTACCGGGTGATGCCTTGGAATTTTGCTATGGAGGTTAATGGTAAAAGCGTGTCGAGAAGAGACAAAAGCAAAGTCCAAATTTGTCGGGCGTTGGGGTTGCAGATACTTCATATTAGTTCAACAAATTTCAGGAACTACATATAGTTAGTTGCCAAAGGATTCTAATCTCAGACAACTGTATGCCCTTTACATCAGAATTCAGGTCAAAAACTATTCAGAGGAAACTGAAAAAACATTAGACATTTAACATATAAACAAATCATAATTTGAAAAATGGTTCAATCAGAAACACTAACTTTTGGATATACAGACTTGTCACTAATCTTCTTATTGTGTGGTCCCAAACACTCGAATGTGCATTTTAGGAGCAATGAAGTAATGGTGATAACAGAGGCTTGCTTAGGTAAAACTGGAATAGTGAAAATCTTGTGGTCATGTACAACATCTTTAAAAGACAGATAAAAGAGAGAAAGAGAAGTTCTCAATATCATCATCCATCGACTATTGCATTCATTGCTCGGATAAAGGCCAAAAGGAGGAAGGTAAAAATCCTAGGAAGGAGAAAATCCTAAGTGCCTCTAATTATGATATTACTTTGTTTGATATCTTGATGTAATTTAGGAGTCTCCTGAGGGCCTTGCCACTGTCAATGGCTTCTCTGGCTCGATCAAAGGCTGAACTTATGTCTTGAGCTCCATCAGACCCAAGCAAATGGTCCACCATTCCGGCATTTAAGACAATTCTATCGTAGGCTGGACCTTTCTCACCACGTAAAGCTTCTAAACCCAACTCTATATTCCTTGCGACCTAAATAAATTCAGAAAGGACAGAGGATTAATTATCCTGATTTACCTTGAGAACTGCACAAAGATAAAAACTCGAGGAGGTAGCCTACAATTACACAGGCAAGCAATCAAGTTGAAACAATTACACTCATATTCTTCACAGAAACTAAGCTCATTAGAGAGAGTAGCAGCTATGTTAAGACAATTAGCCCATCTTCCATTCCGTATAGAAATGTCGGATCCCAAACCAAGTAAAGATGATATCATGCACATAATTAACTTCACAGAAGCAATGATAATTTATACTCTTTTAGAATTGATGTGCCACCAAGAGAGTAGTTTATACAATGGCCAAGAGCAATCAGTGTAACATGCAAAATGATAATTGAAAGCAAGCAGGTGTTTAGAAGTTCTGCCTATTCGATCCGTTCGGTACTTCATCCATTAAGTACCTTCTGAACAGTACATCAATCTTAATAACTGATAGATGCAACAAATTAGTGCAATCACTGTCTTGTTTCTTTCACTGCATTACCAGGTCAAATAATTGCCTCAGAAAGTGGCCTGAGAGTTGGGAGTTTTAGGAGTAAGTTTAGGAGTGAGTTTGGTGGAATAAACTACTATTAGTTAGGAGTTATATTAGAAGTAGGAGTCTGTCAATACAGAGAAAATCTATGCGCTGTTTTCTTCTTGTATTTTTCAGCAACGATATTTTCTATTCAAGAAAAGCTTTCGGCAGTTTTCTGGTTCCTTCTTACCCTTCCTATATTCTATCTTTTGTTTTATGGTATCCAAGCAAGGTTGAAGGAGGAACTTTTTTCTTTTCAGTTGTCTATCAATTTACCTTGTTGGATAAGTCTGAAAGTGTGAAGGGAAAGCTTTTATTGTTTGTATCAATGGAAGCCTCAAACGGAGGGAAATGCTCAATATGGAATAGAAAAACTTGTAGGCACTAACTACAAGTATTGGAGAACGTGTATGGTAGCATACCTTCAAGGTCAAGATCTGTGGAATTTAATTGTTAGAACTAATTCAATAATCCCAGATAATACTCCTGAGAATGCCGGATCACGAAGGAAATGGAAGATCAAGTGCGGAAAGGCACTCTTTGCTTTGAGGACTTCTATCACCAAGGAGTTTATTGATCATGTTCGTGATGTTAACTCTCCAAAAAAGTTTGGGATACGCTCGAAAGGCTGTTTACCAAGAAAAATACAGCAAGGCTGCAACTATTGGAGAATGAGTTGGCAATATTACAACAGGGAGGTATGTCCATCTCAGATTACTTTTTAAGAGTTAAAAGTATATGTGCTGAAATTTCAAAGATTGATCCAGAAGAGAAGATTAGTGAGCCAACCCTCCGACGCTATCTTATTCGTGGAATGAAAAAGGAGTATGGTCCTTTTGTCACTTCTATTCAAGGATGGCAGCAACAACCATCTATTGAAGAATTGGAGAACATGCTTTCTAATCAAGAAGCTTTAGCTAAACAAATGGCTAAGAATCTTGAATCCGATAATGTTTTATTTTCAAAAGGAAAGCTAAACAAAAAGAATCCATCAACTTGGAACAAAAATAAAGAAGAAGCAACAAGCGCAAAGAAAGGGAAAAATCCACACTACAACAAAAAATGCTATAGATGTGGAAAACTTGGGCACGTCAAGAAAAATTGTCGGGTAAAACTTTCTAAAGCCAATGTTGCGTGCACCAATGAAGGAGATGAGCAAATGAAATGGGAGCAACGTTTTAGAATCCAAGCTGTTGAACAAAAGTCAGCACAAGATTTTGTCAATTATGTCAACAACAATAAGAGGGAAGAGTGGATTGTGGACTCAGGGTGCTCTCATCATGTAACTGGAGATGATTCTCTATTCTCAGAGATGCGAGAACATCATGGAGATCAAGTCATTATCACAGCAGATAACTCGACATATCCAGTAGCAAAAGAATGTGTTGTGACAATTGAGGTTGCTGGTGATAAATCCACAAGCATCAAGTTGCAAGATGTTTATCATGTTCCAGGTTTGATGAAAAATCTAGTCTCAATTCCTCAAATTACTAATTCGGGAAAATATGTATTGTTTGGTCCTAATGATGTGAAAGTGCTTGAAAATGTAAAAGAAATATTTGTTGATGTTATTTTTACCGGCGAACGGAAAGCTTCCTCGTTTGTTATGTCAGCAGGTGAAGCTTATGTGAAGAAAACAAGCCAAACTGATAATGCCAGGATTTGGCATGCTTGGCTAAGTCATGTAGGCTACCAAATGTTGCAGCAGATTTCTTCTAAAAAGTTGGTAGACGGCTTGCCAGCTTTGAAGAATGTACGTGAAGACGTGATTTGTCAAGGTTGCCAACATGGCAAATCTTGTCGTCTTCCTGTCGAAAGATCATCAAATCTGAGAACCACGTTATTTGAGTTGGTTCATATAAACTTGATGGGACCAAAAAGAACACGAAGTTATAGCGGCCATTGCTATGTTATGGTGTTGGTGGATGATCACTCAAGGTTCACTTGGGTGAAATTTTTGAAAGAAAAGAGTGCAGCATTATCCAAAGTTAGTGGAGTTCAAAGATGCTGTTGCAGATGAGTTTGGGAAGGAAATAAAATGTCTCTGCAGTGATGATGGTGGAGAATATACGTCAAATGACTTATTCCAGTACTTCCATGAAAATGGAATTCTTCGTCAAATGACTTGTCCAAATACTCCTCAGCAGAATAAAGTTGCGGAAAGGAAGCTTGCTTATCTTACTTCAGTTTGTCTTTCATGGTTGAATGACAAGAATCTTCCTCGAGAGCTTTGGGCATAAGCCATTCAATGTGGATGCCATGTGACAAACAGGCTACCTCCTTGGCCAGGTACACAGAAATCTCCTTCGTTTGCTTCAGAGTCACCGATCTTCTTGGCCCTTTTTCCGACAATCTCTTTTCCGGCGCCGTTCTCTTTGGGACACCGACTCTGACATAATCTCCCGAATGACGACAAATTGCTGCCGATCTAGGGTTTCCAGACTAGATGCTGACGGGATCTTCTCTCAGATTCCCATTCTTTTTGGGATTTTCTGGTTCAAGACATACAAATTCCAACAATCTTCATTTGGAATAGCGCAGCAGTCTCAGCTCCGGCGAGATATTCTGGCAAAAATCAACTTCCAGCGTGCAGTAACCAGTAAGCAAGCCCCTCCAGTGAGGATCAGTTTTCCGGCGAGGATCAGTTTTTCGATGACGAATTCTTTTGGACCAGAATCCCAGGTGTTATCTTCCAAATCCCTTGCTATTTTTATTCAGCTATCCATTTACCTGCCTTGTATTTCTTGCCAGTTACATAGTTGTTTTTGGTTCTTCCTTACTGTTACATAGTTGCTTTTTACTGTCTGTGTTGCTTCTACTGGTGTTACCTCTACTGTATAATTCTTGCAGATACTATGGTTGTATTTCTGTATACATATTGCAGTCACTGTATTGCTGGATATTTCTTGTTGTTACATATTGCTGAATATTCTTGCAGTTACTATTGTTGTATTTCCGTATACATATTGCAGTCACTGTATTGCTGGATATTTCTTGTTGTTACACACTGCTGAATATTCTTACTTAGCATAGTGGGTGCCTTCTACTTGTTTTTCGATTAGTAAGTAGTATACTGTATATTTCCCTATGTTGTTTGTTAGGTTGCATAAGTTTTCACTAGATTGCTTCCTGATCTTGGTAGCTTAGTATTCTATTGCTTCTTAAATTTAGTGGCATCAGGATCTAATGATAGACAAGGTCATGTCGTCGGTTGGGATTGGAGTCGAGGTTAAGGGGTAGGAGTGGTGGGAGGGTCAAGGGCTTATTTAAGTTAAGGATAGCATCGTGGAATATAGGATCACTAACGGCGAAATCCATAGAGCTAGTAAAATGTCTTAAGAGGAGACATTAATATAGTGTGTATTCAGGAGACCAGATGGGTATGTACCAAAGCTCAGGACGTGGATGGGTTTAAGCAGTGGTACTTGAGTGGTTCTAGGGATAGAAATGGTGTAGGTATCCTAGTAGACGAGGACCTTAGGGATTATGTGGTTGAAGTTACGTGGGTTAATAATAGGATGATGTTTATCAAACTCGAGGTTGGTAGGCATGTAGTGAACGTAGTTAGTGCTTATGCGCCCCAAGTAGGCCTAGATGAGGAAGTCAAAAGGCTCTTTTGGGAAGATTTGGATGAGGTTGTGCGAGGCATACCGGAGACAAAAATAATCTTCATTGGGGGTGACTTTAATGGGCATATTGGGGCAACCACTAGTGGGTTTGAAGATGTTCACGCTTTGGTTTTTAGGAGAGGAATGGAGGTGGGACGTCTCTCTTGGATTCTGCCAAAGCCTTTGAGTTAGTTATTGCTAACTCATGTTTCCCAAAGAGGGAAAACCATTTGATTACCTTCCATAGTACGGTAGCTAAGACTCAGATAGATTACATACTTCTTCGAAAGTGTGATAGAAGTCTATGTAAGAATTGCAAGGTTAGTCCGAGTGAAAATATTTCCACTCAACATAGGCTTCTAGTGATGGATTAAGAGATCAAGAGAGAAAAGAAGGTTAATTACGCCCAACCGAGGATTAGATAGGGATGCCTTACTCATGCCCTTTCTTGAGAGATGAAAGAAAAGTTGAAAAACTTAGAGGCTTGGAGTAGCGGCGGAAATGTGAACAATATATGGGACACTACTACTAGTTGTTTTAGAAAGGTAGCTACTGAGTTACTAGGGGTTTCGAGAGGGACCTTTAGTGGAGGTCATGGCGATTGGTGGTGGAATGATGAAATTCAAGGCAAAGTGAAAAATAAGAAGGTTGATTACATGAAGTGGTTGGAGTGTAGGGATGAAGATGAAAGCGAAGGCTTAAGGAGATCTATAAGACGGTTACGCCAGAAGCCAAGATGGCGATGACGAGTGATAAGACAGCAGCGTTTGAGCACCTATATGAGGAGCTAAGTGATAAAGGCGGGGACAAGAGTTGTATAAGCTCTCTAAAGAGAGAGAAAGGAAAGCTTGCGACTGGAACAAGTGAAGTGCATCGAGGATGAGGAAGGTGAGGTATTTGTGGATGACACTTCCATTAAACTAAGGTGGCAATCTTACTTTCATAAACTCTTAAATGAAAAAGGAGATAGAGATATCGAGCTGGGTAAGTTAGCACACCCCGAAAGTCATCATGATTTTAGTTATTGCAGGTGGTTCAAAGTTGAGGAGGTTAGAAGGGCTATTAGTAGGATGAAGAGAGGGAGGGTGATCGGACCCGATGAGATTTCGGTAGATTCTTTGAAGAACATGGTCAAGAATGGCATAGAGTGGTTGACTAGACTGTTCAATGCTATTATGAAGACCGGCAAGATGCCTGATGAATGGAGGAGTACAATGGTTCCATTGTACAAGAACCAGGGGGATATTCAAAACTGTAACAATTATAGGGGTATCAAGTTGTTAAGTCATACTATGAAGGTCTCGGAGAGAGTGGTAGAGATGAGGGTAAGAAGAGTAGTGTCCATTTTGGAGAATCAATTTGGATTCATGCCGGGGCGGTCGACTACTGAAGCAATTCATCTTGGTCGGAGATAAGTGGAGAAATATAGGGAAAGAAAGAAGGACCTTCATATGGTGTTCATTGATCTCGAGAATGCCTATGACAAAGTCCCAAGAGATGTCCTATGGAGGTGTCTAGAGGTGAAAGGTGTCCCAATGACATATATCAGGGCGATTAAGGACATGTATGACGGAGCTAAAACTCGAGTAAGAACGGTGGGAGGAGACTCAGAGTATTTTCCTGGTGAGATGAGACTCGATCAAGGATCTGTGTTGAGCCCTTTCCTGTTTGCCTTGGTGATGGATGAGCTAACACGATCTATCCAGGAGGAGGTTCCATGGTGTATGCTATTTGCAGATGACATAGTACTGATTGATGAGACTCGAACTAAAGTTAATGATACGTTGGAGGCTTAGAGACACGCCTTGGAGTCCAATGGATTCAAACTGAGCAGGACCAAAACAAAATACTTGGAGTGCAAATTCAATGTTGCGAGGCATGAAGCAGACATTGATGTGAGGCTTGCCACTCAACCTATCCACAAGAGGGAAAACTTTAAGTATCTGGGTCCATCATCTAAAGTAGTGGCGATATCGATGATGATGTCACACATCGTATTGGGACAGTATGGACTAAATGGAGGCTTGCCCCTGGAGTATTCCGTGACAAGAAAATACCACCTAAACTCAAAGGTAAATTTTACAAAATGGTAGTTAGACCATCTTTGTTGTACGGGGTGGAGTGTTGGCCAATAAAAAATGCACATGTTTAGAAGATGCATGTCGCACTGTGGTTGCACAAGGAGTGATAACATTAGGAATGAGACCATACGGGAGAAGCTAGAAGTAGCCCCTGTGGCTGATAAGATGAGAGAAGTGAGACTGCAATGGTTTGGACATATGCAGAGAAGGAGTACAAATGCTCCTGTTAGGAGGTGCAAAAAGTTAGTTTTGGGAGTTACACGGAGGGGTAGAGGTAGACCGAAGAAGTACTGGGGAGAGGTGATCAAACACGATATGGCGAAACTTGATCTCACCGAGGACATGGCCTTAGATAGAAAGGAGTGGAGGTCGCGAATTAGAGTAGCAGACTAATTGGTTGGTAGGGTTAGGTGGATGTCCGGTCTTGGGTATAATAGGATACCAGGAGTAGTCGTGTTTTATATATGTGTTGTCATTATCTGTATTATATGTGTTAATTTTATCGTATTTACATACTGTCATGTGTTTTTTGTTATTAGTCGCTCTTTCTGTTCCCCTTCCTTTCCTTTTTGTCATATCTAATTTATTCTGCTTATGGGTTTTTGAGACAAGTGTTCCCAGGAAACAACCTCTCTACTTCTATGAGGTAGTGGTAAGGTTTGTGTACACTCTACCCTCCCTAGACCCCACTTGTGGGATTCCACCGGGTACGTTGTTGTTGTTGTTGTTGTTGTTGTTGTTGTTGTTGTTGTTGAAATTTTATATAGTCAGAAGCCAAATGTGAACTATTTTCGAGTTTTTGGTTCTATTTTTGTGTTCATGTTCCCAAAACAAATAGAACCAAACTTGATCCGAGCAAGAAAATGTGTATTTGTTGGCTATGACTCTCATAGGAAGGGCTAGAGATGCATGGACCAACAACAAAAGGGTTTACCATTTCTAGAGACGTGGTATTTGATGAAGTGTCATCTTTATTCTCTGCTCAAGAAGTTGTTGTCCTGGGTGATAATCAAAGTAACTTGGAACATTTATTTCCTGAAGTAAATGTGCCATCACCTAGCAGTGAAGAGGCAAGAAGTGTATCTCCAAATCAGAACATTTCTGAAGTTAGATCTCCAAATCAGAACATTTCAGAAGTTGGATCTCCAAGTCAGAACATATCAATGGAAGGAGATGGTGAACAACAAGCAGTGAGAAGGTCAACAAGAGAGAAAAAGCAGCCAGACTACCTCAAAGATTATGAGGTCAAACGTGAAAATTATTCGGTGACCTCATGTTTCTTCACAGGAGCATCAACAACAGAAGAACCATTGAGCTATGAAGAAGCAATGGGCTGTCCACATTGGGAAAGAGCAATGCAAGAAGAGATTGAAGCTTTAGATAAGAATGAAACTTGGGAATTGGTACCCAAACCAGAAAAATGCAATCCAGTCACTTGCAAATGGGTATTTCACTTGAAGAAAAATCAGATGGTACCATAGAAAGATTTAAAACTCGTCTCGTTGCTCGTGGATTTTCTCAAAACTATGGATTGGATAATGAAGAGACATATAGTTCGGTGGCGAAGATGGTGACAGTAAAGTCATTAATTTCTCTAGCTGCTTTCAAAGTTTGGAAGCTGTGGCAACTTGATGTAAAGAATGCATTTCTTTATGGAGAGTTGGATCGTGAAGTATTTATGGAGCAACCTCATGGCTGTCTCTAAGCAATTTCCAAATCATATTTGTCGTTTGAAGAAAGCTTTATATGGGCCCAAGCAAGCACCACAAGCTTGGTATGGTAAAGTTGCTCAATACTTGATCTTTTGTGGTTTTAGAGTTTCCGATTCAAATTCTAGTTTATTTATAAAACTAGAATCAAAGGCACATCTCCTTATATTATTATACGTTGATGATATGATAATAATCGGAGAGAATGAATCAAAAATTTCTAATTTAAGGAATGAATTGCTGTTCATTTTGAGATGAAAAATTTGGGGAAAATTGGATGTTTTCTGGGTTTGGAAGTGGAAAAATTAGCTCAAGGCTATTTTGTATCTCAAGAAAAGAATTTTTACAACGTTTTGGCATGGTGGAGTCGAAAGAAAAGGCTACTCCAATGGAGCTGAATTTCAAGTTGAAGAAGGATGAAGGCAAGTCTTTAAAAGATGCGATAAAGTCCCGACAACTAGTTGGAAGTTTGATCTATTTGACCATTACAAGGCCAGAAATATCGTACTCTGTTGGTGTTATTTCTCAATTTATGCACAATCCAACAACTTCTCATTTAGATGCCGCGGAAAGGATTTTGCACTATGTGAAGGGATCTCTTAGTCATGGACTTTGGTATAAGAGGTGTGCAAATTTTTTATTGAGTGGATTTACCGATGCAAACTGGGCAGGCGATACAAATGATCGTCGCTCGACTTCTGGTTACTGTTTACTTCTGGTTACTGTTTTAGTACCGGGGTAGCAATGGCTTCTTGGTGCAACAAGAAGCACGCGGTTGCTTTGTCTAGCACTGAAGCTGATGACATTGCAGCAACCATGGCTGCACAAGGATGTATTTGGTTGAAAAGGCTGATTAAGGACATGTCTCATAAAGTAGACTATGTTGTGCAAATCAAGTGCGACAACGAAAGCGCCATCAAACTTGCATCAAATCCAGTTTTCATGCTCGAATGAAGCATATTGAGATTCATCATCACTTTGTTCGTGAGAAAGTCTTAAGTGAAGAGATTGAACAGATAAATGTTCGCACCAATGCTCAAGTTGCTGATATATTCTCTAAAGCTTTGGAGAAGTCTAAGTTTCAATACTTTCAAGATGCCCTGGGAGTCGTTGATCGTGAGCTTCCAGTAAGAGGGAGTGTAACAAATTAGTACAATCACTGTCTTGTTTCTTTTAATGCATTTACCAGGTCAAATAATTGCCTCAGAAAGTGGCCAGAGAGTTGGGAGTTTTAGGAGTAAGTTTAGGAGTTTGTTTAGTGGAATAAACTACTATAAGTCAGGAGCTATATATTAGAAGTAGGAGTCTGTCAATACAGAGAAAATATACGCTCTGTTTTCTTCTTGTTTTTTCCAGCAACTATATTTTTTATTCAAGAAAAGCTTTCGGCAGTTTTCTGGTTTCTTCTTACTCTTCCTATCTACTATCTTTTGTTTTAATAGATCTTCAACATTTATACACCACTCCTTAGCTTTTATTACTCAAAAATAGTCTATCACCATGATATAAACAAGAGAAAAGGAATAACTTGTCCATATTTTATGCTTTTGAGGTAAGCAGCACGCTAAATAAGTATCACTTACTGATCTGATAAATTTTTATGCTAGCAAAGTACCTTCAACACCCAGGAACAGAAAAAGCATTTGAAACAGAACAAGAGAGACAGTGCTTACAGATCTATCTGTTCTTGGAGTATCTGTGGATGCAAAACCATAATCCCTAGCATTCACCTCAATATTGAAACTCTCACGTGATACACCTGTGACATCTTAATAAGCTTGAGCTTGCTGAAAAAATTTCTTAAAACCATTTGCCTCATTGTCTATTTTCTTTAGAATAGGTAAGCTGCTTCTATATACTTGGAGAAGCAGGAATTTCGCAACTCAACATAGCCAGTAAAGGAGAAATCACTGACAGTACGGTAAACACGTACCATCAACTGCACAAGCAGGTGCCAAATTCACTGAACGAAACCCTGAGCAATAATTCACAGGAAGTCCTTTTGATGCATTTGCTGACCGCAACCTTGTCGTCATTGAAAGCGCACCTTCCTCGCCCTCAAGATGCAAACATATACAGAGATTATGTACAACTCAGGAAATCAATCGTCCACAAGTTTTCCCAGGTCAGATATGACAATAGACAGTGGATGCCCCCCCACCCCCACCCCCAACAACAACAACCCAAAAAAAAAAAAAAAAACTCTTTCAGGTTATGAAGTACCTTTACAACCAAACCAGCATGCACACCCCTTCTTCTCATAAGCATTAACAGTGGTTCTTCATAGCCTTCATGATAGAAACCAGCAACTATTGCTTCCTTTCCTTGAGCCTGAAGAGAAAACAGCACCATTTAACTGAAGATCGATTTGTTCACGCTGCCAGGAGCTTCTGTTTTTCTCCAAGGTGAATATACACTAATGGGAGAAAATAAAAAATCATCTGAAAACCAGTAACATCTTTCTAAAGAACCTACAAGTGATAGAGAGAAAATCGAATCAAACAATTCATAGCCAGTTCTAAGCTAAACTCGTCAGTCAACTGACAAAATGATAACACGGGCTACTGAAATTCAGAAATTTAAATAAGCCGACTTGGATGGTTTTCTTTGTATTTGGTACAACAGAAACAAACAGTACCATGACCTACCCGCACAATTTGTTGAACTTTCTCAGCTGTTGCCAGTGGTGGGCGTTTCTTTATATGTTCCCTTAACCGAATCAATGAATATCTGCAAGGATAATAACATATGTACTATTGTGTGAGCTGGTTTTTATTATCATATGAAGTTTACCGCAGGTATTCACAAAGCAATAAGCAAAGAAACAACTTCTTTCTATGATTGAGCTGTGCCTTGAACAAACATCTAAGGTCTATACAGGGGAAGGACAAAGAGGATGTGCTTAACCATTGGAGTCAGAAAATTAATGGCAGGTAATTTTGCAATTAAATTGAAACAAGTATTCTCTAAAGACAAGTATAACACACTGGTATCAATATAATCTTGCACCACAAAGAAACTCTCCCTCCTACCAAACAAACAAATAAATAAGAGCATAATTGAAGTGCCCAAATTGAAGACATAATGACGTCACACTGATCATTTAAGGAAGACAAGAAACCCAAAAAGGAAGAATAAACCACAACGTAGGAGCTACGTTCAGATGGGAGCTGAAATCAGCAAATACAAACTCAAACATTAAGAACATAGAACATAGAAGAAAGGAGGAATCAAACATGTAGAAGGGCTTTAGAACAGCCAAACAGAGTATTTCAAATAATCAGATTCTACCAACCTAGAACTTTAAAAGCCTTCGGAATCCACAAGACCAGATTAAAGAATCTATAGCAGAAATATATCCTTTTTAGTTTTAATTGATATTTAGAACAGTTGCTGGGAATCTAATTGAGGCATTAACTTTATCTATAGAGAGTGCAAAAGAAAAAAGAAAAAGAAAAAAACAAGGAAAAAAAGGTAATCATTGGTTTCTGAAAGGTTGGATCTACGTACAAAGATGGGCGAGCTTCACGCTGACTTACATAAGCAAAACCAACTTCATCATCCTGAATGCAATTAAGATTACTAAGAAACCACAACATTTCATTTAAGTTTTAAGACAAAAAAGGTATCAAGGGCAGGGAGAATCATGGACCTCAAGAAGCATTTTTGCTTGACAGGGGGTCAAGCGTGTGTTTGCCCCCATAAACATCAGCATTTGTTCTTCAGTAATGCCTCCCTGGAATAAGAAAATGAGATTTGAGTAAACCACTTCCTTCAAAAAAAAATACAAGTGTAAAATTGAACAGATGTGGAAATCTATCTGCCATTATCAAGTCGTAACATCCTATACAAATTCAAATTTTCATTTGAAGGTAGCAGCAGGTGCCTTTTCAAGTAAACATTCCTCACATATTCATATTTGCTACTAACAAAAATCTGTATCTCAGCATGTACATCAGACATAAATTTCAGATTAAAATACAAGTAGTCGGCAATACAGCACATAGGCTTATGACCTTTGGTGGCATCCAATCCACACCATGGAGCAAGCAAGATTCACCATAGCAGGATCTAACAGCAGCAACAAACAGTGTGCTTCTGAAGTAGCGGGTGTTTCCATCATAAGGCTCACCATAGTGAGTCAATGAGTTTACATCAGCAACAGGTGCAGGGCCTGATAACCGAAAATGATAAGATTTAAGCAGACACTAATAAATGGCAGTTAGTAATAGGCATCTATCTAGCAACAACTAATTTTTTTAAGACAAAAGGTAATAGTATATTACCATGTTCATCATCAAATGCAAGGCAGTAGGCTTTCAACTCGCGGTCTGTTTCCCGATTCATTCGTTGTCCTATCATAAATGCAGAAAGGAGTGATTCACTTACACTAGATGATCCCATTTCTTCTACTTTCAATGGAAGGACGTCTTTTAGAACACCTTGAACTTCCTCGTATCCAAGATGACCCCCAGCCAAAACTTCCCTGAGGGCACCAACTAGTCTCATCTCGGCAGTACCATTTCCAACAAATTGGGGGCCTATTGAACTGCCAATTCCCATTATCGAGCCTTCTGGATCAGCGATAAATATGGTCTCTTCGGGAAGCACTCGAATTAATTGAGGCCAATAATGATTCATCGCACGCCTTTCCCCTTCAGTCCATTGGGTTGGCTCTGGAAAAGCATTTGCACGAATTGTCATTGCAGTAAAAAACGCCCCAAGTTGTGCTTTCGATACTGGCTCTTCATCTTTGAGCTCTCCCTTTGCTGAAATCAAGCACTATGGTACTGAGTATCTTCAGCAGTTAATCAAGAAGTCTTGCACAAATAGATCAATATTAATGGCAAAACAAACCGTCCTCTGGGGATGGGGAAGTCAAAGCCTTAATCATTATTGTTGTTTTGCCTAATTTAAATTACTTGACATTTACAATTTTATCTTCCGAAAGTCTTCCGCAATGATCTAAATCAAGCTACATATGACATGCAGATTTATGGTAGAAGGCCAAAATCAGAATACCAGATGAACTAACCATCAATAACCATGAGCTACACTATGAACCCAACTTATTTGAAGAATACTTGCGCGGATTGGTTAGACTGTTCCTACTTTCCTTTTATAAAAAAAAAAGTTTTCCTTTTTCTTTTTGCATGAAAAGATGTAGATCAAAAATCAACTGTGTAATCTACGACTAGTTGGAGAATCTTCAATATCCAAAGGTCTATTTTATTACAATACCACAATTTATAGGATCTTGAGCAATCGAAGAGTTAGAGTGACAACTTTGGAAACCAACACTTGATTGCCAACAGAGGTGACAGTAGATATAGCTTTCCCATTTGGTGCAACCTTAGCCAGTAGAGTTATCAAATAACTATACTAGCAGAAGGTGGCAACTAGCTGGTAGAATAGTTGAGGTGTAAAGACTGCTGACCCATACAGCAAATAAAATATGTAAGAAGGCATGTACAAGTTATTTAGTATATTCTCTAACACTAGAGATTTTCAAAATCTCACTATTGTCCGTATATGTACATATAAAACCTCTAACAAAAATAGCTGACAGACATCAAACCAAATGTAAGAGAGAAACATCTAAGCAATATTCTGAACCATTTTGTATTGGTTTATGTAGTAACTTTTCTCCGAGTGTTCTTAGCTAAGTTGTTCAGAGCAGTATGTGAACACAATGCAAGCTTTTCTAGTTTTTGGTAAAACCCCAATACAACAACAACAACATACCTAGTTGAATCCCATAGTGGGGTCTGAGGAGGGTAGAATGTACGCAGACCTTACCACTACCTCACAAGGTAGAGAGGTTATTTTCTGGGAACTCTCGTCTCAAAAACCCATAAGAAGAATAAACTAGATATGAAAAAATGGGAAGGAAAAGAAAGGGAAACAGAAAAGACGACTAACAACACAAAACACATTATAGTGTGTAAATCAACATGATATAATGATAACATCAATATGTATATGACAGATAATGACAACACATGATATAAAACACGACTACTCCTACTACTCTACTATACCCCAAGGCCAAACATCCACCTAACCCTACCAACCAATTAGCCTGCTACTCCACCTAACCCTACCAACCAATTAGCCTGCTACTCTAATTCGCAACCTCCAAGCCTTTCTATCTAAGGTCATGTCCTCGGTGAGATCAAGTTTCGCCATATCTTATCTGATCACCTCCCCCAATACTTCTTTAGTCTACCTCTACTCCTCCGTGTAACTCCCAAATCCAGCCTCTCGCACCTCCTAACAGGAGCATCGATACTTCTTCTCTGCACATGTCCAAACTATCGCAGTGTCGCTTCCCTCATATTATCAGCCATAGGGGCCACCTCTAGCTTCTCCCAAATGTCTCATTCTTAATCTTATCACTCCTGATGTGACCACACATCCATCGCAACATCCTCATCTCTGCAACTTAGCCAACATTCCAACCCAATGCATACAATTATTCCAATGAGATGGTATTTAGTAGTTAAAATCTAATTTATGGGTAGGTTTTTAATAATAAACATGGATTGATTAGCGGGAAAAATGTTCAGAAAGTGATTTGCTATATAAATGTATAACATAAATCCTAAAGCATATGAAAGGGAAATGAGAAGAACCTGATCTGAGGATTGTGTCCAAAACCTTGAAGGCTTGTTCCTCATTGAGAGGCTTGGTTTGGGTGGGGCCAGTACAAACTTTGGTTTGAGCATCCAAAACAGTGAGATTGGGCTTTGGAAACTCAGAATTTCTATACGAAGTTGACAAAGCTGGATTCTTGATATCTGTCAGTTCCTCAATGGATGCCGAATCCAGTAAAGCATTGATGGCAAAGTAACTCCTCTTTCCTACCCAACAATCAACACGTTTGATGTCAATTCGGGAAGAATTCCAGTTTTGAGGATTCGATAAGACACTGGTTTTTGATGTAATGGGTAGTGGAGATATCAACGGGTCCACTGGATGTAACAAAGATTTCATCATATCGAAATTGAACACACAAGAAAAAACTCAGTTTCTGTGTTCAACCTCGACTGAGGGATAAAGTCCCGAGGAGGATGACCGCTTACCTCGGAATACACAAACATACAATATTACCAACACTTCTTTTGCAACTTGTGCCTTCTACAGCTTTCTTTCCTCTTTGGAAAAGGGTCAAATTGATTTAACATTATCATTTTTAACTAGTTGGACATCCCCTCCATCCCTCTTTAGTAGTGCATTCATTATATTAAAACTTGCTAGGTTTATAAAATCAACTAGAATAATATTAAAATATTATTTATAAATATTTTATATTGTGATATCTTATCGTTTATGTTAAAAAAGATATTATGTTTTAAAAAGTTTAACTATTATATAATTTTTCAAAATAAATACATCTCGTCTTTCTCTACGTTGCACCCCACTACCACCTCATCTCACACTCAAGTCCTCATAATCAAATATGTATAAATTAGATAATTACATGTGTTTCGCGCGGGGTGAATTCCAATATTTATAAGTTTACGGAGATCATTCAATAATATTCAGTTCCTATTTGATCTTGAAGATTAATGAATCTTTATTGTCTTTGAATTTTTTTTTTATATTTTGTCTAATTACTTACAATAGTGTAAGCTACATATATGAAAAGCTAAAGAGAATCAACTTGCAACTCCACAAAAGGAGCTTGATCCGTGATGATTTTTTCAACTTTTGTTATACAAGCACCACAAAAAACTTGTCCCAGTTCATTGAAAATCATCACATGAAATCAAAACCAAAGAGGACGAAACCCAATACTGTTAAAATTAATTTTATCACAGGATATCAGTCACAACAAGATAGTCTTTCAATTGTCAAGAAGTGAATGAAGACTTGAAAGACATGGTGGCTATATGAGTATAGCTTATGTTTTAAGTTTACTATTGTTAAATTATCTAAACAGCACTTGACTGTCCATAGACACTAAACTATTTAAAATTCCAACCACTGAAATTACTCAGAAATCCAAAAAAATCTCAACATTTTCCATTTCTCAACCACAATGTCGAAATAATAAACTTAAAATTAGTCAAACCCCATAAATTAGCAATCTTTCTTCAAAATAACCATTGACTGCTAAGGAAATATACCCAACTATTCTAATAAATAATAAGGGGTCATTTGGTACATGGGTAAGCAAATGATATATCATGGGCTAGAAAATGAGATTATTTTATGTTGCCTTCTGGACAATACAATAATCTCGAACACTTACATAATTAGATATTAACTCAAACCAAACATGACATAAAATTAATCACAAATTTTATCTCAGAATTATCTTTATCTCACATACCAAACACCCCTAAACTTTTTCATCAATCAAACATATAACCATAAAACTAAACCACAAAGAAACACTATTTAATCAAATAGGAAACTGGCTTCAGAATAGCAGATTAAACAGCAAGACCTATGGGGCCATTCGGTTCCGAAAGATTTGTTTCATTACATCGACTTTAATGCAACCGTAGAAGTAAAAAGATTCATTACTTTTCAATTTTTTTTGAAGTAGAAAAATGTCATTAGTCAAAATACAAAAGGAATGACATCCATTTGTTATGTTCTACCGGTGTATCTTCTAACTTTGAACTGTACACAGAGGAGATCCTGCATTGCAGCCATACAAAATTGAGCAAAAATGGAAAATGGTTTCCTTCTCACTTCCGCAAGTGAGATGTGAGATCAACAAAAAAATCCTCACTGCAGGGAATTGTCACACCTCCCATTGGATGTTTGAAGCCAAATTATTCCGCAACTTAACGAAGCAAGTCTTGAAATAATGGTTCGCTCAAGAATGATATGGGGACTACAAATCTCTTCTTCTGTGTCTCCCCGACATAGGCAATAAAGTGACCCTTGGGAACATCTCTAGTTGTGGAAGACTTCTCGATCATATGAAGAATAGTCATAATCTTTTAAATTAGTTATAGATGAGGAAAGAAAGAATTACTAAGGAGATTTTAAAATTTCTTAAAGAAAGGAAAAAATGTTCCACTTATAAATGATAATACAAACAATATATCCAGCGTAGTTTCACACGTGGGAGCTAGAAAGGATAATGTGTGCAGACTTCATCCCTATCTTGGGGGTGGAGAGGTTATTTGCAAGCAAACTTTGGTTCAAGAAAATAACAGAAGCAAAGAAACCAAGGCAAAATACTACAATGGCATAACAAAGCATATTGATCCAGTGCAAGCGTACGAAAATTGCAAAGTGCTGAACTTTATGATTACTCACATGGTTTTGGGATATCGATAGTATTGATTCCTACATAACTTGCCTCACATGTCAACCAGTCCTGCTGCTTTGCATATCCTTATTATTTATTTTATTCTGCATCAAAAAAGAATATACAATCATGATTAATTTTCACAATTCTCAAATAATTAGTTGATATCGAGCAAATGATGTAATAAAAAAAATGTAACATCAAAATTTCAATTCAGGAGTAATAGAAGTCCATATACTAAAATTGAAAGTCTTATTGAATGAAATTTACACCTATGAAAAATAGAGAAGGTAGACGTACTTCATAAGATTTCTGTCCTATTATATATGTATACTTATTATCCAAGGCACAAAAGGATTTGTCTGAGATCTCTTAAACTTGTTTATCGGAGAAATAATGGTCACAAAATTACATGTCCATTTACATTCAAAGTGAAAGGTAAAAGCAAAATCTAAATCGAATGTGATTGTTTGATGTGTTCTCGCTCTGTTCTGCAAAGAAGAACTATTGGATACTTTCTCCCTCTATTATGCAGTGAGGCACCATTAAATGATCAATACAATTGTGTCGAATTTATGTGTCTAGGGAAAGCGTAATTTCAAAAGCAAAAGTGGCAAAAAATTATAAAACCTACAGTGCACACACTCAAAATCTCTGTTTGTAAAGGCACACCGTGTCTTCTATAAAGTTTATGTTTCTGATGTTGTGCAAGAAACAAACATATTCCCTGCTTTGAGACCAAAAAAATTCATGAAACCATCGAGTATGAATGACACAAAAGAAGTGAAGAGGTCCATCAAACATAAAAATTCATATTACTAAAATTTCTTTTCAAAACCATCAATATTAATCTGTGCTTTTATTAATCTGTGATTTTATGCCTAATCTGTGAAGGAGATGTTTTTGTACATAATCTGTGAAGGAGATGTTTCGCGAAAGGGTTAATGCGGTTGTCGTGACTGTTATACATATCAATCTGTGATTTTCGCTAATGTAATTGGTCGATTTATTGCAGTGTAAGGTTGCGAGGGCTATTTGTTTTGTAATTAGTCAGCATGAATGCTGGAATTGCAACTATTTAAAATATCAATTCATTTGTGGGAAACAACCTTTAAAAATTCACTATCCCATGGTGAAGAATATCTTCGTTTATCATCTGTGTAATTGTTTTACCATCATACAATTTATGAGGAGAAGCAACTCCATTTTTCGGGGTAAAGAACTTCTCATCCATAATGAAGATTTTTTTCTCTGTAAGTATTCTTTTTGGTGTTGTTGTACGTAGTTGGCGCACGACTCATTCTATTGGTGATGGCAAAAGGGGTACAATTTGTAAGGAGACGTAGCAGGGGTGGGAGGGGCGAAGCCGCTGTTTTTCCTGGTCGATGTAGTTGGCGTGAAACTAAAGTTGTTGTTGATGGAAAAAGGGTATAAGTTCTGAGGAGGCGCAGCAAGGGTGGTGACTGATTTCTCATCGTTGTATTACATTGGCGTGAAAATCAATTTGTTGTTCGTGGAAAAAGGGTGCAATTCATGAAGAAGCGCTGCGCAGGGGGATGAAAGGGGTAGCAGGAAGGGTAGAATTGTAATTTTAAAAATAAAAATAAAAAGATGGCTTCTGGTGGCGCCACATAGGCGGGCTTTCAATCCATGTGTGTGTGTGTGTGTGATAGGGAAACTATCATATTGAAAGAATGTTGACTCCTATAAGGAGATATATGTCGAAAGAAAAAATTCATTTTAGTTGAGAAATATATAAGAAGAGAGATTAGTGTTTCAAAGGGTAAGAAGAATTATTTAGAAAAAGAATCAATTTATTTATGCAATTCATATAAAATTAGGAGAAAAATAAGTATTTTACTAATTTTTTTTTATTTTGCCAATTCTATATTGCAAACTATCATTTCAATAGCTTGCAACTTAGATTTATTTAAAGTTGTAACTTCGTTTGAGCCCCCCTCCCCCTCAACCCGACCTTCTTCGTATATTTTTTTATTATATTTTAATTACAAAATGTTATCATTAAAAAAAATAAAATACTTGACTAAAATTTTCAATAACCTATAATTTTTTTTTATTTTTCATTTACATAATCGAACGTAATTATTTTTACCAAAAGATAAATAAACAAAATTAGACTAAAAAATACTTACTTACTTTAATTCAAATCTATATCTATATAAAGCTAGATATAGACAATCTGATGTGGCACCATTGCTATTTATCTTTTTTGTTCTCCTTTTTTGACATTTTATCTTTGTTTTCTAATTTTCATTTGTATTTTCAATAAAAATTAAGAATATTTAAAAATATATGTGTATTTGTAACCAACAAAAATGGACTCCTTCACTTTGCCTCTTCTTCTAATGACGATGATGAATATACGGGTGTCAACTTCTGCAACTAAGATGTCAGGAGTATCTCATGATTTTTCTGAAAATATTGATGTAAGGAGAAAGATCATGTAAAAAAATTATTTTCAAAATAAGATTTTTTGAAAGAAAGTTGATTACTCCTATAAGGGGATATATGTTGAAAGAAAGAATTCATTTTGGTTGAGCAATTTATAAGAAGAATGGTTAGTGTTTCAAGGGGTAATAAGAATTATTTATAAAAAGAATCAATCTATTTATAAGATTCGTATCAAATTAAGAAGAAAAGAAGTATTTTACTATTTTTTTCTTTTATTTTATTTATCAAATTTTATTTAAAGTTATAACTTCGTATAACCCGCTCCACTCCTCCCAACCTTCTTTGTACATTCTTTTATTAAATTTTAGTTACAAAATGTTATTATTTAAAAAACTAAAATGCTTGACTAAAATTTTTAATTATATATATGCATTACTCAATTAATCATGTTCCTTTAAAACTTCCCTCATATTGATACACACTTAAGTAAATGAAAGATGAAAAGACCAAAAACTCTTAACTTTTTGTAACAATTTATGTTCATTTAGATAATAAAATAAAAATATATAAATATTTGTAATCAACAACAATGGACTCTATAACTTAGCATCTTCTTTTAATGGTGCTGATGAATACATGGGTGTTGAATTCCGCAACTGAGATGTCCAACATATTTCTATGCCTGTGATTCCTTTAAGATAAGAGAAACAGAGAGTATCTCATGATCCTTCTAAAGATATTGATTTAAGGAAAAATTGTGTAAGAAAATTCTCATCAAAATAAGATTTTTTGAGAAAATGTTGATTCTACCCATAAGGAGGTATATGATTGTAACACCCTGTGAAATTATCGAAACGCCCCTAAAACAAAATCGTACGCACATGCGTCTTCCAAAGCTTCGATGGGAAATTCGAGACCGGATTTGCGATCAGCACAGGAAATCAAGTGAGGAAATGGTCTCGACCCTATTTAAGAGCAATCGGAGCGAAAAATAATTTTCGCTAATTCTTTCCAAAATAGTGTCGATCCGCGCCATTGGCGCGCTGCGGAGGGGGCGCAGAGACACACTTGAATCTTTTTTATTTTTTTCGATGGGAACTGAAATTTATAAAAAATCGCGAAAATACATTGGTCCGCGCCCTTGGCGCGTTGCGGACCGGTGTACATATTTTGAACTTTTTCTTTTAAATTTTGGGAAGGGTATTTTGGTCATTTTCAACCCATTTCTAGGTCTTAAAACATGTTTTAGAGGTTGTTTATTAGCGATTGAGGGTTCAAAACCCATTATTTTTTAAAGTTTTCTACGTGAGGGTTCCTGAGAGAAGAAGAACAGAGATGGGAGGGTTCTAAATTCGGGTGCAAGTTCTTGAAGGAAGCTTGATAACTCTTCAATCCAGGTATATAAAGGTTATCCACAGCATGACATATTCTTCCATGTTCCCAATATATGTAGTAGGTTGACAATTGATAGTTGATGGGTCTTGAGTAGTGATTCTTGAAGAATTTCTTGAACATTATCTTTATTTCTTGAACATCATCTTTAATTTCTATATATTATCTCAAATTGATGATCATACTACTTGTATCTACTGTTTATATGTGTTGTTGTGTGATTATATACCTAAATTGCATGATTCCCTTATTTAATACTTCAAGAATGAACCTAGGGATAATGTCTAGAGTCTTGATTGTCTGAATGGGTAAATTGTTGGAGTCAGAGTCCTGAGATGAGGGTGTTGATGACCGAAAATGATTGAATTAGTGTTCTTAGAGACTAATGAGACCGAACCTTAGTTTCGAAGGAATAATCTTACTCTTTGAGTTGATAGATGATGAGATGAGCTGAGTGTTCTTGCCGTAAGGGCTGAGTGATGGAAATCCTTGATGCATTGATAGACTTATGAGCATATTGAGTCCTGGGAGTAGTATTATCACTGAAATGGGTAAGAGTGAGTCCCACTTGCACTCATTAACTACGTGGCCAACGTAGGAGAGGATCGGACCGTGAAAGCGGATGTTTACTTTGTCCCGCAGAGGACTTGACAGACTTCTTTGGGATCTCCGACAGACTCGTTCTTACCCCGGCAAGGTACTAAATGGATGTGGCAATGACATCTCTTTGTTGTATCATCACCAGCTCATAGATGGTGGTTGTTGGTTATAGAAACTCCCAGGTAGGTTTCATGATGATAGTACCCAGAGGTTAATGTGATTGTGTGATGTCTTGATGGGCAGTGGCGTGAAAGAGTCCCGTTCCTCATTTTGAGTTGAGGATGAGTTATTGATGAGCTGATTGTCATTGTTATCATTTACTTTAACTCGTTTTACATACAGTATGTTCCACGTATTAACGCCTCTTTGACACTGCATCATTTTATGATACAGATTCTGTAGACAGAGGACTTCAGCAGCCTAATCGTTAAGGTTTCACGAATTTCTAGACATACACTTGGTGAGTCTTCCGTTGCTTTTGGTGGACATATTTATCATCCCTTTATCTTGAGTTATTTTCTTTGGTTGTGGTAGCCATGGCCTGTCATGGTACCATCTTAGACAATAGTTATAGAGGCTTCATAGATATAGACCGATAATGGTTAATGTTGGGGTTCTTTTCCCCTTTCCCTTTCTTTACACTGATATTGTCCTTTTTTCTCGTATTTCATTTATGATAGACTGAGTTGATAGTTGCAGCCCATTGATAGATAGTTATTTCCTTGTTATTTCCGGTATTGAACTGATTGGACTAATGCAATGAGACTAGGTGGTCCGGTTGGGGGCTAGCAATAGTCTCCTAGTGCGAGTTATGCCTAGGGTGCCCTCTCGGGGAGTGACAAACTTGGTATCAGAGCCCAGAGTTTGAGTGTCCTAGGGAGTCTATGAAGCCGTGTCTAGTAGATTCTTGTTTATGGGTGTGTTGTGCATCACACTTCATAAGGAGGAGGCTATGGGATATTAGGAAGAGTTACCCTTCTTTTATGATCTGAATTCCTGTGGTAGAGTTTAACTTCATGAAAATTTCATTTTAACTTGTGCATTATACGTTTACAGAAAATGCCACCGAAGAAAACAACAACTCAGAGAGATGCTGCAACCATAGTTGTTGAGAATGCCTAACCTTAGGCCCAAATTCAGTCGGAAGCAAGGAGACGGGGACGCCCTTCTAGGACTGATGAGGTCCCACAAGCACCCCCTGCTCAGCCCCAGCCAACCCCCACTACCGAGGCAGAATTTAAGGGAGTCATTACCATGCTTACTCAATTGGTGGTCTCCTAAGGGAATAACAGAGGTCCTCAAGCTCCTATTCTAGCTCACAGGAGCCCTCAGCTGCCATCAGACTTAGAGACTTCCTAAGGATGAACCCTCCAGTGTATATAGAATCGAAAGTAGAAGAGGACCCACAGAACTTCATTGATGAGATGTATAAGGTCCTGAAGGTGATGCATGCTGATAAGATTGAGGGAGTTGAGCTTGCCTCCTACCAGCTGAAGGATGTTGCTAACGTGTGGTACAATCAGTGGGATTAGAGTAGAGGTGAGAATGCGGAGCCTGCAACATGGGAAGAGTTTGAGACATCCTTCCTTGACCACTTCTTTCCTCAAGAGTTAAAGGAGACGAAGGTGGATGAGTTCGTGAATCTGAAGTAGGGAGGGATGACGGTGAAGGAGTATAGCCTTAAGTTTATTAAGCTGTCAAGGTATACCCCAGAGATGGTGCAAGACATGAGAGCGAGGATGAGGAAGTTTGTGTCTGGTCTGGGAAGACATGTGCAGAAAGAATATAAGGCGACTTTGCTGATTCCTGGCATGGACATCTCCAAAATTATGGTGTATTCCCAGTAGATAGAGGAGGATAAGAAGAAAGATAGAGAAGAGCAGATGAATCGAAAGGCAAAGTCAGTGGGACATGAGCCTAGCTCACAGAGACTATATAAGGGTGACAAGTCCCACTTTCAAAGGAGATCATCCCATCCTGCACTATCTGTAGCAAGTGCATCCGTGCAGCCAAACATGTATGATCAGAAATCGCATGGTTATCAGAATTTCAGGGCTTCGGGTGCTCAGTCTCAGGCCAGGTATATAAAGGTAATCCAGAGCATGAAATTGTTCTTCAATGTGCCAAATCATGTAATAGGTTGACAATTGATAGTTGATGGGTCTTGAGTAGTAATTCTTGAAGAATTTCTTGAACATTATCTTTATTTCTTGAATATCATCTCTAATTCCTATATATTATATCAAATTGATGATCATCATACATGTATCTACTGTTTATATGTATTATTGCATGATTGTATACCTAAATTGCATGATTCCCCTTGTTCAATACTTCAAGAATGAACTTAGGGATAATGTCTAGAGCCTTGATTGTCTGAATGGGTAGATTGTTGGAGTCTGAGTACTGAAATGAGGGTGTTGATGACTGAAACTAATTGAATTAGTATTCTTAGCGACTAATGGGGCCGAACCTTAGTTTCAAAGGAATAATCTTACTCTTTGAGTTGATAGATGATGAGATGAGCTGAGTGTTCTTGGTTGAGGGGCTGAGTGATGGAAATCCTTGATGTATTGATAGACTTATGAGCATGTTGAGTCCTGGGAAGAGTATTAGCATCGAAATGGGTAAGAGTGAGTCCCACTCGCACTCACTAACTACGTGACCGACATAGGAAAGGATCGGACCGTGAAAGCGGATGTTTCCATTGTCCCACAAAGGACTTGATAGACTTCTTTGGGATCCCCGACAGACTTGTTCTGTACTCCGACAAGGTACTGAATGGATGTGGCAATGATATCTCTTCGTTGTATCATCACTGGCTCATAGGTGGTGGTTGTCAGTTATAGAAACTCCCAGATAGGTTTCCAGATGATAGTACCCAGAGGTTGATGTGATTGTGTGATGTCTTGATGGACAGTAATGTGATAGAGTCCTGTTCCTCATTCTGAGTTGAGGATGAGTGATTGATGAGTTGATTGTCACTGTTATCGTTTACTTTAGCTTGTTTTACATAAAGTACATTCCATGTTCTAACGCCCCTTTGGCATTGCATCATTTTATGATACAGATTCTGTAGAAAGAGGAATTCAGCAGCCTAATCATTGAGGTTTCATGGATTTCCAGACTGAGACTTGGTGAGTTTTCCTTGCTTTTGGAGGACATATTTATCATTCCTTTATCTTGAGTTGTTTTCTTTGATTTTGGTAGCCATGGCCTGTCATGGTATCATCTTAGATAGTAGTTATAGAGACTTCATAGACATAGATTGATGATGACTGATGTTGGGGTTCTTTTCCCCTTCCCTTTCTTTACATTAGATTGTCCTTTTTTTCTTGTATTTCATATTTGGGAGACTGAGTTGATAGTTGTAGCCCATTGATAGATAGTTATTTCTTTGTTATCTTTCACTATTGAACTGATTGAATGAATGCGATGAGAATAGGTGGTCTGATTGGGGGCTAGTAATAGTCTCTGAGTGCTACTTACGCCTAGGATACCCTCCTGAGGCGTGACAATGATGAAAGGTAAAAAATCATTTTGGTAGAGAAATTTATAGGAAAAGTGATTAGTGTTTCAAAGGATAAGATGGATTATGTGAGTATATATATATTACTCGATTAATCATGTTACTTTAAAACCTCGCTCATATTAATGCACACTTAAGTAAATGAAAGATGAAAAGACAACTTTTTACTTTTCGTAACAATTTATGTTCATTAAGATGATAAAAATAAAAATATATAAGTACTTGTAATCAACAACAATGGACTCTATAACTTAGCATCTTCTTTTAAATGATGATGATGAATACATGGGTGTCGAATTTCGCAACTGAGATGTCCAGCAAATTTCTAGGGCTATGACCTTTAAGATAAGAGAAATACATAGTATCTCATGATCCTTCTGAAGATATTGATTTAAGGAGAAAATTATGTAAAAAATTCTCTTCAAAATAAGTTTTTTGAAAAAATGTTGATTCCAACATAAGGAGGTATATGATGAAAGAAAAAAAAATCATTTTGGTAGAGAAATTTATAGGAAGAGTGATTAGTGTTTCAAGGACAAGATAATATATTATGTAAATAGTTGAAAGAAATGTAAAACTTACACCACTGTAGATAATGTAACCAAAAAGAAGAAGTTCCTACAATCTACCTACCACCAATGGCAACTGAAGAAGAAGAAGGTGACAAAATAGAGACAGTTGGCACAACAGACGAGACATAAAGAAGAAAATAAAGCAGACAATGACATAAAGTAAAAGAAGACGAAGACATAAAGCAAATTATGGGGAAGAAGCGATGACATAAACAACTACTACTTTATGTAAATAACTTTATGTAAATAGTATTAAATTAATCCGTTTTAGCTTCATTGTGTTTGTAAAATTATTAAAGTTAGTTTGTCTGTATATTAAAGGGATAAGAAGGAATCATCTGAGTAGACCATTACCTAAATACCTTTTTAATATCTGTGGAATATTTGAAAGTTCTACTATGTATCTTAGTTTAATTAAGAAACATGCAAACACACTTTCTAATATACAGACAAACTAACTTTAATAATTTTACAAACACAATGAAGCTAAAAGGGATTAATTAATACTATTTACATAAGGTTATTTACATAAAGTAGTAGCTGCTTATGTCATTGCTTACGTCTCTTCCCCATAATTTGCTTTATGTCTTCGTCGTCTTTTACTTTATATCATTATCTACTTTATTTTCTGCTTTATGTCTCGTCTGTTGTGCCAACTGTTTCTATTTTGTTATTTTCTTCTTCTTCCGTTGCCATTGGTCGTATGTAGATTGTAGGAACTTCTTCCTTTTGATTATAGTATCTACAGTGGTGTAAGTTGTACATTTCTTTCAACCGTTGACATAGTAAATATCTTGTCTTTTCTGTAAGTTGATTTGCATAATTCCTCAACGCATTTGTTGTTGGAGTAATT
>JAPFFP010000080.1:8127230-8141488 GCA_026153255.1 Solanum medicagineum
GTATTTGTATAGCATTTTGTAATTATGCTATATAATTCCTGCACAACATTTGTATAATTTGTTATATCATTCACAGTATACATTATCACTTAATTTTTAATTAAGCACACACATCGAATAAGGAATTAACAAATTAATTTTTTTATAATTGATCTAATCATTAAAATGAAAAGGGAAGTCATCTTCACAATAAAATATTACGATATCCGTATAGAATTTTGCGTGAAATTTTAGTAATTCATTTAATTGAATTATCTAAATTTTTATTTTATTAATGAGAATTTAATTTTTCACTTTGTAATTTTCTCGATTATTTTCCCTTCTTCTGCCCAAACCCCCCCCACTACTACCCACCCCCACCCCAAAAAAAAAAACTACTACAAAAAATTTCATAAAAGAATAACTTGCAATATCTTGTGTATATATTGATATTATATTCAATTTTTTTCTCTATTTTTTGCCTAATTTTTTTATTATACAAATTTACACTATACAATTTCATTTGGAGGTGAACTGCTCCCTGTCAAAGATGATTTCGAACAATTCTCAAGGTTAAAATCCAAAATATTTGACCAAGAACAGAGAAGTACTAACTACACTATCATGACGATTGAGGATTAGTATTTTCATAATTTTTTTATTTGTTTTTCACTCAATATCCAATACAAACTTCTTTGAAAATTTAACTAATTCGAATATACATCACATAAAATTTAGTAAGAAGGAAATAAACTCTATCAATTTTTTTTTTTTAATTTTGAAGACGAACACAAAATATATAATTAAAAATGTATGGAACAATCCATCGATCACATCGAGAGAATATTTTTATTTATAATTGATATTATCTACAATAATTGGCCGGGGAAATAGATAATTGGCTTTTTATTTATTTTTTTGTCAATGAAAAACTTTACCATATTAATAGACCATAAATTTCAAAAGAGTCAAAGGATACATCAAACATCACTTATTAATTACTACGATCAAACAATAACAACAATAATATATCCGGTAGAATCTCACAAGTGAGGTCTAGGAAGGGTAGAATGTACGCAGGTTTACTACTACCTCATAGAAGTAGAGAGGTTGTTTCTTGGGAACCCTCGTCTTAAAAACCCATAAGCAGAATAAACTAGATATAACAAAAAGGAAAGGAAAGGCAATAGAAAGGACGATTAATAACGAAAAACACATAACAATATGTAAATACGATAAAGTTAACACACATACGACATATAATGACAACACATGATATAAAACATGACTGCTCCTGCTACACTACTATACCCCACGGCAAGACATCCACATAATCCTACCAACCAATTAGCCTGCTACTCTAATTTGCGAGCTTCACTCCTTTCTATCTAAAGTCATATCCTCGGTGAGATCAAGTTTCGCCATATCTTGTCTAATCACCCCCACCCAATACTTCTTTGGTGTACGTCTACCCCTCCGTATAACTCCCAAAACCAACCTCTCGCACCTCTTAACAGGTGCATTGGTACTCCTTCTCTGCAGATATCCAAACCATCAGAGTCTCGTTTCTTTCATCTTATCAGCCACAGGGGCCACCTCTAGCTTTTCCCGAATGGTCTCATTCCTAATCTTATCACTCTTGGTGTGACCACACATCCATCTCAACGACCTCATCTCTCCGACATGTATCTTCTGAACATGTGCATTTTTTATTGACCAATACTCTACCCCATACAATAAAGATGGTCTAACCACCATTCTGTAGAACTTACCTTTGAGTTTAGGTGGTATCTTCTTGTCACATAATACTTCCGAGGCAAGCCTCCATTTAGTCCATGCTACCCCCATACGACGTGTGACATCATCATCCATATCGCCACTACTCTGGATGATGGATCCTAGATACTTGAAGTTTTCCCTTTTGGGGATAGGTTGAATGACAAACTTCACATCAATATTTGCTTCATCCCTCAAAATATTGAATTTGCACTCCGACTTTAGTACTATGTTATCTGCAAATAGCATACACCATAGAACCTGCTCCTGGATAGATCGCGTCAGCTCATCCCTCACCAAGGCAAACAGGAAAAGGATATTCATGACAACTTGAAAAATATCTAAATTCTCAAGTAACTATATTCATGAATATCTATCTATCTATTTATCTATCTATATATATATATATATATATATATAAACGTCATAATAATGTCATTTGTGGATAATTTTTACTGGTATAAAGAAATTGGTTCCGAAAGAGATCATTAATTATTATAATGAAATAAAATTATAGAATATAATTGTTATAAAGAGATATGTTCGTATTAATATCTTAAAAACCTCGACATCTAAATTTTGTAAACAAAATTCAGATAAAAAAAATATCATATAAAATGATCATATACCTATATAATTCTATTCTATATTTAGGTTTGCATATGAGCCTTATTGACTTTGTAAACAAAAAATAAATAAATCAAAGTCATTTTTTCTCGAAAAAGAAAGGTCAAAAGTCTATAATTTGATATTATGTTAATAGATTTTACACTTAATGTTAACTAAGGTCTATATATTTCCTTATTTTTATATAATATACATATTCATATTTTTAAATAATATTCCATTTTACGAAAAAATGGCTCATTTTATGTAACACCCTTTGATTTGGCACGGTGTTTAAGAAAAAATAAGACTTTTGAAACTTGTGGTCTAAAATCATTCTGAGAAATATGTGTGGTTGGGATTCATTTCATTAAGGGTAAAAGGAGAACTTTAAAGGCAAAGTGTTTCAATTAGAGTAAGGTGACATTCTTTTTCGGACGGACCAAAAATGAAAGAGTGCCACATAAAATAGGACAAAGGGAGTATAATTTTGCGGCAACTGGAAAAAAATTTAATAAAAATGATATAGTAAAATCATTAGACACGCCAATAATCAAGCGTTTGCTTCAGGCAGGATAACCCTAAGATGCTCTTAAGACAATAATATATATACATCCATATTTTTAATAATATAATTTTACGATTAAAATGGTTCAATTGGACTCCCTTGAACCTTATGCCTCCACCTTTGGTTCAAAAGTCTAAGCAATACATCACTAGGTGGTAGGATAGGGTGGTGATACCGCTCGGCGCTCTGTCGTCAATTTTTGAAAATTTAGAACGTGTGAAATTTATTATCGTTTTGAAAATTTATGGCATAATCAAATAGTAAATATCTGTCCATTTTAAATCAAAGGTCATAGGTATAAATCACGATAATGAAACTGTCTTTAATATGGAGTAACTTATACCCTAAAATGAAATTTTCCAACTATATTTCAATATTTTACATATTAATATGTCAGATTGAAGACCATATAACATTAAATGATATTTTAATATATTTGACATAATATTAATTTAAAATCATAAAATTTAATTTTTTTTACTTTATTAAACTTCATGTCAAGTCATAATAGCACAAACAAAAATTGAAACAGATGAAGTAATAATTTATACATATTAAATAAATTTCTTAAAATAGATATAATATTCGATGAACTCATATACGCTTTAGTCTCAATCTAACCCCTTTCTCCCCAAGAAGGAATGCTTTTCTTATTTGATGCAAATCTGAGTTGGTCGAAATTCGAAACCACTATGAAATGCCAAAATATCTTCGGTCATGAAAGAATAAAAGGTAGAGAACTATGCTTTAAAACCAATGGAGCCAAAGGTAAATAGCCAATGGAATTATTCATTTCAGTGGGCCTTATTATTTTTTGGGTTGGTTATTATTTTTAGGAATATAAGAATATATGCAAAAATATAGAACGGGGTTCTCACTTTTCAAAGAATGTTTTTCTCCTCATGACACTATTTGTTTGAGTATTCCTTAATTTAGAGTATTTTTTATTCTAGTCGTTCGTTTTGTGTCATATCTGATACTTTTTGTTTTTAGGGATGATTATTTTTAGATGAGAATTTTTTAGAAATAACCTCTCTATCTCTATGAGGTAGTGGTAAAGTCTGCGTACATTTTACCTTTTTCAGACCCCACTTGTGGAATTTCACTGAGTATGTTGTGATTGTTGTTGTTAAAAAATGGTCGATTAGGTCTGAAATTCCTACATGCTTTTCTGGTTGAGTTTGTCGTATAAGACTTATCTAGTATGATAGATTTGTAGGTTATTATACTTAAGAAGGATTTACTTAATGCGCGTTTGAGGAATAGCGATTGCAGATATCGATTTCCCCTATCTATCTTAGATTAAAAAAAAGGGAATAAATTTGGATGTTTTATATTTGTCTGTCAAATGTTAGAATAAAGCTAAACAACCATTGAAGTATATAAGTATGAAACAAATAAAAATGTGATGAATTAAGTGGTTTATTAATTTTATGTAATGATCCCACCCACTAGTAATATTGTTCTCTTTGGGTCTAAGTCCGCACAGCTTTAAAATGTGTCACTAGTAGGTAAAACTTGTTTATTTATATACTCAGTATTTCTCCTGTGTTTTCGATGTGAAACTTCTAATCTTAATATGAATTGTTACATTTTACACTCGAAAGTAAATTGGACCTAATTTAAGCATGAAACTAATAAATACATGATAATTTAAAAGGATTTGATCCATTATTTTTTTCTTTTTTCTTTTTCCAAGCTTAAAAAACCATGTTTGTGAAAACAAACTTTTAAAAAATTTCAAACATACACAACTAATTTCCTTTGAAAAATTGCCATTTCTCCTTGAATAAAGAACTTTCAATTTTGTCTAATAGACAAAAGACAAACAATATTATTACTTTTGACTAGTATTTTATTAAAAGCAACAAAATATTTCTTGGACTTTGCTCAATATAACAATTATATATATACTTTGAATAGAAGTTTTTTTTATTATTATTAAAAGCATATAATATTTCTTGGACTTTGCTAAAATTTATAACAATTCAAGCACACAACAACATGGTCAACATGGTTTATTTATTTTCTTTAAAGTCTTTCCAATATTATTTCAAATATTAAGACTTTGACTTGTTCCTCAAAAATATGCCTTTTGTAATTGGCTTCCAAGAAGGTTATCAAACAATTTAACAACTATAAATACCCATACCCCTTTTCTCCCTTTCCCTCCAATCAATCACCAAAGAAAAAAGAATCAAACAAAGTCATCACAATTTATAAATTTCCTCTATTTCATACCTAAGTTTATTTTCTTTGTTCTTAATTTATCTCTATTTATAGAAAAATGGTTCTATCGAAAATCTCCTCTGAGTCTGATGTTTCTATACACTCCACCTTTGCTTCTCGCTATGTTCGATCTTCGCTTCCAAGGTAAACATTATAATCAGTGTCGAAATCAAAAATTTTCAAGCATTATTATATATATGTTCAATCGTTTATGTTCTTACACCATTGAATCCATTATGTGGATTCATAATCTTCTATGTATTTAAGTTTGAATAGTCTTTATCATGGATGGACAAATGTAGGGTATTGGAAGTTTCTCAGAAAGTTATATTGTATATACATAATTTAAAATTATTGTTTATACATATATACACTAGATGTAGAATCTGCTCAAATATATTTTGAATTCTCTGGTGAAAATTTTGACTTCATCGCAGTTTTTTAACTTATATTTCTGTACTTCTTGTCAAAGTGTTTAAATGAATCTATTTTATTTCAATCAAATTGCCTTATAATTAAAGGTATTTGTTCTACATACTTTATTTGACTCTATAAAAAACAATCTCTTTATCTTATCGATTTACAAACACATTTAATTTGATCAAAATATTTTAATTAACATCTTTTTTGTGTGTTATTTTAGGTTTAAGATGCCAGAAAATTCTATACCAAAAGAGGCAGCATACCAAATAATTAATGATGAATTAATGCTTGATGGAAATCCAAGGTTGAATTTGGCATCATTTGTTACAACATGGATGGAACCAGAATGTGATAAGCTTATGATGTCTTCAGTTAACAAAAATTATGTTGACATGGATGAATACCCTGTCACCACTGATCTTCAAGTAATTTCTTCTGCCCTTTTTCCGTCACGGATTCAGAATTTTAAATTTATGAGTTTTGAATTTTATATAAGACAAACATACACTTTAAGTTAACTCTTTAAGAGAAATACAAGGTATGATTAAAGCTACTGAATTTTGTCAAATTCATATCGACTACGTAGAGTTTTTTATATAATTTTTTAACTTATTATAACATGTTAATTAGTAGTAACATTTGTTTTGAGTTACTAATTTAACAATAATAAATAAAATTATACTTGTATCTACTGCGTAAATATATTATTTATAACGTATATACTCAAACTCGAATAAAGAAACTTTATATTTTCTTTCAGGTTTTATTGTTATTTTATCTCCGTTCTACTTTTTTGAACAAATTAAATATATTCCTGTCCTTATACTTTCTAAACAAATATACTCTTGTCCTCATCAAGTTGCTAAATATAACCCTTACTTTTAAGGCTTGGTTTTTTAATTGACAAGTGGACTCCACATTTATTCAACGCACCTTATATATCATATTCTAAATAAAACTTCAATCAATTATGTTTCGTGTGATTTTTAAAAATAATTATTTTTATAAATTATAAAACTAGTGTGTGAACATCATAGCGCATTTATTCAACCCGCCTTATACATCATATTCTAAGCAACAATTCAATCAATTATGTTTCGATTGATTTCTAAAAGTAGTTTTTTTTGTAAATTACGTAATCAGTGCATGAACATCATAGCGCGTTTGTTCAACGCGCCTTATACATCACATTCTAAACAAAAATTCAATCAATTATATTTCGCGTGATTTTTAGAAACAGTTCTTTTTGTAAACTATAGAATCGGTGTGTGAGCATCATAGTATGTTTATTCAACGAACCTTATACATCACATTCTAAACAAAAAATTCAATCAATTACGTTTTGCCTGATTTCTAAAAGTAATTCTTTTTGTAAAATTACAGAATCGGTGTGTGAACATTATAGCGCGTTTATTCAACGCGCCTTTGAAAGAGGAAGAAACAGCAATTGGTGTGGGGACAGTGGGCTCATCAGAGGCCATAATGTTAGCAGGCCTGGCCTTTAAGAGAAATTGGCAAAACAAACGCAAAGCTGAGGGAAAGCCTTATGATAAGCCCAACATTGTTACTGGTGCCAATGTTCAGGTATATCATATACATATACAAACATCTTTGGTATACAAGATATATACATTCCTTCTGTTCTTTTTTACTAGTCATGTTTTTAGTATAATAGTTTTTTCAAAATTATTTTGCTTACATCCTGTGTTGTAGACTTGTAGCTCGGCAGTCCACTGAGTGGGTTTGTTTATCATATCCTTCCAGTTTCAAGTGTCTTCTTGGATAGTTATAGCGGCTCATAGGCGCGAGATGTACCTTGTGGGTGGGTTGAGGTCGTAGGATTCCTTCCCTTTTTCCTCCTCCCCTTCCCTCACGCAATAATAAAAATGGATATTTCTTTTATCTTTACTCTAATAAATTTAGATCAAAAAGTAAATAAGAATAATTTATTTAAATTCTGCTTTTAATTATTTTTCTCGTAAAAGATATGTGAAAAACGCAAACCCCACAATGCGCACACACATTCGCACAGGGATTATGCTAGGGGGTGCAAGATAGTTCAACTGAATTCCTTTCGTTTAAAAAATATATTATATAAATTATAAGAATTCTTGAATCGCCTTGATATAAGGAAAAATTATAATACAATAGTAAAAGGGGTTCAAAAATTTCTTTTGTCTACATACCCTAAATCTAGGAATTCTTAGTATTTTCTTAGAATTTTCTTGTCTGAATTTTTGACTCCATCACTTTAGTTCAAGAACTTATTGAATTTCTGACTCCGTCATTTATTTTTAGGTGTGTTGGGAGAAATTTGCAAACTATTTTGAAGTGGAATTGAAAGAAGTGAAGCTAAGGGAAGGTTACTATGTGATGGACCCAATCCAAGCTGTTGAAATGGTAGATGAGAACACTATTTGTGTTGCTGCTATTTTGGGTTCAACTCTTAATGGAGAATTTGAAGATGTCAAACTCTTGAATGATCTTTTAATTGAAAAGAACAAGAAAACTGGGTAAACTACTTCTACTTTTCTAATTTATGTGTTCTTTTCAGTTTGTTTCAAAAGAACATTACGTCTGTTGGATTCCTCATCACTGCTTAAATGAAAAGACATGTTGAACTCTGACTATGTGAGATCTGTATATATTTTATATATTCTTCTCAGACCTTACTTATGAGATTACGCTTGCAGATGGGACACACCAATTCATGTGGATGCAGCAAGTGGTGGATTCATTGCACCATTTATCTACCCGGAGTTGGAATGGGACTTTAGACTTCCCTTAGTGAAAAGTATTAATGTAAGTGGACACAAATATGGGCTTGTTTATGCTGGTATTGGTTGGGTTATTTGGAGGACCAAAAATGACTTGCCTGAGGAACTCATTTTTCACATCAATTATCTTGGTGCGGATCAACCTACTTTTACTCTCAATTTCTCCAAAGGTAAGACATCTTTTTCTGTCGCAATTTACATGACATACTTTTATGTCTCTGACTTGTCAAAAATCACTTTTCCTTTCTTGAATTTCGTGTTTAGTCAAATCTTGAGATTTATAGTTAGTATCATTTCAGAAAGTTTTTCTTTCCTTCTTAAACTTGACGATTTGTCAATTATCGCTATATAAAATCAACATAATTTTGTTCAAGTTTTAATGTGATATGAATTTTTGCCAATGTAGGTTCAAGTCAAGTCATTGCTCAGTATTATCAGCTTATCCGCTTGGGCTATGAGGTAACCCCAAAAATTTGAATCATATGATATTGCACAAATTGTCTTAGTACAACTTAGGTTCAAGTCATGAAAGCAGTCACTAATGTTTGCATTAGCATAGACTGTCTACATCAGACCCTTTGTGATACAGCTCTTCTTGATTGGACCATGTGTTATCAAGTCTTGGAAGAAGTCACTAATATTTGCATTAGAATAGACTTCAACATCACACCCTTGTGATATGACTCTTCTTCATCGGACCATGGTTATCAAGTCTTGGAAAATGTCACTAATGTTTAGCATTAGGGTGGACTGTCTACATCGCACCCTTGTAATACGACTCTTCTTCATTGGACCATGGTTATCAAGTCATGGAAGAAGTCACTAATGTTTAGCATTAGGGTAGACTGCCCACATCATACCCTTTTTTTTGATACGACTCTTCTCTGGCTATGCGTTATCGAATCATGAAAGTGGTCACTAATGTTTGTGTTAGGATAGATTGTCTGTGATACGACTCTTCTCTGACCATGCATTATCAAGTTGTGGATGCATTCACTAATGTTTGCATTAGGATACACTGTCTACATCACACCTTTATGATACGACTCTTCTCTTAAATTTTATGATTTGTGAATGTTGCAACTTATGCAGGGATATCGAAACGTAATGGAAAATTGTCGTGAAAATGCAATTGTTCTAAGGGAAGGACTTGAAAAAACAGGACGTTTCAACATAGTCTCCAAAGATGAAGGTGTCCCCTTGGTAGCATTTTCCCTCAAGGACAATACCCTTCACAACGAATTCGAGGTCTCGGAGACCCTCCGTAGGTTCGGGTGGATTGTCCCCGCCTACACTATGCCAGCTAACGCGCAACACATTACAGTGTTGCGTGTTGTGATCCGGGAGGACTTCTCCCGGACCCTGGCTGAGCGACTCGTGCTGGACATCGTCAAGGTCCTGCACGAGCTCGACTCGCTCCCGGCTAGGTTGAGTGCCAAAATGGAGGATGTTGGCAAAAATAATTTGATGATCAAGAATGGAAAGAAAACAGACATTGAAGTTCAAAGGATAGTAACTGATTATTGGAAGAAATTTGTTTTAGCTAGGAAAGCAGCTGTTTGCTAGGGAAAGGAATAAGTATTAATTATTATTATTAATTACAAAATATGAGTTTTCCTTGTGTTTATTAATTTTGTTGAGTAACTAATTAACAAAATTTTAAGGATGATGAGTGTGTATCATCTTTTGCTCTATTGAATTACTATTATGATTACATGTTATCTTACACCTCTTTTTTATTTTTTTTCATCTTTTTTTAAATTCCTTTTTGTTTGTTTTTAACTCTCACGTTGCTTCTCCAAAGACAAATTGCATAATCTCTAACTCATATCATATTAGTATGATAAAAATTACAACTTATTTCATAGATTTTTTTCTTCTTGTGAACAATAATAATACGCCACTATAATTATACGAATGTGGGAATCAGTATTTTCATTTAGAGATTTAAATATGGAAAAATATACAAAAGAAGAATTCAACATATACCCTCTCTTTATATATATAAATATAAAAGATAACTTTTACCTTATATATACAATATAATTTTTCATTAAAGAAGATTTGAATGAATCTCGTTCGCCCATTTGGGCTAGGCTTGAACAAAAATAATATTCTTGATGTTGTATAATAAAATGTATCAAGTTATCAGCAAAGGATGTGATACAATAGATGAAGTTATTTTTTCATCGAAGATCTCAGGTTCGAGCGGCCCTGAGTATGGAAAAATCTAGAACCCAAATTTGTCGAATATGATCATATCCTACTTGAACCCAAATTTGTCGAACTTCAAACATCAATACAAACATCGTCGAATTTAAATACATATATCAAGTTATAAATGAAAAAAAAAACGCCAAAGTTTTAATGAAGAAAATCATTACAACACTAATAATTAAGTGCACAAACTTAACCATTCCAACTCTCCACGTATAACTTCAACCACCCCATTAAGCAAAAAGCAATTTCAAGCCATTTTCGCAATTCAAGTTCACACAAGAGACTCCTCCACAATAAAACAAAAAAAAATGAGATTCTTTCGTCTTTAACCAGAGATTTAGACTTCGAAGGCAATGGAAATCTCCCTTGATAGGAAGTAGTTTTGCACTAAAAAAGAATAAGAAATTCACGAAAGACTAATTATGTTGTTAAATAAAGAAAATCATCCATTATATAGGGATTTAAGACAGATTAACGATCAGTGGGCAAAGCCAGAATTTTCTTTGGATAGGTCTTTATGAAGTAATCACATGAATTAGTCAAAGGGGGTTTAACATTTATTATACTTTTTCGCTGATGGAGATTCGAATGAACCCCTGGTTACAAGATGGCTCCGCTACTATTAGTGATAGATTATAAAAATATTCGCTAGTTATGAACTATTTAGCAACAGATTAGAAACGAACTCCGTACTAATTTTCACTTTTTTATAGTGAATTAATTAAATATTATGCAACATAAATCTAAATTAATCGAATCAGTATGCTCCGAATACTAAATATATAATTATATCAAAAGAAAAAAGAGAATACCCCTCAACCACCAAAACCCCTATATAAACCCAAGCCACTATAAGTCCATAAAACCACCAAACACATCTTACACACACACATAGAAAGAAAAACAAAAATCAATATGGTCATTTCCAACATTTACTTTCTAGCCATATTAATCATTTACTTTCTAGCCACAATTAATAACAACACATTTCTTCCACAAGCAAATGCAGCAGGAGGAAATTGTGGAAATGCACCAGCTGCTAGCTTAGTGCCTTGTCTTGGTGCAGCCAAAAATGCAAGGATCAAAGTCCCTCCAATATGTTGTGGCAAAGTTGGGGCATTGTTAAAGACTTCACCAAAGTGTCTATGTGCTGCAATATTGTCACCAATAGCCAAAAATGCTGGGGCTAATCCTGCAATTGCTGTCACTATTCCTAAAAGGTGCAACATCAAGAGTAGGCCAATTGGCAAGAAATGTGGAAGTAAGTGTAACAAATGTTTTATTATTATTTTGCTTTTGCTAATGAGTTTAACTTCTACATATATACTGACCAGGTAGTCAGAATTTGTATAATATCAATTCTGTCACGACCCGATTCAGGGGCCGTGACTAGTGCCGATTAGGCACTCAGACAAATACTAACCCGAAAACCCAACTATTGCAGACAAGAAATTTACCAAAATTTTGGTAGGATTCCAGGACGGATAGATTGGGAATTTCAGGTTAGTATGTGTCAAGGTGTCCCTATCGGGCGCTGATCACAACCCTAGGTTGGGCTGTGACAGAGTTGGTATCAGAGCTAAATTATATACCAAACGACTGCTCCTAAGACAAAGGAGCGCTGCAACGGCAAACAGAAACCCTCCTTCAAAAGATAATATCGAACAAGTGAATTCGTGTAATGTAAGGTCACCTGATAGATAATTTCAAACAGAGATTTATGATAAGTGGCTTAGATGTGTATCTATGAATTCAACATTCAAAATTATTGGTTTATATTTAATATTTGTAAGCGATGTTACTTTTCACTGAGTTACACATAGAAAGTAGTGGATTCTGTTGAACACAATTACATTTGGTACTATTTTGTTTAACCAACTACCTTTTACAATTTTATACTTAATGTGTTTTGTAATTTTCTAATATAGTCTTCCTATAATATAAATTATATCTCTATTATATTATCATAATTTATATATTTTTTATGTAAAAATATTTTAAAATTTTTCTATAAATAGCTTTAAGGGGGAGATTTCAATAATTTACTAGACAAGTGATTATTAACATCACTTTACCCATTATATTAACGATTTTTATCAGTTTCAAATTTTTTATCCAAATACATAACTGCTTATTTATAAAATTAGCTTCCACAATTCCATTACATAGGAAGCATTGTCTATTTTGTTCTTTGACCAATGGAAATGGCCAAACTTTTAAGTAAAATGGGCTCAAATTGGGCCCGGCCTTTGGGCTTTCTTGAATGTGTATTAGCCCATTTATTTAAAAGCCCATTATTTTGTGATTTTACACTTTATCGATCTTTACTTTTTGCTCCTTGAGATAAATTAACTCTACGCGGTTTATAAGTTTATATTTTCATATCATAATATCTTATAAGTTATGTTCTGTGCTCTTAAATAACTTATGCCCTCGTTAGGCGTAAGTTAAAAGAGTATTAAGGGTAAACAACTAAAGATCAGCATATTTGAAATCTTTTGCAAATCATTAATCAAATTCCTTTTTATACCCTTGCAGGATATATTGTTCCATAAATATTTTCAGCTTGGATAGAGGAATGAAGATGAATTTTCTAGCTGCTTGATTATGTGTTTCACAAATATTAAGTGTTGTTACAAAAATAAATTGTTGCTAATTTGGTATTATGTTTGACAAATGTACTGCATTTCCCTAGTTCCAATCATCATGCTTAGATGATTAAATGTATGGAGATCTTTGTATGTCATTACGAGACTTTACTTCAGATAAAATTGTATTTTCATCTTTTTTACATTAACTATGATAAAAGTCCTAAAATAATCCGTATATCATTTATGGGTAGGTCAGATCACGTTAATCAACGTATATTCCTTTTTTCTCATCTAGTACTCTTATTAGGATCTTGATTTATTTGAATTCGCGTTGTGTAAGACTTTTTTTATAGGAAGCATTTTCAATCATGATCTATCTCTTTCAAACATATTTTTCTTAATCTAAGAGTGAAAAGAATGTCATATAATCGATTATACTAGACATTAGGCAGATTTCTAAGAAAAAGATCAACGGATGAAATTCTACTGAAAATGATCACATAGTACGATTAATCCGTTGAACTTACACTGACAAAATTACTAATAAACACCATTGGATTCTTCTAATTTTTTCAAAAATTTTAATTATAATTTCTGACTCTGCCACTCCATAAGAGTTATATATTGTACATAGCAAGTGATTTTGGATTGTGACATACCATGGTAGATTTGCTTAACCAAAAACATGACACAAAGTTGTGGTCCTATTAATGAGAGGAAATTGAAGCCCAATAAGGCTGAACATACATACCATATTTAGTATTACTTCCAACAAGACTTTTTCATGTTGAAAATACTTTATAATTTGGATTGTGACATTAGAAGAGGAATGTTTTGGAATGACATGTTCTTGTTGTAGACAACACTGACCAAACTCTGGTTAATTAGAAAGCACATCCATGCGTGTGAATATTATTTTGTTTCGAACGAACGATGTTTAGTTGATCATCCTTCGAGTTATACATAGTTGTGCCATGAACGTTGAACCATGGCAAAACAGTCTAGCAGCAGAGTCAGTATTTTCGTCAAGGGTGTTCATACTTTTAGAACATGAGTGGAGGATTTTTGTATCAAGGATATTCAACAATT
>JAPFFP010000080.1:8157760-8214969 GCA_026153255.1 Solanum medicagineum
GAACTTCCAACATGGAAGTGGGATATGATCAATATGGATTTTGTTACAGGTTTGCCTCGCTCATTTCAGAAGTTTGAATCCATATGGGTAATAGTTGACAGACTCACAAAGTCAGCACACTTCTTGCCTGTCAAGAGTGACTATACAGCTAAAGAGTATGCCAAGCTATACCTCAAAGAGATAGTCAGGCTACATGGAGTCCCAATCTCCATTATTTCTGATCGGGGGGCTCAATTCACTGCAAATTTTTGGAAGTCCTTTTAAATGAGTCTAGGAACACAAGTGAATTTGAGTACAGCATTCCACCCTAAAACAGACGGTCAAGCAGAACGTACCATTCATACACTTCAAGATATGTTGCGAGCTTGTGCATTAGACTCTAAAGGTAGTTAGGTGGACCATTTGCCACTTAATGAATTTGCCTATAATAATAGCTACCATGAGAGTATCAATATGGCACCTTACGAAGCTTTGTATGGAAGGAAATGTAGGTCGTCGATTGGATGGTGTGAAGTGGGTGAAACCACCTTACTTGGGCCAAATCTAGTACAACTGGCTATGGAAAAAGTTAAGGTAATACAGCAGCGACTAGAAACAGCCCAAAATCATCACAAATCATATGCGGATGCTAGAAGAACAGGACTAGAGTTCTCAGTAGGGGATTGAGTATTTTTAAATGTGTCTACAATGAAAGGGGCTATGAGATTTGGTAAGAAAGGAAAACTGAGCCCACGTTACATAGGGCCATATCAAATTATTAAGAGGTTTAGGCAGGTTTCATATGAACTAGAGCTTCCCCAAGAGCTTTCAATGGTTCATCAAGTTTTTCATGTCTCAATGCTTCGAAAATTCATAGGTGACCAATCTTGTATCACACCTATTGATGACGTGCGAGTTACAAAAGATCTCACATATGAAGAGGTACCTATTGCTATTTTAGATCGTCAAGTTAAGAATCTAAGGAATAAAGAAATAGCTTCAGTGAAGGTACTTTGGAGAAACCAGCAAGTAGAAGAAATAACATGATAGGCCGGGGATGCAATGAAAGTAAAATACCCTTACTTATTTGAAGCTAAAGAGGAAGTCCAATATACAAAATTGGGGAACTAAGCGGTATGTGTGATTGAATACTTAGTGTGTTCTCAAAAGTTTGTGTGAGTAAAGGTGTAAACTTCATTAAGCTATCCAATTGTGCTAACATTTGAGGACGAATGTTCCTAAGGGGGGGAGGATGTAACACCCCACCTCTTACAATACTAGTATAGTGCAAATGAAACATAATATGGTTTGGCCAATTAGCGCCAATTTTTAAAAGTTCTTGAATTTCATGTTATAGGGCGAGATGTGTGTCTAATGCTAAAGTAGGTTGAGTGTATACATGTTTTGTGTTAAATTGAGGAGATGACATCCCTAAACAAAGTGGGAGAATTGAGGTTCTTGTAGGACTCAAGAAGCTAGTAGGTGAATCACCTACTTGCTTAGCTTAAATTTTCTAGCTAAACGGAGACGAGACCCGACTCGAGTTTGTCAAAGTCTGATTATGAATAAAGTCCGTATTAAGGGTGTAACTTTAGCCTATGTTTTACCATCATACATGGACTATATTATCAGCCCAAGAAGAATATAAAAGGGGCACAAGCCCATTACAATTTATTTAGTAAGTTAGGCCTAACTAATTAAGAAGAAGAAAGCTGAAAAATAGGCAGCAAAGCCCATCAATTTGGAGCCCAAAAAGGCCCTAGTGAAAGGGTTAAGAAGCTACATCACTAGATTGCTACTGTAAGGCTAAAGTAGCCTTAGTACGTCAGCCAAACACCCCTTTAAAAAGGGTTTAAAACAGCTCCCACAAGTCATTTTTCAACTTGAACACACAAAAATCAGATTGCTCTCCAAGTTTTCTCTCAACTTTTCTTGACTTTGTAAAGCAACCAAAAGAAGCTTTTAGGGTTGTTAAGGGGGATCTCAATCTTGAAAGCAAAGGTAATTAATCATAGTTGTGTATGTAGTATGGTTTCTTCATGAAAAAGAAGAAGTATATGATAATTATGCTTGTGCTGAAAATTGGACAGCATGTGTTTAGAAAGTTGCTGCACATTTGCCTTTTGTTTTAGTGACTTCTCTATGGTTTGTAGGCTGTATTATGAAGAGGATTTGATGTTATTGACATAGTTTAAGTTATAGATATTACCCTAAGGTTGCTGCCCTGATTTTTTTTTCATTTAACAAATGAGTTTTATTGTGCTATCTTAAGCGTAATGCTGATTGGAACTTGTGGGCTGATGGATGTAAGGCTATTGCCTCACATCCTTAATGACTAATTTGTTACTTTTCTAAGACTGGTATAAGGTTGTTTTATGTATAGATGTGTTGAGAATAGTTTGGTTAAAGTTGGAACGATTTTGGAATTGTCGATGTCAAAATGGGGAAAAGGGACGTAACGTTATGCAGTCCATTTGTAGGTTGTGTAGAATTGTTATGTATTATACTTGTTGGGCTGTTATAACACTTTTATGGCACTAAAATAGACTGCACATGATGAGTACATGCGAATGTGTTTTAGAAAGTATGATTAGGGGAGGAAAGGTTGAAAGAATACGCTTGGGTTTATAAATACCCGCTTGCTGCCCGTGTGTTGTTTGTTTATGTGACTTGGCTGACAAGGTGTATCTATTGGCTACTAATGCTAGTTTTATCACCTACTATGCTATAGATAAATATTTGGAGGAAGGGAAGGCTATCTCGAGGTGGTAACGAGGTCATACAACGAGGTATGTAAGGCTTCTTGATTTCGTATTGTTTGGCATGAAAACACAGATCCTTCCTTGGCACATAAAGGCGCTTACCAACTCTGACACAACTATTAACTGTGTCTACATTCTTGCACATGTTCATATGCTTCCATATATAGTCACCTTCAAATGTGCATACAAATATGGAGACAAAGTTACATGGGTTCCTTTTGCCAAATAAAGTTCACGAGTTATCTCATCTCATACGCATTTTATTATTTATGTAACGTACTCTTTTCATTGTCATATTGTGTTGTATGATTATCTACATGTCACATGTTACATCTACAGTCCTATAGCTCCAATATTGTGACTACCAATAGAATCATCTCAAAGGTAATTGAAAGATAAAGTATATTGTTTATTGATGGGTGGTAGCCCAATGGGTGGAAGAATGACCTAGCCTGGGACGATCTTATCACGGGTGGTAGCCCGAGAGGTTAAGGGAGAACCTACCCAGGGACGATCCCGATACAGTTTCACCCCTGATCAGTTGGTCATTTTTATTACATGGTGTGCACATATTTTACAGTAAAGGTAATATAAAGAACATAAAGTACATGATTCCATAGTATAACTAAAGGTGGTCTCTTATCGTACACCAGTGCATAGTTTCATTTCAGTTGTTACTTCATATACAGTATTTCCTGCCTTACATATTTAGGACATTATCTCTTAATGACGTCCCTTACATGGGACCTGCATTTTATGCTGCAGGTACAGGTGCTAGTAGATCTCCTCGGTAGGATTACAGGACATCCAGCTGTTGTTACCAAGCTCCAGGTTGCTTCAGAACTTTGTGTCTAGTGCTTATATTTTTATATCGTACTGTTAGTCGAGGCGGGGCCTGTCCTGACCCTTGATCAGTTACTTTTCCTTATCTAGAGGTTTTGTGGACTATGTAAATTAAATTGTGGTCCTATCTCGTACTTTAAACACCGTGGCCCCAACGGCCTAGCCATATGCATTTCCTTTTGGCTTGATATCACTGTTTATTTTCTTAAAGGCACGTCAAATGTAGAAATCCCTTATAATATGTATAGAAAGCGTATAGATACAGGTTGGTTCTCCTGAGCCTCATCGGCAACGAGTGCCAGTCCGCCCTAATGGGACTTTGGGGCGTGACACCCATGAAGCCATTGTCAGCACGTATGTCATTTGATGGCTCATGGATAGGGTCATCCGTGAGTGTCAGGACTCAGTCCTAGGGCATAGGAGTAACATGGAAAATGGGAATCCAAGAGTTCCCATACAATCCTCGTAGCATCCATATACACATCATTGGTGCAAAAGTGCATAATAAGATAGTAAACACATAGTTCTAAGGGACGGAGATGTATGACTCACACTATAGGGATGTCATAAAGATAGGGTTTAGCATGGATCCACATAGCATATAACACATAAGAACTAAGGGGCGGGTAAATATGACTCATCCTATGGGGATAGAAGGGGCTTAGGACTTTCCACATTTCCTATCTCAACATGAAAATATCATCATATCATCAACATCGAGTGATTTTCATAATCATAATCTCCATAACCAAGTAGCATAGCATCTAACAAGCCCAAAACTAGAGTTTATATGTTGTACAACAATGCCTCTAAGTCATAGAATAGGACGTGGTCCAAGAAATGTCCTGGGCTCACCCTCAAAGTAGACATAAGATAATAGATAGAAAGAAGGTAGATTGTCCTTGAATGATAGGACTCACCACAAGCAACTCTCACAATCCAAGCTAACCATCGAGGGGTGGATGAAGATAGTCTCTGGTCCTTACATGGTTAGATCATATAGGCAAAGAGCATGCATTAGTATGTTTGAATGTACCAAGTATGCGGGCATGCAATGCATATGAAATCTTTAAACTAGCATTCAATATTAGATGTCAAGGGCACATATATATAGAAAGAAGTATATATATACAAAGAAGAGTAACATATCAATATGCCATGAAATCCATGATGTATGAAATGTCATAATACCTCAACATAGCAGGGATGTAACCTTTACCGACATCTCAAATCCATGTGAGCTAATAGATAAATCCGCACGATGAAAGCTTCCTATCGGATGAGAGTAGACTACTTACCAAAGGTAGCCTACACCATATCTTACGAACTCATCTTTTCGATGTGATGGCCACCTACCTTATGAACTCATCATTTTGGAAAAATTTCCATAAACATAATATAATCATCCCTTAAAGGGTCATAAACATGAACCTACATTGGTACGTAGTTATGGGACATGGCTACTGGAGCCTTTGGAGATAGCCATCCTCTTAAAAGTCCGCTCAGTGCTAAGTCATCTTCCCACAAGAATATATATACATATACATGCTTTCAATATAGGCATAATTCATTTCAAATCATTTCCATATACTTAGGCTTAAAAGCCATACATACTTCATAATGATGCATACTTGGGCTAAAGAGCCAAATAACACTCCTTATCATACATACTTGGGATAATGAACCAAATCATACTTCTTGTCATACTTTCATGCATAGGAATAGATCATTCATACATGTATATGTTGATGTAAACACCCATAATTCCTCAAAGAGCCATATCATAAACATTATGTGATCACATGTCATGCCATAACAATGCTTTTCTTAAACTCATAATGATCAACATAATTGGGTCTTAACCCACATCATAATATTCATATATGCATATACCATGAATGATGAGCGAATAGAATGGGCAATAGAGATTCATACTTAAAATAACAATATAATATAAAACCAAGTAAATCCATGAAGAAATTCACATTTAAAGCATACTTGAGATTACCTATGACTAAATTCAACATTTAAAGAGACATGCATATTCAAACCTTCATATTAACAATATAATTCAACATATTTGGGCTTAAATCACGTTAAAAACATCAATTAAGTACAACCCATATCTGCATTGAGTCAAATCAACATTAATTTAAAAGACTTATATTCAAAGTAAGCTTAAAATTCATAAATCAAGGAGTAAAAAATGTTTGGGGTTGAAAGGGGCCATAAATCAATCCCATGTACCTTAGATAACATAGAGAATTAAGAAGAAAATGATTTGATAAGAAAGCCCTTCTTGAATTTCTAAGTTGAATCTTCCATGGCACACTTGAAAGAGTTCTTAGCAGAGAGACTTTGAGTATTCTAACTATAATGAATAAATTTTAATAAGAATGAAGGAGTATAGGTCTTTTTCGGGGTTTATAATAGGTTAAAAAGTAAAAAATGACCCTTAGAAATAGCCAAAATTACAAGAAAGCCATTAATGAAATGAGCACTAAAAAGTGCCCAGGTGGCCCGTGCAAGGGTACCACGTTCTGTACAACATACCATGGACCGTACAAGGGTCTTTGGTAAGGATCTTCAAACACATAGAAAAATTTTAGACTAAAGTCGTCTCCGCTGATGTTTCATGGTCCATTCAAAGGTGCACTGCTCGTACAACAGTCTATAAAATGACCTAAGTTTCAAGATGGTAATTTATAGTTAGAACCACATTTTAGGATGCAGGCTTCACGAAACTCCACACTATGGCTCATGGTGGGTACCATGGACCCCTCCACGGCCTGTGGTTGATTGCACGGCCCATATAAGGTGGCTTCCTTAGCTAATTTCTTCGCTTGAAGGATATGGATCCTACCAAGGGCCCTTCCACATCCATTGGTGAGGACCAAGGTTCATGGGAGGTGCCTTAGAGGGAAACAAACATTTAAATCCTTTCTTAAGCCACACAAAGTCATACACAAGCCTCCCCCATGGGCCACACACCTACGAAACTTGATTTTAAGCATGAATAAAATCTCACAAGATCAAGGTCCTTATATCATCTCCCCCTTGGGAACGTTCATCCTCGAATGAGAGACAGACTAGCTAGAAAGGCTTGACTTCAACATGGAACAACTTAATATGGGAACACAATGTATAACGCATTCTTGAAAATCATAAATTCATTAAAACACATGTCAAACATCATTTAAATCATTTTTAGGCACATGTATGCATGTCATGTCATAAATTTAGGATTGAAAGAATTAGGACCATTTAGAAATAGGTAGAACCTAATACCTTAGGCTTGACTAGATTGGAATAGATAGGGATATCGCCTCATCATGTCTATCTCCACCTCTGATGTAACACTCTCCATATGTTGATTCCTACATAGCACCTTAAGTGAAGCCACATCCTTATTGAGAAGCCACTTTACTTGCCTATCAAAAATTTTAACCAAAACCTCTTCGTAGGACAAGTTCTCTCAACCTCAACACCTTCCAAGGGCATGATGTTCATGCTCCAACAATAAAGCGGTCGCAGTCAAGTATAAACCTAACCAGAGGTTAGTGTTGAATCCATAGGGAATATGGGGCTTGACTAAATTGATCCACTGATAATCATTTCAAGCATTGATCACTATATTCTCTAAAATAGGGGGTCGGGGTTTGTGATTCAAAATGAAGAAAAAATAAACACTACACTATTTATGCAAGAAGATAACCAAATTGAGGGATAGCTTGGGAATTGTGTTCCCCATGATTCGTTGACTCAATTACCCTAAACAACATAACTCTAGTTAGGAAATCTCATGCAGGATTGTAACTTAGGTTCTTCCATCCCCTCTTGCGAAGTTGAAGGTCGAATTTCACCATGGCGCTTGGTCGGCCACCATGGTGTGCCAACTAACTTGGTTGGGACCGTGATAGTTGACGGGGTTTGGTGTTAGCCACTACCAAACAACAATCAAAGAGAAGGGAAATAAAAAATAAATGAAAAAACACCATCAAAGAAATGCACAAAGTATAGGTTATTTCAAGTCAACTACTTATGGTTCCCACAACCCCAAGTTGTAGGTGCTTAGCTACTCATGGCTAACGCAAAAGCAACAATAATAAATATGAGAGACATAGTTGAGAGATTACCCAACATAATGAAGAACAAAAACACCTTTGAGTTGAAAACGACAAGCTTAGGTTATGGAAGATGAGTATAATATGATTTTCAATCTCCAAAATGGGTCTTCAAATCAAAAAACCCTAGAAATATTCAAGAGAGAATATTCAAAGTGACGGAATCTGAAAAATATTCAAAGTCTCAAGCTAAAACCCTAACATTAACTATTTAAGCTGTTTACAAAAACACTCTAAATACTAAAAAGAAAATACAGTTGGCAGCAATTACGCCTCACAGATATGACTTCTATGGTGACCTACGATTCGTAATCGGGGTTTTGTAGTTAGCACTTAGCATTTTGGACTTTACTGCTATGACCCACTGTTACGAGTCGTTGCTTGGGCTACGACTCGTATGCTCTTCTCGTAGTCTAGGCCTAAAGTTCTTGGTCCAAACTTTTGGCTCGCTGTTCCTTGCTACAATCCCCATTTATACAAGTCGTAATGAGACCTACAACTCATAGGGTGGCCTCATATGGCCAACCTTCACTTTGTAGATTCTTAGTTTTGCTCACTGTTTATTGCTACGAGGGTACCTTACGACTCGTAGATTAGGCTACGACTCATAGGGTGGTTTGTATGTACTGTACTTCAGCAAAATCTGCTATATTCTCCCAAAATCATGCCAACCTATTTTTTGTGCAATAACAACACAAAAACACATAAAAACAATAAAAAGTCACATTAAGAACTTGCAAAATCCCTTGATGCAGGCATCAAAAGTGCTACAGCACATCAACACGCTCAACTTAGAACTGTTGTTTTTCCTCAAGCAACGACTAAATCTAAGTAGACAATGAGAAACACATAGTAACTACTCTAATGACATATACATCACTTAGCTCCAATTAAGGTTCCCAACACTCATTTTCAAAACCTAATTGCAAAGCTACCAAGAAAACCAAAATACAGAGATGCATCTTACAATCCAACTATGACAAGTGAAGGAATATCATCAATGCACAGTCACTAAACAAGTCATATGTCAATCATGCAATGCAAATGCCCTTATAGAAAAGAAGTCCCTATGTCTCACCCAAAAGGCAATCAAAGTTTGTAGACTGTGCAAGCATTCTCACTCTCACAAATGAAATTCATGCATGATTACAAACACCATAGGCTTGCCCCTATACTCAAACTCCAGACTGTCGACTAGTTGATATAGGATCACTTTAGGACTTAATAGGCTTATAACATAGGATCATGAGGCTTTGGTATGGATTTTAGGCAAGTAATGGCTAAAAGGTATCCTTGAACCATGTTTTTCAAAACTTTTACCTCCACAACTCAACCATTTGCATTATGTTCTCCCCCATTCTTCCTTTTCAAGCTATTCCAGGTGCTTTCTTTTTCCTTTTCAGCTGTGCCTTATTTTTGAACTCATTTTGCTATTCTTTGCAATCCAGGGCACTTTTCTTTTCTTTTTCTCCCACCTGGCACATGGTTCTTTTCTTCTTTCATTCCTTCCTAACTAACCACCTCATTTTCAATACTTTACCATAACAAAGGCCACCTTGAACTTAGGCTTTTAGCCTGAGGTGAAGTACACAATATCCATTCCCTAAACCAGGTCCATTTTTGGAAGCAACCCTGAACATAGGCTTTTTGCCTCAATCAAGGTTCACATATTCAAGGATAGTCCAGGGCCAATATCAAAGTATTTCACAAAGCAAAGCTAGGATAGCTAGGTATCAAGGAAGAAAAGGTACATCCAAAGCTCAAACATTTTGAACAAAGGATTAACTACTACATTTGGTAGGCTATTTAGGCAAAAGTGGGCAAACTTAAAAGAACAATGACCCAAGATCCTTTCCCAATCAACCACATCTTCAATCCAATCTTAGAGTAATAAGGTAAGTTCTGAGTCAGTACACAATGCATGAATATGACATAATAGGCTCACATGCACATGGCATTGCCTACAAAATCACATATACTCATAGGCCATGCTTCAAGCTTTAACTTGCCTCCTCTTTATCCGAACAAACATTGATAAATAATCATATGCAAGATCGCAATGGTAACAAACAACCCCAAAAATTTTGAGGGTTCCTAATTTTCAAAACATTCATAAAATCATTCATGATTATGCACAAGCCAAAAAATAATAACCATTATATATCCACAAAGTATCTACAATACCTAAACATGCCGGTACAACAAAAATTTCAAACATCCACAAGGAAAGAGAAGCACGGCAAGAAAATCTTGGGATCAAGAATAGGGGAAGTTATGGACTCAAGGTTACTAAGACTTCACCCTAATCCATAAGTAGCAATAAGGACGGGGTCAAAAGTATCAAACACATGATGCTCAAGCACTAGAATTTATTTTATTCAAGGGTCCAATATCCTTCTCGATGGTCTTGGTTGCAGCTAAACCTGAGCTCCCGGCTCTCTGTTCTATTTGTTGCTCCCAGTCCCTCTTTATAGCCACCAAAGCTAATGACTCCTGCACCACCTTATTAATAATCTACTCCTCTAGTGTTAGTAACCTCATTATTATTCTTGGGTCTCTTCTGGACTATGTCATAACTCCTAAGGGGCCACATCTCATGGGCATGTGAGTGGTCATCTAATAAGTCAAACACATCATCTTCAACTGGTGCCTCCTGTAGGGCATAGGTCATCATTGAACTTGGCCAATTCATCCTTCACAACAACTATATTTATGGGTTGTGCATCGTCGAGTCTCTTCTGGGCCCTATCCTCAAAGGCATTTACTCTGACATCCAATGCTCTAACTCTCTAATCTACTATCTCACGAGTTTATGCGTTGGCCCTCTCTTCTGACTCCTGGGCCGTCTAACGAACCCAAGGTTTGAGCTGGCTCGTCAACTTGCTCAGCATGTGATACATCCTCTGATTTTGTCTTAGTGTAAGTAGGAGTCATCTGTAGCGAACTACTATTGGATCCATTACCATTGTCGTCCTCCTATGACTAGAAGGGACTATCCACTTCTATCGGGATCTATGCAGTGCGAGCTCGATTCTGAGGTACATTTGCCTTGAAGCCTATCTGGACTCTGTGGACTTCCACATATCCCTCAGATTGCTCAGTCTCGGAGGACTCATCAACCAACTTCCTCTTGAAGGCCTGGATATCTTGTTATATCTTTTGGATGCATTTTCCTGAAAATCAACCCCATAACACAAAATGAGCACCCTAGTATTTAATCAATCAGGACTCACACAAGAGAATAAACAAAGAGTAACAAACCCAATAAAATAAAACATAAACAAAATGGACTGGACTGGACTAATTGTAGGTCTGCAGGTACGCGGCACAGGTACAACTCGTAGGGTGCCCTATGAGTCATATTGTAACGCATACTTCCAAAGTACTTGAGAAAACTCTATTCTAGAATTTTGTACGAGGCGGTACAATCGTTGGGCGTCCTGCGAATCATAGTCTGGGCTAGTATCACATTCCAAATACATTTTGACAACACCAGTCAGGTCCAAGGCCCCCACTACGATTCGTAGTAGGCGCTACAAGTTGTAGGTGGGTCTCGTATGGTAAGTGTTAAGGTACCCTAGGTGATTGTTGCCTCCTATGAGGGACCACTACGACTCGTAGGGTGACCTATGATTAGTAGTAGGTCCTTGTAACAGAAAAAAGGAGGCACTTGTGGTGGCTGTAACCTTTCTAGAAGAACAAACAATCATTCAAACCAACAATTAAACAACATCGAAGAAAAATATCATCTCAAACACACAAATAATCCCATCTCATAATCATGACCACCCCAAATCAATAATTATCCGACAATCATGCAATAATCCACAATTACATTCAAGATATGACTAAGATCAACTATTCTCCAAACTTGCAATTAGTAACACTAACACACACTAAAAGAAGTTTAAAAAAATTCAAGATAAAGCCCCACAATGCGTATCTCATGGATAGATTGTTTTTCAAAACATACTCACATCAACTGGATTCTAATCTAGATATGAGTTCAAAAATTTACAACCAAAAATCATGTACTATACATATGATCAACGTATCGTTATCACACTTAACCAGAAAAGGAAATTTCATTATTCAAAACCATACAAAGGAATTCAAATCGACCACACCCCCATTTCTCATAATTACAAAATTATTTTTTATAGGTATACTTACTATGATCACTAAAAGCACATCCATCCAACAACATTCAAAGATCATAACATGAGTGTGCCAACTCTAACCAAGAAAACTAACCAAATGAGCAAATGAAGATCAAATAGATGCAATGAGAGAAATAGGAAGAAGCCAAAACCCTAGTGTGATGCTTTAGCTAGAGGTCTTATTGAAATTTGGTGGGGTGTGATGGAATTGGGGTCGAAACAATAAGAGTTTTAGTGTGGGAAAACATTTTAGGGAAGCAATCGTTTAAAAATGAGGGAAATAAGGGGTCAAATGAATATTTGACCCCTAATATTGTCAACCAGGTCGACTATTAAAATTCCTCAGGACGGGCCTATGAAACCCCGACTACAAGTCGTAGGGCATCCTACGACTTGTAGGTCCCGGTACCGTAGCAGATCAAACACTAAGAAAATTTCAGAACTCATACTTGGGCACTGCAAACCCCACTTACAAATCATAGGGGACTACCAATTGTAAGGTTGGCTCTTAGTGTATGTGCCAACTTTATTTCATCATTGTTTCCCTTTACGAGGCATGACTAAGAGTTGTAGTGTGCACTATGGCTTGTAGGCCTGCTCGTAGAGGCTGCTCTATTGCAATTTTCTTCAAACCTTCGGCTCTTGATTTACCCATGCAAACCAAACCTCAAAAATACACCAATTTCCAAATAACACAACTGATTTAATGTTTTAACACTCAAAATAAACATCAACCCATAACCTAACAATTTAAACAACCAAAATGAACTTAAAACAAGCCAAAAACATAAAGGTTACTTGGCTTCCCTCCCAAGAAGCGCCTTGTTTAACGTCGTGGCTCGACTTTGTCATCATCCATAAAAACAAATCTTTAATGACACAAACTTCACTCTTAAACTCATCTGGATGTTTCATTAATTGGCGGATATCAAACACAACCTCTACATCGTTGACCCTAAACTGACATGTCCACCAAGGCTCTCCTAGTGGCCAGATATGGTCTACTTAATATGATAGGCACCTCAAAATCAACCTTGCAATCCAGGATCACAAAATCAGTGGAAAGATAAATTTGTCAAATTTCATAAGCACATCAAAGAGTATTCCTTCCGGATTTTTGATAGTTCTATCCGCCAAGAGCAACCGCATTCTTGTTGGAGTAGGAGTACCAAGACCAAGCTTTTTGAACACAGCAAGAGGTATAAGATTGATAATTTCTCCTAAGTTAGACAGCGCTCTTGTGAATTTTCCACATCACCAGTGGTACAAGAAATAGTGAATGAACTTGGATCCTTTCGCTTTTGGGCAATAAATTTGGTCATGACGGCACTACATTGCTGGAGCTCTTGGGAAAGCTCTTCGCTCAATTTACGCTTCTTTGACACCAAATTATTCATGTACTTGGCATTCCCATACATCTTTTCCAAAGCTTCTAGAAGGAAAATGTTGATGGAAAATTGCTTTAGCATCCAGCAAAAGTGTTTAAATTTTCCATCCTTCTCCTTCTTTTTAAATAAAAGGGAAGGGTAGAGGAGGTTTTTGGGATCATCCTAGCCTTTTCTTAGTCTCTTGCTTCTTTGCTTTGCATCCAGTCACTCTCCAAACCTTTTTCCTCATCCACAACATGGTTATTAGTACCCTTCTCACAAGCTTCATCCTCAACCACTGGCATAAGCGGATCGATGCTACTTTTACCACTTCTAGTCATTACCACCATGCAATTCCCCTCATTCTTGGGATTTTGAACCATATTTCTTGGTATAGAGCCCTTTTTGCATTGGTTCAATTTCTCAGAAACTTGCCCAAATTATTGTTCTAATTGTTTCATAGCCACCGAGTTAGACTCTATCGTTTGGTTTATGCTTGAAATGTCCGATTTCATTCCTTTCAAGGTCACATCTTAATGGTTTTCTCTCTTCAACAACCTGCCAAACATCTCTTCAATCCTAGAAATACTTGATCTGACATCACTGTTGTGAGGCAGCACATAAGGTACATTTCTATAACCATCTCTTCTACCCCATTCGGCATTCGACACTCTCTTGATTTTGTAATAACCACCTTAGTTGTATCTATATGCACCATCATGGTTGTAGTTCCGACCTTGATTCCCGGAACCTTGCCTCCAATAGTTCGAATTAGAACCTTGGGGGCTGTTCTGAAAACCCGCCAATTGGTTACACATGAAGCAAGCATCTTCATCAATGAATGGTTCATCATACACGAGTGTCTTAGGAGGTTGGTATGTCACCGCTTGAATACTCGCTTGATTTTTCTTTAAGACCAAATTCATGCTCATGAAAAGTTGGGCAAGATGTTGCATGATCTCCTCATTAACTTTAGCTTGCACATTTTGGTGTTTACCGCACAAGAAGTCTTTATAACACCTCTCTCCATTTGAGCCCATGCTCTATTAGTTTTAACCACTTTGTCTATCCTTTCGGCGATCAATGGAAAAGTTTGGTCAAGAACATACCTCCAATGATTGTGTCGGCACAAGCTTGACTATTCTCGTCAAGCCCCCGATAAAAAATTTCAACCAAGGCATCATCAACAATCTTATGATCAGGGAGCTTTCACAAACACTTGCTGAACTTTTCCCTTGTGGTAATAATAGAGTCATTGGGCAATTGCTCAAAATTGTATATTTGATCTTTATGCTTAAGCTTCTTTGACCTTGGAAAGTACCTTTCTAGAAAAACCCTCTGAATCTCTATCCAACTTAAACGCCCAAATAGCTGCATTACCAGTTAGTGACAATGAGAACACTAGCAAACCAACTGCATCTAAAGAAAGATTTTATGTTCCCATGACACTCTTGTAGACAAAGACGACATTATGGAGATGATGTTGGGGATTCTCTTAAGCTAACCCTACGAACAAACCACGATTTTGGAGAACTTGGAGTAATCCACTTGACAACGTTAACTTAGTGTTTGATGGTAATGGTGACAACACTATACCACCAGTAACGGCCATAGCCATAGGGTTCAAGCGATATTGGTTCCAACCCTAATATCCTCATTCACATGAGCCATTCTTCTAGTGATTCGATGGATCTTCAAATTGATCAGAGCTAAGGGACTGCCCTGGCTCCTCGTATTGGACATAAAACCTAGTACATCCTACAAATATGACTAAATGACAAAAAAAATATAAGTAAAACACAAGATAATTTAAAAATTAACACTTGAATTAACTATTATTGAAATCAAGTCAAGAACCTAGTTGTATTCACCGACAATGGCCGCATAACTTTTTGATGTTCATGCTCCAACAGTAAAGAGGTCGCAGTTAAGTTGTAAACCTAACCAGACGTTTGAGTCAAATCCATATATAATACGAGGCTTGACTAAGTTGATTCACAAACAATCATTTCAAGCATTAATCACTATATTTTATAAAATGAGGGGGGGGGGGTTTGTGATTAAAAATGAAGAACAAAAATAAACACTACACTATTTATGCAAGAAGATAATCCAATTAAGGGACAACTTGGGAATTGTGTTCCCCATGATTTGTTGACTCAATTACCCTAGACAATATCACTATAATTAGGAATTCGCATACAGGATGGTAACTTAGGTTCTTCCAGCCCTCTTGTGAAGTTGAAGGTCGAATTTCACCATGGCACTTGGTTAGTAACCATGGTGTACCAACTAACTGTTACCCATTGTCCTATTCAACCTTCCCTTGGTCAGGTTTGGTTGATTAGACGAGAATAAATCAATTGAATCTTCTCATCTACTTCCCTTTTTCTATTCCTCACTACCTTGGTCAGGATCGTGATAGTTGTCAGGGTTTGGTGTTGGCCACCACCAAACAACAATCAAAGTGAAGGGAAATAAACAATACATGCAAAATAAAACCCATCGAAGAACTGCACATAATATAGGTTATTTCAAGTTAACTACTCAAGGTTCCAACAACCCAAAGTTCTGGGTGATTAGCTACTCTTGGCTAAGGAAAAATCAAGAACAATGAATATGAGAGACATAGTTGAGAGGTTACCCAAAATAATGAAGAACAAAAACACCTTCTAGTTGGAAACCACAAGCTTGGATTAATGGAAAATGAGTACAATGTGATTTTCAATCCCCCAAAATGGGTCTTCAAATTAAAAAACGAAATCTACACTAAACCCTAGAAATATTTAAGAGAGAATATTCAAAATGATGAAATTTGAAAAATATTCAAAGTCTCTAGCTAAAACCTAACATTAACTATTTATATTACTTCCAAAAACACTCTAAAAGTAAATTAGAAAATACAGTTGGCAGCAATTACACCTCATAGAAACGATCGTAGGGTGACCTACGAGTCGTAATCGGGGTTTCATAGTCAGCACCTGGCATTTTGTACTTGACTGCTACGATCCACTGCTACGAGTTATTGCTTGGGCTACGACTCGTATGCTCTTCTCATAGTCTAGGCATGCAGTTCTTGGTCCAAACTTTTAGCTCACTGTTCCTTGCTATGATCCCCACCTATACGAGTCATAATGGGACCTACGACTAGTAGGGTGGCCTCATATAGATGACTTTCGCTTTGCCGATTCTTAATTTTGCTCACTTTTGCTTGCTATAAAGGCACCTTACAATGTGTAGATTCATCTATGACTCATAGGATGGCTCGTAGATCCTATACTTTAGTAACATCTGCAATATTCTCCCAAAATCATGCCAATTTGTATTTTCTGCAAGAACAACATAAAAACACATAAAAACCATAAAACGTCGCATTAAGAACTTGCAAAATCCCTTGTTTTAGGAATCAAATGTGTTGTATTTTGATAGAACATCAGGGCACAATCAAACTAGGATCACCGGTCAATTTCCTCAACGTTGCCACATAGAAGACCGAATGTGTAGAACTCATCTCCTATGGTAAATCCAATCTATAAGATACCTTGGCAATCCGCTGAACAATCTCATAAGGGCCTACTTACTAGGGGCTTAACTTGTCCCTTTTTACCAAAATGCATTACACCCTTCATAGGAGAAACTTTCAAATACACCCAATCACTGACATAGAATTCAAGGTTACTCTTTCTATTATCCGAATATGACTTTTGGTGACTTTAAGCAATCTTCAACCACTCCCTAATCAACTTCACCTTTTCCATTGCTTTCATCACCAAATTCGAGCCAAATAATGCCATCTTGTCCAACTTAAACCATCCCACCATGGATTTACACTTCCTCACTTACAAAGTCTCAAATGGTGCCATGCCAATGCTAACATGAAACCTATCATTGTAGGCAATGTTGATAAGTGGTAGATGACAATCATAACTATCCTTGACTTCCAACACAACAGTCCTCAACAAGTCCTCCACAGTTTGAGTTACGACCCAAGCCTAGGGCACAGACGTGACACAACGAATTGCAACTCGAAGGGACCCAAACAAGACTCTTAGCATATCAATCACACATCTTAGTCGTGGAAGCAAACTAAAAAACAACAAGAGAGAGTAGTACATAGAATATTCCTTCTTTAGAGTACAAGGGGTGATAGGGTTTTCAAGCATTGGGGAAGCAAACTTTGAGTAGACTGGTTGCTGATAATCAAGTATTCTCTATTCAATCTTGTTACCCATGACTTTAGTTGCTATTTTTGGTATTAAATTGCTAATTTCTAGCATGTATTGTTGAAAACCCCCATGTTGGGGTATGCGATAGATATGGATTCTTGATTTATTTATTGGGTCTTTGATATTTCGACTTATTTGCAGTTGATTTGAGCAATCTATGTGTAATCTATAGTCTCAAGCTTGCAAAATTAGGATTAACTTTAGACATATGATTATCTCTTTAATCGAAATGATTAGAGTGTAGACTGGATGTTCTGGCTAGAAACTCTATGGGGTGTCAATTGAAGTTTATAACTATGGATTCAATAGCCAAGTTAATAGGGGTTTTACGGAGACTTCTTAGGCTAAGCGTGTGCTCGGAGATCTACAGATGATATCATAGTTGAAACTTATGAAATACTCTTGCATCATAATTGAATATGGGTTACAAGCAACATAGCATATTCCTTCATTATTAACTCATTTAGTCAAATATTTAGACCTAGTTGGTTGATCGATTTGCATATTTGCACATACCTAACATATTCCCTAATTTTTTGATTAATATTTTTAACAAATATCGTGTAGTTTGAATCTTGCTTTTAATGTGGAATAGAGAAAAACTCGTGAATCGTGTTGAGGGGAAGATCTATTTATGATATAGTCGGGAAAGCAAAACAACCTCTGAATGGAATCTTATTCTTCTTCAAAGGAACTCTCAGACTTATTGATGTGAGAAAGACAAAGATGCTTAAAACGATTAGCGACCGACTTCAAGGAAGTGAGGAAGTCCATTTTGCACTTAAAGTGAGCTTAAGTGTGCCTGATTATCTGTAGGATTAGCCTCGTGAGTAAGGACTTTCTTTATAGTATCGATCTTTCAAACTGGCTCAATAGGGTCCCACACCTTCAAAAGAATAAGGCAGAGGAAGGGCTAATTTTGGAAGATAGTAGGCTCTTTAGCACTCTTTTAAGGGTTGTTGTTTCTAGGAAAACCTCTTGGCTGTCTCTCCACTCCTACCTCCTTTATCACTGAGTGGTAATTTAGTGGCCTTAGCTGGTGATCCGGGCACTTTTCCTCTCAACGATGAAGCTTATCCCCCATCGTCTCAATAGCCGACCCTGCCACCTTGTTATTTTGATGTCATATCTAGCATTCAGAGTTTTCCTCGATTTGGTACTGCTCTCGCGGCCTGCACCAAAACCATGCTTTACCCCTAGATATCCAGTCAACTTCTGTGCCTCAAGCCATTTTGGGGAGAACCAGCTAGCTCCCTAACCACAATTCACTCACTGATTCTTCAACATCAGTCGGTCGGACCTCCATTTAATTTCACCTGAGCTTCATCCTAGTCATGGATAGGTCACCCATGTTAGGGTCTATAATCACTGACAATTGCCCTGTGAAGACTCACTTACTCTACGTCTCCAGTGGGTTCCCTGAGCATAGCCACTGCCTATAAGTCACCGGCTCATTCTTCAACAGGCACACGGCCAGAGCCCTGGCCCCTCCCACTGCTGGGAGCTTACGCTTTCATCTTCCATTTCACTCCCGGTGGCTCTTTACCCTCATGGTGCTACTTCTTTATTGGTCACCCAAGAGTATTTAGCCTGGAGAGAAGGAACATTTTTCTAAATGAAGAAAATGTCTCTCTAATAGAAAAACTTTTTTCTTCTCAACAGGTAAGCCCCATAACATTATTTATTATTTAAAGTTTTGATTTCTGGGGTAATTGATTTCTGATACACAATTAGACCACAATTGAAGGAGAATGACTTTTACATTATGTACAGATCTTTCGCCCTTAGCTATTAGATTAGGCACGAATAGTGTATGTAGACCACCTGCCCTAGCAAAAGCGGGTCTCATTACGTCTTGTGCCATTCCTTCCCCTCAGAGTTGTCCACCCTATGACCTTAACTAACCCCTTGACATCAGTGGCCCCTTATTATGATTGAATACTCATGCTTCAATTTTCATAAGTGGGTGAAAGAAGAATACTTGAGCTTCAAGAAAAGAAGGCAGGGACCTTGGGCCTTCACAAAATTAATGGTCTCACTGGAACTAGACAAGCACCTACATGTGAATTCTCAGGCCCTAGCCCAAAATTCTTACTTCATTCATCACAGTACCGGGCCCGTAGGAATGGCCTTCTCCTTCTCCAATTGTCGAGAGTGGTTCTCTATTCTAGTCATCCAGAAATTTTTTCATAAAATAGATAGTAAAAAAACAAGTGAGGAACCCTGGAAATTAAATGTTTTTTTCGCTAGTTGTGGTCCCCTAATTAAACTAGAGCGTAATAATAAAAAGAATAGCCAAACCAACCAAGCTAGCTGGTCAATCTCAGAGATCCTATCGGCTGACAAACCGAAGTCGAACGACCATGTTCCCGACCTTGCCAGCACCGGAGGTGTACTTATCAATGAACCCATGAAACCAACTTCATTTTACGATAAAATAAACCAAGCCTAAGAGGTCATGATGTCTTGTTAATATTGATTAAGTTGGAGGAACATTTGCTAACTAAATCCATCCATAAAACTAGGCCGCAGTAACCTTCGTAACCAAAGCGTCGTGAAAACATCCAAAGGTGACCTTTAGATTCATAAATAGGGGTCAAGGAGGAGCCCATACGAATGTTGACCACTAAATAAGCCACTAGTGACTGAAAGAAAGCAAGTATCACCTTGTATAGGTTAGGCGGAGCTTAAAAAAGCAATCCCCTATAAGAGAAAGGCATTGCGCACTAGCCTAACTAGGTATCATCTTTTAGCTGGTTATTATGTTAGTTGTAGCACATCTTCCCTCCTTCTCTCACTTTGGAAAGATTTTTCCATATTTGCTTATAATGACCTAGTCGAGAGATTATGATACTTTGGTTTAAAGGATTTTTGTCTTTCTATAAGCTTCATTTACTTGATAGAAGGGTGCAGTAGTACTTAGGGAGAGGAATAAATATCCCGTCTATAATTTTGACAAAAGGAGGACCGCTATGGGGAAATATCTCCTTGATCATCATCAAAGAAGTTGATATTTGGGCTTCCTCTTTACCTTTAAAATAAAAACGGTGAAGTCCATCCTAAATTTCCTAATCTACATCCAACACTAGAGGTACCTGATGAGGACAAATTGTAAAGAGGTAAAAGAAACCCTTGATAAAGATGTCAAGACCCTCTTTGACTTTGATATAGAACACATAAAGGGGGAGAGTCATAGTCTCCTTTATCTCTGACTGAACATCATTTGGATGGGCTTGGATCCTTGCATGATTTTATATGCCTTTGACGGTGTTTGAATTTGGACAAATCTTGAGGGCCTTCTCATGGACATGGGCTTGCTTTGATGATGGGCACGCTTTTTCTTCGCATAAGCCTTCCCTATAGTGCTGGGCCTAACAAGCTAGGTCGAGCGGTCGCCGAAGTTTGGTTGTTAGTATAAAACTAATGAAACCTTAAACAAACTAATATCAAGAATACTTGAGCATACTTAGCTTTTCCTCCGAAGATAAGATCTTTCCAACAAGCTTGTCACTTTTATAAACCTCTTCACTAATTACCTAGTACCTTTGAAAAATGAATTTCCACTAGGGTAAAGTAAAATAAAGGGAAGATGACAAAATTAATACCCTAGCTTAGTAAGTAGTTGTCTGTTTCGCGTGCCCTTCCTATACTACCTTATATTGATTTACTGTATACCGTTGTTAGTGGATTGGTCTATTGCTGTAGTATGTTGCTTATTTGTTATGCCAAGAGAAGAATATAGAGGATTAATCCTATTCTCTGCAAATCGTGAAGTTTTCTTCCAGATAAGGCTTTCAGGTAGTGGATGTTTTAAGGTCTTCCACTTGAGTTCCCTTCTCAGTTGGAGTTCTAACAGTAGTAGCGCAAGGTGAGCCTTTTCAGCAATTGAGATATATCTAGTGGAAATGAAAGTTTCTAGCTATTCGCTTCAAGTCTTTCATTCTACTAGCAAGCTAGTGCTTGCAGCCTGTGGGTTAGAGTGCCCCAAAGCGAGTAGGAGTTTACTCACATGCAGTTGGACAGTTTGAAAGTAGATCAGAGGTCATCATTTCAAATGGGCTTTGAGAGATCTTTGAAATTAGAAAGATGCTCAGTCCATTCTCTTTTCAGTTTACAGTTGGAGTAGTAAGCTCGTCTAATTCCCCATCGTTCTCTCTTTCTTACATATTGCAACCCGTCTGATCCTAAAAATGCTTAGTCTGATAAACCATTTCTATTTGTGAACCACGATTCTCTATAGAATTTGACCCCAACCTTTCAGTTGGGTTGTTATGTTAATGACGACCACACTTGCTTCCTTTAGGTAGCCAGGTTAAGGGAGATCAAAAATGGTGTCATTGTCGAGGAATCGATGAGTTTATCATTGAAGTGTTTGTTGACATTTATTCTTGTAGTTAGAGTTGTTTTTGCTATTTTCTTGTGGTATTTACTGTTGAAAACGAGGTGCTAAAATAAAATATGAAAGAATAGTTAAGGTTGAAATCATGAGAGACATAAATGGCCTTCGAAACATCAAACGGGACCAAGTAAGAAGCGCAAGGGCAATCTTATTTCCTTCAATAGCTGCAAATGATGAATTCTAAATCACAAATACAATATTATAGTTACTTCATCTTAGGGGATTATTTATAGGAAAAGCATGTGAGGATCCCCATGAACACCTTCGGAACTTCATTGATGTGTGCTCATTGTTCAAGTATTGGGGTGCCACTCAAGAAGATATTAGACAAAGGCTTTTCCCTTTTTCTAAAATGGGAGAGGCCATGAAGTGGTTATTCAGCTTCTGTAAGGTTCAATTTAATCATGGGAAGAATTGCAGATTGAGTTCCTCAAGAAATTCTTCTGTAACGACCCCAAAAAGTGCCCAAAAATGTACCTCGGAAATGCCTAGAATCATAATTCTCATATATCTCAAATTCTATGCGCAATATTGAAAATGTGACTTTATATTCTTTTTTAGGGGTTCATATTTAGTGGAGAATGGGTCTAACCCCGATTAGCAATTTCAATTTTCCAATTGACGATTTCTAGAGAGATTTACGTACCCCTTGGGCAATGCGCCAAGGGCACGTAGATGAAGAAAATGGACTTTATGTCCAGTTATTTTTCTTGCGGTCCAAGTCTTTTATGTCTTGGGCCTAAGTGTCCCAAAATGTCTGTATACCTATACTTAAGCATTTTTCACTCTCATATCATTGTAAACAAATTCCCAATATTCACTCAAACACATAGCAAAATATTTTACTCATAAACTCAGGTCTCAAATCACTTTCTGGATTCATAAGGATTACACTCAAGCATCAAGTCTCCATCAAGTTTATCTCCAAATCTAAGGTATGTTCTTTCATGGGTTCTTTTCACCCATGATACCCAAGCTTTCTTTTACTCTAATTTGGATGATTTAAAGTTGATTTACAATTGGTTCTATCTTATTATGAAAAACACTTCACACTATGTTGATGCTCATGAAATTGTGACTGTTTTGTTATGTTTTGAGGTATGAAATCAAGTTCAATTGTAAGATTTGATTAAGGGTTTTGATGTAAATTCTTGAGGGTGTTACCAAGTATCTATTGACGATTTTACATTAAATTTTCTGGCATGATTTCACTGGATTGCATGGTTTTACACTAGCACTACACACCCTCTAAGTGTTTGATAAAATTTCCTATTATGGTTTCTTGAGGAACTGAAGGTCCAATACATGTTTTATGAGTTGAATGACTGTATGATGATGATATGGTGACGATATGATGAAATGATGATGAAATAAATGCATGTATATGGTACTCTCTATAAGGTGTTGGAATATGACCATGCCCTACCTGGTGGTTGTGCACTGGGTAACCTTGTTTGAGGGTTCGTACCCATCAACCTATCAGGGGGTTTGTACTCTGGCACCAAGGGTGTTAGGATGCGACAATCCACCAACCTATTGACGGAGTTTGTACCTCAATCACCAATAGTGGTAGGATGTGACAATCCACCAATAGTTAATGGTCTCTTCTTTCACATATGTTATGTCCTACGTAAGTATGTTTTACCTAAGCAGTAATTATAGATGTCATATTGTTATCAAGCTAGCTATTGTCTATTTCTATGCATTTCCACTACAATGCCTATCTCTTGTTGCATTGCATCCTACATACTTAGTACATTCTAATGTACTAATGCATATTCTATGCCTACATAATGTCACCATGTAGGAACCGGAGCACCGCTTGACCTTCCTCCTCCACGTGGCTAGTACAACTTCTATCAAGCTTGTTGGCTAGTCCTCTATTCTGGGGACATTACTTATGATCTCTTTCTATGTATTAAGACTATCTCTCTTTGACTTAAATATTGACTATGAGGGTGGGCTCGGTTGTTTTGTCTTGGCCCCCGTTTTTATCTATGTAATAAAGGTATTATTTGACATGCTATGTATTTATGCTATGAGATTTGACTCTTCGACTCTTGTTGTTCATGATATGAAAGTGTTCCCTTAGCATCGGTTGTCCCAATATACTATTTCTTGTTGTATTCTATTACTTCTGTGCCCAAGGATGTGTAATGATATGCTACAATGTTTGTTTGGGGTTCCTTCGGGTTCCCCATTCGCCGGTCACATCTAGGCCCTAGCCTTCGGTCATGACAAAGGTTGTATCAAGCACTAGGTTGTTAGATCCTTGCAGTCCAACACACCACCTAGATTAGAGTATTATTTATGTTTGTGTTATGTACCCCAACTATGAGTAGGAGGCTATGAGACGTTTTAGGAAATGTTTTCCTTCTCCATGCTCTTAGTCGTGCTATAGAGTTGAAGTAAGGTTTCCCCCTAACGATTGTTCTTTGGTATGCTAGATCATGCCTAATACGAGGGAAAGATGAGCCCGCATGCTTGAGGAGCAACTGGCCAATGGAGAGCTTAGGGATGCTCTCACCTTGCTTTCACAAGTGGTGGCTAATCAAACCAGCCAAAGGGCCCAAGCCCCTCATGCTCCTACACCGGCCTCTCGGGTAAGAGACTTCATGAGAATAAATCCCCCGAAATTCCATGGGTCAAAGGTGAGTGAGGACCCCCAAAAGTTCATTGATGAGGTCTAAAAAATTTTATCCATCATGGGTGTGAGATCGGAGGATAAGGCTGAGTTAGCAGCCTACCAACTCAAGGGGATAGCACAAATATAGTACAACCAATGGAAGGAGGAAAAGGGAGTCAACTATTTGGTACTTTGGAGGAGTTCAAGGTGGCCTTCGTTAATTGGTTCTTCCCACTAGAACTTAGGGAAGATAAATTGGTGGAACTTTTGAATTTGAGAAAAGGGTCTATGAGTGTGAGGGAATATGCCGTTAAGTTTACCCAACCTTCGAAATATGCTCCACAATTGGTGGCCGACTCGAGATCGAGGATGAAGAAATTTGTGATGGGTGTATTTGACTTGGTTAGTGAAGAGTATCGGTCCACCATGTTGATTAGTGACATGGAATTGTCACGTTTGATGAACTTTGCTGAGCAAAGGGAAGGGGAGAAGCTGAGGAAGAGGATGGGTCATGAGGCCAAAGGTCCCGTTTCAAGGGTAAGTTCCAAAAGGGTGTCCGGATCCACCAAGGCCAAGGTTCCTCTCATGCTTCTAATAGGGGATTTTTGAATGACTTCCCAAGGACCTAAGGTGTTGGTGTTGGTGTTGTGGTTCCTAATAAGGTGTGTTCTAAGTGTTGTAAGAGACATAGGGGCCCATGCTTGAGTGATACTAATGCATGCTTTGGTTGTTGGGAAGTGGATCACAAAAAGGTGGATGGCCCCCGAGATCACAACAAGGCAAAGAGGTTCGTTCACAAGATTCTAATGCGGTTTCTTTGAGGACAGGTGGCCGACAAGATGCTGCCCCAAGGCACAATCGATTTTATGCTTTTAATAGGAGGCAAGGGGTTGATGAAGTCCCCAATATTGTAAGCGGTATATTGAAAATTCTTTGAAATTGATGTGTATGCATTGATTGATCCGAGTTCCACTCTTTCTTTTGTTACTCCGTTTGTTGCCTAAAATTTCCATGTTGACCCTGAGTTGTTGCATGAGTCATATGAGGTGTCTACTCCTATTGGGGTATCCATTATTGCTAGAAAGGTTTATAGAAGTTGTCCTATTTGCATTTTGCATAAAAACTTGCCTTGTGATCTTGTTGAATTAGACATGGTTGATTTTGATATTATTCTTTGGATGGATTGGCTGCATGCATACTATGCTTCTATTGATTATATAACCCGTAGGGTCAAGTTTCAACTTCCAAACGAACCCATCCTTGAGTGGGAATGTCAAGACGAGGTGGTCAGGGGTAGATTCATTTCTTGTATTAAAGCCTGTAAGTTGATCTCTAAGGGGTCTCTTTACCATCTTGTGAGGGATTAGGGATGTGGAGTCTAAAGTCCTTCCCATAGAATCGGTTCCTATTATAAATGAGTTTCTTGATGTCTTCCCAAATGACCTTCCCAGTGTCCCTCCCTAAAGGGAAATAGACTTTGGCTAGACCTCCTCCCTGATACTCAACCCATTTCTATTCCTCCTTACTATATGGCTTCGGTAGAAATGAAGGACTTGAAAGATTAATTGAGAGCCTTGTTGGAGAAGGGAATTATTAGACCTAGTTAATCACCTTGGAGTACCCCGGTGTTGTTTGTGCAAAAGAAGGATAGATCACTTAGGATGTGCATTGACTACCATCAACTCAATAGGGTCACCATCAAGAATAGGTATTCGCTTCAAAGAACTAATGATTTGTTTGACCAATTACAAGGGGCTAGCCATTTCTCGAAGATTGATCTTCGGTACGGGTATCATCAAGTGAAAGTGAGTGAGTGTTATATTCCCAATATGGCCTTCCGGACTAGGTGTGGGCATTATGAATTTTTGGTGATGTCTTTTGGGTTGACCAATGCACCAACCATCTTTATGGACCTAATGAATAGGGTCTTTAAACCCTACCTTGATTCCTTTTTTGTGGTCTTCATTGATTACATTTTGATCTATTCTCGTGTTGAGGAGGAGCATAGGGCTCATTTTAGGATTGTGTTGCAAAGATTGAGGGAGGAGAAGTTGTATGCAAAATATGAAAAGTGTGAATTTTAGTTGAGGGAGGTTGTCTTCCTAGGATATGTTGTGTCGAGGGATGGTATTAAGGTGGATCCTAAAAAGACCGATGTGATTAGGAATTGGCCTAGACTATTGACCCTGTCGGATTTTAGGAGTTTCTTGGGCTTAGCGGGTTGTTGTAGGAGGTTTGTGAATGGGTTCTCTTCTATTGCCTCTCCTATAACAAGATTGACTCAAAAGAAGGCTAAGTTTGTGTGGTCCGATGAATGTGAGAGTAGTTTCCAAACATTGAAAAATAAGCTTGTGAGAGGAGGTTCCAAACATTGAAAGATAAGCTTGTCTCCACTCCTATATTGTCACTATGGGATGGGCTTGAGGGATTTGTTGTGTATTGTGATGCTTTGTTGGTTTGTTTGGGTTGTGTGCTGATGCAAAATGGTAAGGTCATAGCCTATGCTTCTAGACAACTTAAAGTGCATGAAAAGAACTACACTACCCATGATCTTGAGTGAGTTGCCATTGTGTTTGCTTTAAAAGTTTGGCGTGATTACTTGTATGGGGTGAATACTGATGTGTTCACCGATCATAAGAGCCTACAATATTTCTTCATTCAAAAGGATCTCAACTTATGGCAAAGGAGATGGTTAGAACTTCTTAAGGACTGTGATATGAGTGTACATTATCATCCGGGTAACGCTAATGTGGTAGCGGATGCTTTGAGTAGGGTGTCTATGGGTAGCCTACTTCATGTTGATGGTGGTGATAAGGTGATGGATAGGGAGGTGCATCGATTGTCTAGTTTGGGAGTTAGCTTGGAAGAGGTTGGTAATGGGGGTATTGTTGTTGTTGATGATTCTAGGTCTTCCTTGATTGATGAGGTTACGGAAAAACAACATCTTGATCCCTTCTTGTAAGAATTGAAGGCCTTGGTGAAAGAGGGTAAGGTGGAGGTTTTCTCTCAAGAGAGAGATAGTGCCCTTAGGTACCAAGGTAGGTTGCATGTACCGTGTGTTGATGGTTTGATAGGAAAGATCCCTGATGAGGCCCATAACTCTTCTTATTCTATCCACCTCAGTTCCACCAAAATGTATATAGACTTAAGAGATGTTTATTGGTGGGGAGGCATGAAGAGGGACATTGGCAAATTCAATTTCGGTTGTCAAAGTTGTCAACAAGTCAAAGATGAACATCAAAGGCCGGGTAGCCTAACCCAAGACATTGAGATTCCTACTTAGAAGTAGGAGGTGATTAATATGGATCTTGTGGTTAGGTTTCCCAAGACTAGAAAGGGTTTTGACTCCATTTGGGTTGTGGTTGATAGGATGACAAAATTAGCTCATTTCCTACCGGCTAACACCACGTATGGGTCTGAAGATTATGCAAGGTTGTACATTCATGAGTTGGTAAGGTTGCATGGGATTCCTTTGTCCATCATATTGGATCGTGGGGAACAATTTACTTCACATTTTTGGAGGTCCTTTCAAAGTGGTCTTGGTACTAGAGTTAAGCTCTCTACGACCTTCCACCCTCCAACGGATGGCCAAGCCGAAAGAACCATCTAAACCCTTGAGGATATGCTTAGAGCATTTACATTAGAGCTTAAACATAGTTGGAATGATTATCTTCCTTTGATTGAGTTTGCCTACAACAATAGCTATCATTCTAGTATCGGTATGGATCCATTTGAGGCTCTCTATGGGAGAAGTTATAGATCCCCAGTTGGTTGGTTTGAGGTTGGTTAGCTAGCTTTGTTAGAACTAGATATTGTTATGGAGGATCTTGAGAAGGTTAGGATGATTAGAGAAAGGTTGAAGATGGCTCAAAGTCGCCAAAAGTCCTCTACCGATGTGAGGAGAAGGGATCTTGAATTCCTAGTTGGTGATTGGGTTCATTTGAAAGTGTCACCTATGAAGGTTATGGTCTATACTTTGTAAGAAGGGAAAGTTGAGCCCAAGATATGTGGGTCCTTATAGGGTGATGAGAAGGGTTAGCAAGGTAGCATATATGAGTTAGAATTGCCTAGAGAAATGGATTTGGTTCATCCAGTGTTTCATGTGTCCATCATGAGGAAATGTGTAGGTGATCTGAATTCCATTGTGCCTCTTGATGTTGTGTGTTTTGTTCAAGAGAATTTTATCTATGAAGAGGTTCCAGTTCAGATCATGGATAAGCAAGTGAAGAGATTGAGAAACAAAGAGGTGGCTGCCATCAATGTCCTTTGGAGGAATCAACAAGTTGAAAGTGCTACTTGGGCGGCTGAAGAGGACATGCAAAAGTGATATCCTTACCTTTTTCACTCCACTAAAGACTATGGTATTAATCTAAGTCCTTTATTTGATCTCAAGTATTAATTTCAGCCCTCATGCTATTGCATATGCCATGTTTAAAATGACTAAGTACATGATGATTTTACACTTACGATGAGATTTTGAAATGTTGTTCAAATGCATTGTTGCATCTTTATGTGGGATAATATTTTTCATGTTGGTGTCTCTCAAATATGTTTCTTTGATATTCGGGGACGAATGTCCCCAAGTAGGAGATATTGTAATGACCCCAAAAAGTGCCAAAAATGTGCCTCAGAAGTGTCCAGAATCGTAATTTCCATATATCTCAAAATCCATCTCCAATATCGGTAATCTGACTTCATATTCTTGTTCTGAGGGTCATTTTGAGTGGATAATGGATGTAACCACAATTTAAGAGCAAACGATTATAAATTTCAATTTTTCAAGTGACGGAGAGAGCTTTCCCCGCCCCAGACACGACGTGCCAAGGGCGAGTAGATGAAGAAAATGGATTTTCACGTCATGTCCGCGATGCAGACATGTACATGTCTTATGATTTGAATTCCTATATGGTGATGATATGGTGATGATATGATGAAATGATGATGAAGTGAATAATATATATGGTGCTCTCTATATAGTGTTGGAATATGACCATGCCCTACCCAGGGATTGTGAACCGGGTAACCTTGTTGGGAGTTTGTACCGATCAACCTATCGGGGGGTTTGTACTCCGGAACCAAGGGTTGTAGGGTGCGATGATCCACAAACCTTGTTGGGTGTTTGTACCCATCAACCTATCGGGGGGTTTAAACTCCCGTACCAAGGGTAGTAGGGTGCGACGATCCACCAACCTATTACCGTGGTTTATACCTCAATCACCAAGGGTGGTAGGGTGTGACGATCCACCAATAGTTAATGGTCACTTCTTACACATGTTATGTCCTACGTAAGCATGTTTTTCTTAAGAACTAATCATACATGTCATATTGTTATTATGCTAGTTATTGTTTATTTCTATGTATTTCGACTACGATGTCTATCTCTTATTGCATTGTATCCTACATACTTAGTACATTCAAATGTACTAACGCATACTGTATGCTACATTATGTCACCATGTAGGAATCGGAGCACCGTTTGACCATCCTCCTCCACGTGTCTAATACGACTTCTATCAAGCTTGTTGGTAAGTCCTCGATTCTGGGGAAATTACTTATGATCTCTTGCTAATTATTAAGACTATTTCTCTTTGACTTATGTATTGACTATGAGGGTGAGCCCGGTTGCTTTATCTTGGCCCCCGCTTTTACCTTTGTAGTAGAGGTGTTGTTGGACATGATATATATTTATGCTCTGAGCGTTGAATCTATCGACTCTCGTTTTTCATGATATGAAAGTGTTCCCTTAGCCTCGGTTGTCCTAATTTACTATTTCTTGTTGTATTCCATTGTTTTCGTGACCAAGGATGTGTAATGATATGCTACAAGGCTTGTTTTGGGGTTCCTGAGGGTTCCCCATTCGCAGGTCATATCTAGGCACTAGGCTTGGGTCGTGACATATTCCCACCTTCAAGAATGATTAATTTAAGGAGGAACATAGAAAATTTTAGAAGAATTAATGATGAACCATTACATGAAGGTTAGCGGCGATTTTGAAAACTTTTACTTCAGTGCCCAAATCATGGGATCCCTGATCATTTGTTGCTACAATATTTTTATGTAAGCTTAAGTATTGTAAACAAGAATGTGGTTGATTGGTTAATAAAAAGAGGGCTTATGAAGAACACATTTGCAACGACTGTGGAGTTGTTGGATGAAGTATCTACAATACGCAAATCATGGTACACCCATGAGAATTATGCTTCCTCTAAGAAAGGGGGAATATCTAGAGAGTAATTGGCTAAAGGGAAGGAGCTAGGTGAAGTCATAGAAAGAATGGTGAAGCAGCTGAGTCATATAACACAGTATATGACTAAAGCACAACAAACTAATGTTGTACAAGCAGCAGGTATCTTGCCATATGAGTATGAGCCAAGTGAGAATGATCATTAAGAAGAGGTTTATTTCATTGGGAATTAAGTATTGGGTTCTGGACCGACCGTTTAATGGACGCCCTACTAATTAAGGTCAGAACGTTGAAGTTGGTCGCACTGAAATTATAAGGATGAACAAATCTTTACAGTGCATGATGAAAGACAAGAGAGACTCATTTCATCTTAATAGTTTGCCATGTTGGACAAATTGCAAGTTAATGAGATGTTTGTTTGTATTTTAAACAAAGTGGAAACTTCGGATAATATGCTGAATAAGATAAAATCAGGTTTGTCCCAATCAAACCAAATAGTGTAATCTCATGAATCTTTAATTAAAAGTTTGGAAGCTCTCTTAGAATATCTCAGACTAAATGCACAGCAAAACAAGAAGCAATGATCAAATACGCATGGCTACCACTACGAGAAGTAGCAAACCTCTTGAATCTAGCATGGGATCTAAAATCCCTTTATTTGGGAGAATCAAGGAGTCTGAAAGAAAAGATGAGAAGAAAGTAAATGAAAGCAACATCATTCTTTGTAAATTGGAGAGTGCATGTGGTACCGAAGATGAGGGTAGAGTAACAAGAGCTGAAGAAGAATATGTTAAAAAAGTGGTTACTCAAAAATTTTCCATGGGTGCTTCAACTTCACTTCGAAAGTAGGAGAAGTGAGTTGATGAGGCTATGTTTCAAAAGTTTTCGTCCCTCTTCAATTCGTTGACAATTAATATTCAATTGGTTGAGGCTCTAAATAAAATGCTAGCATATGCACAATTCATGAAGAAGTTGGTGGCTAAAAAGATAGCCCTAGAGTATGAAATGAATGAAATTCCATATAGTTGTAGTGCGATTAAAACATATATAGCTGCACGGAGAGATGATTTAAGTGCATTCACAATACCATGCACTATAGGAACATGTGAATTTGGTAGAGCCCTATGTGATTTGGAGGCTAGTATAAATTTAATACCTTTGATAATATTTGAACAACTTTGTATGAAAACCCTAGCTCCAACAATCATGAAGCTAATTATAGCCAATCAATCAATCAAAAGATTATTTCGAGTATTATATGATGTCTTGGTAAAATTAAATAAGTTCATATTCCCAGGTGATTTTGTAGTTCTGGATTGTTGATATGCCTATTATTTTGGGCCGATCATTTTCAGCCACAGGTAGGGCCTTAGTGGATGTTTAAAATGGGAACCTAAAATTTAAGGTAAATGATGAAGAGGTAAGTTTCAATATTAATAAAGAACTAAGAAGGCCTGATGACTTTCAAGTAAACACCACTGTTGATGTGGTTGATGAGGTTGTGCAAGATCTTGGAGACTTAGCTTACTTAGGAGCTGACTTAATGGCAGAATTATGTTGAATTGTGTAAAGGCGGATGTGAATGATTGTGATGAAGTAGTGGCTACATTTATAGGATGTGAAGTCTCTCAATAAACCCAACCAAACTTGGCACAGATTTGAAGAATCGTAAAATGCAGCCTATAAAGCCATCCATTAAGAAAACACAAAAACTCGAGCTCAAAGAGTTATCAAGCCATTTGCAATATGCCTTTCTGGGTGAGAATGATACATTGCCAGTTATTGTAGCAGCAGGACTACATGAACAACAAATTGAAGTTCTTGTTAAGGTGCTTAAGAAACACGTGAAAGCTATTGGTTGGACAACCACTAACGTTATGGGTATTTCTTTCTAGAATCTGCACCCACAAAATTAAATTGGTTGAGGGCCTACAAAACTAGTGTTGAGCATCAATGCTAGCTTAATACCCCCATGCAAGAAGTGTTCAAGAAGAAGATAATAAAGTGGTTAGATGTCGGAGTGATATACCCAATTACAAACAAAAATGGAGTAAGTCTAGTCCATTATGTGCCAATGAAGGGAGGTATGACTATTTTTCCAAATGAAAAGAGGAAGCTAATCTCGAAATGGCCAGTCACCAAATGACAAATCTGCATGGATTATAAAAAGCTATGTGCCACAATGGATACAGATCATTTCCCATTACCCTTTATGGACAAAATTAGATAGATTGGCTGGGAAGGGGTGGTACTGTTTCATTGACGAGTATTCCGAATAAAATCAAATATTTGTCACTACCAAAGATCAAGATAAAACAACTTTTACTTGCCCTTATGATACATTCACTTTCAAAAGAATGTCATTTGAGTTATCTAATGCCCCAACCACATTTCAAAGGTGTATGTTGTCCATTTTTGCTGACATGGTTGAAGATTCCATGGAAGTGTTTATGACTGATTTATTAGTAGTTGGTGATACTTTTGATCAATATGTAGGTCATCTTGAAAGGGTTTTACAGAGGTGTTTTGAAATTATCTTTGTGCTCAATTCAAAAAAGCATCACTTCATGGTTAAAGAGGGGATTATGTTAGGCCACATGATTTTGGGGAAAGGACTACAAGTTGATCTAGCTAAAGTTGAACTCATTGCAAAGCTTCCTCCTATGATTTTAGTAAAGGGCCTGCAAAGTTTCCTGCGGCATTTTTTATTTTATAGAAGGTTCATAAAAGAATTTGCGAAAATGGCTAGCCCCATCTGCAAGCTATTATAAAAAGAATCACATTTTGTTTTCGACAGTGCATGTTTGAAGTCATCTAAAACTCTCAAACAGAAATTGTTTGTCTAGTGAATTTCTTGATCGATCCATACAATTCGAGGCAATGTATGACGCAAGTGGTGTGGCCCTTTGGGTTGTGCTATATCAATGAGTTGGGATATGTTTTCACCTAATTTACAATGTTAGCAAGATATTGAATACAGCTCAATAAAATTTTACAATGACAGAGCAGGAGTTGTAAACTGTGGTGTTCCAATGTTGCTATTATTTACCAAACTTTCATAAAGAAGCTTATAAATTCGCCAAAGCATGCCTAAAGTTCCAATTGCAAGGAAATATCTCATAAAGGCATGAGTTTCAACTAACCCCAATTTTTAAGTTAGAAGTATTCGATATGTGGAGGGTGGTCTTCATGGGGCCATTCACAAGCTCATTTGGTAACAAATATATCTTATAAGCTATCGACTATGTCTCAAAGTAGGTAGAAGAAGTGTCCTTACCAACTAATAATGGCAACGGAGTAGTGCAGCTCTTAAAAAGAAATATCCTTACCTAGTTTCCAAGTTTTATGACAGAATGTTCAGGTCATTTTTCAGTAAGTATGGGGTAAAGCACAAGGTAACAACCGTATATCATCCACAAGAAAGGGGCAGGTAGGGGTATCGAACGGAGAGATAAAAGTGATTCTAGCGAAGATAATGAATGGGAGTAGGAGTGATTGGGCGACTAAGATTGATGATGCCTTATAGACCTACTATAATGCTTACAAGGCTCCTATTGGAACATCCCCTTATCAAATTGTGTTCGTAAAGGCATGCCCCTCGCCTGTCAAATTAGAGCATTGAGCTTTATGGGCCTTCGAGAAACTCAATTTTAAATCTGATGAGACTCTGGAAGCTAGACATACCCAACTCCATCTGCTTGATGAATTCAGGTTGAAGGCCTATGAAAGTTTAGCATTGTACAAGGAAAATATGAAAAGTTGGCATGACTTAAAGCTTAAGGGAGAAAGTGTTGAGGCAGATCTAGTGATGCTCTATAACTCTAGATTACGATTGTTCCCCGGGAAGCTCAAATCAAAGTGGTCTGGACCTTTTAAGGTCACTGAAGTACATGCAAATGGGGTCATAGAAGTTGACAATTGCAAGGGAGAGAGATTCAAAGTGAACGGTTAGAGGCTTAAAAGGTAGTATGGCAAACCACTGGATGTCCAGGTGTTTAGCATCATGTACGTGAATGAAGTTTGACCTTGTAACAGATATCATCGTGCCATGACGTAAACTCAAGCCATTCTTGGCAACCCAAGTGTTAGTGGTATTATAATAACGTGTTTTGATGGTTGCAGGTTGTGGAAATAAGATTCAGAGAAGGAGGTGGAAGAGCGATGGTATATTGAGTAACGACGAACCATTGATTGTGCTCAGTGAACCCAACTTTGATCACCCCTTGAATCATCCCATGATGTGATGCTCATTGTTAACTTGGCACTCCTATGTGCAAAGTAGCATACCACTTAGAAGAAACCAAGACTTCCTATTTGATCGCCTTCGAGTGCGTCAACTGGCACCCTGACTTTATTAATTTAGGTAACCACCCTGGAAATTCAGCATAACACTAAATTAAAATGGAAATCATCACTGAGACCATACTTTTGGCTGCCTGAAGGACTTTAAGTTTATTGCATAATTCGGCGATCTCTATAGAAACTCCATGTGTCACCAAGTGAAAATAGCAATCTCGAATCAGACCGCCCTTTTGATACAAATGATGAAGATGAGGTACTGTAAATTTAGGCGACTTGGTGGTTACTCAGCTCATTGCCGAGCAGGATTGGCGACACACAGCTTCACCACATAATGATCCAGTACAAGTGCCCTAAATGATGTAAGAAAGGGTGACCTCGAGCACAATTAATGCACCACCGAATGTGCTTTGCAAAAATAAATAGTTACACAAAAGTCAATGTGTCTCAACCTCAAAATATATAAAACCCATTAAAGTTCCTCTTCCTATCCACTTTCCCATCCACTGCTTTCCCACGAACTATTTGTATACCACCATAATTTTTCTTTGGTTCTTATCCATTTTCGTTAGGATTAATTCATGTTCATGCTCCACCATCTTTGAAATTTCTCTTATTTTCATATGGCAACTTAGTCATGTAACTTGATTCCATTCAAACTTGGTGTTATCGTGCAATTTCACTTGTAGGGTAACACTGTGCTTTGGAATCTTGTTGAACTCCTTAGGCCTTCTAGAATACTGAAAAATTGAGGTCGTAAAGCTTGGGAATTTGTTTTTCTTGAATTGAAAAAGTGTTGTGGTCTTAGGTTGATTGGTTTCTTTTGTGTTTTTCTGGGTGAAAACTCTCAGTAACAAATAGATATGTTTTTTTGTGACTTTTACTTTCCCGATAATGGATTGGGTGACTTCATTCCTATGGATAATTCATCACTCTACAAAAATCATGCCAATGTACTGTTTGAGGGTTTAACAAAGGGTTGAATGTTACAATCTTCTCAGTCTGGTTGCTGTAGTGTTTGAAAATGCTTGATAACATAGTAATAATTGAGTCACTGTTATGAGTGTGAGGTCGTTGATATTACCACCGAGGATGACTCAGCGATGAGTCGTTTACCACTAATTCACATTCAAACAATTAAAATTAGGTATCGCTGAAGGGCATACTTTCTTCATAATGGCTTATTGCTAGGTTCGACGACGGTCACTTCTGACCGCCCATGGAATTCTGTGATACACCAATATTATTTGGTGGTCTAAAGATCCCTAATTGCCCAATGACTTCTTGAATACTTATTATTGCATAGATGTCTAATGTTGGTGTTTAGCTGTCCTTGACAAGTCATATGCAGGTAATGCCTTCAATGATGAAGGGTGTGATGATTAGGGAAGAAAATGGGAAATCTTTGCCTTATCATTTTTGGCTCTTTCAGGCCCCTTGAGTTCAGAAAAGGAATCTACATCCTAAGATGGTTTCTAGGAAATTAGATCTCTATGACCAACTCAAGGAAAAAATGAGCCCTTACCTACAGACGAAGGTTGACGGTAATGTTCTCAAGAACAAGTGTGAGGCTATGTATAATCCCACACAATAGCAATCAAGAAGGAAAGAGGGAAGACTTTTCCTTACCAATTTGAGGCTAGGAGGGCAAAAAACAAAGCAAGCTGGGAATGATAGTTTGCCAGGTCACAAGGAGTCATCCCTACAATGTTCCAGAAGATCATGGATAACCCGGCAGAGCTGAGATCCCTTCAATCCCAACTCTAGTGCCTCACGAAGTGTATCGGTGGGAGGGGGGGGATTCTATAACTTACTCATCTAGTTTCTGACTTTTGATATTAGTTGTTCCACATTGAGGACAATGTTGCTTTTGCATGGTGGTAGGTTATTTTTTATTCGCGTTGCTTGCTGAGTTAGAAATTGGTAGTGTTAATGGTTGAACTAAAATTAATCCCCTGGTTTTGGATTTATAAATAAATTTCAATACGCGTTATAATAGCGTAGTATTTGTTTTTCTATTTTTGCTTTTATTCATTTTAAGTTGATTGGATAAATGATTGCAAATGATGTCCTTGAATTTGTGCAAACCTCGTGCATATATGAAATGTCATTCTAACGCTAATATTGTGTCTCTAGTCCTTAGCAATTTGAGCAACGATGTTCCATGTCTTCAATTTGGATGGTGCCATAGATAAGTAACATGTACTCACTCACAAATTAGTAATTTTCATGATAAACTAGTCCATGCATGGATTTAATGCATATTGAGTTGACCATGTGAGCAATTGAACTTGGATATACGATGATCAAATATTGTTAGTGTGTTTCCTTTATTTAAATACGAATCTGTTTTGCCAATGTGGGATTAGGAATTTTGTTGAAATGCCTATTTTGCAATATCTAGAACTTGACCAATTTGTTTTGAGGAGTAACTTGATTAATTTTGATTAGGAAAGGACCTTAGGCCTTTTTTTATTTCATTAAGTTCATTTGACCATAGTAGCATCCCTTGACAATGAATTGAGTCCCTAGTGAGGCCCTTCGAGCCTTGATATGTAAGACCCAACCTATGAGAAGTACGAAAGGGTCAGGAAAGAAAGCCTTGGTAAATTTGAAATAGTAAGACTTTACGAAGGGATTTATGACCTGTAAGATGAAGTACGGCCCGTAAAATGGGTTCGTGAAAACCTGGCAGGCTTGGTAAAGTTTGGAATCTTCTGAAGTTCAATCTATGACTCATCATAAGACCCTTAAAGTTCTCTACGAGTTGTAGACCTTATCGTAGAATGAGAACCTGAGAAGGGGACTCTGAGAGTCTATGAGATGAAACACCATCTACGACTCGTAGAATAATCTGTGAGTCATAGACAGAGGATCGGAGAGAAAGACATCTCAGTAGTTTGGAAAAATGGCCATCAGATGAAACCCCATCTACGGCTCATAGAATGGTCTATGGCCTGTAAATAGGGTCTCGTAGGCTTGTTCGGCCAATTTTTTTAAAGGTGCAGTTTGGTAATTTCTTAGCATTTTATGTCTTTACTACATCATTTGGACCTTCAAAGGAATCCTTTATCAGCCCTCTAAGTCATAATCCCTCTCATTTTCCTTAGCATTCCAACTCTCTAAGTCCCCAAACACATCTAAAGTCTTCAAGGTTTTAAGAAGAAGGAACAGACTAGGTTTCTAGTTTCTCTTCATTAAATTGATAAGATATGTGGGTTAGATTGTGAGAAACATTTGCCTCACAAGCTCAATCATTTCTCCTCTAAGTCTTTTTCTGAGTGATGGATATTTATAAAGATTCTATGAACTTTTGCATAATATGACTATGAAGAAAACTATGATGATATTATGATGAGCATTATGTTATTTGTCTTTGTATAATATGATGAAATGGCAAGTCATTGAATAAACGTGATTTAAAATGAGGGTTTAATGATGCCCTAACTATGCTTTGTTATGATAGGGGGGTGGGTATTTTGCTTGAATATAAAAAGGGGTTTTTGCTACTCTCCTCATGTCTAAAGGTGTTGTTCTTTCATGGTTCTGAGCATGAATGCATACTTTCCATATTTTACTTAATCAAGAACCAAGCTCTTTATGTTGACAAAGGCTTTATGACAAGACATGTGATTCATTAATGAAAATAAATTGTGAAGGGTCGTCATGTGTGCCATGAATTATGAGAATGTTATGAAAGCAATGAAAATTAATGAGGCCCTATATTTGATATGATGAAGCTTTGGTTTTATGAGCTACTCTATGAACGATGAGAATACTAAAATGTTTTGCAAACTATGATAATAAGAATAAGTTGAGTATTACTTTGGGATTGTGACCTAGCACTGAGCGGACCTTGGTAGATAACTATTCTCCAATAAATATGTTGCCACCATAGGTTTTAAAATAGGCTAATGGATCCACATAGCTTAAGTTACATGATTGATAAAAATGGGTGGTGTTCCCGTACGACACATGTGAATCATCTACCAAAAAGGGTGGTGTTCCCGTATGGTAAATAAGATGTGGCTATCGAAATGGGTGATGTTCCTGTGAGGTAATTATAAGGCATTCTCTGAAATGGGTGGTGTTCTCGTAAGGTCAAGGCTCATGACATAGATACACCATATGTCCATAAACACCTCTAGTACATAAAGATAAGAGTGGGGGCCAAGGCAAAGCAACCAGGTTCACCCTCATAGTCAAAACATCATCAAAAGAGAGAAAGTATTAATACATAACAAGAGATCATAAGTAACATCCTTGGAATGGAGGACTCACGAAAGCATGAGCAAAGTCGTGCTAGCCACATGGATGAGGAGGATGATCAAGTGGTGCTCTGGCTCCTACATGGTAACATCATGTAGGCATAAAGTATATGTTAGTACATTCGAATGTACTAAGTATGGGGGATGCAATGCAACAATAGATAGGCATCATAATTAAAATGCATAATAATGACCAATAGATAGCATTATAATAATATGACATGTATAACCAACTCTTAAGTAAGTCATGCTTTGCAAATCATTCATGTTACATAAATCATAATATAAATGTGTAAAGAAGCCTCAACCGACATAACATAAGACCTTTTGGAGCCATCTTACTTATGGGAGCCCGTCCTATTTCGGACTAAGTGACCTTCCTTACAGAAGCCCTTCGTTTTTCATATTAAGTATCCTTCCTTATGGGATCCCGTCCCTCTTCAGATTAAGTGGCCTTCCTTACAGGAGCCCGTCCCGTTTTGGATTAAGCATTTCATAGAACTAGTTCATCAAACCATACGTTTCAATCATCATTTCATCATCATACAATCATCGTAACATCGTTTTATCTCATAAAACATGCATTGGACCTTCAATTCCTCAAGAAACCATAACCTAGCATTTTATCAAACACTTGGTGGGTGTGAAATATTAGTATAAGACCATGAAATTTAAAGATGAAATCGTGCAAGTAATCCATTGTAAAACCAATCAATACTTTACAACACCCTCTAGCAATATACATCAAAACCTCTCATCAAATTTTACAATAGCTCCAAGATTTATAGCTCAAAACGTAGCAAAATGATCATAAATTTACATAGCTTTAACATAGTTCATGTTCATACTAGCAAACTCATTGGTAAAATCAACTTTAAATCATGAAAATTGAGTAAAAAGGAGCAGGATACCATGGGTGGAAGGACCCAATGGCTAAAACTCACATACCTTAGGTCTAAAGTTTCCTGGAATTGAGATTGGGAAGAATGGATGCTTGGAAATGATCTTGGAATCCAATCTTGTTCTTAGGTTTCCTTGAAATTGAATTTGGGCTAGATAGAGGCTCTTAAGAGAATTTGAGAGTGTATTTCAGATGAGAGTAATAAGTTTTTATCCTTTAGAACATTGTTTAGGTCTTTCAAGAAGGTTAAGATAGCATTAGAACTCTAAAAAAGGTATTAGAGTAATTAGTATTTACGAAGATGCCATTAGTGAACGGATGAAAAATTTGGCAAAGTGTTGCCCCATGGAAGGTCCCACGGGTCATGTGGAGTCCCCGTGATAAGGTACTTAGTCCAAAAATTGATTTTGGAAATCGATTGGGCAAAGACATCTCGTCATGACCACGCAGGCCTCCACGAGTCGTATGGAGCCTCACGACATGTGTGGAGGCTCGTGGCACCATATTTGGTGTTGGAAAATGTTGCCCAGGATCCATGCCAAGGGCCACGACCCGTGCCACCTACCACGACCCATGTGGGTGGTCGTGGTCCATGCCTTAGCCTCAAACTCACCTCCACGCATACCAAGCCTCCCTTACTCACCTTCACAACCCTCCTCACGAACAGTGGTAAGCCTCACGACCTATGCTACTGGTCATGGTCCATGACTTAGGCTCAAAATGGTTTTTTCTAGCCTCACATGCCCCACACGACCCGTACAAGCCACTACTTCCTATATAGGTGCCCGTATGACATCACTGTGCGGAAGGGTCTTACGAAAACTATCATAACTCCCTCATCTAACCTCAAGAATGAGGTGACAACAAGTGCGTTGCAAAAAGCTAACTCAAAGGGCTTTCATTTGACATGTCGTGGGCCATGCAGTTCAAAATGCACTAAAAATTATGCTAGTTTAAAGTTGACCCTTGCATGAACCATCACCCAAAATTCAACTTTTAGGGAAGTCATGAACTCATTTAGGTACTAGGAGTCTCCCATGAAGCTAATAAAACCCTAACCAAGCCAAACGAGGCTTGATACATGGATACATAAGAGCATAGAGTTACGAGATGTCACACAATGACTCGTAGTATGGATCGTAGCAATCAAATCTTAAAAAAATGACAAGAGTTGACTATGAAAGCCCGATTATGACTCATAGGTCAGCCCATGAGTCATACCTACGAGACATAACTGTTGTCGATCAAATTTTCTTATTTATTTTAATGTCTTTTTTAAATAGTATAAGTTAGTTTTTTTAGATGAGAAGGAGATTGCAGAGAATAAAATATCTTTTCTAGAGAGAATCTTTTAGGGTTTTAGAGTAGGCACTTAGGGTTGCACTTTAAAGACCCAATTTGGGGATTGGAATCACTTGTAATTTAATTCCATTATTTAAGCTTGTAAATCCAAAATCAAGGTGGTTTATTGTTCTTCATTTTCTTTGGGTAATCTCTCAATTATGTTTATTTTATTCATTGTTTGTGATTCTGCCCAAGTTATGAGTAGCTAAACCCCTACAACTTGGGGTTGTGGGAACCATGGGTAGCTAGCTTGAGATAACCCATATTATTTGCATTTATTTAATTGGGTATTTGCATGTATTACCCATTTTTCTTCGGATTGCTTGTTTGTTTGGTGGTGGCCAACACAAAACTCTGTGTAGTGCCATGATCCCAACCAAGGTAGTGATGAATAGGAAAAGGAAATGGGTGACAGGATTCGATAAGATGTGTTCTCATCTAATTAGCCAAACCCTACCAATGAGAGGTTGACTGGGATAATAGGTAACGGTAAGTTGGCACACCATGGTTGCCGACCAAGCGCTATGACAAAATTCGACCTTCAACTTTACCAGAGGGTTAGAAGAACCTAAGTTACCATCCTACATTTGATGTCCTAGTTGGAGTTATGTTATCTGGGGTATCTGAGTTAGTGAATTATTGGGAACACAATTCCCAAGTTGATCCTTAAATTGATTGTCTCTCCATGATTGTTAAGATAGTTTTTTTAGTTATTTCACCCCTATTTGCAAACCCCCTCCTTTTAGTGAATATAGTTGATTGGTACTTGAAATGATTGTTGGTGAGTCAATTTGGTCAAACCATATATTCCCTGTGGATTCGACCCTAGCCTTTGGTCAGGTTTACACTTGATAGCGACTGCCTTACTATTGGAGTGTGAACATCAAATTTATGGCGCCATTGCTGGGTAATACGGCTAGGTGTTGACTTTGATTTCACTAGTGGTTAATTCAGGTTTTGATTACTAAATTCTCTTGTATTTTACTTTTGGTTTTGTTTTTGTTGTTTAGTTTCTTTTTGAAGGGTATACTACGTTTGTATGCCCAACACAAAGAGCTAAGGCCATCCCTTAGTTCCAATTAACTTGGAGATCCACCAAATAAATGCAAGGAGAATGGCCCAAGAAAATGAGGACATTGCGATTGATGAAGCTATGGAGCAAAATGATGAATACGTGGGTGTAGATGAAAACTCACCTTAAAAGGAGAATAAGCCACACCATTGGGCTTTCAACGAAAATGCATATGGTTGGAACCAATATAGATTAAACCCTATGGCCATGGATGTCACAGGAACTACACCGTTACCGGCCGACAACAAGTTCACTGTGTCTAGTGGTCTTCTACAAATGCTTCAAAATCATGTGTCGTTTACGGGGGCACCTTTAGATCATCCACATAGTCTTCTCCATAATGTTGCGTTTGTTTGTAAGAGTGTGATGGCTACACAAAATCTTTAGATGGATGTTGTTGGTTTACTAGTGTTCCCTCTATCTCTAACTGGAAATGCGGCAATATGGTTGTTAAAACTCCCATAAAGTTCAATCAGTAGTTGGGCCGAGTTACAAAAAGCCTTTTTAGAGAGATATTTTCCAACGTCCAAAAATCTCAAGCTCAAAGATCAAATCAACAATTTTAAGCAACTGCCAGGTGATTCGATTAGTACGACATGGGAGAGGTTCATCAAGTTCTTGAGAATGGTTCGAGACCACAAAATTGTTGATGATATCTTAGTGGAGATCTTTTATCGGGCTCTTGACGAGAATAGTTAAGCTTGTGTTGATACCATCATGGGAGGCATGTTTATAGATCAACCTTTTGCACGGATCACTGAGAGAATAGAGCAAATGGTCAAGACAAACAGAGCATGGGGTCAACAGGAGAGAGCCAACATAAAAAATTCATGTGCAGTGAATGTGAGATTCGGAGCATAGAAGAATCAATAAAGAGATCATTCAAGAACTTACCTCACTCCGGACAAGTATGGACTTGGTAATGAAGCAAAACCAAGAGAAACTTCATGTTGTGTTTCACCAACCTCCAAAGGTACCCATGTATGAAGAGGATTACTATGATGAGGATGCTTGATTTGTGAGTAATCAAGCAGCGGCCTTCTAAAATAATGACCAAGGGTCCAACTCGGACTATTGGTGACAAGGTTCCGTAAATCAAGGTTGGAACTACAACAGAGAGGGTTTATATAGAGATAACCATGGTGGTTATTTTGAAAGAGAAAGAGTACCGGAGGCCGAGTGGGGGTGAAGAGATGGATATAGGAAAGGTCCCTATGTGCATCCCCATAATCGTGATGCTGGATTAAGCAATTCTAGGATTGAGGAAATGTTTGACAACTTGTTGAAGAAGGCCGACAATCAAGACGAGACTTTGAAAGTGATGAAATCAGATATTTCTAGTATCAATCAAAAGATAGAGTCTCATTCAGTGGCCATCAAACAATTGGAGCAACAATTTGGTCAAGTGTCTTCTCAATTTAAACAACGCCAAAAAGGTACTTTGCCATGCAATACAGTTCAAAATCCAAAAATAATGGGCATTACATGACTGTCATGACGAGAAGTGGGAAAAGCACCATAGATCCCCCAATGCTGGTGGTTGTTGATGAAGACCGTGAAAAGGGTGTTGATTTCAAAGCCGAGGTTGAGGAAGAAGGTTTGTATAGCAAAGGGAAGATGCAAAGGATCAAGGAAACACCGAGAGTATCCTGAGACCTCCACCTCCTTTTTCTCAAATACTCAAGAAAAAGGAGGAGGATGGTAAATTCAAACCCTTCGTTTTTATGTTGAAGCAATTGTCCATTAACATCCCCGTTCTTGAGCCATTAGAGAAGATGCCGAGTATGCTAGATACATGAATAATTTGGTAACAAAAAAGTGCAGGTAATCTAAGAGCTCAAATAGTGTAGTGTTATCATGACCAAATGCCTAGTCCAAAATGGGGAAGACCCCGGTGCATTCACCATTCCTTGTACCATTGATGATGTCGAGTTCGCACGAGCATTGTGTGACTTAGGAGCAAGTATAAATTTGTTACCTCTTATCATCTTTGAAAATCTTGGTCTTGGTTCTCTTACTCCCACAAGGATGCGATTACTCATGGCAGATAGAACAACCAAGAAGCCAGAGGAAATCCTTTTTGATATGTTAGTAAAAGTAGATAAGTTTATCTTTCCGGCAAATTTTTTTATTCCTGACTATGATATTGATTTTAAGGTCCCCATTATTTTGGGGAGGCCATTCTTTGTCACCGAGAGAGCCTTGGTGGATATGAATTCCGGTCAACTCAGGTTCAGGGTCAACAATACAGAGGTTGTTTTGATATCCACCAGTCAATGAAGCATCCGGATGAGCTCAAAAGTGAGGTGTGGGCCATTGAGGATTTCTGATGATTGAAGATGACTAAGTGGTGCCACGATATTAAACAAGGTGCTTCTTGGGAGGCGACTCAAGTAATTTCTCATGTTTTTGGATTGCTTTGAGTTTATTTTGATTGTGAGAATTTCTGAGTAATGGATTTATTTTTGTTATGATTTTGATGACATTGAATCAGTTGTATTTTTGGGATAATGGTGTATTGTGAGATGTTGGTTTGCAAGTGCTAAGCAAGTGCTGAAAGTTTGAAGAAAATGGCATATGAAGAAGCCTCTACGACCAGACCTACGAGTCGTAGTATTATGACTTATAGTCATGCCTCGTGAAGGGTAACAGTGATGATCTTAAATTTTCCATCCCACTGCGAACCAACTTTACTACTCATAGTCTAAGCTACGAGTCGTAAATGGGGTTTGTATTGCCGAATTATGATTTTAATTTTTTTCTAAGTGTTGAGTGACCTACGAAACATGACCTATGAGTTATAGTCAGACCTACGACTCGTAGTCGGGTTTTCATAGATCTAACTTGTAGAATTTTTAAAGTCAGCCCGGTTTGCTATATAAGGAGCCAAAATTCATTTTGACCCCAATTGCAAAACCTAACCCACAAATTTTTGTTCCAAAACACTTTCCCCACTGTTCCGATCCATTTTCGAGCATACGCACATTTTTTTCCGATAAGGCTCGATACCTGAGTTTCAAGTTCCCCTTCTTGTTCTCATTTTGTTCAATCATAAATCATCTTCTCTTGAGGTATGTTTCTTTGTTAACTTTTGCACAAAAAATTTAGTGTCTTTTGAAGTTATTTGATTATTTTATGCTTGAAATTGATATTAAGAGAACCCATGGGAAAATATATGCATGTGAATGAAAATTGGGGTTGTTGTCATTTGGAATTCCGGAGGTTATCCCTAACTGTGAAATTTCATTTATTGCTTGATTGTGATAACCTTGTTTAGCCATGTTTTTTTTGATCACATGTTTTAAATAAGTATGTGATAGTTTATTAATTGATTTATTCATGGTGCGATGAAATGTTGTTTCGGGTATGCTTATCTTGTTGAGGATGAGGCTTGAAGAATTTCCTCATGTGCTTGTAGACTCAAATCCATGAACTTCCATGTTGTGTGAAAGTAATTTTGTTCAATATCATGGGATATATAATTTTTGGAAATTCTTGAATGTTTTGGGAAGTTGATGGTTAATTGTTTGTTATGGAAATAACTTTTGGGTTAAGTTTTGATTGGGTTGACATACTGGGGTAATAGGTGTATTAGTATGCTTGATGTTAGTTGCCAACAATTGCTTCAAATGTTGTTTTATCTCTGTTGATGTCGATTGTGGTTCGTTTGGTGAAGTTACAAGGAACTTAGGAAACTGACGTCCCCTACTACGAGGACCTCCTATGACCCATAGAAAGGATCTATGGGCCGTAATAGCCCCTCGTAGGCGATAACAGTGACACAAGTTTCTTAACATACATGATACAAGACCTACCTATGGGTCATGATTTCCACTACCAAGCATAGTGGGGTCTCATACTCTTGTCTTATGAATTATTTTGGATACTGAAAATCGGTAGAATCCTACTCTACGACCTGTAGCCACGACTACGAGTGGTAAGTGAACCTCGTACGGAGGTTTATTATGAACTGATGCTGGGAACCTGTGGACTACGAGAACACAGTATGACTCATAGGTCACCCTGCTAGTCGTACCTATGCCTCGTACCTGCAACCTATAACTGGTGCAATGTTGAATTTTGTTGTTTATTTTCTTGTTGAATTTGCTCTTCCTATTCTTTTATCTGGCTTTATGGTTTGTTTTGATAACTTGGGGTTCATTGTTGCTTGGTGATATTAATTTCAGGTACAATGGCCCCAAAAAATAGAAATGTAGCAATCCAAGCCTTCAACAGGGAGTTTAGGGATCAAGACACAGGTGAGGAACGCTTTGAAGGCTCAACTGAAGAGCCTAGTGTTCGGATTGACCCTGAGGCTCAGAGGCCTCGTATTAGAGCTCAAACTGCACATACCACAATAGAAGTTGAGAGCACCTCCCAGTCTGATGAGGAGGCAAGCATGGATTGGTCTGAGTCTAATGAGGTACCTCAGGATATAGGAGCAGCTCAGTATTTAGTCGAGCCATCTATTTCTGCTGATGATCCATAGCATCACCGATGGGCAGCGTGGGTATGGAGGCTATCTACTGGTAGGCATTGGAGCCTAAGGTCCAGGGGAAGCTTGTGAGGCCATTCTTTGAGGAGACTAAATTAGTTTATTCTGGTCTAAACCATGTTCCTAAGTTGGCGGCCAAGATAGACAGGCATGGGCTCCGGTGGCTGACAGAGAAGCTGGGTAAGTACGCCCCACATCTAGTTTGAGATTTCTATGCAGCATAAGCAGCCACCATCTTCAGAGATCTGCCCAAGGAGTAGAAAGCTATACATAGGAATCAGTTGAGAGAGGTCCTAGTCCGAAGCGGGTGAACATTTCAGAGGAGACCATCCGCAGAGTACAGTTTGGGCCTACTTACAGAGCACCCCAGTCCATAGCCGAGTATGATAGCCAGATTGATAAGATGAGACAGGCTATGATTGGGAAGAATGTGGACAATGAGGACCGAGCTCTTGAGATGGGTGGAGAGCCAGTCATAGAGGGGGATGCCAACCCTACATGGGTTACCACACACACCGAGCCTATCGTGAAGTCCCACATCTCCTTCCATGCCAAATTCTAGTGGTCGATCATCTGGTCTCGCATCTGACCCACATACAATAATAATGTTATCACCTTGGAGCGAGCGCTTCTACTAGCCAGTATTTTAGTTGGCTATGACATTGATTTGGCCCTTGTGATAGCTAACCACATTCATGAGTCCGTACTTTAGAGGAATACATCCATGCATTTTCCTATTATAATCCATAAGCTATGCATGGAAGCCGGGGTGCACGTCTCTCTCAATCTTAATCTTCATGTTGAGACTCTTCACACTATGGATCCCATCTTGATCAAGATCGATGAGAATCTGGTAGCCCTCCAGAGAGCAGGTCTTCCTCTCAGACCTGAGCCTTTTCCTCATGAGCCATCTATCGAGGTCTCTACTCCAGCTGCCACTACTTCCCATGCACCGGAGCAGCCCACAATAGGTGACACTAAGACAGTTCCCCCTATAGTTACACCTGCACCAGAGCCATCTACTTCTAAGGTTCCTTCTACAGACTTTGCTATTATGTCTGCTATTGCATTTCAAGCCATGGTTCGCAGGTTATCCAGGATAGAGGCCCAGCTAGTCAGGTTGATAGAGCAGATCAACTCATGGCTTCGCCAGATAATCCAGGTTTCAGAGGAGAGATCCAAGTTGTTCACCCTTTCAGTTATGGACCGTAAAATCACCGCAGTTGATGCTCGGGTCGATGCTTTTGAGGCTAGAGTTCAGAAGAGGCTTGAGGAGGCCGAGCCTATATATATGGATGTTGTACAGTAAGAGTTGGCCAAGTTCAAGACCGACTTGATTACATCCCTAACAGCCCTGATCACAGCTCCTGAGTAGAGACCTGTTGGTGAGAACTCGATTGATCAATTCGAGGATTGCCCACATTCTCCTAGGTGAAGGCCTCTGGAGGGTGCTGATGCAGATGTGGCACAGAAGAAGCAGAGGACAGCTGAGGAGGATGTAGAGCTGGAGGAGCAGATTACTAAGCTTGTGATGAGAGAGTTGATGGTGACAAAGAAGCAGAGGCAAGCTTGGGAGGATGCGAGAGTACATGGAGATCGTACATCTAATTCGGTTGCCGCCAAGAACACCCCGAAGGAGAGAGCCCCCCAGAACCAGACTGATTCCTGTGCTTGATCACCATATTAATGTTTGCTGTTTTGACCCCCGTTCTTACTACTGTTTTTGGATACTTTGTTCTCACTACCGTTTTTGTTTATGTACTATGTTTTTCTACTATTTTGGATGATTGGTTTTTATTTAGTTTTTATCTACTTTGAGGACAAAGTACAACTTTTTGGTGGGGAATGGGAAGTTATGGACTAACGTGAAGTCTGAGTAGCCTTTAGTCCATAGTTATCCTAATTTTGATATCCCAAGATTTTCTTCCCATGTTTCCTTTTAGTTGTGGATGATTTTATTTTTCTGTTGAGCCGACATGTTTAGCTGTTTTGGATAATTTGTGGATATATGGTGGTTATGACTTTTGGCATGTTTTGAATGGTTTCATTGAAGGTTTTGAAAAATTGGTACCCACAAAATTTTTGTGATTGTTGATTATACTTGCGAGCTTACATGTGCGATTAATTCGACAATTATTGTTCTGATTAAGCGAAGGTAAGTGTCACGACCCAAACTAGGGCATAGATGTGACACGAGACATGGGGAAACCGAAGGAACCCCAAGCAAGCCTCTTAATAGATCATTACACATCCATGGTTACAGAGGTAATTAAACACAATAAAAGAGTAGAAACAAGGGCATAGGGACTAAGGGAAACCTTCATTTCATAAAAACATCAAGAGAGTCAAAGATAGAGTCAAGCTCATAGCATCCTTACATATTTGTCGAACTATACCTCTAAATGTAGAACTTAGTAGGGGCCAAGACAAGCAACCGCACTCACCCTCATACTAATGACAAAAGGTAATCCATATATACAAGATATAGTCTAAACATAAAAATGAGAGAAGATAGATATTGTTCTCAGACTTGACGACTCACCAAAAGCTAACTTGAACAATCCGTCTAGCCACATGGAGGAGGATAAATAGGAGCTCTGGTTCCTATATGGTAATATCATGCAGGAATAGAGTATGAGTTTGTTCGTTTGAATGTACTAAGTATGTAGGATGCAATGAAACAATAGATAGGCAACTTTAATCAAAATACATAATTATACAATAGATAAGCATATAACTGACATGCATGAGTGATGCTTGACGTAAAACATGCTTACATAGAACATAATACATGTGTAAGAAGAGACCATCATTATGGAACCCATAGGTCACCAAGGTACAAACCCCTTTTGTTGGTTGGTGGATCGTTGTACCCTACCACCCATGGTGATTGAGCAACTAACCCCTCAACCGGGTTACCAAGGTACGAACCCCTTGATTGTTAGGTGGATAGTTGCACCCTACCACCCCTGGTGATTGAGGTACTAAACCCTTGACCCGGTTATCAAGGCACAACCCCTTGATTAGTATCAAGGTATAAACCCGTCAATATGGTTCCTCGGGCTCTTAGCCCCCCGAGTAAGGCATGGTCACTTTCCAACACCATATTGTAGAATATCATATACATACGTTTCTTTCATCATCATAAAGTCATTCAACTCATAAGACATGCATTGGACCTTGAATTCCTCCAGAAATCATAACCGGACATTTTATCAAGCACTTAGCGGGTGTGTAGAGCTACTGTAAACCATTCAATTAAAGAGTGAAATTATGCAAGGAATCTAGAATTAGAACAGCCCACCAATATTACTTATTAATACCATCTTGCAAAATACATTGAAAGCCCTCATCAAATCCAAAGAGAGATCACGGTTCTAAAGCTTAAAACATGCATAATCATTATAGGCAAATCATCTCATGGTAAAGACATAAAATTGAGTAATCATGTATTTTCAACCAAACTTTCATACAATCTTATTATGGTATATGATCATAATTCTAATGAATAATACTCATAAGCAACATAACTTGGAAACATGTAATTTTCATAGAAATGGAAAATTGGGCTTCATGGGTGGTGAAAGGTACTCATGAATGAAATCCACATACCTTAGACCTTGAATTTCATGAGATAGAGTTGTGAAAGATTTGAAGTTTGGAAGTGGGTCCCGGAATCCAAAGCTTACTCTTGAGTTTCCTTGACTTCGTATTGGGGTTTTGATGGAGGCTCTTGAGAGAATTTGAGAGTGTATTCCAATTGGGAAGAGTGAATTTTGATCTTTGAGAATAGGGTTTAGGTCTTTAAAAAGTGTTAAGATATCATAGGAATCCCAAAAGACCAATATAAATTACTAAATTTACGGAATGCATTAATGAAACGAAATTTGGCAAAAACCCGTACATACCCCTGCACATACGAGTTCTATGAAAATGGGCATAACTTCTTCATCCGAACTCTAAATAAGGTAAAACCAAATGTGCTGGAAAGATAATTCAAAGAGTTTTAATTTGGAAGGTTGTGGTCCACCCAATGCTTTGTGTACTAAGAGTATTCTCCTTTAAAGTTGACCCTCCTACCGGTACTTGTGCAAAACTTAGCCAACGGAAATTTCTTTGAACTTGGCTTGATATAGGGGACCCTCGATGGCCTTAAATGACATAAATAAGCATGACTTAGATTTGAATGAGAGCTTGAAGCTTGAATGAGTTCCTTGATATCCAGAAGTGAGTTTGGGACACTTGAATTGGGTAAAATATTTATGTAAGTGTTTGAGAGAGTATTGGGAATGCCTTGTATGATATGAAAGTGAAATATGTCTAAGTATCGGTATTTTCACGTATGGGAAGACTTAGACCCAGGACTCAAAATCCTTGGACTAGAACAAGAAAACTAACAAAAAATAAGTTTTTCGTGCCCCTGGAGCATTCTGCTTGGGGTGCGCCTGGACACTGGAAATCGCTAACTTTAAAATTTTGAATTTTGATAGTGTTGGTCTAAAATCAGAGTTAGACCCATCTCCCACTCAAACTTTCCCCCTGAACAACAATATAAAGTCCAATTTTTGATGTCATACATGGATTTTGAGATATACAGAAATTACGATTTTGGGCACTTCCGAGGTATATTTTCGGGATCTTTTTGGGGTCGTTTCCATATCTCACCCTTGGAAACGTTCGTCCCAGAATGTCAAAGAGATATATATAAGAAGAGTAATTATGAAGAAGTCAGCCCCAACAGAAATGCAATAATGCACTTAGACACCAATTTCAAATCTCAACATATGTGTAAAGAAATCATCATGAACTTGTCAACATAAACGTGACTGCATGCAAATGACATAGGGGTTGAAACATAAGGCTTGGAACCATAAAATAAAAGGACTTGATGTGTTATCACATGCTTGAACAGAATGAAAGAGGTACACATATTGTTTTTCCATGCCCGCTCCCGCTCCCCGAATGACACTTCCAACTTGACGATTATGTGAAAAGGGCCTTAACAAACATTACACACTTACAAATAAACCTTTACTCATATCCACCCATCTTCTCCACCGGACCTTCTCCTAAGTGAAAGGACACCAAAAAGTGCAACAAAATATTCCTCGTAATGCCAGAAATTTTAAATTCTATATACCTCAATCTCCATTTGCAATTTCAAAAATCTTACTACATATTCTTATTCAGGGGGTCCAAATTAGGAGAAAAAGGGTCTAACTCCAATTTAACAGTGATAGATTAGCAATTACGAAATTCCAAAGTGTAAATTCCAGAGGGGTTTTCGCGACCCCCTTGCAACGCACACCAATTCATTTGGGGATTATTTTTTTAAGCTCGGTCCAAGACTTCTAAGTCTTGGACCTAAGTGTTCCCAAACGTGTTTTTACATATACTTAGCCAAATTTCACTCTCATATCATCCGAAACATTTTCCAATACTCACTCAAACACTTAGTCATATTTTAACTCTCCAAACTCAAGTCCCAAACCCTCATCCCAAGCTAAAGTTCTCATTCAAGGTTCTTCTTCAAGCTTCAAGTTTCCATCTCCAATCTTCACCAAGTTCATCTCTAAGCTAAGGTATGTGGGTTTATTTCATGGGTTCCTTTCACCCATGATACCAAGTCTCCTTTTATTCAAATTGCATGATTTAAAGTTGATTTACAGATGGGTCTTGATTATTATGAAATTCATTGCACACTATGTTAAAGCTATGTAATGTTGTGGATGATTCGCTATGTTTTGAGCTTTAAATCTTTGATATATTGTAAGATTTGATGAAGGGTTTTGATGTATATTTCTAGAGGGTGTTGCAAGGTGTTGATTAATGGTTTTACAATGGAATTTCTTGCATGATTTCATATCTATATTTCATGATTTTATACTAACATAAAATGTCCAGACGTGGTTTCTTGAGGAGTTGAAGGTCCAAAGCATGAGATATGATATCATCGACTATATGATGATGAAATGAGCTTATATGTATGGTATATTCTCTATAAATTGTTGCATTAGACCATGCCCGATCTGGGTGACCTAGTTGAGGGGTCAACATCTCAACCACTAGGGTGATGGATGCTATCATCACTAACCTTGATGAGGGGTTTATACATCACATGCTAGGGTGATGGGTGTTATCATCACTAACCTTAATGAGGGGTTTGTACCTCACACACTAGGGTGATGGGTGCTAGTATCACTATCCTACCAAGGGGTTTGTTCTTTGGAAATCGAGTTTGGTCTCTTCTACACATATGATATTCTATATGAGCATGAATTACTTAAGCATGTTTTACTTATGCATTGATCATACATGTCATATTGTTATAAGTATGCCTATTGCCTATTGTTATGCATATTGATTATGATGCTCAATTCTTGTTTACATTGCATACTACAAACTTAGTACATTCAAACGTACTAACGCATACTTTATGCCTACATGATGTCACCATGTAGTAACCAGTGCCCAAGTTGATCATCCTCCTCCTCTACATGGGTAGCTCGGTGCTATACAAACTAGTTGGTAAGTCCTCCACTCCAAGGACTTTAGACTATGATTCTCCTATTATGTATTAAGACATTCTTCTTTATCGTCTATTTTGACCATGAGGGTGAACCCAGTTACTTTGTCTTGGCCCCCATTCATATCTATGTATAGAAGTGTTTGTTGGACATGTTATGTATCTACGCTAATAGCCTTGACTCTATTGTTCTTGATGTCTATGGTACGAGCATGTCCCTTTTCTCTTTATTATGAGGTTATGTAAGCTTTCCCTTAGTCTCACTGCCCTTATTCATATTCTTTATGTCGTATCTATTGCTTTCGCAACCAAGGATGTGTAACGATGTTCTAAGAGGCTTGCTTGGGGTCCCTTTGGCTTCCCCTTGCGCCATGTTATGTTTAGGCCCTAAGCTTGGGTCATGATAAACATGGTGTCAGATCACTAGGTTGATAAATACTCGGCGCCTAACACACCAAGTCGATTAGAATCCTATTCATGATTGTGAATCGCACCATGACTATGAATAGGAGGCTACGAGACGTTTTAGAAAATATTTCCCTTCTTCATGTTCTAAGTCATGCTATAGAATTGTGGTAAGTTTTTCCCCTAACGATTATTTTTTGCTATGCTAGATCATGCCAAACACTCAAGGACGAAGGGCCCAAACTCCCGCGGAGCAACCTAACAATGGTAAGCTCCAGGATACTCTCACTATGCTTGCCCAAGTTGTGACCAACCTAGGAAATCGACGGGCCCAAGCCCCTCATGCTACTACCCTGGGAACTAGGTTAAGAGACTTCATGAGGATGAATCCTCTGGTTTTCTATGAGTAAGGTGGATGAAGATCCACAAGAGTTCATTTGTGAGGTCTACAAAATCTTGAATATCATGGGTCTTGGATCGAATGAAAAGGCAGAGTTAGCAGTGTACCAACTCAAAGTGGTAGCCCAAATATTGTATGATTAGTTGTAGGGTATGAAGGGGGTTGGTATCGTGGTGCTTTAGGAGGAGTTCAAATTGGCTTTCCTTAACCGATTTTTCCCTCTTGAGCTTAGGGAAGCTTTGTTGGTGGAGTTTATGGACTTGAAACAAGGTGCTATGAGTTTGAGGGAGTATGCCCTCAAGTTTAATCAACTTTCAAAGTATACTCCTCATTTGGTGGCCGATCCTAGATCTAGGATGAAAAAGTTTGTGACGGGGTTCTCCGACTTGGTAACTGAAGAATGTCGGTCTGCCATGCTAATTAGTGACATGGACTTGTCTCGATTGATGATCTATGATGAGCAAATGGAGAAAGAAAAATTGAGGAAGAGAATGGGGCATGAGGCCAAGAGGGCCCGTCTTGGGGGTAAGTTCCAAAGGGGTGACCGATTCCATCAAGGTCAAGAGTCTCACCATGCTACTTATAGGGGTTTGCCAATGACCTCCCTAGGCCTCAAGGTGTTGGTGGCTCCCACTGATGTGTGTCCTAAATGTGGAGGGGGTCATAAGGGCTAATACTTGAAGTGTTCTAGTGCTTTTTATGAATATGGGAAGCTTGGCACAAGAAGGTAGATTATTCGAGAAACCGTGGCAAGGGCCGGGGTACAAATGTGGTTCCATTGGGTAGAGGTGGTCCTGAAGGTGGTGCCCCAAGGCACAATCGGTTTAATGCACTACATGGGAGGCAAGGGGTTCGTGAATTTCTCAATGTTGTTACCGGTATGTTGAAAATCTTTGACTTTGATGTGTATGCTTTGATTGATCCAGATGCCAATCTTTCCTTTGTTACCCTTTTTGTTGCTAAAAAGGTCCATATTGTCCCCAAGTTGTTGCATGAGTCATATGAAGTGTCTACTCCTATTTGTGCTTCCATTGGTGCTAGGAACGTTTATATGAGTTGCCCTATTTGCATATTGCATAAGTTGTTGCCTTGTGATCTTGTTGAACTAGACATGGTAGATATTGTTGTCATACTTGGGATGGATTGGTTACATGCCTACTATGCTTCCATTGATTGTAGAACCCGTAAGGTCAAGTTTCAATTTCCATACAAACCCATCCTTAAGTGGGAAGTCAAGAAGTGGTGGTCAAGAGTAGATTCATTTCATGCATTAAAGAGCATTAGTTGATTTCTAGGGGATGTTTGTATCATCTTGTGAGGGTTAAAGATGTGGAATCCAAAGTCCCTTCGATTGAGTCGGTCCCCGTTGTAACCAAGTTTTTTGATATCCCCAAATGACCTTCCCGATGTCACTCTCGAAAGGGAGATAGATTTTGGCATAGATCTCCTCTCCGACACTCAACCTATTTCCATTCCCGCTTACCTTATGGCCCCGACGGAGTTGAAGGATTTAAAGGAGCAATTGAAAGATCCCTTTAGGCGGTGGGACCGCATCATGTTACACGTATATATGCATGTTTTGTTAGGCGGCAGGACCGCAGCGTCGGCCGCTTTCTTGATTTCTATGGTTATGTATGCACGATATGTCTATTTTCTGGGAGCTGCTGTCTTTTCGGTGCAGGTGGCTTAGTTAATAAAACAAAGGAAACTCTGCCAAAATTTTTGCAGATTTCCAGTTTAGGTAAATGTGATGTTCATGTATATGCATGGGTAGGTGTCCCTATCGGGCACTAGTCACGGCCCTCGGTGGGGCTGTGACAGTGTCCGACACGCAGAGACTATTGCTAGCCTCAAGTGAACCACTTGGCCTCATCACATTCATTCAATCAACAATCTTACTACTCAGCGGAAGATAAAGAAGAATAAATTGGCACATATCATCTAGTCTCAAAATAATATTATAAATAAATGGCTAGTAGACAAAAACTAGCTCAACAAGTCTTAAGATCACATTAGACTTTAGTCTATGAAGCCTCTATGACTATCAAGTGGTGTCAATGACAGACCCATGGCTACCTCAATCAAAATAAAGCTAATCAAATCTAATTCTAAAGCAAGATGAAATAAATATAATGAATCCTCCGAAGTAGGGGAGGCTAACCAATCAGCTAAATGTCTCAAATCCTCAACGCGCGCCTGTTGAAAATCTAAAAATCTTGTATCTATATCATGAAACGATGTAGTCCCATAGGGGACGTCAGTACGTGGAATGTACTGGTATGTAAAATAGCTGAGTGAAATCGAAATAGATAAAATAATATAGAAACAATATCAACTCAATATAGAAATCAATCAACATGTTAAATGTCAATCTAAAGAATCAATAAAGTGTAGACAAGTGACCACCCATCTACCAATCAACTCATCAATCAAATCAGACTCAACTCAAAGGGACTTATCTCAAAGGAACTCAACTCAACTCATCTCGACTCAGAGGGACTCATCTCAACTCATCTCATCTCGACTCAGAGTACTCAGTTTAGGAACTTTCTGGAAGTTTCTCTTATCTAACAACAATCACTTATGAACCAGTGATCGTACAACGATCACGCTGATGTTGCCACGGCCGTCCCATACTTGCCAGGTAGGGGACGAATCAAATTGTCACAACCCAAAAATGGGCGTGATGGCACTCGTCTTATCCCACCAAGACAAGTCAGCCTACAACCCAACTATAACATTAAAAATGCGAAATTATAATAAAAATAAAAGTTCAATTACGGATAATAAGTCAACTTAATGAAAATTCCCCAAAACCTGGTTGTCACA
>JAPFFP010000080.1:8229811-8261412 GCA_026153255.1 Solanum medicagineum
GATACTGAATAAACGAGTATCTCCTGTAGATGGAATAAGGTTCTCTTTCAAAAGTAGTTTTGTCCCATTTGCTAGAGCTTGAAGAATTCCTAAAGGTCCGGCACATATGGACCTCTGTACCCAAAACAGATGCGCTGACCAGACTATGCTACACCTTGTCTCACCCGAAGCATATAGATCCACCCGATCGATGACACTCAAACTGAACTCACCCATCCTTTTGCACATAGGGATGCGAGAACCAATCCGAGTAATCAACCATTTTTTTTAATCTACCTCAAGCGAGCCACCCAAACCCTACCGCCAAAAAGCCATCTATATAGTGCAGGAGCACTCTTTTTTTTTGCCTACTCTTTCACTACATTTCGAAATTCGGCTCGCTCTTGGCAACGGTTTGGACCTTTCGCATGCTTAGAAGTGGATTCGAACCACTGACACAAGGATTTTCAGTCCTTTGCTCTAACCAGCTGAGCTACCTAAACCACTCTCCTAAAGTCTGTTTTCTTCATTGAATAGCGCCCTACCTTACAACTTGACTAGTAAGGGAAAAACCCTTTACTAAACTAAGAAAATTGAATAGATAGGCTTTCTTCGCTTCTTTGTCAAGCTTTCGAGCAGCTATTTCAACTACTGCCTAATCCCCTAACATGCTCAAGAACCGAGATCCATCCAAGGACTGTCGGAGGGAGCTTGCTTAAGAAAGAAGATAGGCCAGAAAAACAAGGTGCAAAGGGCTCTCCACTCCTAGTCATTAAGAATTGTTATTCTGTCCTCAGGGGGTCTGGACTCCACCAAGAGGTTCTTTCTCTCACATAATTTCGCCCGCCCATTTCATTTCCATACTAGAGAAAATGGGATTTTTAGAAGTGCTTAAATTTTAGATTATAGTGTTATATGTATGTCTAACTCTTAAGATGACCAAGTGTATATAAGTTTTAAGTTAAATTAAGGATATCGTAGCCTTAAACGAAGTAAAAGAAGTAAGGTGCTTGTGGGACCTAAGAAGCTAGCAGGCGAGTCCCTTACATACCTAGCTTAAATAGGCTAAGTAGATGGGGAAGATTAATTCATATATGAGTAAACTCACTTGAGGCCCAAAAATTAATTAAAAAGAAAAGGAAATAGAGACGAGGCACAACCCCAAATCAGTCCAAGTCCAATAAAGAATAAAGCCCAAAGCTAAGAGTGCAATTTAATCCCATGATTATTATTATAAAGGAGAAAGATTGGCAGCCCAAGATGATTAGATAAAGGACCCAAGTGCATTCACAATCTACTCAACAATTTGTGGCCAAACCAAGTGAAAGGAGAAGAGAAAAAATTGACAACCGAAGCCCACCGGATTGAAGCCCAATAAGGCCTAAGTGAAAGGGAAAAAGTAGGTGCATCACCACCTTGATAAAATGTGGCTTCAAGTAAAGGAGAAAGTTGGACAATATGTCCCTTTAAAAGGGATTAAAAACCAGCCCCTTCAAGTGATTTTAACATAGACAAAAATCATATTTTCTAAGTTCCTTTTTGCTCTCTTTCAACTTCATACAGCCATTACAACCTCACTAGGGTTCTTGAAGAAGTCCTCACCCTTATATATTAAGGTAAGAAACAATACTCATTGATTTAGTATAAGTTTTCCATTAAAAATAAGAGAGATATGTTGGTTATGCTTGTGTCAGAATTTTGGAAAACATGTGTTCCAAAAAATTGTTGCTCACTTTCTTTGTTTATTAAGGGAATTACTCTTCTTGGTTGGCTTTATTATTGATGAAGGTTGAAATTATTAAAGCGTTTAGGTCGAAAATAATGAACCAAGGTTGCTGCACCATTTTTTCCCATTAGAAACGAGTTCTTGTATGGTATCTTGAAAGTGCTTCTTCAAAGAAAATTGTGGGCTGATGAGTGGGACTGTTATCTCATGTTCCCCATCTGTTTTGGGACTGTCTTGTGACTATTTTGGGATTGTTTTGGTGTGTAAATATGTTGAGAACAGTTTGGTGAAAGTTGGAATAGGTTTGAATTGTTGACGTCGAAATATAGGGAAAAGGTGTAATGTTATGCTACCTAATTGTGTGTTGCGGGGAGTTTGGTAAACTTTTGTAAGCTTATTATGGGACTACAATAAGCTATATAGGACATGAATATGAGAATGTATATTAGAAAATACGATTAGAAGTGGAATGATTGAAAAAATACTCTTGGGTTGATAATTACAAGCTTGCTGCCTGAGCATTATTTTTTTGGTGAGACTGCACTGTCAAGACGTGTTTATTAGTTGATAATACTACTTTTATCACCTACTCTATTATAAATAAGTATTTGGGAGAAAAAAAGGTTACTTTGAGGTAATAACAAGGTGGTACAACAACGTATGCAAGGTTACTCGATTTCCTGTTATTTGGCATGAAATGTAGAGTCTTTCTTGGCACATAGAGGTACTTACAAACTCCAACATAAATAATAATCATGTCTCTACTCTTTAACATGTACATATATTCTAATATCTATTCATTTTCAAATTGCATATATACTTTAGATACCAAGATACATGAGTTCTCTTTTTTAGCTAAATAAAGTTCGTATGTTATTTCATCTCTTACGTATGTGATTAATTGTGTACCCTGATCTTTTCCTTGTAGTATTGTTTTATATGATTGTTGTACTTGTCACTTGTTATGTACATACTCCAGAAGCTCAAAATGTTATGACCACAACAAGAATCATCTAAAAAGTAAATGAAAGATATAAAGTGAAATTGCTTGTTGATGGATGGTATCTCAGGGGTAGAAGAATAACCTAGCATGGGTTGATCCCATATTACGACGAGTATCCCGAGGTTGAAAGAAAAGCCTAGCATGGATCGATCCCGATATTGATTTACCACTAATCAGCTGATCATTTGTATAATATATTGTGCGTAGATGTAAAGTAAAGAGAGGTAAAGTAACGAAAAGTTCATAAAGTACATGATTCCACAATATCACTAAATGTGGTCTCTTATCCTTACACCAGTGCAGATTTCATTTTAGTTCTTATTTCACATACAATACTTCTTGCCTTACATATTCAGTACACTATCTCATACTGAGGTCCCTCACAGGGGATATGCATTTCATGCTGCAGGTACATGAGCTAGTAGATCTCCCCAATAGGAGTAAATGATATCCAACTGCTATTACTAAGCTCCAGGTTGCTTTGTGGCTTTGTGTGGCTAGAGCTTATGTTTCTTCATTGTACAGTAGTTTGTCATAAGGCAGGGCTTTTCTCGGCACTTATCATATAGTGTTGCCTATCTAGAAGCTTTGTAGTCTATAAAAGTAAAAGAGGTCATGTCTCGCATTCTAGATATCGTGGCTCCAATGGCCTAGTCATATGTATTTCATTTTGACTTTTTATTATTGTCTACTTTCATGAAAGCATGTTGCACGTGGAAACCTTTTGTAATGTTCATAGATAGTGTATTATTGCAGGTTGGTTCTCTCGGGCCTTATCGGCGATGGGTGCCAGTCCGCCTTAATGGGACTATGGGGCGTGACATCTATTAATCAAATTCATTTCAATTTTAGTCAATTTGTTTGAAATTCATTTAAATTTTAGTCAATTTCCTTACAATTGCTTTCAATTCTAGCCTAAATTGGGTCAATTTGTGGCTCAATTTTAAATTCTCAATCCAATTTCATTCAATTTTATCCAGATGATCCATTTGTGACCCAAAGCCTGACATATTTTGACATGATTTGATCATAACCGTTCATCATTTTAAATCCTACGGTTGGGATTAATTCTCATTTTTCTTTCTATCTTAACACATTAGCCCCAAACCCTTGCATTCTTTTCAATTCCTCCTCTCCTCTTTAGAACCAAAGCTGCCACCCTTCTCATGTCCAACTAAGTCTTTCCGAAACAACCCCCTTTTCCTCCTTCATCTCCTCACTTTCTGCTAATCCTCACCACTCCCAACCACCCTCTTTCGTCCCCTTTCTCCTGTCTGCTCGAGAAAACCCTCTTCTTCCCTTTTGCTTTATTTTTTAGCGAAAGTTTGACCATCAAATGATCTCCACACCAGTACAACCTGGAAGACCACCATGCATAACCCCAACCAACCTCCTCCTCGCTAGTCAAAACCCCCTCCAAACTGCCTCCTTCTCTTTTCTCCTCCACCAGTGACCAATGACCCTTCTCTCTCTCGTCCTGTTCACTCCTCATCAGTGAAGCCCACCAAATAAAACCCCTTTGTATAGTGTCCTTGCTCTCCTCTCTCTTGTCACCAATCAACAACACCCTTTTGACCCCATGCAAACACCAGCGGCTCTTCTCATCGGGAAAATGGTGAACAAGGGAAATACTCTAGCCGGAAACCCCAAAATCTATACTTTTCAGGACGAAATTCGTTAAAAATGAAGTTCGATTTAAGGTTTCAAGTTCAAAATAGATATATATGAATTCATTTGTTGTATGATCCTCATAACTCTCATTTAATTTTCACTACTGATTGAGTGGATTTATTTCGAGGCATAAGTCGCAGTTTTTTGGAACCTCAAATATATTTCTTTTTAGCTAATTTAATTTGATTTTCATGATAATTTTCTAGACTGATTAGTTGATTCTCTTAATTTTGGAGGGCTTTTTGAATTGACTATTGGTAGGCTTGTTGTGATTTAATTTCCATCTAAATTGTCCCTTATTTTTTACGCTGTAGGAATTATTCCTTGACTAATTCCAGTAAATTGAATTACTGTTTCAATGATTTTGTAATATATTGTTTATATAAGAATCATGGCATGATTTGTACAAACAATCTTCTATTAATTAGTTATTTTACTTAGTTGATTTTGGTAAAATACTAATTGAGTATTTGATTTACTGATTTAGAGTGAAGTTAATTGGTTTGTTTTTAGGGTAATATATTTTTTTTGAATTCTAGTTTCGAATTTTTCTTGTGATTTGCTGAATGTTCTTTCCATAAAATTCTTTTTTTATTCATTGGTAAAATCTGTTATTGACCAAATCCTCCGGCTAATTCCTTTTACCGCCTTATTTATGGTATAATTTTGAGTGAATCAAGTTAATTGATTTATTTTATGGTAGGTTTTGGACTGAATCAATAATTAATTTTTATATTATATTTGTGGTATGTCTAAATTGGTCAATTAGTGCTTCTTGCCTTATATTTTTCATCTATGTATGTTTTTCCTCAATATAAAAGAGACCTTTTATTCTACGTTGAGCACAGACTCTTCATTCGAAAATCATAAATATATACACGAAAATCTTTTTTCTTATTCTGCTTCTCTCTGTTACACTCTTTCCTAAGCATATCATAGCTCCCTCAAGATAAGTCATGGAAGTCTCAGCACCAATCTGTAGGACTCTACTAGATGGTAGATCTATACCGATGAGACCAGTGATAAGGCTCTAATATTACCTTGTCATGACCCTTATTTATGGCCATGATGGCGCCTGTTAGATCCCACCTACAGGCAAGCCAATTACGTATTTGTCGTAAATCTCTAGTATCAAATATAATAGGCACGATAATATAACCTAACTTACACATAACCTAGAAGTCAACTGTACAAAGCTACAACAGACACAAGTACAACCCAAATATATATGCAACAAGATATACAACCAAGAATGCTCCTATGAATACAATCCAATATTGTAAAAGGCCAGTGTCTGAATACAAAAGATAGTCGTCAAAACAGAAGGAGACTGCAAAATATCCAGAGCTACTGATGCTCACCAATGTCTCCTTAATCACCTGCGAACCCCTAACTCAGTGACTGTGGCTAATACTTGGATTGTACCATGGGAAGATGCAGAAATATAGCGGTGAGTACAGATAATAGGCACCCAGTAGGCATCGTCAGCCGACTGAGTGAAATATTGTAAATGTAGAAGGCTTAAATATAGATAAATGCAGTAAATGTTACAAATCAAAACTCTAATCAAGGAGTAGGCATGTCTAGAGAATACCGGACCCTAACTGAATCAACCTAAGTGGTGTGCAATGATTCTAACTGAAGAAACACGAGTAGACCGAAATCACAATTGTCACCGGATTTAGACATAGCATTGACGCAAGTGCAAGGCCCTAATATCTATGCCTGTACGCCGACTGAGCCCCCATAAGCCCAGAAGGTACACATGCGCACAATCTAACTGATAGAATCACCATGAAACCCATGGAACCACCATGAAACTCAACTCTCAATATCTCATGATCTAGAGGTCAATTGGACGTTGATGTAAGGCCCTAGTGTCTAAGTCTGGACACCCCATGAGCTCTCATAAGCCCAAAGGTTACACCCACACACAGTTAGGGTGTTTATAGGTATGTGGATCCACAAGTAATCAATGGGTCCTCGACCCATCCAGTAACTAGTATCACACGAGGCCTCGAACCCCTATAATACTTCTCGACCTGATCTCCGGTTAGAGCAGTCAGCCAAGACCAGACGGTTTGACAATATATAAAATAGTGGGATGTATCCCCCACGGGAGAAAGAGTCCCCATAACACAATCAATAGGCCTTAAACCCAAAGAAAATTAATTGTGCCTCAATCCCAAGGAAAATCAATCCAGCTTCAAACCCAAGGAAAATCAACTGAACCTCAAACCCAAGGAACATCAACTAGGCTTCAAACCCAAGGAAAATCAACTGGTGCTCAAACCTCAGAATCGACACCTGCTATCCGGCATCGCAATCGTGGTCACTAAACTCGGACCATGGGGTGCGACTCCCGGATCTCAAACACTTAGACGTGACTATTAGAGCTCGAATAGCGATAGGGTGTGTTATCTAGGACTCGAGGTATCAAAATAGTCACTCACTTAATGAGGCTATTTGGATCTGGAACTCTAAATTCATATCGTGCCCAGAGTGAATACAGGCAACGACACTCACAACATATATATCCCATGTCACGACCCGAGCCTAGGGCCTAGACGTGACATGGCGAATGGGAACCTGAGGGGATTCCGAAACAAGCCTCTTAAGTATGCATAGCACATCCTTGGCTTTAGCGAAAACATAAAAGAGAAATGAGCACATAACACATAATATCGAAGGGAAGAGGGGCTTTGGACTCACGCTGTGGGGATAATATAGGGAAGAGGATTTGCATGAACCACATACAAAATAATTCTAAGGGACGGGTAAGTATGACTTACACTATGGGGCATTTAGGGACTTGGGACTTCCATCACATCCATGAACATAAAACAAGCATAGAATGGAAAAATGACTAAGGAAAGTCTTTACAATTACATAAATATAATAGGAGTCAAGATGATACATAAACTTCCATATCAAACAACACCTTTAATATGAGTGGAAAGGGGGCCAAGACATCTCCCAGGATCACCCTCAAAAGATAAAAGGTCTAAAATAGGTAAGTCTTAACAAAAGCATGAAAGTAAAATGGATGTTGTCCCTGAAATGAAGGACTTACCAATAGTAGGCTTCAATGGGTATCGACTAGCCATGCAGGGGAAGAGGATGAATAGAAGCTCCGGTCCCTACATGGTTAGATCATGTAGGCAAAAAGTATGTGTTAGTACTTGGAATGTACTAAGTATGTGGGGTGCAATGCAACAAGGATCATAAGCCTTGATAATCAAGATGCATATTCATAATCAATGGACATAAGCTCAATATGACATATGTAATCAATTCTTAAGTTACAACATGCATGAAGATAGTTGAACTTGCATAATATATAATACATATGTGGGAGGAGACCCTAACCGACATATAAGGCCAAGAGAGATACTACTTGGAATCCCGATGTTCACTCCACACCGAATAAAGGAGTGGTCTACTTGCCAAGGAAAACTAAGCATAACCCCACATACTGGGTAACATGACCTAGTTGGGTCCACTAGTAAAAACCCATTTAGGAAAATAATATAAACCTATGGTGGCACATAGTTAAGAGACCAAAACGTTATATAAGGGCTCCTTGAGTCGAGCCCCCACCTTAAGCCTCTTTCAGTATTAGACCTAGTCCCATGGAATACTTGAAATAATCATAACTTGCATAACTTATAGCACATGATGACATGGCATGAGTAGCTCATTAAAATACATGACCCTTACCGTGGAATATACCTTGTACTAGAGGGTAAAAACATAGCATAGACATGATCCCTTCTAGTAGGCATTGCATTATACATGAGGGTAGAGATTGTAACATACATGACCCCTTCTAGTGAGCATTAAATAGTATAGTACATGAGGGTAAAATAGTTATCATGCGGGAACCCTTCATGTAGAGATGACTGATTCACAAGAGGGTAGAATATATAGCATAAGGGCTCAATATTTTACTTGAAAATCATAGGAACTTTTCTTGAGTTCAATGCATGCTTAGGAGCGCATAACTTATCATGACATGCTTGTCTTGAAATTCATGCAATAATCTTTCATCAACATAGGAATCCTTGTCAAGTAGATTTAGGCAAATATGGTGGGTATATGCACATGTACTTAAAATCATACCATTCAAGAGTATGAAACAAAAGAGAAGTAAAATCAATTCATTTAAAGTTATTCAAATCAACTCACCATAATATAGTAAAACTCTTGTTTTGGATATCATGAAAACCAACTAAAATCCATAAATTCCTTCATAGTTTTTCATAGCATCATAGAGTACATGACTTTAATATCATAAAATTCATCACAATATCAATCCCCAACAATACTTTTAGCATAATAAAATCATTACTTGAAGAACCCCAAATAGAAACCATATGTAAAATGCATAATGATATCTCCATAAGCAAGAGTCCATAAATACCCATAAAATAATCCATAAATCCATGTAATTTGAGAAGAAGATTGGTCGGACTTGTGAGATGAAAGGTTCCCACAATCAAAACCACATACCTCAATGTAATAATGCTGGTGGAAACCTGATTTGGAGATGGAGGATTCAAAACCCTAGCTTGCACCTTTTACTTGAAAGTCTTGAAGAGCTTGAGAGAGTTTTGATACTTAGAGTGTTTTTGGAATGAGGAGGAATGAGATGAATTAGGGTTGTAAAACTTGATAAGGGACATAGAAAAAGAGGAAAGGTCAAACTTACCCTAATTAAAATCATGGCCAGATAGGTCTACGAGACCCCATCTACGTGTTGTAGATGGGTTTCGTCAGATGTCCTTTTTCCAAACTTCAGAGACTCCCTTTTTACTGATTCCCATTTTGCGAGACCTTCAATGACTCGTAAAGGACTTTACGGGTTATCTGATTAAGTCGTAGATTGAATTTTAGAAAGATCCCAAATTCATCAAGTCTGCAGGTTCTACAAATCCATTTTACGGGCCATAATCCATCTTACGAGGTGTAAGACCACTTTGTAAACAACAAAAGTTTCAAATTTCCAAGCTTATTTCTGCCATCTCTCTTACCTCCATATGTAGGCTCTTACATTATCTCCCCCGTGGGAACGTTTGTCCCCGAATGTGCTAAGGCAAGCTCTACAGAATGTATTCAAGTATCATATGCCAATGTACTATAAAAAAAATGAAACACATGCACGATTTAAAATCTTTAAACCATGTTTCAAATAGCACCTATAATGCAACCTCAAATTTATATAAACATGCATGAACGCCATGAATATGGCATGCAATGAGAGGAGAATCTAAGATGGGAAACTCATATGACCTCAAGCTGCATCGGAATGGAAAAGATGGGGATATCTCTTCTTCATATCGGCTTCGGCTTCCCATGTGGCACTTTCAACTCGTTGGTTCCTCCAAAGGACTTTGACGGACACCACATCTTTTTTTCTCAACCTCTTCACTTTTCTATCAAGTATTTCCACCGAGACTTCCACCTAAGTCAAGTTATCTTCTACAATACCCATAACATCCAAGGGTACTATAGAACTTGGGTCATCTACACACTTTCTCAACATAGACACATGGAATACCAGATGAACCATACTCATCTCCAGGGAAACACTAATTCATAGGCAACCTTACCAATTCTCTTCACAATACTATAAGTCTTTACAAATCTTGGGCTCAACTTTCCCTTCTTGCCAAAACGGACCACACCCTTCATGGGTGAGACCTTTAAATACACCCAATCACCAATGTCAAACTCAAGATCTTTCCTCCTTGTGTTGGAGTAGGACTTTTGCCTACTTTGAGCCGTCTTCAATTTCTCCCTTATCAAGCTCACCTTTTCCAAAGCCTCCATGACCAAATCCAGTCCTAATAAAGATTTTCCCCCACATCAAACAACCCAATTGGGGATTTACATTGCATACCATTAGGGCTTGGAAGGGAGTCATTCCAATGCTAGAGTGATAGCTATTGTTGTAAGCAAACTCAATGAGTGAAAGATATTCGTCCCAACTACCTTTGAACTTCAAAACACAAGCCCTAAGCATATCCTCAAGAGTTTGAATTGTCCTTTCATCTTGGTCGTTCTTTTGAGGGTGAAACATAGTGCTAAGCTTGACTTTTGTACCAAGACCCTTTTGGAAGGATCTCCAAAAGTGAGAAGTGAATTCAGCACCACGATTCAAAATAGTAGACAATAGTACCCCATGCAATTTGACTAACTCACGAATATATATCTTGGCATAATCTTCGGCGCGATAAGTTGTTTTAACCTGTAGTAAGTGAGCCGATTTTGTCATTCTATCAAAAACAACACATATAGAATAAAAGTGCTTCCTAGTTTTTTTGGTAACCCAATAACAAAATCCATATTTATCTCTTCCCACTTCCAAGTAGGACTTTCAATGTCTTGGGCTAGGCCACTCGGCCTTTGATGTTCCTCTTTGACTTGTTCGCAGTTGTGACAATCGGCTATGAACTTAGCAATATCTCTTTTAATACCACCCCACCAATAAAAGTCTCTCAAGTCTCTATACATCTTCGTCGAACCAGGATGAATAGAGTAGGACAAATTATGTGCCTCTTACAAGATCAAATCCCTTATCCCATCTACCTTGGTATCTAATGATGTCATCTGCCCCTTGGGAGAAAACCTCCACTTTACCATCCTTCACCAAAGCTTTCAATTCTAGTAAGGCAAAGTCAAGGTCTTGCTTGGACTTGACCTTTTCAACAAAAAAGGATTTGGAACCATCAATAACCACCACATGTCCATTTTCAACTTCATTCAACCTAACTCCCAATCTAGCTAATTGGTGAACTTCTCTAGCCTCTTACTTATTACTATCACTAATATGAGCTACATTTCCTATGGACACTCTACTTAGAGGATCAACAACAACATTAGATTTGCCTGGATGATAGTGCACACTCATGTCATAGTCCTTGAGGAGTTCTGACCACCTTCTTTGCCTCAAATTGAGATCCCTTTGTCTTAACACATATTGGAGACTTTTGTGGTCGGTGAACACATCTACATGAACCCCATACAAATAATGACGCCATATTTTCAAAGCAAATATCACAAGCGCTAACTCGAGATCATGGGTGGGATAATTATTCTCATGCACCTTCAATTCTCGAGAAGCATATGATATGACTTTGCCATTTTGGATTAAAATATACCCCAAACCAATCCTTGAAGCATCAGAATAAACCACAAACCTTCTACCCTTTCGGTAGAGCAAATATTGGAGCAGATGTAAGCTTATCTTTCAAAGTTTGGAAACTCCTTTCACATTCATCGTTCCGCACAAATTTTTCCTTTTTTGAGTCAATTTTGTCAAAGGGGAAGCAATTGAGGAGAAACCATTCATAAGCCTCTGGTATACCCTGCTAAGCCCAAGAAACTCCTAATATCCGTTGGAGTTAAGGGCCTAGGCCAATTCCTTATCACTTCCATTTTCTTAGGGTCCACCTTAATTCAATCACCCGACACCACATGCCCTAGGGGAATGCAACTTCCTTCAAATTTAGCAAACAACTTCTCATCCCTCAACGTTTGCAACACTACTCTCAAATGCTTCACATGCTCTTCTTCACTCTGGGAGTAAATCAATATGCCATCAATGAAGACCACCCCGAACATGTTAAGGTAGGTTTACAAACCCTGTTCATGAGATCCATAAATATTGTCGGGGCATTTGTTAAACCAAATGACATCACTACAAATTCAGAATTCCCATATCTAGTTCAAAAAGCCATTTTGGGAATATCACACTCCCTTACCCTCATTTGGTGATACTCGGAACAAAGATCAATCGTACAAAAATTACTAGCCCCTTGTTGTTGATCAAATAGGTCATCTATCCTTGGAAAGGTACTTGTTCTTTATTGTGACCTTATTGAGTTGCCTGTCGTCGATGCACATTCTAAGTGAACCATCTTTCTTCTTTACAAACAACACTAGGTCATGTATCCTTGGCAAGGGATACTTGTTCTTTATTGTGACCTTATTGAGTTGTCGGTAGTCAATGCACATTCTAATTGAGCTATCTTTCTTCTTTACACACAACACCTGTGCACCCCAAGATGACTTACTAGGACATATAAAACCTTCTCCAAAAAATACTTCAATTGGTCCTTTAACTATTTTAACTCCATCGAGGCCATACGGTAAGGAGGAACGAAAATGGGTTGGGTATCGGGGAGGAAATCAATATCAGAATCTATCTCCCTTTCAGGAGGGACACTGGGAAGTTCATTGGGAAAGACATCAAGAAACTCATTGATGACTGGAACCGACTCTATAGGAGGGACTTTAGACTCAATATCCCAAACCCTTATAAGATGGTAAATGCAACCCTTGGTAATCGATTTCTGGGCTTTAATACAAGAAATAAACCTATCCTTGAACACTGAATTTTGACCTTCCCACTCCAAGACAGGCTCATTAGGAAATTGGAACTTAACCCTATGAGTTCTACAATCAATGGAAGCATGATATGCATGTAACCAATCCATCCAGAGAATGACATCAAAATCCACCATGTCAAGTTCAACAAAATCACAAGGCAACACTTTACGCAATATAGACACGGGACAACCCCTATAGACCCTTCTAGCAATAATGGACTCACCAACGGGGGTAGACACCTCAAAGGGTTCGCACAACAACTTGGGACACACATGAAGCTTGTTAGCAACAGAAGGAGTAACGAAAGAGAGAGTAGCACCCGGATTCAATAAAGCATACACATCATAATCATAAACCTTTAACATATCTGTAACAACATCGATCACCTCCTTCACTCCTTACCTACCTTGAAGGGTATAGAACCGGTTGTGACGTGGAGCATCCCTTTGTTGGCCTCCTTGTGCCCTTTGATCAACTTGAGCACCTTGCCCTTGCGGTCGACCCTCCGTTTCCTTATTTTAAGCGTAGGAGCAATCAACAAGATTGTGGCCTACTATTTCACACCCATAGCAAGCATTCAAATTCCTCAAGCATTTTCCACCATGATTTCTTTCACACTTTGGGCACCTTGGAAGAGTCATCCCACTATTGCCACCTTGAACCGTAGGGTTAGGCACCCTATCATTAGTAAACCTTTTGTTTCTTCCAATGTATGGCTGCATCATAGGTATCCCAAACAAATTGGCCATTGAGATAATATCTATACTAGAGTCAATTCACAGTACGGTATATAATCAACAACAGCTACACAACCAGCATATCTCAGTAGCATCAGGCTACACATTTATACAAATAGGAGTTTAGCCAAAATACATACCTATCTCGGGGAATTGGCCCATATCCAGCCTTTACTAGGCCTTTTCATGGTTCAACTGTGCCAGAACAACCACAAGTATCCCCAAAATAATCGTAGTTACCGCATATGCTGTGTACAATGGCTATTCAGGAAAGCAGGCATTAATAAGTCAGGACAATAGTGTTGAAATGCATAGTAGGAAATATTACTACAATTAGTCTCATGACATATATACATATCTTGCTCAGGACTTTCAACCATAAACAACTCCCAATATACATGTATTTCAGCTCAGTCTAAAGGTAAGGAAAGCGTAGCCTACCTAGAAAGTGGATCCACATGCTCCAGATCAGTCCATGCGAGTTTTAACCTATCAGACCACCTCCAAATGTTGCTTAATTGTCTAAATATGAATCACAACATAAAAATGGCTATTTTAGCTATAATATCTCGATGAGGGAGAATAGGTCAATTGCGACTAAAAATGAGAAGGTATTGCCCACACCCAAAATACCAAACCAAATCCCGTAAAATGACTGTTACGTCACCCTAAGTCCATATCCAAAAATTGAGTTCCAAACGAGGCTAAGAATAATAAGAAACAGTTCAAAAATAAATGACACTTCTTATCGATAAGTACATAAAAATACAACTGCTTCTCGGCCAAGTTTCTTTAAAATATAGTAAAATTACTAGAATTTGAATATACCATGGCATAGGTTGTCATGACCAAGCCTAGGGCCTAGACGTGACCGGCGAATGGGGAACCTGAAGGAACCCCATACAAGCCTCATAGCATATCATTACACATCCTTGGTTGCGGAAGCAACTAAAAATGATACTAAGAGATAAGCATAAATAAGGGAATTGTGATTAAGGGCAAACTGCCATATCATAACATCAAGAAACAAGAGATGCAAGGCTCATAACATAGATACATAATATGTCCAACAACACCTCTACTACACAGATAAGAGAGGGGGCCACGACAAACAACCGGGATCACCCTCATAGTCAATACATAAATAAAGGAAGTTAATCTTAGTACTTAGCAAGAGATCATAAGCAATGTCCCCAGATGGAGGACTCACCAACAAGCTTGACAGACAATCATACTAGCCATGTGGAGGAGGTGGATGATCAAGCGGTGCACCGGTTCCTACATGGTGACATCATGTAGGAATAGAGTATGCGTTAATACATTTAAATGTACTAAGTATGTAGGATGCAATGCCACAAAAGATAGGAATCATAGGCAAAATGGATAATCATAAACAATGAATAACATACTAACAATATGACATGTGTGAATGATGTTTGAAGTAAAACCATGCTTATAATCCAAATCAACTTGTATAGTTCATAATACATAGTGTGGGAAGAAACCTCAATCGACATAAAATAAGACCAAGCGAGCTACAATTCGGGATCCCGATGTCAATCCCACATCAGAGGAAAGGCGGAAGTTACTTGCCAAGGTGAACCTCCTAATGCCTAAGTGCATCCACTAAGCCTTGTGTGAACCGGGTACTCTCCTCTAGTTCTTGGACTCGGGTACTCACCTTAAGCCCTCATATTTAGGGTACTCCTCTCTTAGAGATGTGGTGACTCGTCTTTAATACCTTCACCTATGGTGGCACGTAAATCTAGGACTTAGGGACTCGCACTCGGTGCTAAGTCTAATCCCACGAAATATATAAGATAATCGTACTTTAATAACTTGCAATAAACATAGAGACATGGCACGAGTAGCTCTCAACATCATTGACCTCAAATGGTGAGCCTAACTTCAATCATAAGAATGGGTCATCATCAATATTACCCTTTCATTAACACCAACATCAAAGGCTCACAAGAGGTATAATCTTAAGAAAGAGGCTTAATCCTGCCCTACAACATCAATCAACATTTTTGTGATTTAAACACATCTTTAGAAAACTCATAATCATCATAGAGTCACGTGAATCATAACTCAACCAATAGATCATCAAAACTTAAAGGATCCTTAAAAAGACATTTTATCAAACACTTAGACGGTGTGTAGTGCTAGTGCAAAACCATGCAATTCAAGAGTGAAATCATGCAAGAAAATACATTATAAAACTATCAACAGATACTTGGTAATACCCTCAAGCAATATATATCAAAACTCTTCATCAAGTCTCACATTAGACCATAGATTCATAGCCCGAAACATGGTAGAACTGTCACAATTTCATAAACCCCAACATAGTGTGCAGTGATTTTTATAATACATAAGACCCATGAGTTAGTCAACTTTAAATCATGCAATTTGTAAGAAAAGGAAGCTTGGGCATCATGGGTGGAAAGAACCCATGAAAGAAACCCATATACCTTAGCTTTGGATATGAACTTGATGAAGATTGGAGACGGAGATTTGAAGCTTGAAGGAAAACCTTAAGATTCGGATGAGATTTGGAACCTTGATTTTGAGAGAAATATGAGTCTAAGTTTTTGAGTGAGTATTGGAGAATGTTTAGAAAGATATGAAGATGAAAAATGGCTAAGTATAGGTATTTTCATGTATGGGAAGGCATGGGCCCAAGAACCAAAACCCTTGGACTGAGATAGAAAAGCTAGACAAAATTACACTGGAAAATAACACTGGCGAGTCGCGCCACTAACGTGCAGGCCCACTATTTTCGTCAAACTACGAAATTTCGAAACTAAAATCGGGGTTACACCCATCTCCCACTTAATTTGACCCCCTGAACAAGAATATGAAGTCAAATTTTTGATATCGTACACAGATTTTCAGATAATACAAATTACAATTCTTTACACTTTTAAGACACATTTTCGGGCACTTTTTGGGGTCATTACATAGGTCTCGAAAAGTAGTCAGTTTAGACCCAAACTTCACTCAATTCTGATAAGAAACGACCGAGATATCTCAACTCAAAATTTTCCGAAAACACACAACATGACCATAGCTGAAACATCATTATCACACCAAATGAAGCTATATCAATTAATTTCAACATTACTATGATGTGTTCCACATAAAAACTCTAAAATAGACCTAGCTTTTCGAAGAAACAACATATCAAAAATTTTAAAAATAATAATATGATACAACAACAAAATGCCCAATTTTACCTCAAACGACGTGCCAAAATTAGTTTCAAAGCTCCCACAATGTTCCTCTCAGAAAAATATACAAGTTAGGCTTTTGAATCGCCCAAATTTGATAAAAATTGAGGGACATATCATAATTCAAAGTTTTTATTCTCCTTTCTGTGATCTGGAACGAATTTTGGGATATATATATCACTTTGCCACGTGGTGAGCTGTGGTTCAGCCACGTCACCGACCACCCTTATTTTTCAATAAACACTCAAATTTAATTTCGCTGCGTTGGCCTCATCTAAAATCATAAAAATACAATCCATATATAAAATCTGAACGGAAATGGCATTCCGGACTCAATGGTGTAGTCGAAGTGCTCATTGGAGGTCATTTTATTCCAATGTGGGTCCTATTTTTCAATATCGAAATCTATTAAAGGAACCAAAACACACCTGGAAGCCCTAGAAATCAAATGAAAGGTCTTTCTAGGCTAAATTTGACATTTCAGATCCAATGGTGCAGTCGAAATTTCAAACTAGGGCACGTTTACCAAACACGTTAACTAAAGTCATCTATTGACCTGCTGTGGTAACTAAATTTTCAAAACTCAATATAATTGCATTGAACATGCCCCTAGCCTAATTTGGCCATTCTAGAACTGATGGAACTGTCAGAATTCTGCTCTGAGGTCGTTTACTAGGACGTTACCTGAAAATTTATTTTACGGTCAATCTCTCATTTAACTCAAAAAGCTATATAATTGTCAAACAATTTCAACCAATGATGGAACAATCAGTGTCAATAAGTTATAAATCGTCTGAGATAACTATGCAAAAGCTCAAACTGATAAAATATTCGTAGGATCACAAAAATGACATAGAGGGTCATTACAATCATAGATGTCTCAATAACAAAATAAACTAACAGAGATGAGCTTTTGTGTTATCAGAAACTTTATCAAGTATGTAAGAAATTTAATAAGATATGAGCTAATTAGGGTAGTTTATGTTAGGAATTTCTTTCTATTTTATGATCTCACATATCAATATGTTATATGTAGATATGTTATCATTAAAAGTAGCCCATTGTATGATCTAAAAAAATTAAAGTTTTGGCCTTAAGGTTAAATATTTATTTTTATGGGTTTAATTTAGATAATTTGAAAACCTATGAACCTTTTCTTAAGTCTGATGGAGGCTTATTGAAAAGGTACTTGCTAAACCTTAAAAGGTACTTAACAAGTTATATAAGGACCTGGTCCCTACTTTTGATACTACACTCTTTCTTTTCTACCCCATTTATGAGAAGAAACACTAGGTTAAGATTAGTATCAAGACTTAGAAATTCTTGTTTTCTTAAATCAAGATTCTTGCAGTGAAACAAGGTTAGTATTCTTTAAAGTTTTATGAATTTAAATTCATGTCTAATGATTTACTTGTGATCCTTGATGAAATTCTTTAAGTTTTCCAACAAGTGGTATCAGTGCCAAGTTTAGTTAAATCATTAGACAAGAAACAAAGATGGAATTTAATTTGAAAGTACTTTGATATATTTTTCCAATGTTTGAACACTGTTTTGGTATTTTCAAGAAAAGTATTTTCTACCTATATTATATTTGTTTGGTAATTTTCCTTCTACAATTGACGCCCCTGATGACTGAGGACTTATGATGGGATGTACTATTTGTCATATACAAGGATTTTAGTTCTTTATCAAAGTCAAACTTTTATCTTCTTGATGCACTGGACAGAAAGGATTGTTCTATATGTAAGTGACTAAGTTTCGTTCCTGAAAAATAGAAATCAAAAAAGGAAAATAGTGACAAACAATGATATTTATATTTCAATAATTTATGTGAAGGTTACAATCTCTATAAAATCTAAAAAGGTTGTAATCCTCTGATTCTTCTCTTCACGATCTTCAACTCAAGACTTTACCTTGTTGTTGAATCAATGAAACACTTGTGGCTCAGCATTTGGAGATGAAGACTTCTTTGTATGTAGAAGACTTGCAGATCACCACTGAAGAGTAAGGATTCTCTATGTATTTCTATGTGTGTCCTTTGGTCTTATGAGGACTCCTTTATATAGGTGTGAGCTAGAATTTTAGGGGTAATTTGGTCCAAGTATTTTAAGGGATTTGGACCTGGTCTTGAAGAGTATGAGTTGCGCTTATCTTGTCGACTTAATGGACTGGCCCAAATATAGTTTGGGCTTTGTTTAAGTCATATCATTTTAAATTGAATATTGATCCAACCTAATTAACTAATAATTTGATTTGGTCAATGCATCATGAATCTAAGATTTAATTCATATTTAATATGAATTTCATCAACAAAACTTCACTGTCTAGAAATGTCCCCATATTCGAGGCTTGTCGCGGTTCTTGACCTATCAAACCTACAAATACAAGCCTTGGAGCACTAGTATGTGAAGCTAGTGTTTGGAACGACTATCCCAAAATATTGACGTTTTCAAATTCATACATACTGAAGTCTTTCTGACAACATTCTTCAAACGTGCAAGAGGTTACTTGTCTTTTTGGTTATTTAGTAACCCATTCGGTTTGAAGTGCTTACGGGTTATGGAACATTATAGCATGTTATTCATTTTATCATTTTAATGGTTTTATTTGGTCCATTGACTACAAGATGACCATAAATTTCATAAGCTTAATTTAGCGATATGAACTCGCGATTTTGGCATGAATTTTAGGTGTAGCCTTTTTTGACATCGAGCACCCTTTTAATAGGTTGTCCTCTATTTTTGCTTGATCACTTCAACAAAATGCGAAGTTTCCAAACCTTAGCTCCTTATGTAAGCGTAGCCTTATCAGGAGGCCTTTTTGCACCTATATAAGAAACCTCTCAAAATTTTTCACATTTGGCTACATGGAATGATTTCCACGATCTTATGCTGAAACATACATATGTGTATAATTTTATTTTCTCGAAATCAAAATTTTCCATAACTTCCATTCTTTTCATTGTTTAGTGCAGTTGAAATTTTAGGATGAGAAATAAGGTCATGAAAAACCTTATGACCTAGCCTTGTGTTATTCTTTGATTTCCAAACTTTCCATATTGGTTTGACGGAAGATCACATACTTCTTGCCTTTTAAGCCATTATTTTTTTCATGTTTGATACCCATAAAAATATACCATAATTTGATCCCATGAAAACATACCATAATTGGATTTGTAGTATTCCATAATTTGTAGGAATCCTACTTTCCATTCCTACATCAAGATATGATTTTGGTTATATCTTGATGTAGGAATGATGAAATAAAAAATAGTTTATGTCGTTGGGAATAAAATTCATAGGGTCAAATAATATATGAGAATCATATTTAGATCGCGTCTAGATTGATTCAGTTTTCTATTCGAAAACTAGCCCTCGAATGACCGCAAAAATTTGACGTTGCCAGTCTTTGTGCTAGACATAGTCTTATTGAATCAGAACCTTTTCTTTTAATTCCCCATTTTGCAGGTTCTGCATATACTATACAAAATTGATCCCACAACATGACGCATTTTCATGATCATAACACACCGCATCCTCATCTGGAGATAGTGAGTGACCAACAAAATCAGAATGTCAAAGTACTAGTTTTGGATGTTCAACCTTCGACAACCGACATCTTATCTCTTGTCAGTGGGTCACCTGAAGAATCTCTTCACCTTAAAGAATGGTCACATATGGATACCAAAGATTCATGGGAAACTTCTCGAGTAAGGCTACCAGCATGAAAGTTCCTTTACTGAGGTTCGCACTTCACAAGAAGCCGCATCCATTGAATCTTCTCATTCCAAGAAGTGTTTCAACAATTGGAGTGTTCCGTCTTCTAGCTTCACAAATGTTTGCTACACAGCTGGCTACTGGTATGGGTTGAGGACATGCCGCCCTACGACAAGGAGACCTTGGAGTACATTAAGATTTATGATGCCATATATACTTCTTTGTTCACATACGACTATGATGACAATGTACTACATGCTTTTTGTGAGCTTTGGAGCCCATCTACCAATATGCTTTCTACTTTTATTAGGAAAATGTCCATATCAATTTGCTGACTTATGAGCAATTGGAGGTTTTCCTGTCCTGGGATCCTTTTACGACGAAGTCATTCCTATGGCAAAGGAATTGACCCAGTCAGATTCTCAAGGAATTTTGTTTCTTCCTAAAAGTTGTCTATAATTATTTTCGGCCTTCTACAACTTAGCAAAAGGTGATCTCCAAGAGGTATCCATCTATGGTTGGTTGACGTGGTTGTTCAAAGGACAAAATAGATATGAAGAGCCCCCGCAGAAAGTGTCAAAGGCACATCCCACAAAGCCAAGGTTGAATCATAATTTGTCTGGACACATCGATATGAATTTTCTTCCATGGACCAATGATGAAAATGCGCCCTTTGTTGAGCTAGATGTAGAAGAGTAAGTTAGAGATGAGACTAACTTGGCAGCCTTTCTTCCTTGTTGGCTATGCAAATTTGTGCTTTCGAACAAGAAAGTTGGTTACATGCGTGCTAGCGTTTTCAAAGCTGCAAGTTTGATGGCTCATGGAGAAAAATTCTCTCTAACAGTCCCAGTCCTTGCAAGTATATATTGCAGGTTGAGAGATATTTCTACTTCTTTCATTATGTAAAATATAAATTTTCCTATACACTACGTATATGGATGGCTAGGAGAGTATTTTGTGACCCATCATCATGTCGGTCATGCACATCGAACCATACCCTTATGAGAGATTTCTGGTGAGAAAATGGCTAAATATTTTAGTTTTGTTGATGCTCAAAAATTATTTCAATAGGATGATGCCCGTCGCCTCTATCACATGGCACTATTACAAGGCAAAGATTTGCACCTTTGATGATGGTCAACTCTCAAATTCATGGGTTGAATTTATCATAAGTCTTCACTCAAGCTATGTCATCCGTATGCATGATTCATTCTTTGCAGTGAAGTCCTACAGTCCTACAAGATTTAGTTGACAGTTTAGCTTTTGTCAAGACATCCCTAGAGATCTTATGGAATAACCATATGATGGTACGTTGTCAACATTAGTGCAACTTTAGAATTCCTCTTTTCGACTTGGCACTTCTTTAAAAGTCATCATCCCTACGCGACCATTAGAAGGCCCTCCATTAATAACTCGTGAGTATGCAAATTGTTTGCCATCTCATAGGACAAATCCTTCAAAAGAAAATTAGCATACCATTTTGAAAAATTCAAAGTAGGACCATACACCTATGTCATCTAAAAAGGCTGCTAATCAATTGAAAGAAAACCCACATTCTTCTTCCAAGACTAGGGTGAAGTCAAACAATATTCCGCAAGTCATCAAGACTTTATCCAAGTCCAGAACTCCGAAATCAAAATTGAGGCGCCTCACATTAGCCTCAAAGGTGACCACCGTTGCTTCAAAAGTTGACAACAATTCCCACATGCTTACTTTATCAGGTGGTGTTGATAAAGCTAATGCTTCTTCTAGTTCAACAGAGAGTAAGGATCATCACTGGAATCGTGTAGAAGGAATGCGCGGGAGCTAGATGACACTTGTTGCGATCTAGATACAATTGTCATTGATGGTAACACCTCTGTGGATGAGGATCCAAACTCTGCATCATTGTCTGATTTAGCAAAACGGGTAGAGTCCTTCATTTTCTTTCTTTTCTTTTTTTTTCCTTTTTTACCTATATTAAATCTTCTTGTAACCGAAAAATCTAATTAGTCTCTTTTTCTTTCATTTTTTTAGTTGGACCTTCAAGATCTATGCGGCGACGATCTTAGTGATGATATGGTTGAGATTGCTATGGGCTTTGATGATCTTGGAAATGATAAGTCTTCTGTTAAAGGCAAAATATCTCCACAAAAAGTAGTCTTACCGTCCACTTATTTAAATGTAAAGAAATTTCCCCAAGCAAATGGCACCAATATGACTGATGTTACTACTGATCAAATCACATACCCAAAGTTGTTCCAACCTTCTTCATGGCCATTCTAGCCTAGCACTCCACCTTTTAATCCACAAGAAACCATTTTTCGTGTCAAATTAACCTTTGTTTCTAAGATGTGGAGTGCATTGTGTGGATGGATTGCACCATTTTCTTTGGGTTCCTTAGATGGTTTTGCTGAATTAGAATCGGGTATTGCTTTAACTCTTGATGAAATCAAATGGGTCAACATCATTAATACTTCTACTTTGGAGGATCTTATTGAGAATTGTTTTTAAGTCATACACAGAGCATGATGCTTTGAACAATCAAAAATGACTAAAGAATCACATGAGAAGGCCCTTCATGATGCACAAAAGCGTCTTGATGATGCAAGGTTTGATGGATCCATAGGGAAGCTCCAAGTAACTCTTGCAAATGTGGAGAAGTATCTAACCATATTGACCTCTAAGAGAAAGAATATCATTATGCTCCTTGGTAGACATGAAGAGAAGTTGTCCAAAACTCCAGAGATCATCACTATGACCGAGGGAGAGATTCATACAACTGAGGCGAACTACACGTTGTCTGATGATCAAAGTAAAAGATTATCAAAGCTAGAAGAGGCAGTTGAGAGAAGTCATCAAAACATTCTAAACTTCAAGTCATTTTCATAGTTTAGATTCTTTCTTAGGATTCATTTGCTTATTTGCTTGCTTACTACTATGTAGTGATTTGTCCTTTTTTTAAAAGTGATAAACTGGTGACTTATCTGTTAGTATGAATTATCTTGTCTTGAATTCTCTTCTTTTTTGGCTTTCTAATTATGTTTCGAATTCACAATAGTCATACTAAACTTTTTAGCTTTGTTTGCTTATAAGAGGAAATTCATAACTCAAAATTGGAGCATTCAAATATATGAAATTCTTCTTTTATTGGAAAGATAAATTCTCAAACTTCAATCTCTTCAAAAATGACATCCTTGTGATTTACGGATCAGTACAGATTTTCCTTCAAAGTCAGCTTAGAATCTGGCATGCTTGATTTTTCAGCTTCACACGCTTGCAGAAGAAAATTCATAACTCGAAATTGGAGCGTCCAAATCATGAAATTCTTTTTTTGTTGGAAAGATAACTTCTCAATATTCAATCACTTCAAAAATCACAGCATCGGGATTTATATATTACTACAGAACCTAACTTATACTTAGAGTTTCTTGACTCATCCCTCACTTAAAATATTAATATGATGATCATGTAATGATGTGTACCCCTTTTTTTACTCATGTGACTGGACCTCAAATAATAAATATTCACGGCTGCCTACATATCTCAATGAAGAGGATCAAGTCATATCGTAGTTTAGAAGATAAGTAAATTTTTTGTTTTTTTTTCCTAATTTTTTCCTAGGCAGCCTCTTTCGAGATTTTCAACCTAGCGGACACATTTTTTTTCTTTTTTAGGGTGTCGTACACAGCTTATACTCTTGAGAGCCAGGAGCATGATGTAATTTTAAGGATAATACTTCAAAAACTTTCCATTAATGGGACCAATCCACAAGCCATCTGCGTCTACAAGCTTGTAAGCACCACTTGAATAAGCTTCTTGGACGACATATGAACCATCCCATTTCGAGGTGAACTTGCTTCCTGATTAATGAGAGGTGATGATTTGTCTTCTTACTACAAGAACCTGATCATCAACTTGGAAGGACCTAGGGCATACCTTTTTATTAAAAGCAGAGAAAGACGAGCTTGATAACATTCAAGGCGTGCGCTTCCAACTTCTTCTCATTGAGAGCTTCTAACTCTTCAATGCATAGACAAGCATTTTCCTCTTCAATAAGTCCCTCTTGGATGGTAATCTGCAATCATGGTATTTGGCGTTCAAGCGGAAGGACTACTTCACTTACAAAAACAAGAGAGTATGGAGTTGCTTGAGTTGGCGTGCGATGAGTCCTCTGATATGCCCAAAGGGCGTCTTCCATTCTATCATGCCAATATCTCTTAGATATGGAGATAGACTTCTTTAATAAGCAGCATATAAAGTCTTGCTAAATGCTTCAGCCTGTCCATTTGCAGTAACATAATACATTGATGAATTATGTTGCTTGAAGCCAAAAAGATCACAGACCTTATCCATCAATCTTTTGGTGAATGCCTTTCCATTATCTTTTATTATATAACTAGGAATGCCAAAATGATAGATAATGTTCACCCTGATGAAATTTCCAACACTCTCCTTTTTTACTTCTTTGAGGGCTACAGCCTCAGCCCATTTTGAAAAGTAATTCATCGCTGCCAAGATGTACAGGTGGCCTCCAGAAGATCTTCGTAGTTGTCCAACCACATAGTACCTAAGTATCAAATGACCAAGATGCAACTGTTGGATGTAGTACTTCAGGAGGTTGGTGCACAAATTTGCATAAAGTTGACATGTCTGACATCTTTGAACATAATACAAACAATCTTCCACCATTATAGGCCTATAATATCCCATTCTTTTTATGTGAAAGTGTAATTTCGGCCCAGATTGGTGTGACCCACAAACTTTAGAATGTGATTCTTGCATGGCCTGAGTTTCCTCTTTACCTCCAAACAATGCAAAAGTACTCCCTCAAATGATCTTCAATAAAAAGTATTTTTGTAGAAAAGAAATCGAGGAGCCCAATGACGGATTTCGACCTTTCTTTTTGGATCTTCTGGAAGTATGTTATAGCACAAATAATCAATGATAGCTTGTTGCCAATTGATTTTCTAAGCCTTAGAAATGGCTACAATTTGTTGGAGATTGCTCTCCTCACCCTTATTCTAATCCTCCTTTGGTGGTACTATCCATGTTTGACCAATAGTGATTTATGCTTGGTTGCACAAAGCCAATATTGAAGCCAAAGTAGCTAAGGCATTAGCTTTCCTATTTTCATTTCTTAGAACATGTTGAAGAGTCACATCTCTGAGACATCTAATCAACTTCAGTGTATAATTATGTTAGGAACGCAACTCCGACTTCATGCCTTCATAGTTGCCCAATGATTGATTAATCACCAATTCAGAGTCCCCAAAAACATGGAATTGCAATTGCTTCATATTGAATGCCATTTCAAGCCCAAGTATCAATGTTTGATATTCTACAACATTATTGAAGCAATATTGCATCAAGGTAAAGGAATACGGCAAGATCTCCTCTTATGGAGTGACGAATATCACCCCGGCACTAGCTCCTTCGCGATGTGAGGCACCATCAAAATATATTTTCTAAGGTGGTTGAATATCAAAGACTATTGCATCCTTATGTGGTAATTCATCACTTAGCTCCCAATCATCAGGTATTGGATAGTTTGCTAAGAAGTGCACCAACATTTTCCCTTTCACAGCCTTCTAAGGGACGTATACAATCTCAAATTGTTGAAATTGGAGGTACCAACTTGCCAGTCGATCATTGAGGACAGGTTTTGACATCACAAATTTAACGGGATTCGCTTTAGAAATAAGATGGATGACGTGAGCTAGAAATTAGTGTTTCATCTTCTAAATTAAGAAGACTAGGGCCAACCATAACTTTTCGATCAGCGAGTACTTCAACTCATTTGGTGTGATCATCTTGCTTAAGTGGTAAAGAGCATTTTCCTTTCCTTCATCATTCTTTTGGGATAAAATTGCCCTTACTAATCTTTCTTGAGCTGATATGTATAGTATTAATGGTCTTCCAGGAACAGGAGCTGCTAAAAATTTGTGGTCTTGTCAAGTAAGACTTGATGCTCTTGAAAGCAGTACTGCAAGCTTGGTCCCACTCAAAATGGGTTCCCTTTTTCATGAGTCGACCGAATGGTTGGCACTTCCCTACCAGATTTAATATGAATATCCTGAGATATGCTAACTTCCCTTGAAGGTTCTTCAATTCATGGATGTTTCTTGGCTCGACCATCTTCAGAATCACATCTATTTTGAATTGAGCAATTTTTGTACCCTGATGTCGTACGATGAAGCCAAGGAATTTTCCAGAGGTAACTCCAAATGCTTATTTCAAAGGGTTTATCTTGAGTTTATACCTTCGCAGTAGATTAAACACCACTCTAAAGTCATACAAATGATCATCTTTTTTTCTTGACTTCACCACCAAATCATCAACGTAACACTCAACATTTTTGTGAAGAATGTTATCAAAGAAGTTTTACATAGCTCTTTGGTATGTTGCTCCAGCATTCTTCAAGACAAATGACATCACTTTGTAGTAGTAAATACCCTTAGGTGTGCAAAATATGGTAAGCTCCTCATCCGTTGGCGACATGCGGATCTGATTATAGCCAGATGAACCATCCATGAAAGACATTGCCTCATACCCAGTAGTGGCATCATTCATAAGCTCTAGGATAGACAGTGGAAATTTTTCTTTGTGACACGCATTATTGAGATCCCAAAAGTCAACACCAACTCAGATTTGTCCATTTTTCTTCCTTACGGGGATGTTGCTTGAGATCTATGTAGGATACTTAACTTCACGGGTGAAGCCATCTTCAATAAGATTGTTAACTTCAGCTTCAATTACAAGAACCAGTTTAGGCCTAAAGCGTTGTCGAGCTCTCTTGATAGGACATGCACCCTTTTTGACAACAAGATGATGGACCGCTACCTTTGGGTCTAATCCGGGCATTTCTTTGTAACTCCAGGAGAATACGGCTTTGTATTCTTTGAGTACGTCAACGTAGGCCTTCTCTTTATCACCATTAAGTAACACATTCACAAAGTTAGGCCTTAGATCTTCATAAGTGCCAAGGTTGACTTCTTTTAGCGCATCAACTATTACCTTCACTTCTTCTTCGAGTTTGGGTGGTGTATCCTTAGCATCTTCATCTTTGAGATTCATTATCATTAAAAGATATATGGTAATACCATGTGGCATCCTCTAAGTCTTCATCGACTTTACTTGGAGTCAAATTACACTTTTTATCTTGTGTAATAATATGATATGAAGAGCCAACACTTTCTTCATCTTTATCACGTTGCTTGGTGTGGACCATAACATGTGATTTTTCTTTCAGTACTTCTCCACATAAAACCATGAGGTTCACTTGCCGCCTCATTCTAGAAGGGATCAGACTTTGAAAATCCTTAGGAATATTTTTGGATTTAGGCAAAGTAAAAGCTTTGATACCCCAGAGTTTCTTCAAAGCTTATTTTCTTCTTTAATGGCCCTAACCTCTCAAATACGGAAATTCTTGTTATTGAGCTTCCAAGTCGATCAAAGAGAAAAGACCTTTTATCAGAAGGAATAGGCTCATCATCTACAGTGATATAGTTATTGCTAGCCTTTCTAATGAAAATGTGGATTGGTGGAGGTCGTTCGTATCCTAAACCTTCATATTTTTTCCTTATAGAGGGTTATAATGGAAGCTTCCCTATTTTTGATGGTTCATTAGGATCGTATCCATCTTTTGCCAACAATCGATAAGCATTAGGGTCGAAATCTTCATTTGTACTCTTCGTTGGGAGCGCCTCATTTTTCAATGATTTATGAGCCACAAACTTTCCAAATAATTTTGCGGATGACTTCATCATATCAATTCGTTTAACAGGAAAGGTCAATCCATCTAGTGTATCTATGTGCGGCTTGAGAGAGTATCTTTCACTTTCCTTGGCCTTTGGAGTGTAACAGAGAATGGGTGTCAATATTTTACTTAAAGAAGCACCATTTACGTTAGGTACCTTATCTAGATTGTTGAGCTTTGAGTCTCCCTTTTTTACAACTTTAATCTTGCCAATAGGTACCTCAACCTTCTTATTAGGGAGTTCAGCTTCTTTGGTTACAAGGCCATCAGCTTTTGCGGCATATCTCTTCAGGTAAAACTTTGCATTAGCAAAGTGTGCTTTGTCTTCACCAAAGAGATAATCATCTGCAACAATCCTTTTTATGAATCCATCCTCATGATACTTCAAACATTGGTGGTAGGTAGATGGAACCACTTTGTTCTCATGTACCTAAGGCCTTCCGAGCAAGATATTTATTATATGAAGTTTTCGGTTCAATTACATATAGCCACATGTTTAATTGTAACTCTCCATTAGTGAGGTCCATTTTGACAGATCCTATGGCCCTTTGTCCCCCTTGGTTGAATCCTTGGATCATTAACTGACTTTCACTAAGATCTGCCGTTAACATCCCAAGTTCCTTCATTGTGCATATCGGAAGGATGTTGATCCCAGACCCGCCATCTACTTGGATTCTATTTATTCTTTGCTCACGCACAAAACCAACCATGAATAAAGGGCAATTATGAGGTGTGTCACAAAGTGAAAGATCATCATCAGAGAACGTAATTTTGGCCATGCATACGACCTCGACCTCAGGGGTTGATTTTGGAAGGTCTTTGGGTGATGGATATGACAAAGTTGCATATTTTGCTTCCTTCTCGTCAATATTACAACATAGAGCTTTTGTGCCATCACATGTGGACTTGGTGTGGAACTAGCTTGGTAGATAATATCCAAATGTTATCGGTCGATGCAACTCTTGGTATTGATGCATCTTCATTTCCTCCTTCTTTAAGCGGACAATCAACTTTTTTATTTGGGGCCTTCTCATCATCTTTCTCCTAACGTAATTTTTAGTCGAATCCTTGTGTCAACATGCTTTACGATGTCTATGATGAGTCACGAGAGTCCATCTATAATCATCAAGATGATTTTCCCAGTCTCCATCCTCTTTTGTTGATTCTCTTCCTACAGAAGCCATATCATTTAGTGTAAAAAGAGGCAAAACTCACTGACATTGTCACGACCCAAGCCTAGGACCTAGACGTGACACGGATAATAGGGAACCCGAAGGAACCCCAAATAAGCCTCTTAGCATATCAATCACACTTCATTGGTCGTGGAAGCAAAATATAAACAATAGGAGACATAAATAAGGGAAAATAGGACTAAGGGAAATCTTAATATTTACAAAGCATAAAAGAGTCAAAGCTCAAAGCATAAGTACATCATTTGTTCCAACAACACCTCTAAACATAGATTGAAGCGCGGGCCAAGACACTCTCCGGGCTCACCCTCATTTAAGTATCCAACTTAAGAACAAGAATCTATAAAGCAAGAATGAGAATAGCTATTGCCCCCGGACTTGAGGACTCACCAACTAGCTTCTTCATAAGAACCAACTAGCCACATAGAGAGGGAGGATGATCAAATGGAGCTCTAGTTCCTACATGATAATATCATATATGCATGAAGTATGCGTTCATTGGTTTAAATGTACTAATTATACGGGATGCAATGCAACAAGAATCATAAGCCATAATAACAAGATTCTTAATCATAATCAATGAACCAAAGCTCAATAAGCCATGTGTAATCAATGAGTCGGATGAAACATGCTTAAGAATAATCGCACTTGCATATCTTATTTAACACTATAAAGTGACATAAATGGATCATCCCACTACCATGTACTAGAGGATGAGGGACATAGCATAGGTCATAACCCCTTCTAGAAGGTAATAGGTAGTACATGAGGGTAGAGGAGTGGCATAGGTCATAACACCTACATGTAAGCATGAGATAATACAACACATTAAATTGCACATGAGGGTGAGGGCACCATATAGTTCAGAACCCCTACATGTGAGTACATAACATTGAATCGCATATGAGGGTGAGGCGTACCACATAGTTCACAACCCCTTCATATGAGTAATTTGGCCTTGTACTAGAGGGTAAGGCATATAACATAATTCCTAAACCTTCTAGTAGACTTCACAATTCACAAGAGCATAAACCTTAGCATAAGAACTCAATAACTCATCAACAATTTACACTTGTGATAAAACATCATGCAATAGATCATCAATAACTCTAAGAATCCTTGTCAAAACATTTTATCAAACCTTTGGTGGGTGTGAAATGCTAGATCAAAATCATGCAATTCAAGAGTATATGAGAAAACTTAATGTAAATCAACCCACCAACACATAGTAAAACCTTCGTGTAAGATACCTTAAAATCCATCATCAAATCTCATAATAGATCATAGTTTTCATAGCTCAAAATATGCATGGTCTCAATAGACAAAACCCATTGAAAGTACAAGCTTGAAATAGATAGTAATGCATAATAAATCAACATTTAATAAAACCCCGACAAAATATATACTCATAATCATAATAGAAGATACCCATAGATAATATAACTTGAAAACATGCAATTTTCAAAAGATAGGAAGATTGGGCACCATGGGTGAAAAGACCCAATGGTTGAAACCCACATACCTTAAACTTTGGGATTTCCTTGATGTAGACTTGAAGAGAACATGAAGCTAGAATGAAGTTCTTGAGATCCTGAATTGAGCTTGCAACACTTGAATTTGGATGAAATATTTGGTCAAGTGTTAGAGAGGGTTTTGAGAGAGTCTTGAGTGATATAGAGTTGAAAAATGGCCAAGTAGAGGTGTTTTTATGCATAGGAGGGCATGGGCCAAAGACCCCAATGCCTTTGGCTGAAACAAAATTTTGAGGCACAAATAACACTGATTCAGCCAAAGGGGCGGATCATCATTGGAATCCACAAATTTGGAAAATCAAAATTTTACAACGGGTGCTCTAAAATCAGGGTTTATACCCATGTCCCACTCAATTTTGCCCTTCCGATCACGAATATGAAGTTGGATTTTCAATATCACACACGGATTTTGGGATATATGGAAATTATGATTATACGCATTTTTGAGGTACATTTTTGGGCGTTTTGGGGCGTTTCAAGATCTCCCCCTTGGGAACATTCGTCCTCGAATGTCAAAGAAGTGTACATAAGAGAAGTAATCATGAAGATTTCGATCAGACATGAATGCAACAAATACATTTAAACATTGTTTCAAAACTTTCAACATGAACGTCAAAATCACCATAAACTTGTCAACATAAAGATGAATGCATGCAAATGGCATATGCGCTGGAACATAAGA
>JAPFFP010000080.1:8270129-8295375 GCA_026153255.1 Solanum medicagineum
TGAAGAATTGGGCTTGTCAAGCCCTATATTATTTATTTTCTTGTTTATTCTATATTTATCTTGCTTGCGATATTTGTTTAACTCTAATATTTCTATTTTAATTTCAATCTAATTAAATTCTCCAACATGTCAAAATCATTTATGTTATTTTGAAAAAGTGTTTGCATTAAAAATAAGAAAAACAAAATGTGATTTTATCTTGAGTCAATGTTCAAATATATTCAATTTCTTTCAAAGTTTAGTCAATCGCTTTAAATGTTTTAGTCTAGTCAAATTTTTTTTTCAAAATTAGTCAATTTGAAGAACCAGTCAACTTTTTAAGTCAATCATATTTTTAAAAGTTAGTCAAATTTTTTAATCGCCGGATAACCGCATTTAGCGGCCATTTCGAGTGCGTAAAACCTTCTCGAAATGGAAATGTGAACCCGAACCTATTTTCTGGATTTTTAAAAGATTTTTCTGTTAGGTCTTTTAAAATATTTAATGGTTTCCTAATTATCCGTAAAATTAGGTGGCGACTCTGTTTTCTTTTCAAATTTCAAAAAATTGATTTTTCTCAAATTAATTGAGTTTCAATCGATTTTTGAATTTCTTTTCAAAAATAAAAAAAGTCATTTTTCGGCATAACAAAGGGTTTGTGAGTGAAGGAGAAAGAAAGAAGAGGAATTGGGGGCGCGTGGCTCCACGCGCCAGCCCCTTATTTTTTTTTATTTTTTTATTTTTTTTCAAAAATAATGGCTTTCAAATCATTAAAACAAAAAATAAAACTTGATAATAAAATTACGTTGTGGAAGGTAAAAATTGGGTGTCAACACTATATTCAAAAGGTAATTTAGTAAATTGCTCATGTTATTTATTGTTTCTTAATCCCTGTGCTAAATCAATAAAGGACAAGTAAAGATGGATAGAGGGAATACATATTATAAAAATATAATTCGTATCTAAATTTTAATATTTAAAAATTTTAAATGAACTTTGAGTTTGGACTCTTATTATTTTTAATACTCTAATTTATTTTTATTTTTAATTATTTTTTAATTCAGCCCATGGGCCGATCCAACCCATATTGCAAAAGTCCCACAAATCAATAGACTTATTCAGATCGGACTAAAAAACTCATTTTTTAAGTGGACTCCAAAAGTCGTAGCCTAACCTGCTAAATCACAGGTTAGGCCAGGCCGGTCCAACGGGTCTAGCTCATATTGATGGCTCTACAAATAATTAATAGAAGGAAAATTAACAAAGTTCTTAAACTTTATTGCTAGTTCTTTGACAAATATGGTAAAAACATATTTGGGCTATTACTCAAAGTCATCATTGTTATACCAAAAAATGGCTTTTTGAAAGAAAAATTCGAAAAATCAATAAATCAAAAATTGATTTAAAACTCAATTAATTTAAGTATAAACTAATTCTCGAGATTCGAAAGAAAAACAGAGTCGCCACCTAATTTTAAGGATAATTAGGAAACCAATAAATATTTAAAAAGATCTAACAGAAAATTCTTTTTAAAATCTAAAGAAAGGGTTCGAGTTCACATTTCCACTTCAAGAAGGTTTTACGCACTTGAAATGACCGCTAAATACGATTATCCGACGATTAGGGAATTTGACTAACTTTGACTTGAAAAAGATTACTGATTTTGAGATTGGTTAAATTTGAAAGACTTTAACTAAACTTGAAAAGATTTAATTAGACTTAACTAAACTGAAAGTGATTAAACTTAAAAATTGACTAAGTTTGAAAATTAAACTAAAAATGATAAAATCGCATTTTTTATTTTATTACCTTTTTTTTAATGCAAATACCTTTTCAAAATAAAATGAAATTGAATAACATAAATGACTTTGACATGTTGGGGAATTTAATTAGATTGAAACCAAGCAAAAGCGCTAGAGTCAGACAAATATATAACAAACAAATAAATATACAATAAACAAGAAAATGAATAATATTGGGCTTAACAAGCCCAACTCTTCGAACACCTGCCTTATCTTTATATGTTTGGGTCTGCCAAGCCCATTGAAATTTCAAGCCGCTATTCATTGAGCTTGGCCCATTAACTGTCATATACACTTGCTGTATACACACCGTATATCAGTGTATAAACTAATTTTTCGGCTTTCAAAGTCCTGTATATCAACATCCAAGAGACCTATCATAGCTTCCTGTGTATTGGGCTGATTCAATGAAGGAAAGATTTGGGCCTCCATGGCCCAACGAAAATGCAGAGGAGATTGAAGGAGTCCCAACGGACTCCCGAATGAGGGTTCATACAATACCGAAAAAGAAACGAATTAGTAGATGAACAAAGGTATCACTTGAAACAAGATTAAACAAAAGCAGATTGATTCTAGCAACATATTAATAGGTTATGTTCATATGCTTGTAAAACTCAAAGGTATGACAGCAAGACTTAAAAGGACAAGTTGTAACATGTAAAAGTCGCAAATATTAACAAGTAAAACTAAACCAAAGACATCAACAGGTAAATCAGACAACCAGAAACATCAGCAAAGGAACTGGCAAGCTGAAAACTAAACATTACAACATTAAAGTGACTGCACATAAGTTTCAATACAGGGTTAGTAGCCAAATGATGATGCAAGAAGGAACAGGAGAAGGGTCTGATGCAAACATCAATGGGGTTTCATGTAATAACACGCAACAATCTCAAATTATCATTCTTCTCTGTTTTTTTAGGAACATAAAGAACACACCAGCAGCAGCAAAGGAATACAACCAGATGTCCAACTTTCAGGCAGCAAATGGTAAGTAATTAGGAATTAGTAATCAACGTTCATAGCAACAAGTTGAAAAGGTTGGAAACAAAGAAAGAGCTTGAGATTTAATTAATAAGCAAGACATCACCATTGAGATACAACACTACTGGCAGCACTAATTAGACTAAATAAACGATATTAGTATACTGAGTTCACAAAAATCCTAAGAGATGAGTAAATAACTTGGAACAAGTGAGGTAATAGTAAACATGTTTTTTGAGTTGGAAACAGGGAATTGTCACCAAGAACCTTGGGATTTTAATAGATGAAGATCATAGCTAGGTAATGAAATGCAAACATAATAGCTCAATTCAACTAGATCCATGACAAACAAGTCTTTTGCTTACTAGACCTAATAACATCCTAATATGAACAACACATGAACAGACATGATGCTATACTGTAGACTTAAACTACTTCTCATGCTTTTAATGTGCTGAAAAGAAACTAGTAGTCAAAGTGGAGGCATCTCAGTCCATATCGGAGTAGAAATAGGTGTATAAACTGACATAGCTTGGTGCTAACATAGTGGTGTCAACCTAACGACGCAAAATACACGAGGAAAGAAATGAACAAGCATAAAGAAATCATGTCTTTCTTGTTCGAAACATAGAATGACTGAGAGAGCTTAACATTTTAGTTTTATCAACTGTAAATCAGAATCCCGGGAACAGATCCAAACCTTCTTGATATTTACAGCATCATATAACCAAGCTAATCACTTCTTTTAAACAGATAAGAGAGTTTCTCCAAAGAAGTACTAAGCAAAGAAAATGAATGCACAGGCAAAAGTGCGAGCCAAACTTTCAAATATCCAGAAACCTCATTCAATAATCTTGTTGTGACTTAGAATTTGGACTTGTGAAGATAATAAATAATGAAAGCAGCCAACACAATTAGGATACAGACAGGCCATATTCTTATAGTAATAGGACATGGAATTAACACCTAAAATCATACTGAAATATCATCAGGTTGTGTTTAAGGCAGTCACAAGCTCATAGTAACATGACTTAGATCTTAGGTCTATATAGAAAATCAAAGAGACAAGAGGCTTTAACATAATGGGGATTAAACAAGAGAACGCGAGCCTACTCTCATATCAAGGCTAGGGGGAAATAAACCAAATACCAGCAATGAAACAGGACACTTACTGAAATTGTTGTTATATAAGAAAGAACGTAAAGAGTGCATCTTCAGCCATAAACAGAGCACCTAACAATGACTTGAGCAACAGCTTTAGACCAATGAATCTCAAGAAAAAGGGAGCAAATAGAGCCATGAAAGACAAGATTCAGCTTTGTTAACCATAATGCAACAATAACCAGTTCAGACTAGATAACAGTACTTCGTAAGGTTCAATTATCATTGGCGAATCCAATTCATAAATGCGAGCTTAAAGCTGACTGTCGTTTCAAATACAGGAATCCCGCAACATATGGTTCAACAACAACGTATACTCAGCTACATAGCAACCAGAAACACTATAGTTCATACATCATCGAAAATAAGAAGTCAGATAAGGATATTATCTATATCGGTGCAGCGAAACTGGGATGACGAGCTTGGGGAAGTTTTTCCACCACCAAAGAGTTTCGTCTACACCTTCCTTGACCAAAAATCCTCAATTTTAAGGCCTTCAAAGCCAAATCAGCTTCTCAGAAATCAGTTTAAGGATACGTGAACTTTATTCGAATTTTAGGAGCAAAAATGATTGTCGAAATTGAGTAAGTTCTTGCTAGGGTTTTCAAAATGGTCCACGGCTGCCCCAAAACGAAGAAGAAGAAGAAGGGATTATATAGGGGTCATTAGGGTTCGAAAATGGGGAAATTATGGAATCGAATTCAAAATTTTCAATGGGTAGGGCCGATTCTCAATCTCAATAAAGCAAAACGCGCAGGAGAAAAAGGAATGGGAAGCGTGCTGTGACCGTTGGGGATTGTCGGGGTCTAGTCGGATTGTTGGCGGCGGCTGGCTTTGGTTTTTAGGGTTTTTGAAAGGGGAAAAGGGAAGAAGAATACGCGGGTGAAGAGGATGAGGAATAAAGGGAAAGTTGGGGGCGCGTGGCCCCCACGCGCAAACATATAAATACTTTTTTTTAAAAAAAAAAAGTTTTAAAATCGTTAAAACAAAAATAAAAACTCGATTATTAATTTATGTTGTGGAGGATAAAAATTGGGTGTCAACAATCATTATGTTCGGGGAAAAAAGATATTTTTTAAGAAAATGAATTGATTTCTTATTGGAAATCTTACTACCTTACTTTTTTGCCCATTTGAATTTTCACTTTATTGGTGAATGTTCGATTTTCAGTTTCTAATTCCATCTCTACTTTTGATATAATATATCTTTTTTAAAAAGATGAGTTTTTTTTTTCTTTTTGTGTGTGTGTGTTTGACATGAAAATAAAAAATATTTTCCTCAAAGCAACAAAACAACAACACATAACTATAGTAATTCCACTAGTGGGATATGAAGAAGATGCGATCTATCCAAACATTATGCCTACCTTTGTGAGTAAAATAAGCCCAAACATAAGCAACTCGTCCAATCCGTCCATATGGGTTGGGTTCAGTATGATTCAGAATTTGACTAATTTTCAGCCCAATACAATTTAACGCATTATAAAACAATTCTGAGTTGAGCCCAATAAGATTATCACTTCAGCCCAATGCATCATAAAAAAATCTGCCCCTATACACTTTTAAGAGTATATCTTACGAGTTTTAAATATAGTTTGTTATAATTACTAACATTAACAAAGTAATTACGTGTTATAATAATATTCAATTAAATTCAAAAGATTATTTTTATATTAAATAAAATACAACTAATTATAATAAGAAAGAGAAAAAAGTGGCTATTACACAATTTTAGGGATTTTAGTTTCCTTATTCCAACATGACTCTGTGAATTTCTCTTTTCTCATGTCTCTTTTTTTTCTTTCCTTTCACATGTAACCGTCTTTCTCTCTCTCTCATTCACATCAGACTAGAACAAAAAAATAAAATAAAAAAACCTCCATTGTTGAGTTCATTAAGGTTGGTTCTTAAACAATGAACAAAAATAAAAAAGCATCATATACACCAAGAAAGAGCCCTAGGTTCGACTGATCGGAAGTGCATGTTGATATTGAGTCACCAACGTTTAACATTCTCACACAATCATCGGCCAAAAACATTGCACAACAAAACATGAAAAATCAAACTTTCATTAAGAAGAATGACAATGTCAAGAAAAGAGGTCCATCTGCTCGAAATAGACAGAAAAGAAAAGAGAAAACTGCAGATTCTTGAGATGTTTATTATTATTTTTTTTTGTATATAATATATGTGAATATGTATTTTTTGGACGTGCGCCTTTTTTTTTTTTTTTTGTGGCATACAGATTTCTTTTGGTGTAAAATTGATATGAATGTAGACCTTTTTTGACTTGACAATGGTGTATTTTTTGTTTGAATGCTTTTTATATGAAGTTGATATAAAATTTTTACTATACTTTTGAGATGTTTAATGTTTTTTTTGTATATAATTGGTGTGAATATATAGTATTTGGACTTGTGCATGTATATTTTTATCAGTATGCAGTTTGTATTAGCCTGATATCCCTTTTACTATATCATTGGTATAAAAGTGGTATACATATAGAATTTGATATGAAATTGGTATATCTAGCCATGACCTGTTATTAGTGCAATTTCTTGGAATGGTGTACTTTCATACATTTAGGCAAGAAAGATATATACCCATTGGAATTCATACACAAACACGGAAGTGTTTGTGGTGTTGAAGAAGTTTTTAAGTGATGAGCAATTTAAAAAATTTATACAATCTCCTTTTCGGCACTTTAATGGCATGAATTTCATGAGGATGCACCACAATTCTTGCGATGTATGCTTCTTCTTGAAACTCATAATGACGGGAAGGATATGTTCATCATAAATGTAAATGGGGTGCGAGGCATAGTAGTGAGGATAACAATTTATTAAATTAAGTTGACATAATTTAGACATCTAAAATATCATTTTTAATGCTCAGAAAATACCTAATGTAATAAAAACTGACATTGAATAATATATACACATTTTAGGTGTCATAAAAGAATGACATAATTTTTGCTTTAAAGGTGTTATATTGAAAAAATGACTTTGCTTTTTGAAAATTCGATTTATTACTTTATTTGATTTGGGTAAAAATCAAATTCTTAAAATTAAAACAGAGTCGTCACTTAATTTTTAGGAAAAATCAAGAAAACTACTTAATCATTTTAAAAAGACTTAAACAGAAAAAAAATCCTTTTAAAATCCAAAGAAAAGGTTCGGATTCATATTTCCACTTCAAGAAGGTTTTACGCATTTGAAATGGCCGCTAACATGCCGTTATTCAGCGACTAAATCTTGACTAACTCTTTGAAATAGTTTTTTGAACAAATAATAATAATATAGGGAACTTATAATTATCAAAAATTCATTTTGAAATAATTCAAGAGAATATTTAATAGTGAATTTTTTAAGATGACTAATTATTTGGAAGTAGACAATTAAAGTATTTAAAAGGGTTCTTAATAAACATAGATTAACATGAAATGGTTAGTCTTTGGGGATTTAATTAAGGTGATTACATAACCTAAATAACTGTTAGAAAACGAGTTAATACAAGCATCACAAATGAGCAAATCTAAAACAAAAATAATAATCATGAGAGGGATAGAGAATTGGGCCCAAGTCTGGCTCTATACGCCTGGGCCAGAACTTGAGCCTTCCTTTTCTGTTTTGGGGCTTTACTTGCCCATTTAAACTTGTATATCTGCAGAGTATATACACTGTATATATTGGGCACCTATTCTTCTACCTGTATTAACCTGTAAATCCAACACTCTATCCACCTTGAACCAACTTCTGTTGAAGACTCGAATTTTCGCTTTTCCTTATATCACGTCACTATATATACGACGTATATCAGTATATACAGTGATATTTTGGCCCCAAAAACCTGTGTGCTTGCTTCTTTTCATCCTATGTGTGATGGGGCTGACTCAGAGACGTTGAATTTGACTCAACTCGAGGGAATGCAAGGAAGTAGAGTCCAATTGGACTCAAAGGGGCAAATTCACATGAAACAAAAGAGAACAAATATTAGGAACCTTATGAATAAATATAATTCCCAACATTTAGTCAAGAATTTATGTTTCAATAACCAAAACCACCAACTCGATCCAAAACAAATATTTATTAAGCAGTAACATGAGAAAGAAGAATAAACTCATACATGAGACTTAGCCAGAAAGTTTTCGGAAACAAAAATTTGCTTAATGAAGAATAGCTTCCCAGTAAACCCAAAACATAAAACTAAAAGAAACAATAAGGAAACTAACATCAATATACAAAAACATGAGATAGAATAACAATGAAGAACCAAAATAGCTATTTTGAATCAAAATGGTGTAATAAACAATTTAGCTTTTTTTAAACATAGGACAAAATCAAAGTATCTTTAAACATTTCTCATGACTAATTTTCAATAAGCTAAAAGTAAGAAGAGCAAACACATAACTTCCCAAGAATGGTTTTATGACTGAGCAAACACACAACTTGTCAAGAATGGTTTCATGCTTAAGCGAACACATCTCAAAACGGAACTTAACCAAATATGTATTAGAAAGAACTAAAGGACAAGGCTATTACCTTATTCGGGGCAGCGAACTGAGATGAACACGCCTAGAAGCGAATCCTCCCCACAGGGAAGAGTTTTCTATAAACTTTTTAACCTCGGAAAGGAGAACTTCTGGTCTTAAGAAAATCAAAAATTTAACTTGCTTAGGAAATTTCTCAAGGTATTTCAAAGGTGGGGAATGATTCTTAAATGGAAATTCAATAATACTTTTTGATCCCCAAAAATCTGCCCCCGCTAATGGAATGAAAGGGGGATTTTATATAGCCAAAATTAGGGCAAGAATTTTGGGGAAATTGAATTCAATATTTGAATCCTCCATTCGAGAGACATTGGGGAATGTCGGGTGACTCGGATTAGAGCCGTTTGAATTGTTGGGCGTTCATGTTTTTGTTGTTGGTGTTTCTTCTTGTTTGAAGAAAGAAGAAAGATGAGAGAGAAAGGCGAGGGGTGTGAGGAGAAGAATAGAAAAAATCATTAGGTGTGGAAAGGAGGATAAAGAAAAGGGGAAAAGGGGAAGGGAGTTAGTTTAGTTGAGAGAAAAGAGGTGAAAAAGAGTGGGTGTGGGTAGGTGTGGAAAAGAGGTAAAGTAAAAGAATAAGAGTAGTGGAAAAAGAAAAGGGGTAGGAGAAAGGTGAAACATGTGGGGCTGGGGGTGCAAATTTGAATTTAAAAAATACGTGATAAATTAAAATAGATCAATTAACGAGCTTCTTTAAGTATCAAAGTGAAATAATTAATTTTAAAATAATTAACAAAAAAATAAAATCTTTTTTTAGGATGCTTTTTGGATAAATATAACTTTAAAATAACTTAAAACATATGCTTTTCCGAAGATAATTATCTCACATTGTTAAAAAATTAAAGAAGCTAAATAATTAATTCATATTGTGGAGGGTAAAAATTGGGTGTCAACAGCTGCTCCTTTCTTTGGATACGATCGATGAAAGAGATCGTGGACAAAGAAACTTGACAAACCCAATTTTTAACCGATCACATCTTCATCTTTCGAAAGACTCTTGGTACGAACTTTGGGAAATTATGGTTGGACCTTGATTTTTGGGTTTCCTACATATCTCTGGTTACATAAGAATTTAAGCTACTTGTAGCCAAAAACGCCTGATTTTATGCACGATTTGAAAGAATTCAAAAGTTATCCAAATATTGAATTATGGAGAAATTGTAATACTTGGGAATAAGATTAAAAACATTTGTTGGAATACAACTGAGTTTTCAAAACTGAGCCCACCAACATATCCTTGGACTTAGGAATCAGGTTGCCTGTAGTTCTACTCTATCGGTTGAAAAGGAGATCTCTTATTCCGAGAAAACCCTTTGATTTGGGAGGAGTGAAAACAAACCGAATATGAAAAAGAGGCTTGCAACCTCTTAGTCATGAATGTGGCATGCTTCACACCAATAATTAAGAACGTACGTGGACATAATTCTCAAAGTTCTTGGTGTATTGTCACTCGGATTAGAAATATTGCTTCCTGTGAGAGTTGAGATCACTTGGATGTGAAACTGAAAACTGACAAACTTAAAGAAATACCCACATGCCTTCTGACACGGGTGTGGTTAGAGGGTGGTGGGTGTTGCTTCTCAGCTGGTGTCTGAAGAGTCTGATGTCCCACTTTAGACTATGTCCTAGTTCACTGCTAAGAAAAACTTTCTCACTGTGCTGCATCCTATTTGATGACGTCTACAACTGAGGTTTGTTTTGAGAATTCACCCTTTTGGATGCTCTCGATATAACGAAGACAAAATTGTTAGTAAAATCATAATTCAAATACAGGGATGATATCTATTACCACGTTTGACATATATTCAATGTGTTTGATAATAAGTTGATATGATGCAGCAGATGATGGCCCTCCCGGCGATTTGAATTCGTAACGGCCCTCTTGGCAATTATGATGAAATGGCCCTCTTGGCGGCTTGAAAAATAAAATGGCCCTCTGGGGCAACTGGTAAATAAAATGGCCTTCTCGGCTGCTTGGAAAAGATGACCCTCTTGGGGCAACTGAAAAATAAAATGGCCCTTTGGGGGCAAATGGGAAATAAAATGGTAGTCCAACTGTAACGAGATGGACGGCTCGATAAATATCCAACTGTAATGAGGTGGATGGCACTGAAAAATAAAATGGCCCTTTGGGGGCAACTGGAAAATAAAATGGTAGTCCAACTGTAACGGGGTGGATGGCTGAAAAATTATCCAACTGTAACGAGACGGATGGCTTAATAGCATGATATGATGTCATTCCTGGCAATAATATGAATATGATGATTCTTCCTAACAATAATAATACGAATATGATGTCGTTCTTAGAAATAATATAATATACTTCTTGGCAATAACATGAATATGACGTCGTTTTTGTCACGCCCCGGGAGGGCACCCTAGACGTGGTTGGCACTCGAAGACTATTGATAGTCCCCAAGCGGACCACCTAGTCTCATTACCATCGTTCGATCCATTCATCAGCAGAAGAAGCAGTATAATAAAAATATATGCTAACATCTCTGTGGGCTCAAACCACCAATGTCAATCTATAGTAAGGAAATAGGATAGGAAATCAATGGTTTCGATATAAAGGAAAAAGAGGGAAAAGGACCCGCGACATCAACATCAACATCTATGTCTATGAAGCCTCTAACACTAACATCTAAGAAGGTACCATGACAGGCCATGGGTACCACAATCAAAGAAATACTGACATAAAAGTAAATAAATAATGATCCTCCAGATGCTGGGGAGGACTCACCATGGTCTGAAATCAAGCTCTGAACCTCAATGATTGGGTTGCTGAAGTACTCGGTATCGTATATGCATCATAAAATGATGCAACGCCAGAGGGGAGTTAGTACGTGGAATGTACTGTATGTAAAACAGGCTAAGGAAAAGGAAAATAGTATAACATGCTCTCATCAATCACTCAGACTCATCTCAAAGTAAGGAACATGACTCTATCACTTACCATCCATCTGACATCAAATCATCACATCACATCGGAGATTCTATCACCATGAAACCTATTTGGGAGTTTCTTGGACCTACACCCATCAGGACCTATACCCATCATCTATGAGTCGGTGATGGTACAACAAAGCGATGTCGTTACGACATCTGCCCAGTACCTTGCCAGGGTAAAAGGGCGTGCATCAAGGGTTTATAATAGTAGTAAGTCCTCTTTTTGGACTAAGGAAACATCTGTTCTCATAGTCCAATCCTCTGCTACGTTGGCCACGTAGGTAATGAGTGCGAGTGAGACTCACTCTTACTCATTTTCGGTGCTTAATGCTCCTTCCAGGACTCAACATGCTCATAAGACCATCAATTCATCCAGGATTCCCATCACTCAAACTCTACAGGCAAGACTATCTTTCTAATTTCAAAGGATTATGTTCATCTAACTCTATCAGTATAATTCCAGCTAACATAATCATCAACAGTCATCACCTCAGGACTCAGACTCAATCAAACATCACATTCAGACAATTAAGGCTCCAGACACCCCCCCTTCCCGTAAGTTCATTATTCAAGTGTTTACGGGGAGAATTTATAAGAGTTTTCAATCATAATCACATAAGTATGTAGGTATACAGTAACTTTAAGCATGATGATCATCAATTTAGGATACGAAAGTATAGTTTAAAGAACATATTCAAGAACTCAAGATAATATCCAAGAATTTAATACAAATATTCAAGAACATTCAAGAAAATCATAAGTTCTAGACATAAATTTATATTCTAACTCTACATTGGCACATGGAAGAACAATTCCATGCTTTTGGGTATCTTTTACATACCTGGGAATGGAGATTTTCTTCAAGAATCGAATCTTCTCTGGAAACCCTCACTTGTTTCTCCTTCTTCTCTTTTAGACTTAGCGTAAAAACCTTTGAAAAGTAATGGGTCTAAACCTTTTTGTACGAATTTACGTTTTAAAGCTTACCTGGGAATGTAAAAATATATTGGGAAAGATAAAATTGCCCTTCCAGAATTAAAGTACAAAAATTTGCATCTCGTATACTAGTGTGTGACGCGCACTAGTGCAAATTTGCAGTTTTTCGCGTTTTCTCAGTTTTCGAAAATTTTTGGAAAAAAACCAAGTGTGGTTCCACGTCCACTCCGCGTCGCGGAAGAGGTGCGAAAATCTCACTATTTGAAGCCCTCTTTAAAAATTATAATTCGTATTTTTGCGCGATAAGACCGAGTCGAGACCATTTTCCAACTTAGTTTTTCGCACTGATCGCAAATCCGGTCTCGGATTTTCCATTAGAGCTTGGAAAGATACATTGTGCGCACGATAAAGTTTAGGGGCATTTTAGTAATTTCACAGGGTGTTACATCATCTCCCCCTTGGAATCATTCGTCCTCGAATGATGAGTAAAGGTCAAATGGGGACTCGAATAAACTCAGAATTCATCTCATTCCTCACTCGGGGGCACTTGAACTCTCACTATCCATCATTTATCAATCTTTGTCTTAAACTCGGAATTGGAATAAAACAAGGCATCAACTCAATGGAAAAGAATACTCAGGATTGATAAAAATAAGAACATTTACCTTCATATTATCATCAATTGGCACGAATAGATGTGGGTATTTGAGTTTTATCGCCTCCTCAGCCTCCCACATAGCTTCCTCAACAAATTGATTCCTGTACAGGACTTTAACGGAGGTTATCTCTTTATTCCTCAGATTGCGGACCTGTCGGTCAAGGATCTGGACTGGGATTTCCTCACACAATAAGCTATCCTTCACATCTGTACTCTCCACAGAAACTGCTAAAGTTGGATCCCCCAAACATTTCTTCAACATGGATACATGAAAGACTAAGTGAACTCCGTCTGGCTCGGAAGGCAAGTCTAGCTCATTAGCAACCTTCCCAATCCTTCTCACAATCTGCTATGGTCCAATTTAATGGGGACTCAACTTCCCCTTCTTACCAAATCTCATGACACCCTTCATGGGTGACACCTTCAAGTACACCCAATCATCTACCTTGAACTCTAAGTCTCTTCTTCTCACATCTGTATATGACTTCTGGTGACTCTGCGCTGTCTTCAACCTTTCTCGAATGACTTTCACCTTCTCCATAGACTAGTATACGAGGTTAGGCTCAATTAACTCAGCCTCACCCACCTCGACCAGCTCATCAGTGATCTACATCTCCTCCCCTATAATGCCTCATACAGGGCCATCGAGATACTGGCATGATAGCTATTATTGTACGCAAACTAAATCAATGGTAAATGATCATCCCAGTTTCCTTTGAAGTCAGTAATACATGCCCTCAATATGCCCTCCAAGGTCTGGATAGTGCACTCTGCCTGCCCGTCTGTTTAAGGGTAAAAGGAGTTACTCAAATTCACCTTCGTACCCAATCCCTTCTGGAACGATCTCTAAAATTGAGAGGTGAATTGAGCTCCTCTATCTGAGATGATAGAAAAGGGAACCCCATGCAGCCTCACAATCTCCCGAATGTAAAGTCGAGCATACTCTTCAGTCGTATAGGTTATCTTTACTGCCAAGAAGTGGACTGATTTAGTCATCTTGTCTACAATCACCCATATAGAGTCATACTGCTTTCTAGATCTTGGTAAGCCCGTGATGAAGTCCATGTTGATCACTTCCCATTTCCACTCGGGAATCTCAAAGTTCTGAGCTAACCCACAAGGTTTCTGATGTTCAACCTTAACTTGTTGGCAATTAAGACACTTGGAAACAAATTCAGCAATGTCTTTCTTCATTTGATTCCACCAATAGATTTCCCTCAAGTTATGGTACATCTTGGTGAAGCCAGGATGAATGGAATACCTCATACTGTGAGCTTCGACCATGATTCTATCTCGAACGCTATCAACATCAGGTAAACACAATCTCCCTTGGTATCTCAATACCCCATCTCCCCCTTTGAGAAGACCATCACCTTTTGCTTGTGAACCGCTTCTTTCAATTGGAGCAAGACAGGGTCTCCTTTACCTTAGACAGTAAGGACGAAGCACAACCATTCTGATGATTGACCCCGCCTTTGTTGTTCTCCTCAAGCTGCACTCCCAATCGAGCCAATCTATGTACTTCCTTGGCTAATTCTCTCTTCCCTTCTTCCACATGGACAGTGCTACCCATAGACATCCTGCTAAGAGCATCAACAACAATGTTAGCCTTATCTGGGTGGTAGAGGATGCTCATGTCATTATCCTTAAGCAACTCCAGCCACCTTTTCTGCCACAGGTTGAGCTCTTTTTGACTGAACACGTACTGCAAGCTCTTGTGGTTAGTGAACACATCCACATGCACTCCATACAAACAGTGATGCCAGATTTTAAGTGCGAACACCACTTCTCTCTCTACATAAATGCACAGCCCAATCCCACTCTGGATGCATCACAATATATCACAAAGTCACCCATCCCATCTGGCAAGGTTTACACAGGTGTTATAGTCAATATCGTCTTTAACTCTTGAAAACTCTTTTCACATGCCTCAAACCACTGAAACTTGGCCTTCTTCTGAGTCAGCTTTGTCAACGGGGCTAACAGGGAAGAGAAGCCTTCAATGAATCTGCGGTAGTATCCGGTCAGACCTAAGAAACTTCTTATTTCAGTGGGAGAAGTAGGTCTTAGATGTTCTTAACTACCTCAATCTTCTTAATCCACCTGAATACCATTTTCCGAAACAATATGGCCTAAGAAAGCCACTGACTTGAGCCAAAACTCATACTTGGAGAATTTCGTATACAACTCATGATCTTTGAGTATTTGCAAAACCACTCTAAGGTGATTTGCATGCTCCTCCTCATTCCTTGAATATACTAGAATGTCATCAATAAGCATGATCACGAATATGTCAAGATATGGTCTGAATACCCTATTCATAAAGTCCATGAAAGTTGCAGGTGCATTTGTCAACTCGAAGGACATGACCAAGAACTCGTAATGGCCATACCATATCCCAAATGCTATTTTAGGGATGTCACTTTCCCTCACCTTCAATCGATGGTATGAGATCTATCTTAGAGAAACAAGTAGCACCCTGAAGCTGGTCGAAGAGATCATCTTTTCTGGGAAAGGGATAATTATTCTTTATAGTAACCTTGTTCAACTATAGGTAGTTTATACACATCCTCAAAGACCCATCTTTCTTACGCATGAATAAGACAGGGGCACTCCAAGGTGAGACACTAAGCTTTTGAAACCTTTCTCTAACAAGTCTTTCAACTGCTCTTTCAATTCTGTCAACTCTGCGGGGGCCATTCTATAGGGTAGAATGGAGATTGGTTTGGTTTGGGGAAGAACATCAATCCCAAAGTCAATCTCCCTATCAGGAGGGACTCCGGGAAGATCATCAGGGCAGACCTCGGCAAACTCATCCACTATTGGGACTGACTCGAGAGTATGAGACTCAACGTCATCTGACTTCACTTGTACGAGGTGGTAAATACAACCCTTATATATCAACTTTCTACCTCTAAGATAGGATATGAATTTTCCCTTAGGGGCAGCAGAACTCCCTTTCCACTCTAAGTAGGCTCATTAGGAAATTGGAACTTGACAATCCGGGTTCTATAGTCAACAGTAGCATAACAGCATGAAGCCAATCCATGCCCATTACTACATCAAAATCAACCATCTCCAACTCTATCAAATCAGCTAAAGTGTCCCTATGATAAAAAGACACCACACAATCCCTGTAAACCCTCTCAGCTAAGATAGACACACCAGTGGGAATAGAAACAGCAAAAGGTTCATGCAGACACTCTAGAAGAACCCCAAACTCACTAGCCACATAAGGAGTTACAAAAGATAAAGTGGCATCCAGATCAATCAATGCATAACAATCAAGGGAAAAGACTCGAAGCATACCCGTGACAACATCAGGTGCAGCCTCCTGATCCTATCGATTACCCATAGCATAAAGGCGGTTAGTCCCGCCACCGGTACCCGTAGTAGCATCCCTCTGCTGGTTACCCACTGGGGGTGCTGTCGAAGACTGAGCCCTGCTATCCTCTTCACCTCGCCTCCTCTTCGGGCACTCCTGCTGGAAGTGACCTGCTTGTCCACATAGGGAAAAAAACATCCGTACCCAGCTGGCACCTACCCAGATGGAGTTTCCCAAAAGTGTTGCAGGGTGGTTTCTCCCTCGGGCTCTGAGTCACACAGGCCTGAGATTGGGCGCCCGAGGTCCTAGGATTCTGGTAACTCTGAGATTTCTGGTCATACCTATTTGGTTGTACGGGCGCACTTGCTGCAGAAGGTGCAGGATGTGATGATCTCTTCTGGAAATAAGATTCGTCACCCCTATTCAGTCTCGGCGGGCTAGGCTCCTGTCCTGCTGACTTTGCCTTTCTGCTCAAATGTTCTTCTATGTCCCTCCTCTTATCCTCCTCTTTCTGCTGGGCATACACCGTAAGTTTGGAGATGTCCATACTAGGAATCAGCAAGGCAACCTTACACTCTTTTTGCACATGTCTAGCCAGGACAGACACAAACCTCCTAATCTTCTGTCTCATATCCTTCACCATCTCTAGAGCATACCTTAACAGTTTAATGAACTTAAGGCTATACTCCTTCACAGTCATTCCTCCCTGCTTCAGATTCACGAACTCCTCTACCTTCACCTCCCTCAACTCTTGAGGAAAGAAGTGATCAAGGAAGGCGGCTTCAAACTCATCCCATGGGGCAGGCTCCACATCCTCACCTCTACTCCCCTCCCACTAAGTGTACCATATATTAGCCACGTCTTTCAGCTGGTAGGACGCAAGCTCAACTCCCTCAATCTCGATCGCATGCATGGACCTCAAAACTTTGTATATCTCATCAATAAAGTTCTGTGGGTCCTCCTCCACCTTCGATCCCATATACACAGGCGGTTCATCCTCAAGAAGTCCCTGAGTCGGGTCGTAGCTGAGAGCTCCTGCAAACTAGAACTAGGAACCTGAGAACCGTGGGTATTTCCCTGGGAGGCCACCAACTGAGTCAGCATGGTGATGGCTCCTTTGAATTCCACCTCAGTAGTGGGAGCTGGCTGGGGCTGAGCAGGGGCACCTGAGGGACCTCAGCAGACCTAGCGGGGCATCCCCGTCTCCTAGTCTCAGTATGAACCGGAACCTCTGGTTGGATATTCTCGGTGACGGGAGCAGTGGCATCTCTCTGAGTGGCTGTTCTCTTTGACGGCATTTTCTATAAGTGTAAAGCGCACGAGTTAAAAGCAGAATTTCACAAGTTAACTCTATAGCACGAACTCAGATCATAGAAGAGGGGTAACACTTCCTAATGTCCTATAGCCTCCTGCTTATGAAGTGTGGTGCACAACACACCCATAAACAAGACTCTGCGAGACACAACTTCGTAGACTCCCTAGGACACTTGAACTTTGTGCTCTGATACCAAGTTTGTCACGCCCCGGGAGGGTACCCTTGACGTGAATGGCACTCGAAGACTTTGGTAGTCTCCAAGCGGACCACCTAGTCTCATTTGCATCGTTCGATCCATTCATCAGCAAAAGAAGCAGTAGAATAAAAATATATGCTAACATCTCTGTGGGCTCAAACCACCAATGTCAATCTATAGTAAGGAAATAGGATAGGAAATCAACGGTTTCGATATAAAGGAAAAAGAGGGAAAAGGACCCTCGTCATCAACATCAACATCTATGTCTACGAAGCCTCTAACACTAGCATCTAAGAAGGCACCATGACAGGCCATGGGTACCACAATCAAAGAAATACTAACATAAAAGAAAATAAATAATCATCCTCCAGATGCTGGGGAGGACTCACCACGGTCTGAAATCAAGTTCTGAACCTCAATGATTGAGCTGTTGAAGTCCTCGGTCTACCATATCTGCATCATAAAATGATGCAACGCCAGAGGTGCATTAGTACGTGGAATGTACTATATGTAAAACGGGCTAAGGAAAGGGAAAACAGTATATCATGCTCTCATCAATCACTCAGACTTATCTCAAAGTAAGGAACAAGACTCTATCACGTTACCATCCATCAGACATCAAATCATCACATCACATCGGAGATTCTATCACCATGAAACCTATTTGGAAGCTTCTTGGACCTACACCCATCACCTATGAGCCGGTGATGGCACAACGAAGTGATGTCATTGCGGCATCCGCCCAGTACCTTGCCGAGGTAAAAGGGCGTGCATCAGGGGTTTATAATAGTAGTAAGTCCTCTTTTGGGACTAAAGAAACATCCATTCTCACGGTCCAATCCTCTGTTATGCTGGCCATATAGGTAATGAGTGCAAGTAAGACTCACTCTTACTCATTTTTGGTGCTCAATACTCCTCTCAGGGCTCAACATGCTCATAAGACCATCAATTCATCCAGGATTCCCGTCACTCAAACTCTACGGGCAAGACTATCTTTCTAATTTCAAAGGATTATATTCATCCAACTCTATCAGTATAATTCCAGCTAACATAATCATCAACACTCATCACCTCAGGACTCAGACTCAATCAAACATCACATTCAGACAATTAAGGCTCCAGACACCCCCCCTCCCGTAAGTTCATTATTCAAGTGTTTACGAAGAGAATTTATAAGAGTTCAATCACAATCACATAAGTATGTAGGTATACAGTAACTTTAAGCATGATGATCATCAATTTAAGATATGAAAGTATAGTTTAAAGAACATATTCAAGAACTCAAGATAATATCCAAGAATTTAATACAAATATTTAAGAACATTCAAGAAAATCATAACTTCTAGACATAAATTTACATTCTAACTCTACATTGGCATAAATTTACATTCTAACTCTACATTGGCACATAAAAGAAAATTTCATGCTTTTGGATAGCCTTTACATACCTGGGAATGGAGATTTTCTTCAAGAATTGAATATTCTCTGGAAACCCTCACTTGTTTCTCCTTCTTCTCTCTTAGACTTAGCGTAAAAACCTTTGAAAAGTAATGGGTCTAAACCCTTTTGTATGAATTACATTTTAAAGCGGACCTGGAAGTATAAAAATATATCGGGAAAGACAAAATTGCCCTTCCATAATTAAAACACAAAAATTTGCATCTCGTATACTAGTGTGTGACGCGCACTAGTGCAAATTTGCACTTTTCCGCGTTTTCTCAGTTTTTCATAAATTTTTGGAAAAAGACCAAGTGTGGTTCCGCGTCTACTCCGCGTCACGGAAGGGGCGCAAAAACCTCACTGTTTTAATCCCTCTTTAAAAATTATATTTTGCGTTTTTAAGCGATAAGACCGAGTCGAAACCATATTTTGACTCAATTTCGCACTGATCACAAATTCGATCTCGAATTTTCCATCAAATCTTGGGAAGATACGTTGTGTGCACGATAAAGTTTAGGGGTGTTTTAGTAATTTGACGGGGTGTTACAGTTCTAGGCTAAGATAATGTCCTTCCTGGCAATAACATGAATATGATATCGTTCTTGGCAATAATATAATGTTTTTCCTGGAAATAACATGAATATGATAATAGCCCAACTGTAATGAAGTGGATGGCTCAACAATGATCTAACTGTAACGAGGTGGATGGCTCGACAAATATCCAACTGTAACGAGGTGGATGGCTCAATAAATATTCAACTGTAATGAGGTGGATGGCTCAATAACATGATACATTCAGATTAAAGTAAAGGCCCTAAAACAGATAAAACAAACTCTGCAAAGGACTCATGGGGTGGTTAACCCAACAAAACTATATGCCGAGGTCATTGAGTAGACAAGTAAAAAAACATAAACCACTTATGGGGTAGGTAACCCAAAAATTTTAAAATGTTAACCCTCGCATGGTCAACAACCACATATGCTTATATAGATACATGACGATCGTCCTAATAGATAAAACAAAAACCATATTGACACATATGTTCGTCATATTTAGGACTCAATCTCTTTCAAGAGACAGAAAGATCGAAGTGAAATGGCTAAACTTTTTTATATGAAGATTAAAGTCTTTCTCATCTTCTACTGACAAACTTAATAAATTTGAGTTTGGTGCCGAGAACTCCAATCGTTCTTGAAGACTTAAACAAAATTGACAACTTTGATTATCACCAAGGACAAGTGGTCTTCAACATTGAATAATTCGATAGACTTGTAATTTTGTCCTTTCAACACTTTTGCAATAGCATCATCTCTAGATTTGAATACTGATTTCAGGGATGATCCTAATTTTACTAACATAACAACCTGTAAAACTTGAGATCAAATGTTAGTAGTCATAATAAAGTAGCATGAGATACTATAAAGATCAGGCTATGGTAAACTAAGTGTCCATCTCAATCATGACTTGTCACTAATTGATGTTTGCTTCTTTACAATCCTACAGTCCTTGTGCACGCTTTCTATTTGGCAATACTGGCTTGATTCTTCTGAACTTTAAAAGCATCTGTCAAGCTTATATCCAATTATTGCAAAACATAAAGAAAGTAATTAGAAATAATTTTGACGTAATATGATAAATTGAAGATAAGATGAGATGAGAAATTGTTTAATAGATTATGACGAGGCAACGGTAGGTGTAAGTGGCGCCTTGTGCTTGAAGATCATCATCTTTGTTCGTTGTTCCTGCATCCAAAGAAAAAATTCTTAGTTTGAGAGACTAATTTGTGTTGGTCTTGTTCTCGGTTCTCCTTCTTGCAGTTGACTTGCACATTAGTTTGCTCTTTGAAATGCAGTTTTAGCTAAATTTTTTAGGACCTCCTCAAAAATTCTACTCCAGTTTTCTTGAATGTAGCAAATGAAATCTTTGTGTAATTTTTGAGACTTTCTCAAAACTCTGGCTCCAATCCTATACTTCAATAAAATTTCAAACTTGGTTTATTGAAGAAACATCTTTCTGTAGGAATTTTTGAGACCCTCTCAAAAATTCTTGCCCAGTTGCATATTATGGACCCCGATCTTTTTGGAAAAACTCTTCTAATGAATTTTTGAAATGAGCCCTAGTTTTCATTATAAGGAGGAATGAAAATCTAATGGAGAATATGACCGAGCCGTTGTGGCGCCTATGTATCCCCTTGAGACAGGAATTAGGTCAAATGTAGTTCCAACAACAAGAATATTGAATTTTGATAATGGGGTGACCGAGGCTGACATAGGCCACCTACCTTATTCTTGAGAATTCAAGCCAAGCGTAGTTTGTTACAAAAAAATAAGTCTAATTCAGGAAAAAAGAGATTATATATGCAATAACTTTACATGTAGAACCTTGTTAACATTTTGCGCACTTGTCTTGTCTGGTGATGACGAATGTCTTCAACTGATCTTACTCAAGTAATCTTGTGCTTTCTTTTAATTATCAAATGTATTGTCATTTGGGGAGGCTCAATCAATTGTGATTAACTTATTTTCAAGCACGTATTGAATCTTCCGCTTGAGGGTTGAACAATTTTCTGTATTGTTTCCGATGGCTCATGAATGATAACTATATCTATGGTCTGCCTTGTAGAATTTGCCTAAAGGATTGGCAGGTCTTCCTTTTGTAGGATGGAATATACCCGCGGCTTTCAACCTTTCATAAAGCTGAGTTTGAGACTCCTTCAATGGTGTAAATACTTTGGGAGGCTTTCTGAAACTCGAATGCGAAAATTTTTTCCAATTGGCAAGATGATTTTGATATCTCTTTGGTGGAATAGCTCTGACAACCAACACCTCCTCTTCTTCCTTCTTCAACATCTTCATCACTAGTTCTGATGACTCCTCCATTAACTTGTAATGTGATTTTTTCGATCTTGAAGTCATCCTCTAAAACTTCTCCTACCTTGACTACATCGATGAATTTTCGTCCTATCATACACAACATTCTTTCATAATATTCAGGCTTTTGAATACGAATAAACATTTCAGTAATTTCGCACTCGGACATTGGAGGTTGAATTCTTGCAGCCTCTCTTCTCCAACGAAGAGCGTATTCTCAATAGTTTTCTGTAGATTTTTGCTTGATCTTCTCCAAATAGTAGCGATCAGGGGCGAATTCTATGTTATGTCCAAATCTATCAATAAAATCTTTTGTGAGTGCCTTCTAACTTAGCCATTGCTTTAACTCTTGTGAGGTAAACCACTCAAAGGCGTCTCCCTTAAGACTTCGGCTAAAAAGACACATCAAAAGTGGTTCATTTTATCCAACCCCTATGAGTTGATCACAATAAGCTTTCAAATGAGTCAGAGGATTGCCAATTCCATCAAAACTACCAAACTTTGGAATCTTGAACCCTTCTGGAAGGTCCAAATCAGGATAAATACATAGATCTTCGTAGTTCAAGCCTATGATGTCTGGTGCATAGTGATACTATTTGATGACTTTCACAATTTCTTATTTTATGCTCATTTCTTCCTTGGACCTCTACTCATTTTCTTTCTCTTCATAATGATTGGATTTGGTATATGTGGGATAAGGAAGGTATGATTCGTGAAAGGTGGTCTTTAAAGGCATGGGTTGAATGGTAGATAGATTTTGGGTATTTTGGATAGGGGTATGATATGTGATAGAAAATGTTTGAGAACTATTGTGATTCAAATCCTGAGAAGAAGGTAGTGTTCGGTACGAAAAGCTAATATGGCGTAGGTTAGGGAGAGTCAAATCAATGGTAGGTAATTTTCGAGTTGGAATAATATGAGGATTACTTGGGATATTCTCTAGAGGGTTCAGAGAATGAGAATGAAGTTGAGGCCTTCTTTCTCTTAGAAATGGAGTACTGGTAGTGATAACAAAATTCTTTGACTCTCTAATATGTTGTAACTCAGTTCTCATCTGTTGCGTCAGTTGCGCAATTGCTTTACTTTGTTCATCAATAACAAGACCCCTTGTAGAAACATCGGTCAAACCAACATTTTCACTATTTTCAGTCATTTTCTGTGACCTTTGAAAATCTTAAGTGAAGAAGAAATCTTTGGAGACTCTAGACTTAGTGAAGTATAAATGTTTTGTTAGCTCCCTTAACACAAATCAGTTCTAATTACTTGATATAGAAAAATAACTCAAAAGATAAATGTTATACCAAAAATGACTTTTATTTTGAAAATAAAATTTGAAAATCAAAAATCGATTTAAACTCAATTAATTTGAGAAAAACCAATTTTTGAAATTTCAAAAGAAAACACAGAATCGCCACCTAATTTTAAGGATAACTAGGAAACCGATAAAATATTTAAAAAGGCCTAACAGAAAAATCTTTTTTAAATCCAGAGATAAAGTTCGGGTTCACATTTCCACTTCGAGAAGGTTTTAGGCACTCGAAATAGTTGCTAAATGCGGTTATCCGGTGATTAAAATTTGACTAACTTTTGATTTGACTTGAAAAAGGTTGACTAATTTTGAAATTGATTAATTTTGAAGAAAAAAAAACTTTGACTAAGTTTGAAAGGATTTGACTAAACTCGAAAATATTTGACTAGACTCAACTAAACTAAAGGCAATTGACTAAACTTGAAAAAATGACTAAGTTTGAAAAATTAAACTAACATGATAAAATCACATTTTTTATTTTTTTATTTTTTTCATTTTTATTATTTTTATCTTTTATTTTTATTTAAAAAACACTCTTTCGAAATAAAAATGAAATAACATGAATGGTTTTGACATGTTGGGGAATTTAATTAGATTGAAGTCAAGAATAAACAGTGTTAGCATCCAAGAGAACACACAACATTATAAACCAAAAAAAATAAACTAACAGAGGGAGTCGAAGCAACTTTTGGCCTTTTCCTTGTGTTGCTGTATATACTGCTGTATATACACTGTATATCAGTGTATGTCAGCCTTCTTTGGACCTCAGATTCCGCAACCAGCTTCTTCATCCTATGACTGGCTTTCCCTTTGGATGAAGTGACTGAATCGATAAAGAAGAGGACTCGATATGCAAAGGTGGAGTCCAAAAAGACTCGGAGAGGAATCATATGCAAGAGAAGATGAAAAGAAATTAATCAAACAAACTCCAAAGGAACTGATCAAAAGCAGTAAAATAGCATGTAATTAATTAAGTACAAGAACAAAAAGGTAGTCTCAATTCAGCTAACACTCTAAATAATTTCATCAAGGACCTTGAACCTTCGTGCAATTGTTGAACTGAGCAATGAGATCATTAAGATGAGCAACATATATCACAAGTTCAGACCAACCTTAGATATAAGGAACTAATACCAGAAAGGCAACTAATATATGTCTTGAACATTAGATATCCGTAGGCCTCATATATTAACAACAATCAGGAACTTCATTAAGACGAATAAGAAAAATTTCAGACCATTGAGAACTAAATCACAAGAAAACAATCAGTTAGTGAACTACAAATTACACCATTCTTTAGCCTTTTAAAATGCTGGTGAGAGGCTAGACATCAAGGCAGAGACAATCCAGTGCACATTAAAGCAAAAATGAGGCATGAGTTATTATGACCTAGAGCTAGGCAGTGATATCAACCCAATAACATTATATTCATGAGACAAACCAAGCTAACACAGACAAAAAGAAACTGACAGCATTTCAGAGGACTAGAAACATCAATAAAATTGACATGATTATAGCATATTTCTGAAAGCAACGATCACTTTAACACCTGTTTCGAATTTTAGCAACTTACAGTGAATCAAGACAACGATAACAGAATCATTAATCTTAACAGTAACAACCTTAGTAAACCATAAAAATAGGGAAAACAATAGCAGACCTTCTCATTTTTTAGCGATTTCAATGTAATAGAGATATGTATTACCATTTACGACCAAATGGTTTCACATTTTAAGCAAGATCCAACAGAAGCAAAAGGAGACATACTCAAAG
>JAPFFP010000080.1:8295475-8345894 GCA_026153255.1 Solanum medicagineum
GAATTTAAATTTAATCTTTTGAAATTTAACACACAATAAATATAAATTTAAACTAAAAAAATTTCATCTTTTTAAATGGGAAGACCTCGAAATCTGAAAAAGAGATTTTTGCAAATTTTAATATATAATGTCAACAAATCTAGCAAAGTAAAACAAATTATCACAAAACTTGAACAAATTAACGAAATATAGGAAACTCATTAAAGAATATCAAAAAAGAGACCTCACAAAATTAAAAAATAAATAAATAAACAACAACAACAATTAACAATATGACAAATAATTAATAAATAGAGATCAAACAATAACAACAAAAATGACTAAAAGATAAAGTTTCAATAAGTAAAATCAGAACAGTAAGAAACACTTTCTAATTTGAAAATAGAAATATACTTCAGCTATTAAACATACTCAAAAGAATAAAATATATGTATATATACTTATATAAAATATAAAAGAAGGAAAAGGATTTTCACCGGAGTTTGAGATCCAACATGCGGTTTCACCAGACTTGGCATTGTTGTTCGCTGGAGTTACTGAAACTTTGGAGTTCTTGTTTTGTCAGAGTTTGAAGCTCTTATGGGGTTCGTTAGTAGCTGAGGTGCGAGCTCAACGGTTTGGGTTGGGTTTTTGGCTGTGGTTACCGATAGCTTGGGTATGAATTTTGCTGCTGTGGTGAGGAGCTTCGGACAGATTAATGGTGTTTATGGTGGAAATTTGATGGTCGTTTGGTTTCTATTGGTTGATGTTGTTAGAGGCCATCTGGTGGCTGTTTGGACGGAAGTTTGGGGTTAATTTACTGGTGGTTTTCTTGGCGGTGTGGATGGTGGTTTTTTGGGTGGTTGTTTGATGGCTGTTTTGCATTGGTTCATGGCTGTTTGGAACTGCTATTGGGGATCTGTTTGTTGATTGGTGCCGGGTTTGTTTGGTTTGTTGGAACTGAGTCGGGGATTTGATTTCAACGACTGTCGGAAGGGTTTTGGGTGATGGTTCTCCAGTGGTCGATGGGTGGTCGAACGGTCGAAACTTCGGCAGCTATTCGTCGGAGAAAACAATAAATAATAAGATGAATAATAAGACCTTTTGTGAATTAAAACAATCTGAAAAATATGTATTGTTCTAACCCTAATTTAGAAATGTTTCCACCATCAATTCTATTATTGTGACCATGCCAAAAGATATATAAAAGTTACTCCCTTTGTTTCATATTGACTGAATTTGTAAGGTAATGCACACATATTAAGGAAAACATTGAAAGACAAACTTTAGAGCATATTTTCTATTATTGTCCTTTGTAAAATCATAAATATATAGTGTAATTTATTTCCTAGAAAATGTGAAAGTTCAATAAATGAAAGGGCAAATATGAAAAAAGTTTCAAACATTTATCTTGAATTTTGAAAAATTCAACTATTTTGAACTCTAAAAAAATCTTAAAAATTCATTTCATTTGAGACGGAGGGAGTATTTAATATGGAAATAATGGTTGGAAAGTTGAAATGACATAAATTACCAAATAGTTTCCCATTCGAACAAGGAATAAGTTTCCAAATTTATTTTTACAATTCCAATTATTTTCCTACACATATTAGGAAAATACTAGTTGTTAATGTCTTTATTTCTTCTCTCTATATATTCAGGGTATTTTCTTGCTTTAGAATAGTTCTTTATCTTCTTAAATTCTGTCTTTTTTAATTTTAAGTTGAAATTCACTTTATTTTCAATTTTTTTTAAAAAAATAAATATAATGAGGATGAAATATAAGGATGAAGATCTCATAAGGTGTTTAAAAAAATTCGTTTGTGGAATGCCTATTGAATTCCATGATATTCCATATGTAGACTTGTAGGGTAACAAGAAGCCAGGTGAATTATTTCAAGAATTATTATGCAGCGAAGAGAAGACGAGTAATGACCATGTTAACTATTTCTTTACTCTTATTGATAAGACATGGAGAAAATAACTTATCTATTATTCAAAGAGAACAATGACATAAATACATGGAGGGAAAAGCTAACTAAGGTAACTAAATAAGTAACTATGGTAACTAAATATTCAAATCCTAACAATCAGCTATATTATCTATCAAATCCCTATACTATCTATGTACATTATTATACAGATTTTGTAACACTCCCCCTCAAGCTGGAGCATAGAGATTGATCATGCCCAGCTTGTTACAAAGATAGTCAACTCAAGTTCCATGCAATGCTTTTGTAAATAAATCAGCTAGTTATTCTCCTGTCTTCACGTAGCCAATGCAAATCAAATTCTCCTGAATCTTCTCACGAACAAAATGACAATCAACCTCAATATGTTTTGTTCTTTCATGATACACCGAATTTAAGGCAATATGAAGAGCATCTTGATTATCAATAGTTTTGCTGGGGTGTGATGCTTCATCCCAATTTCAGATAAAAGATGATGTATCCACATAATCTCACATGTGGACTGTGACATAGCTCTATACTCAGATTCTGCACTGGATCGTGATACAACACCCTGCTTCTTAATCCTTCATGATATTAGGTTCCCTCTAACAAAAACACAATAACCGTAGTATTTCTATCAATTTTGGATCCAGCTCAATCAGCATCTGCAAAACACTCCACACGACTACGATTGTGATTTCTATATAATATGCCCAGTCCAATAGCTCCTTTCAAGTAACATAGGATCTGTTCCAAAGCTTCCCTATGTTTGACCGTAGGTGCAGACATGAATTCTCTAACAACACTTACCGCAAAAGCAATATCGGGACGAGTCACAGCAAGGTAGTTTAACTTCCCAACCAACCTTCTATATCTCTCCGGATCATCAAAAGGATCACCATCATCTTTAATAAGATGTACATTGGGAACCATTGGAGTACTACAGGGTTTGACTGCGAACTTTTCGATATCTGCCAGTAGGTCAAGAATATACTTTCTCTGACATATGAAAATGCCCTTCCTGCTTCTAGATACTTCTACTCCCAAGAAATATTTCAGTTGTCCTAAGTCCTTTGTATGAAACTTAGTATGTAAGAAAGACTTGAGAGAAGAGATTCCTGCAAAATCACTCCCTGTAATGACAATGTCATCGACATATACAACAAGGAAAAATAGTTCCAGACGCAGATTGTCTATGGAAGACTGAATGATCAAATTTGCTATTCTTCAATCCAAAATCTTGAACTACTTCACTGAATTTTCCAAACCAAGATCGAGGGCTCTGTTTCAAGCCATACAAAGACTTCTTCAAGCGACAAATCTTTCCATACTCCCCCCGAGCAACGAAACCAAGTGGTTGCTCCATATAAACCTCTTTGTGGAGATCACCATAAAGGAATGAATTTTTAGTATCCAGCTGATGCAATCGTCAATTCTTAAAAGCAGCTAGAGAAATGAACAAGGGGACAGAAGTGAGTTGGCAACCGGAGAGAAGGTGTCTGAATAATCCACCTCATAAGTCTGAGCATATCCTTTGGCCACAAGTCTAGTCTTAAGTCTTGCAACAGAGCCATCTGGATTAACTTTGACTGTGATGACCCACTTGCTTCCTACTGCTTTCTTTCCACTAGGTAAATCCACCAAATCCCAAGTGTGGCTTTCCTCTAAGGCATATATTTCGTCAAGCATTGCTTCACACCATCCAGAATGATTCAAAGCCTCCTTAACAGTTTGGGTATGGAAGTAGAGTCTGGGAATACAATCAAAGATCTAGATATAGGAGATAACTGATCATAGAAAACAAAATTACCAATGGAGTATGTGGATTTGCAAGTGCGTGTACCTTTGCGAATAGCAATAGGAAGGTCAAGATCGTCTGGAGGATCACTTGGAACAGGATTTGGTGATGAAGGAACTGGTGCAGAAGAGGTATCATTAGTATCTCGCCTCCTAGAATAAACCTGAACAACTGGCGGTCTTGCTAGAGTAGATGGAACTAGTGTTGATTGGTGCTCAACTGAAGAACTACGGGTGTATATGAAACATCATCTGATGATTCTGGTGTGGCCCTAGTAACTTGTTACACTAGCCACTTATCTTCCTCCCCCTAGCTCGTAGAATTGGGAGGTGCATAGAAGAATGGTGTAGCCTCCACAAAGGCTACATCAGTTGTCACCAAATATTGTCCTATTTCAGTAGAGTAACAATAATATCCTTTTTGAAGGCGAGAATATCCCAAGAAAACACACTTCAAGGCTTTGGGATCCAACTTGGTAACTGATGGTCGAATATCTCGAACATAACGAGTGCTTCCAAACACCTTAGGTTCCACTTGAAATAGTGGCTTGTTTGGAAAAAGAACACTATAGGGCATATTACCAACAAGCATAGTAGATAACATGTGATTGATCAGAAAACAAGCTGTAGAAACTGCATCTGCCCAAAACTGTTTGGGAACATTCATTTGGAACAAAAGTGCTCGAGCTGTCTCAAGTAGATGTCTATTCTTCCTTTCAGGAACCCCATTTTGAGAAGGTGTATCGGCACACGAAAACTGATGAAAAAATACCATGTTGTCTCATATATGATTAAAACAATTCTAACATGTATTCTTTAGCATTGTCACTTCTTAAAATAGGCACAAAAGCATTGAACTGAGTTTTAATTTCAGCATGGAAGGCACAAAAATGAGTGAATACTTCAGAACGACTCTTCATAAAATAAATCCAAGTCATCCGAGAGAAATCATCTACAAAAGTGACAAAATACTTGTGTCCAGTTTTGAAGACGATCGGACATGGTCCCCAAACATCAGAGTGAATGAATTCAAAAGCCGACTCAGCCCACTTATTGATTCATGGACTTGATGAGTTACGATAATGTTTTGCAAATAGACATGACTCACATTCCAATGTAGAAATATTCTGAAACTGAGGATATAACTTCACTAATGTAGGTAATGAAGGATGTCTCACTTGGCAATGTGCTTGAAAGGAAGAAACAACACTAGATCAGGCAATAAATCGAGGCTCCCATTCATCAAGGATATACAGATCGTCAGATACATATCCTTTACCAATAACCTAATTTGTCTTAAGATCACGAAACAGACAATAGTCGGGAAAGAACGAAAAGTAACAATTAAGCTCTTTGGTCACTTTGCCAATAGAAATAAAATTAAAGGCCAACTTTGGCAAACTCAATACAAATGACAGGGTAACAGAGGATGTTGGTTTCACAATTTCGGATCCAACAATGCTACAAGTTGATCCATCAGCTACAATAACAAGAGAGGTCACTTTGTGTGACTGAAAGCTCAAAAACATATTAGGATTACCTGCCATGTGATTTGTTGCACCTGAATCTATCACCCATTTATTTGAAGACGTCATAAGGCATGTCTTATCTGACTCCATAAAAGCATTAATAGTAATGGGTTCCTTTAATGGTTTCTGATGAAAGGTTTTAGCAAATTCTTTTGCTGAAACTAAAATCATATTCCCAAACTCACAAATAGAGCAATCTAGAGAAAATCAAACTATCCCAAAATAGTGTTCAGATGGTTGGAATACCCAATAGTACACAAAGTAACAAGAAACTAAAAGATGAATAGCCAAAAGTTCTGGATAGAGAACCAATTAAGTTTCAGAAAGGGAATTTGAACTAACAACAACCGAAATTGGAGAATTTCAAAATAATGAAATCGTCGAAAAGTCAGGCCACAGTGGAATCTGAATTCTAGTGATCGAAAAAAAACTGATAGAGATGGGCTTAAAATATCCAACAGATTCTTTAATTTCCAAAAAGGAACTGACTGGAAAGAGATTGTATTGTGAACAACTAATCTAGAAAGAGAGAACTTGACCTTTGAGATAGAAACTGACTCTAAAGTTGTGACGGAGATAACTCACCTGGAAAAGGTAGTAATGGCTCTGATGCCATGTTATTGATAAGACATGGAGAGAATAACTTGTCTATTATTCAAAGAGAACAATGATATAAATACACGGAGGGACAGGCTAACTGAGGTAACTAAATAAGCTAATTATGATACCCTAACAATCAGCTATCTATCAAATCCCTATACTATCTTTATACATTATTATACAGATTTTGCAACATTTACTAAGTTGGAGAAAAAAATCCATAAAGGGTAAAAACATCGTCAGATCAATTGTAGAGGGTGGCAAATGGAAAGGATGAGACACGAGTAAATAAATTATGGATAAGGAAGGATTTGTAATTGGGCTCAAGAAAACTTTTCGTTTTGATGAAGAAAGAAGTGGCAGAGACAATAATAAAATTATGTACTGGATTATGAAAGAATACTGTCTTGACGAAGCTATAGTGAAGGTATTACGAGAAGGTGGAGAAATAAGATACGAAGACTATGTTTTGTGTAGCATTATGAAGAAGATTAGTTTGTGCAAAAATTCTCAAGATCTCCCTATGGAAATGGAGAATATAGCTTCTGATTACCATTGTGGTCCAGATAAAAAATCATTATACGCTGCAGAAACTTGGAAGCTGCCGGCGCTGGATGGACCTTTTAAATCTTTGACAGATGAAGATTTGAATATTTTTGATAAGTCTGATCCTGAATACCCATAGGCATATGAGAATAAGAAATTAGAATAATTATATATGTTATGATATTCAACATAGTTATTGCTCTAGTGGTTATAGTTACTAGTGCATTTATTTTGGTTACTTTAGTTTGTAGAATTAAACTCTCATTATACGAATACAAGTATTACTTTAATTTATAGAATTGAATTTCATGTATTTGTTGCTCCAATCCCTTCTTAAATAACTTACACGTGTTTTCTATTACTAGACTTATGCTATGTGCGTTGCACGTGTATAGTTATTCTTGAGAGTCATAACCATAGAAATGGTGCAATAGAAAGGCATTTCACAAAACTTAAATCAAGGATGATTACAGAAATAATATAATAAACATCTACATCAGATTAGTCTACATACAACATACATTCAAGAGTAAGAGAAGTTTGTTCAACATTTTATTGCGACGAACTTGACTTAAAACTACCAGCAATGTGAGATGTTAGCAATAGATGTAGGCAAGTCTCCGTATATACATTGAACACGGTAATAACATTAGTACATCATAGATGAACTGTATACACAAGCAAAGCCCACGTTCTTCATTGAGCTCCACGCATTTTCCAGGTGGTGGATTAGTTTTCTGGTTGTTCCTAACATAGCTTTTCAATTCTTGAAAGTTAACTAATACCGAGAAGTTGATGAAAAATGTCATTGACATCTCATATGAAAAGTAAAAGCAGGGTAGATCTAGAAAGCAACACATAAAGAGCTAGCTCCAACATATTTTACATTTAACATGTACTAAGCACAAGTTGTTGTCCTTAGTTGAGCAAAAAGGACAAGCTCCATTTCCCTATATTTGAGAAATGTCAAAGTCTTCGGTTCACGTTCTAAACAGAAACGACAAATAAATACAAGTTAAGTAATCTCAAGTCCAGATTGCCTGAGCTAATGTGTAATCGCGAACCATTCACTCCAACAACGACAACCAATTCTCTAATATACAAGTCTAGAAGTTTTCAGTCCAATACAGTAAAGAAGTTATATGAAGGACAAAAATCTAGCAGGAAATTGCGGAGCCGAAGAATTACTATAATGCATAAACCATCGATTTGGTGCTTTCACCATCGCAAAATATTTTCAAAGGTGACACTAGAGACACTTATTTGCCACTCTTAGTACTTTGAAAGTCGTCCTATGTAAAATTTATTCCAGATTCACCTTTCTAGAACTCTGTACAGGAAACCCAACCTATTGAAAAAGTTTAAGTAGTCGATATTATTTAGCATGTTAGAAAGTGGTTTGTAGTAGTCATGCTTGCGCAAAGGGAAGTATTATGTTATGTCCTAATGTTTCTGTAGAAGTTACACGTCTACCATAACTGCACAATAAAATGATAAACCTTTGTATGATCCACATTTGATGAAAATTGGAATCAAAAAATATCAAACGTTGTTTCTTTTTATTTTCTATTGCTCGGACTATTTGGAATACGATTTAAACAGAAGGTTTTAATATAGTAAATTTTGCAGACGAATTTCCAACTATAATTTTGATGAAATTCAAGAAAATTGTTCCTATTGAACAATGAAGAGAGCAATCTTAATCACAGAATAGCAGAGAACTTGGAGAGAAAGAAATTCTCAATTTTCTTCCATTGAGGGAATGAAAAAAGTAAAGTGTGGTACTGTACAAACCCCTATTTATAGGGATGTTTAATCACTTAACTAACCACTAATCTCATTTAACAAATTAACTAATTTCTAACTAACACTTAACCATTTTTATTATTCTCAACACCCCCCCTTCAAGCTTGGTAGTGTAAACAAATTTAACACTCCTAGCTTGCATAAGAGGTATTCATGTTGTGCTCTATTCAAAGCCTTAGTAAACAAGTCATCTTCTTAGTCCTTGGATGTTACATGGGTTGTCTTGATTGTTCCATCTTGGATTCTTTCTCTGATGAAGTGTAAATCTATCTCAATATGTTTGGTCCTTTCATGAAAGATGGGGTTTGCAGCTATCTGAATTGCTGCCTTGCTATCACTGAGTACTCTGACTGGGGCTTCAATGTTAATGTTTAGCTCTTTGCATATTCCTGTCAACCAGAGAACTTCAGCCACCACTGCAGCCATGCTTCGATACTCAGCTTCTGCTGAACTTCTGGATATAGTGTTTTTCTTCTTTGATTTCCAAGAGATTAGAGAGTTGCCCAGCTTCACCACACACCAAGGATTGATCTTCTTGAATCTGGGCACCCTGCCCAATCTGCATCACAGAATGCAGTCAGCTGGTTTCCCTTTTTTGAACTTAAGAGTATCCCCAGTCCTGGTGCATTTTTGATGTACCTCACCACTCTATATGCTGCCTGCATATGAGACCTTTTGGGCCTTTGCATGAACTGGCTCAGCATATGCACAGCATATGTGATATCTGGCCTTGTCATTGTTAAGTATAGAAGCTTCCGAATTAGTCTTTGATAGGGTCCTGGATTTTCAAGCTCAGGATCTGCCCCCAGATCACCTATATGTTTGTCATATTCTGCTATGGTTAACTTGTGATTGCATTCCATTGGAGTCCCAACTAGTTTGGAACCTGATAGCCCTAGCTCATGGATCAACTCAAGTGCAAACTTTCTTTGATTCATGAGAATACCTTCCTTTGACCTAGCTATTTCAATTCCAAGAAAGTACTTCATCTTTCTCAATTCCTTGATCTTAAACTTCTTCTGCAGTGCTGCCTTTACTTCTTGAATCATTGTCTGGTCATTCCCTGTAATTAGCATATCATCAACATACACTAAGATGATTACCATACTGTCTCCCTTTCTTCTTGTGAATAAAGAGTAATCAAAGTGGCTCTGTTTGAACCCAGAAATGGTTAACACCTCAAAAAGCTTCAAGTTTCATTGTCTTGAAGCTTGTTTGAGTCCATAGAGGGATTTGTGCAGTCTGCACACTTGCTTAGTCCCCCATTGACTGCCAAATCCTGGTGGTGGGAGCATGTAGACCTCTTCTACCAAGTCACCATGAAGGAAGGCATTATATATATCCAGCTGATGGAGACACCATTGATGTGTAGCAGCCAAAGCTAAAACCAACCTCACAGTAACCATTTTTACCACAGGTGAGAAGGTTTCTTGATAGTCTAAGCCTTCCTTTTGATTGTAGCCCTTTGCAACCAGCCGAGCTTTGTATCTTTCCACAGTGCCATCAGCCTTAAACTTCACCTTGAATACCCATTTGCATCCTATTGGAGTCTTGCCAGGAGGAAGATCAACCATGGACCAAATGTTGTTGGCTTGGAGGGCTGCTAGTTCCAGATTCATAGCAGCCACCCATAAGGGGTCTTTAAGTGCTTCATTATAAGATTGTGGTTCCTTAGTAGAGGTAAATTTGGATAAGTATGCTTGATAAGGAGGACTTAGATTGGTGTAGGACATGTAGGATTGGATAGGATAAAAACAAGATGATGTGTTTGCTGAGTTGGAGTTGCATATATAATCATGCAACCATGTAGGTGGCTGTCTGGTTCTACTAAACCTTCTAGGATCTGTAATGAGTGAGAAGGGATCATCAGCAGGTGAGGGATCTATGTGTGGTGGTGAAGGATCAGAAAGAGTGGGAGGAACAGTTGATGTGGATATTGGTATGATGAAAGGCTCTGGGTTAGATGGTGTGATGACTCCATTAGGGAACAACTGGAGTGTTTTGTCCTTGAGATCTGGAATGGGAGTATGTGTTCCTTGAACACTACATCTCTATTGACAAAAAAAGTATTAGTGAGCAAATTAAAGAGTTTGTAACCCTTTTGTGTGGAGGAGTACCCCATTAGAATGGGTGCTATAGACCTTGGAGAAAACTTATCTCCAGTGTGGGTTGTGGTGGCAAAACATAAACAACCAATAACCTTCAAGTGATGTAAAGATGGTGCTCTGCCATGTACAACCTCAAAGGGGGACTTTCCAGATAGAACCTGCATAGGTAACCTGTTGATGATATAAACAGCAGCCAACATACATTCACTCCAGAAGTTGATAGGTAAGAAGCCCTGCAATCTAATGGCTCTAGCAAGCTCCAAGATATGCCTATGTTTTCTCTCAACCAGTCCATTCTACTGAGGTATGTGGACACAAGAGCTTTGATGAACAATACCAAGAGAGCTAAGCAAATCAAAACATTGAGAATTGAAAAATTCAGTACCATTGTCACTTCTAAAAGTCTTGACTTGTGCACCAAATTGAGTTTTCAGCAATGTAAAGACTTGTCTAAGGATGACCACAACATCACACTTCATTCTCAACATATATACCCATGTCATCCTACTACAATCATCTACCAGAGTAAGAAAAAACTTGAACCCATCATGACTAGGAACTCTATAAGGACCCCAAACATCAGCATGTATAACAGACAAAACAGAAATGCATCTATGAGAATTACTAGGGAATGGCAATCTGGTTTGCCTAGCTAATGGGCAAACAGTACAATCTTGGATACCAAGACTGTTCTTATTAATCCTCCGTGTGGTTATCTGCTTCAAAACTTTGACAGGTTCATGTGCAAGTCTCCTGTGCCACAGCTCCACATCTTCAGCTTTATATACAAAGCCTTTATTGATTGAGTTGGCACTTACTGTTGTAGTACTTTCTTCCTTCCTTATTAGCATCTGTATGTTGTATAGACCATCAACCTCTCTACCAATCCCCCTCACAACTCCAGTGAACAAATCCCGCATGACACAAAGATCAGGGAAGAATGTGACAACACATTTTAAGTCCCTGGTCAGTTTTGAGACTGACAACAAGTTGTGTTTAAATTCAGGAATACACAACACATTTGTAATCCACTTAGCTTGCATTTTCCCACACAGGCAATATCTAATGTACTTCCATCCGGCAAGTACACTCTTTTAATGTTTTCTTTAGTAATTTGAGTAACTCCTTCCAGCAACTCCTTATCATGCACCATATGATTCGAGGCTCCAGAATCTACTATCCATTTTTTAAAGAGTACACTGTTGGTAGCCAAGAAGACTTGATGTTTACCAGTTTTATCAGAGTCAGATGGGATTTCTTTGTGAAGCATGTTCAGAATTTGATCATATTGTTCCTGAGTGAACAACATTCTGCCTCCTTGATTTGAATTATGTGCTTGTTGAGATGATTCAGCCTGTACTGGACTCCTGCACTGGAAAGAGTCATGTGCAGTTGAGTTTGTGACTGCATGTGCTATGTATTGTGGCATATGTGCATTCTTCTTCTTGAATCTGTTTGTTGGGTATCCATGAAGCTTATAGCAAGTCTCCTTTGTATGCCCTTTCCACTTGCAATACTCACAGAAAAGATGTGTGTTAAAGATGTGTGTTCTTTCCCTTATAGCCTCATCTGTCAAGAACATTCTGATTTCCCTTTGTTGCATGATTGGATCCACCAGCATTGTGTTGATTTATTCCCACTTTGTTACTGAACAGGGCTATACCACTACTTGTATCTTCAGCTGTTTTCCCCAAATTACTCTGACTTTCTTTAGAAATCAACATTGCATATGCTTTGTTGATGTTAGGAACTGGTGCCATGAGTAGAATCTGACTCCTTGCTTGTGAATATGTTTCATTTAATCCTGTCAAAAATTGCAACAGGCGTTGATATTGGTAATGCTCCACATATCTCTTCGACCTTGCACAATCACAGCCAGGGCATGGCACCAGAGAGTCGAACTCCACCCATAAGTCTTTTAACTTGGTGAAATAACTGGATATAGTCGACGTCCCCTGCATCAATGTCGCAATCTCTTAGTGTAACTGAAACACCCTAGAACCATTCTCTTTGTCGAATCTCTCCTTTAAATCATTCCAGACCGTGCATGCATTTGATGCATATGCCACACAACTAATCAGCTCCTTGCTCACAGAGCTCATGATCCATGAGAGAACAATAGCGTTCACTTTCTCCCATAAATCGTGAAGCGATTCATCAAATCTCTCTTTCGCGTGCCTCCCGTCAACAAAGCCCATTTTGCTTTTCCCTACAGACTTATTCTCATAGATCTGCTCCATAGCGCATAATTTTTCGGACCAGTTAGCTGAAAAGAGATAAGGGAGCTACCTAGTGTATCACATGCTTGCAAAAATAACGGATGATTAGCATCAATCACCGTGTTTGTTCTAGTAGTGGTTCCACCAATTCTTCCAACAACATCTTCCTCAACGTCTGCCATTGTTGAGGAATTCGATCTCCACCAAAACTTGACCTAATTTCGCTCAACACTTCACCACCGACGCGTCAAAACCTAAACCTTCAAAGGAAGATTTCGCCCCCAAATTCGTCAACCCGCTCTGATACCATGATGAAATTCAAAAAAATTGTTCCTATTGAACAATGAAGAGAGCAATCTTAATCACCGAATAGCAGAGAACTTGGAGAGAAAGAAATTTTCAATTTTCTTCCATTGAGGGAATGAAAAAAGTAAAGTGTGGTACTGTACAAACCCCTATTTATAGGGATGTTCATTTAACAAATTAACTAATTTCTAACTAACACTTAACCATTTTTATTATTCTCAACAACTTTAATTGGTCAATGAGTGTCTTACTTGTTCTTCCTTTAATTGATTAAAGTGTATGATAAGAGCAAAATATTCAGGGACTTTTGCATCGGAAGAAGTCAGATACCATTATTGGTGGGTGTTTGGATTAGCTTAGTTGTAGTGGCTTTTGGTGTTAACTCAGTCTTTTAGTTTTGGAGGTGTTTTAATAATATGAAAAGTACACTTCTTTGAAGCCAGAAAAGCACGTAATAAGCCAAAAGCAAAAGTTTTGAGCTCCCAATTTATCACTTTTGGCTTTTAACTTATAAAGGTAAACACCACATCCTCTTAGTCGACAGATCATTCGGGTAAAGTACTACTGAGTTTAGTTAACAATAATAATGCTAGTCACTTTTACCAACTTAACTTCACTGCGTTGTCCCTGTATAAAAAAATTATGTTTACGGAAAAGCTATATCACTGGTATTGGGTTTGCCTTTTTTGTACTTATATATCTTATCCAGATTACCTTAGAAGTAGCTTTATCTTTTTACTTTGTGCTTGTAATATGTTATGCTAATGAAGAAGCTATTTTCTTGGCTATAGTGAAATGTGGTAGATCATCCAACCAGGTTAGGGATGATATAAGGGCTGAACTGGCAAAACACTTGCCAGAAGAAGCTTTAAGAGTTGTTATGGGAATTAACCCAGATAAACGTGCATCTATAGTTGGTTCCTATGATATAAAAACCTTACAGAAACTTGGAGGTGTTGAAGGGCTTGCGGGTAAGTTGAGAGTCTCATCAAATGAAGGAGTCAAATCGAGTGATGTATCTGTCAGACAAAACATATATGGATCAAACAAATTTATCGAGAAAGTGTGGGAGGCTCTGCATGATTTAACTCTCATTATATTGATAGTTTTTATTGTTGTTTCTATTTATGTGGGTCTTGCTACTGAAGGGTAGCCAGAAGGAACATATGATGGCTTAGAAATTCTACTCAACATAATATTGGTAGTCACAGTTACTATAATTAGTGACTATAGGCAGTCCTTGCAGTTTTGAGATTTAGATAGGGAGAAGCAAAAGATATCTATCCAGGTCACAAAAGATGGATGAAGGCAGAAGGTTTCCATTTATGACTTGGTGGTTGGTAATGTAGTTCACTTATCTATTAGAGATGTGGTTCTAGCTGATGGAATATTTATATCATGATATAGCTTGCTAATTGATCAATTGAGCTTGTCTGGTAAGAGTGTCAGTGTAAGTATATCTGAGAAAAGACCTTTTCTTCTATCAGGAACTAAAGTGATGCTGGTGAGCACTGTTGGCATGAGAACTAAATGGGGCAAGCTGATGGAAACTCTTAGGAAGGATGGAGAAGATGAGACGTCTCTACAAGTTAAATTGAATGACTATTATTGAAAAGATAGGACTGGGATTTGTTATGGCGACATTACTTGTATTAAGCGTCAGATTACTACTGAATAAAGCTACTCAACATCAGTTCACAAAATGATCTTCCGTTGATGCATTGACTCTTCTAAATTACTTTGCGACAGCTGTAACTATAATCGTTGTCGCAGTTCTAGAAGGAGTACCTCTGGCTGTTACATTAAGCCTTGCATTTGCGATGAAAAAGTTAATAGACAATAAAGCATTGACGAGGCATCTTTCTGCTTGTGAGACGATGGGTTCAGGTACTTGCATCTATAACAATAAGACGGGAACTGTAACAACAAATCATATGGTAGTACATAAAATATGGATTTGTGAATATGGACACACTGGGACTTGGAAACAGGGTGTTAAATCCTCACCATTTTAAGTATTGAAAAGATTATGTTATGAACTTGGGTATCCTAGAAAACTTCAAATTTGAGTTTCCTTGATTTGCTACATTTTGATTCACATAATTACCAAATGACCACCCCAACTTGACACTGGTAGACTTCTTCAGTCATTCATTGATGTCTTGTGGCTTTTTGCTTTAGTGAGAACGTCATGTTTTCTGTGGATGAGCTTTCAGAAGTCAAAAGAGTTTCAATTGGACACTTCGTCTTCTGTAATTCAAGCCATTGAGCTGCTTAAAGGATTTTCAAAACTTGTAGCCAACAACTTTAGTCTTTCCCAGTGATGAGGTGTTTTTGTCAATAATCCACCTGAACTTTTAGTGTTTTGATTCAGTATATGGTCATAGTTAAAAGTTATTCTATTCACAGTCATCAAGCTTCTTCATTCTCCAACAGTCTATGCTGGTTAATATTGGTCAAGTGCTATTAGTAAGATTTTTCATATAAAGCATTCTTTAAATAGTATGACAGTTTTGTCAATTTATCGTGTAACAGATGGGATTTGGATTGGATCATTTCACCTTTAAAATAACTTGATTCGTTCTTTATTTCTACATTTCTATATCTATCTACATGGCCATATGGCATAGTTAATCAAATTTAGCTTCAATAGCTTGTGCGATGCAAATGTTAGGATCCAACGGCATTAACTCACCATATGACTGTATCAGTTTCTCACTCACTTGAGCAGATTATGTGCAGTTAATAAATGGCCATTCTACAACCTATATGTTCACAATCGAACCACCCATCATACATGGATCATGGGCCTAAGTTTCTTGGTTTCCATTGCGGCTTTGTTTGTTATAAATCTCAGGTTACTGTGTGCTTCGTTGCTTGGGCTCGCAAAGATGTTGCCTCATCCTAGTTGGATCCTCCAAAAATATACTACTTTTGAAGGAAATAACATGAATCAGATGATATTTTTGAAAGTCCAAGCAACCTAGACTCTGTGTGTTGGTTCTCATTAATTGTTTTTAAAGATCCTCTTTCTCCAATTTCTTATTTTACTTTAGTTCAGGTGGAATATAAAAAGTGTAATGAAATGGACATTCCAAGTTTTTAACAGGTTCTTTGACAGCAATGCAGTTTGTCGCTTTAAAGCATCACATAAGTGACACCCCAGACATTCTTGGCAGCATTTAGAAGGGAAAATAGAAAGACAAATAGGTCTGAAGAAACAGAATCCTAGAAGATACAACAGTAATCAGAACAAATCACTGATAGAAACATCACAAATGTCATTACTGAGTTTGCTAATGAAGGCCTTGCATGAGTCAGATATTGGACTTGCTATGGGTATAGCAGTAATCTGTAGATTTGGTCATATTCACCGAAAATTACCTTGGTTATTGGCTGTTGTGTACAAGGAAATTAGCAGGCAAACAATTCATATGGGATGTATTATATATTGACTGAGGTAACCATATAGAGTAGTTGTTGGTTAATCTGTGTGTAAATGGATGATGTATCAATGTTAATGCAAGAACGACAACGGTTAAAATAGACCAAGCGCACGATTTTGGTCAGTTGAACAGTTGTACTGTTAAAGTTTTCGGAGAACCTGGAGATTGGGAATTGTAATTTGGAGATTTGTGTTTGAAGAGATTGTAATGTGGCAGTGGCACATATGAACAGAGATGTTAGGAGATATGATGGTGTGTAGCGTTTTGCAGAGAATGCAAGTAAACAGGGGAGCAACAAAGTTTTTGCAGCGCGACTCTTATATTGAAGTAAGAGATAGTTCTTACAACTCGTTAACGGCAGTGAACAATGTAGGAAAAGATTATTTCAATCTTTGTGTGTGTTTTGTGAGAGAAGAAACACTATTAACAGGAAAAATTTGCGCTGAAAGTCAAAAGGATTGCACAATATAGAAAGGCCAATAACACACCAGAAAATAAATATATGTTCGGGTATGCAGAATCTGCGCTTTATTTGCACAACTATATCTTCTTCTTCTTCATTTTTTTTTTTTTTTGCAGCAAGATTGGAATTTGCATTGCATCATTGGCTGTTTCGAAGCGACGAAAGCAAAAAAGTGCATCTGTTTGCAAGAGAGAAAATCCAGAAGTTGTATCTGAGGGAACAAAAGGTGAATACCTGTTCGTTGTCGCAGATTTGTGGGTGTTTGATGAGAAAGAACATGCGCGTCTTATATAGAGTGGGCAGGAAGAGGTTGCGTCTGTTGATGACAGAGAGGTGAGGGGCTGCGTCTGATTGTAATAAAAGAAGTAGGAGGAGGCAACGCTTGTGAAGGAGCATGTGACGTTTGAAGTGCGCTGCTATACAGTTGGGAAGTGACAACACATTAAAATTTGGCAAGAGGGCAAAATAATAATTTAACTTTCAAAGTCTTAAAGTTCATGCTTTTAATGTAACTAATCTATTTGTATGTGCATTTAGGCGTGATCAAAATATGTATGTCATCTGGTAACAAACATTACATATAAAGGTTAAATTTAATTAAAACCTATGAAAAGTTAAATAATTCACTACAAAGCTAATTTTAATAAATTATTTATTTATAAACAGTCTTATATGTCATGGTAAATTTGAATTTTCCTTAGCGGCCGTAGAATATTTTTTTGATTCAAATAAGGAAGAAGTAGAAATCTATCAAATAAACAAGGAAGATTTAAATTTACACGGCTAAAAGTCCTTATTTTATTATTTATTTTCATATATTTTAAAATAGTGAAAAGAGTAAAGACAATTTTGTTTAAAGAGGAGTTTTTTAACGAAGGACAAAAATCCAAACAATATTTCTATGGGGTCTTCACACTTTCAATACTGTACACAATAAAAAATTAGAAATTTCAAAAACAGACTAAAAATTTAAAAATCACACACAAATATATCTCTTCAATCATAGGTACTATCAAAATTTCAATTGATAAAAGAATTTAAAACCTACCTATTTTTCCACCAAAGACAATTTTGAAAGAATAGTCCATCTAAAATAAAGAGAAACAATTAAGTAAGTAATATTAATTAGTAAAAGAAATTTTAATCCTAAAATTGATTCTTGAAGCTACAGAAAATCTGTATAAATAGTTATTTTGTATATTTTCATAAATTATTAAAAAATAAAATTTGTTAATCTTAAAAATAGCAAATTATAGAAAAAGAATAAACTATCAAATGTTATTATTAGATAATAATTTATGAAAATACATTACAAAAATAAAGCAAAATAATAATCTAAATTAAATTAATGTTGTTTAATACTATGTTATTTTTAGAATTTTATTATTTGTTGAAAGAAAGATAAGGAGACAATTCCAATTTTATTCAATTTGTGTAGTTGAGTTCATTTAGTTTTAAAATTCTTTTTATATTTTAGGACTCCATACCACCTCAACAAAATCTCCCCGTGAAGAAACCACACTGTTCAAACTTCAAACTTCGAAAAACAACTTCATTGTTCCATTCTCACCATTATCAAATAAATACTACGTTTTTCCTTTCCTAAAATCATCAAACAAAAAAAAGAAGTGTAAAAAGTTGAAATTGTTAGGATCCAAATATCTTAATACCAATAAAATGTTAACTTGGGGTTTCATAATAGTTGAAACTTGTAAGGGTGTAAAAATTGAAAATTGGGAAGAAAAAATAAAGTGTTGTTGCGTTTTTCTGCAAAGTTTGAAGTTTCTCATCTAGAGACTTACTCTTCGATTTTTTAAGTTTGGTGTACTTGTAGACAATAAAATTTGTTTCGAGAAAATAACAATTAAAAACGAAAAATATTGTAATAAACATAATATTGTATTTCATTATGAGCGTCCAAATCTCTATGAATTCATTGATTCCTCCAGACATGAATTCAAGGACTTGTTCTCGCGCCCCATTTTTCCTCGCGAAAAGACGAGAATCTGGACGACATCGTGACAATGACTCTTTTGACATTTGAAATTGAAGAGTCGCCACCTAATGAATTTAAGGTGCATTAGGACACTATTCTAACCTAACTAATTCTAAAGCTAAGGTCAAGTCACCAGAGAACGGGTAAGGATTCAAGTTACCTCAAAAGGAAGGTGTTAGACACCCCTCGAGGTCCACAAATGTGGATCCTGACTGTATCTCAATTATGTGGGGGTTTACAAATAGAGGTCTCAAATTATTATTATTCTAAGAGATTCTAAGTGATCGGATAAAATAGGAATTAAATAAACAAGTTAAGCAATTAAATAGCTATCTATCCCAAGCATTCAAAGTGACACATTAAAAGAAATATTAAAGACTAAGAGATTTTCACTCGGATTAGTTACTCAGCTTTTATTTCGGAAGACAAAATTGTCATTTAACTCACATAGCTTATTTAAGCCTAAGGACGAAAATCAAGGTTTCGTTTCTATTAAACGCGAGTATTAGTCGTCATTTCCGAGGGTCCTATATACACCTACCGCTCCTAAGTTAATTTATTTTAACCTTAGAGCGTACTAAAGAAAATGAAAAAAATTCTAATCGTCTCCTAAAGTGCCTATCGTCATTCTTAAGGTCCACGAGGCATTGAACTCCTAATTCTTTGGTAGTGCTAGACAGAAAAGAAATATAAGGCTTCCTAGTAAACTCGCGTCACAAGAAAACATCTTAGACGAGCAATTAACACATAAGTTTTCAAATAGCCTCCAAACAAGCACCAGTAGAAGTACAAATATTTATTAAGTGCATCAATAGTTAAAAGAAAGTTTTTTTTTTAATTAAGTGCAAATACTTCATTAAATGCATAAAAAAAATTATTGAGGCATGATAATAGTAAGATATTTTGTAGAAAAGATCAAACGTATGACTTTGTTAAAAATGTTAAAAGAAAATTTTGATAAAGTCCTATAGGCATGATTTTTAAAAATAATATTCTAAAAATATTTGACTTTACCCTATGAGCATGCTTTCTATTCACGTGATATGTAAAACTTTGTTCTCAATTCTAAAAACATGATTTTAGATGAATATGCAAAATCCTATAGGCATGATCTCTATGTGAAATAGTACTAAAGAATATTTGACATAGCATGCTTTAAAAAGTTATTAAAAGTATAGGCATGACTTCATATATAAATTAAAAATACTTATTAAGTGTAAGCACAATTTAAACTTATTATACAACATTTAAGACTTGACAAAATTAAGTTAGATAAAAAAAGAGTCATTCAGTTCGAAATGGTCTTAAAACAGGAGTTTTACAAATAAAATCATATCAAAATTTAAACTACTAAGTTTATACAATAATAGGTAACCCATAAAAATTAATATGTCAAAAATCTTTAATCTTAAAAACAATTTAATAACCGTGGTTAACCCATTAATCATAATAAGCATATTTTCTACCACACATATCATATAAGAAAGAAAAGTAAAAAATAAATAATGAAAAAATGTTGCACATAATTCTCCAAATTTTATTAAATACTGAAAAATAAAATAATATAAAACATTGAATAAGTGAAGAATGCAATCCGAATCTCATTCTGATGAACTCTTCAATGTCTTGAATTGATTAAAAACCCTGCTAAAAAATCAAAATTAAATAGATAAAACGATTTTAAATAAAGCTTCACCTTAAAAAAGTGTTTGCCGAATTGTGACATGTTCTCGGGAATATGTTGAGAGAAGTATGAAATGTATGTATTGAGTATAGTATTCTGTCTGATAAGTTTAGAGAGAAAGAGCTACAGGATTTTTCTTTTTCCCGTCCCCTGAAGGTGAGAAAAGGTCTTATTTATATACTCAGAAAGGATCAAGAAGAAAAAGGAAGAAATCCGTCAGGAGTAAATCTTGGGATCAATCGACATCATATCTTTCACAAATCAGATAATTTCGTCCCCAAAAATCATGGCTAATTAGGCCAATTACACAAACCATGGAATCAATTAAAGATAACAAGCTATTCCAATAGAGTCAACCAATTATGCTAAAATTTGCCAAAACTGAGAAGGTAGATGACTTCTCCATAATTGATTAAAGTTAAAAAAATCAACTCTACCATAGAAGAATACGAAATATATATTAACATAAATACTAAAACCATAATTTCCTTACTGGACAAAGCATACTAGAAAGTCAATCAAGAAGATTCACAAAGCAAGCACCGTTAATCACACAATTCCAAAGGCCTAATCTGTCAAATTCTCCAACATGCTCAGAAACCACGAAATTAGCCAGTGAGTAATTGTGTATCACAAGTTTTTCAAAGAATTACTATGAACATACTTCATGCAGTGCAGGAGGAAAATAATAGCAACAAATTTTTAAAAAATAAAAGTAACATGAATGTGAAAAGAATTTTGAATGCACTTGGACGGATCCTTGCAGCTATATTCACAGCCTTTGTCTGACTCTGAATTCGATCTCGATGGCTCGCCATCTCCACTATCATCTACACCGGAAAGGAGTTTGGGTTTTCGATTGGGTCTTGCGGTGCGGGTTTGGAGTTCGACGGGGAAGAGAGGAGAAAAGAGGGGCGCCGGTGGCGTGACGCCGGCGCCGGACAGTGAAGAGGGAAGAAGGGGTCATGGTGGTGGTGTGGCTATAGTCAATGCGAAAGAGGAGAAGAGCTGGGTTATTGGGTGTATATTTGTTAAAGAGGAAAGAAAATTGGGGATTAAATCATAGCCGTAAGATTAAGAAAATAAATGGTCAGGATTTAACATTGATATGATGGGTCGGATCCGGGTTAACATTGGACTATCCAAATTCAAATTAAATGAAATTGAATTGGAATTTAAAATTGAGCCATAAACTGATCCAATTTAAACTAGAATAAGAAGAATTTATAAAGGAATTGACTAGAATTAAAGTAAATTATAAAGATATTTACTAGAATTGAGATAAATTGAATTAAAAGGGCTACGAATTAAATAAATTGGGTGAAATTGTATAGATTGTCATCTAATTAATAATAATCATAATACACATGCAAATAAAATATATGATATTTTAAAATAATAATTTTTACGTAAAGAAAATATGTAATATATAATAATTGTGTAAAAATGTTTAAAAATATTAAAAAAATAAAAATTAAAAATAAAATGATAAAAAATAAATTATATTTAAAATATGACACTAATAATGATAATAATAAATATAATACTACCACTAAGTAAAATAATAAATATTGAAAGTAATGATAAATAAAAATTTGTTTTTAAAAAATGAAAATTATATTAAAAATAAATAGAACAATAATTTATAATAATTAAAAAAAACAAAAAATAATTAACGAACAAATTTTAGAAAGTTTATTTATTTTATTTTAAAAATATGTGATCATTTGGATAAAATTGAAAATAAACTCATTTATTTACAATTTTTTTTAAATATCTATTTAATCAAATGACAATCTAAAATGAGTTATAGGTCGGTCAAAATTGGGTGTCAACACTTGTAAACTTGATCTCTAATTTGGTAGATTTGATCTTGACATATGAATTCGGATTCAAGGGCCTTCAAACTTAGTTTTGAATCTTGATGAACTTATTCTTGGCTTTATCAACTTGACCTTGACTTATACTTGAATTCAAGGACTTTTGAGCTTGTTCATGACTCTTGACGAACTTGATCTTGTTGTTTACTTGAACTCAAAGACTTTTGAACTTGTTCTTGAATCTGGTTATCTTGATCTTGAGTCGTTCTTGAACTTGAATGCTTGAATTCTTGAACTAATAGTATTTAGAGAAATCTACAATGTTTTCTCCACGAGCTCTCTCTAGCATATTGTTAAAATTTTGGTGCAATTTCTAAGTTATGTGGACCACTATTTATAGTTGTAGGATCCAGGAATTATGGATGAGAATAGGATTTCTTTTGGCAAATCAAATTTAAGTGACATGATGGAGGAGTAGTGATAAGAACATATTTTCTTCTACTACTCAGATTTAAGTGACATGACACTATTTGATTTGTCAGAACACATGACTTGTACACGTGACATATTTTTATTGGTCTTTGATTAGGACAAGGATGCCTTATCATTTTGACACATTGCATGATTTTATTTACTTGTGTTTTTGATTTGGCATGTCTCGTCATTGCTATGTGGCACTAAAGTGGGCTTTTAGGATGAGATAACTTTGAGCTTAGCAAAGTGGGCTTATCATTTGTAGCTCAAATGAATGAACTAGTCCAATGAAATTGGACTTTAATCAAGTCTATATTTATTGGATTTAAATAATTGATGACCCAAGCTACATCCTAGACAAGACACGACAATTAGAACCCTCAAGGTCTTTAACCAAACCTCTCAGCATACATTATATACATAAAATGAGTAAAGATAATAATAGAATCACGAAGCGAAAGGTAAGCCTTAAGGTAGAATCTCCAAATAAAAGTAAACTCAAAGTAAACATGTCTGAATTAATAGACCAAACCATCATAATCTAACATGCTTTTAGTACTAGCCTTGATGGGGACGTAGGACAAGCCATAGCTCACCCTATTATAAAAAAGCAAGATAGTCCAGCACAAACATAAGAAAACTCCAAATGTCTTATCCGTGAATCATGAGGACTCACCAAATCAAGTGAATGTCAAGACTCTATCTAGCCACGAGAGGGATAAGCATGATTATTATATTGGATCTTATATTATAAAACAATGTAGACAAAAGAAGTATGCGTTAGTACATGAAATGCACTTAGTATGTGAGTAAAGAAAAGTAAGAAGTCATGATATGCAATTGACCAAGTTAGAAAACATGATAAGAATTTCATTTAAAATATGATAGTGAAACGTGAACAAGGTCAATATAATTTCAGAACCATAGTAAAAATCTAGAGAGAGCATAACTAATATAGTGATAGTCCTAAGTCCTTTTGAGAATCATAAACCTTGTACTTCTTAAGTCAAAGTGAGAGTCATAAATCATAGTGAGATACCATAACCGACATATAATCATGTAAGCTATGACATAGAGTACGGTTTGTCCCATAAAAAGGGCTCAATATTCTCACCAAGGGATAGATGCGTATATTAGATGGATCCACTAGAATCATATGAGAACTGGTCACTCGTCCATAGTTCTTTAGACTTGGATACTCACCTTTAGTCTTGAGATTTGGATACTTGTCTGTAATCTCTTTTAACCTGCATTAGTATGTAGTTTTGGGATATGAGTAATTGTTACTAGTCCAACTCAGTGCTAAATAGTACTCTCAACAAGAATAGTCATATATAAATCATTAAGTGCCCATTTGGATTGGCTTATTTTAGGTGTTTTTAAGCTAAAATAGTTTTTTGAGCAGTTTTAAAGTATTTGGGTAAAATTAGAAAATGCTTATGAGCACTTATTCTAAGCCAAAACAATAAAAATAATTCAAAAATCATAAGTTAGAAATCCTAACTTATGGCCTTTGGCTAATAAGTCATAAGCCAAAAATCAATCCAGACAGGCCCTAAGTCATGTCATTTGGAAATATAATATTTAATTACTAATCTTTTTTCATAAGCTCATAATTGCAGAGTAGCTCCTCAAACCTTTGATTCAATCAACATGGGAAATACCTTGCAATATTTTGAATCCTTAATTAGGTGAGAAATTATAATACCCAATAAGTTGAAAAGTATGAATAAGAGAGAAAATGCAGAAATTCTAAGTTTTGGCACTAATTTAGGGATTACGAGCTAGTCTACAGCTCCAAAATTGTTGTATGGGTCGTAAATGAGGGCCCTTAGATGACCCCCAGACAGAAAAGTTTTGGAAACTTTGGGGTGTGTAAGATGGCACTTTATAGGTTATACTTAGCTGTGTAGCTTGTAGGTCGAGTCCATGAGTGAGATTCAAAAAGTGAAAATATGGACTTGATAGGACAAATCCCAATGACAATTTGTGGACCAAACGATGATGCATGCAACGGGTTCTTAGATAGGGGTAGTGTTGGGTGAAATTTGACTAAGTATAGAGGTCTTGTACGAGGGTGTTCCATGACCCATATAAGGAATTAAGAGCCCTAACTCTTGACTCGTGGGTTGGTCAGTAGAGGGTGAGAAGTTAACCAAATATAAATGGGATGCATAAGAGGTTGTTACAGCTCGGGAAAGGAACCACGAGCCATAGAAGGTGGTTTGTGGTCAACATCTGGGACCTAAAATTTCAACCTAATTTCCATGAAAGGATTGCACGCGTTATGCATCGGTTTATAACCATAGTCAGCTGCTCGTGGTTTACTCTGGCCAATTTCAATGCGAGGTATTTTTGTCAATTTTTGCCCTCATAACTCCTAAACTATATCATTTTGACCTATTAAACCACCATTAACCATTTTTGTCTATTACTTCAGCCCAAAATCCAATTATTTTTCTAATTTCATACAAAATCACCTAAATTTTCTTCTCTGAATACCTCTCAAGCTCAAAGAAGGTCTGCTAGGCTTTTCTGCAAGTTCCACCATTAAAAATCAAGGTCTCAAGCTAGGTCTTTCCTCAAGATATGTGGGTATACATCCATGGGTCCCTTCCACCTATGGAGCCCAAAAATTTCTTCACATTTTCATTCGATTTCAAGTATGTATTTTATGGGTTTTGTGATCTCAATCTCAATTGTGTGAATTATGATTTAAATGATGATTATTTACCCAATATAATTATTCATGAATTACTGTTTAATTGTATAATTTTGATGAATTACAAGTAATTTCTCTATAAGCTACCTAGGGTTCATGAGCATGAATGTGGGTTCCTAATATTATGATTTCAATTGATGATTTCTATTATAATTAAGCATGAATTTATTAAAATTTTACACACACACACACACACACACATATTAATTTGAGATTAAACCCACATAATTACCTTAGTCCATGATGAACTATGTTTATAAATAAAAGAGGACTTCAGCTATGTTATATGAAATGCTCATGTATATTTATGAAAGTCCTAAATGAATGAACGAATGTTGATAAAAGGATTTTCTCACCTAATCATGAATTATGTATGTAATAAGCATAATTTTAACATTGATGTATCACCAATGTTTTTGTAAGGACCTATGAGTTTCGAAGTTAGAAAAGTGCAGAAGAATTGAAACTGCAGGTCAACGATACGAGCCTAATTTACGACTCGTGCATCAAACTACGGATCATAAATAAGGCTCGTGGATGGGGTTGGTGAATGAAAAATTTATTAAGTGTAAGGGTTATCTATGAAGGGTGTTTACGATTCGTAAATAAAACTACGGACCGTAGAATAGGTTCGTGGTTTGATGACTTATATTGATGGAAAATTTCTAAAGTTGAATTACATACAAGCAGGATGACTCGTACATAATATTACAGACCGTAGTTTGGTATCATAGATAGGGTCCTGAAGTGAGAAATTTTTTTAAGTGTTGGGTCACTCTACGGATGAGCCTACGACTCATAGACCTATCTATGAGTCATAGCTAGGTCTTGTAAAGGGAGCTTCAGAGACCAAGTTTCAATAGTTGAACAAGACGACACCCTAAGTACGGCTCGTAGATCATTTTACAATCCATAAATAGGGTCATGGTCTAGGTTTCGACATTTTTAATGAAGGGTATTTTTATCCATTTTCCGTACCCTAATCCTAAAACTACATCATTTTGAGATTTTTTTACCTCCCATTTTAGACCCTAACTTCTCATTCACACTCATTCTCACCATGCCAAACTTTTGTAAAATTTCCTAATGAAAGATACACTCTCAAGGCAAGGGCAAGACTAAGATTTTCTTCCAAGGGCTTTCTTCTTCAACTTCTTTAAGCCTTCCCTCAAGGTTATAATCAAGTATGCAAGCTTGATTTGTGGGTTCTTTTTACCCATAAAGACCAATCTCAAATCCTTTACTTTTTCTTTAAGTTCTTGAAATTATAAATTCCATGAGCATGTTTTAAATGATGGTTTAATGATGTATTTTCATGTATTTTGATATTATTCATGCAACAAAATGGTGCATTGTGAGTTTCTATGATTTTCAAGTTGGAAGTGCTATGATTTCCCAATCTAGAGCTTTCATAGATAATGAGGCTGTTTAACCTTGCTTAAAGTTACAAATTTCATTACGTTTATGCATTGTACTCTTGAGTTATATGATTTTAAAGTCATTGCATAGGCCCACTGAGTTGCAGATTAGTTTTGCATGATGTTAAAGAATAAGGGCTTAAGTATGTCATGAAAGTCATGAATGTTTTCAAAGATGTAAGCATGTTCCAAAGCTCTTAATGATGATGTTTTAGATGGACCCTCAATATGAAAGGACAATTATCACTTGAGAGGCTTCCAAGATGAAGAGTTACTATATATGTTGTTATTTATAATGCTAAAGTTAATGTTGCATGACTATGACTATGCTTAGCACCACATGAGGCATTGAGGTGGGGTTTGTTAAAGGAATCCTAGTAGCAACCCCTTATTTCATTAAGTATGTGTTACCATAGGAGCCTTTTTAGACTAGGCTAGTGGATCCACGAAAGCCCTAATGATAAAGAGAGATGCATGCTTAAGTTGATAGAGTTTCACCCGGCAAGTCATCTCTTGTGCCATGCTAGGGGGTTATGTTAGATTCTATGTAGCAGCTCTCATGGTCTTATGTGTCGGTTATGATCTTCACATGTGTTTGTTCTATCACATGTGTTTCCATATGGTGCACTGACTCTTACTTCATATTGAGCTTCATTCCTTGGTTTTGTTTAAGCATGTTTCAAATTATGACATTACAATTCCAAGAGAAGTGCATTCAGAAAGTACTTTGAAGATTCAACATGGATAAGACTAAGGTTGTCAGTACACCTTTAGCAATGCACTTCAAATTGATAAAGAAGCAGTGCCCTTCGAGTGATGATGAGAAGGAAGATATGAATGAAGTTTCTTATGCTTCAGTTATTGGTATTTTGACATATGTTATGGTTTGTACAAGAACAAATATTACTCATGGCATTAGTATTGTTATCTATTTTTTTTCTAACTGGGAATATAACATTAAAAAGTTGTGGAGTGGATTATGAGATATCTTTGTGACGCTTCTATTCTGAGTTTGTGTTTTGGTACAAGGAAGCTTAATTTTTTATGATTATACTAATTCAGACATGACTAGTGATGTTGATACACAAAAGTCTACTTTAGGGTATTCAGTTACTTTTGCAGGGAAAATTGTATCTTGGTAATCTAGCTTTCTCAAATGTGTTTTCTATTTACTATAGAAGTTGAGCTTATTGTTGCCGTTAAAGCTTGTAAAGAATTTCTATGGATGAAGAGATTCTTGGGGGAACTTGGTTATTCTCAAGAGAGGTATGTGCTTTATTGTGATAGTCAAAATGCTATACATCTTGGCAAAAATTCTACATTCCATGGTCGGCTTAAATGTATTGACGTGAGATACCATTAGATTAGAGATGTATTAGATTCTTAGTTGTTTGAACTTGAGAAGATTTATACAAATGATAATGGTTCCGATATAATGACTAAATCTTTGCCAAGAGGGAAGTTCGAAGATTGTTGAATGATCGCCGGGATGTTGGTTTCATCCACATAGTCGGGAGGGGGAGAATGTCACGATCCGGACCTAGGGTCTAGGAGTGACATTGTGAATGAGAATCCAAAAGTCCCGAAACAATCCTCAGAGTATCCATATTCATATCATCGGTTCGGAAGCGTATTAAAGATGGTAAACACATAGTACTAAGGGACGAGAAGGTAGGACTCACGCTATGGGGATGCCATAGGGATAAAGGTGAACATGGATTCTCATAATACATAACACATAAATACTAAGGGGCAGCTAAGTATGGCTCACTCTATGAGGGCAAAACGGGACTTAGGATCTTCCACATCATAGCATAAATCCATATCAGAATATCATAATCAATCTATAATAACCATATCCAATAGGTAGTAATAATTATAATCTCCAAATACAACACATAGCATATCTCCGTACAAGGGTCGACAAGATGTCCAATAATGCCTCTAGTCATAAGATAGGACGGGGGCCAAGATATATCCCGAGCTCACCCTCAATGTGAAGATAACATAAGCAAAAGCAATATAAGGTAGAGGAATGGTGGCTTGTCCTTGGTAGATAGGACTTACCATAACAAGTGTCTCAAATCAAATCTAGCTATCCAATGGTGGATGAAGGTAGTCTCCGGTCCCTACATGGTCAGATCATATAGACAAAAATATGCGTTAGTACATTTGAATGTACTAAGTATGCAGGCAAGCAATGCATATGACATACCAAAGCTACATTCAATGTTAGATGACAAGGGCACAATATATAAAAAGAGAGGTATATAACAAAGAGAAGTAATATAACAATATGCCATGAAATCCATGATGCATGAAATGTCATAGTGCTCATATATAATAGGGATGTAACCATGACCGACATCTCAAACTCATGTGATCTATTAAATGAATTTGCCCAATGTAGACCTTCTATCGATAAGAGAAGATTACTTGCCAAGGGTAATCTACACCGCACCTTACGACCCAGTCTTTTCGGTGTTATGGATACCTTCCTTGTGACCCGATCTTTTCAGAAGGATTTCCATATCATATCATATCAATGTATAACCATTCCTTATGACCTATTCTTTTTGGTAATGGCTACCATATACCTATGCTAGCACATAGTTCAAGCAAAGGGAGAGGATCCTTGGGGATATCCCTAACATCCCCAATCCATCGGTGCTAAGTCATCATCCCACAATAATACTTATAAATATATACATATTTTCAAAAGATTCACAAGTCATTTAAAATCATTTCAATGCATACTTGGGCTCAAAAGCCAAACATATTTCATAATCATTCATACTTGGGCTCAAAAGCCAAATCATTGTTCAAATCATATCTCTCATGCATATGAATAGCTCATGCACATATATCGGAGTGGGTAGACACCCAAAATGCTCAAAGAGCCATATCATAGGTATTTATGTGATGACATTCTTGTCATAACCATAATCTTATCAAAATCATATACATAAACATAATTGGGCTTAACCCACTTCATAATCTTCATAAATCCAGTGCTAATTAATGCATATGCCACGAATGATGTAAGATTAGCATAGACAATATAGGTTCAATCTAAATTCAAAAATACAATATGAAATTCAAGTAAATCCATAAGTAAAATTCACATTCAAATCCCAATTTAAATTACCTATGCTTAAATCAAACTTTAAAGGGACAATGCATATTCCAAACTTCAAAATAATCATCTAATTTAGCATATTAAGGCTTAAATCAAGTTAAAATCAACAATAAAGCATAGCCCATACTGCAATTGAATTTAGTAAACAATAATCTTAAAAAACTCACATTTAAAGTAAGCAACATTTCATAAATCAAGTGTAAAAGAGTTTGGGTCTTCTTGGTTGAAAGGGACCAAGAATCAATCCCATATACCTAAGTTCACCAAGAAGAAATAAGAAAAATTTGATGAAGATTAGAGTCCTTCCTTTAATCCAAGCTAATTCTGCACTAGAGTCCTTGAGAGGCGCTCTTAAAAGAGTTGAATATAATTTAAGTGTGAGAATGAATTTGAATGAGAAGAGAAGAGTTTAATCCATTTGAATGTCTTAGGATAGCATAGGAAGTCACAAAAGCCCCCTAGAAGTAGCGATCATTAAAAAAAAGCCATCAGTGAAGCAGAATAAAATTTATTTCCAGGGGTCCCATGAGAAGGTTTCATGGCCCGTACAAGGTCACACAGACCATGAACCCTCCCTTGAAGCTTCACTTAGCCGAATCACAGGAAACACAGCGCGAACGGGCTTTACAAAAATGGGCATAACTTCTTAATCTGAACTTGAAATTAGGTAAAATCGGATGTGTTGGAAAGCTAATTCAAAGAGCTTCAATTTGATAGGTCATAGGCCATCTAGTTCTTTTTGGACTAAAATATATGACCATTTAAAATTGACCCTTAGTTTGGTTCTTATGAAAAGCTAAGCCAATATAATTCTATACTTAGAAAATTGCACGCCAACACCCACATGGAGGGCTTCACGGCCCGTGAGAGGTCACACGGACTGTGTGACCTCCCATGAAGCTCTTAGAAAATTTCTTCGTTGACAAAGTTCCGAGAGGGTGATCCAATACTTAGAAAATTTTCATTCTGACGCCCATACGGAAGGCCTCACAGACCGTGAAAGGCTATACGGCCCGTGAGAGGTCCATGTGTGAAGTGCCTTGGCCGAAATGTGGATTTTCAAGGCCAAGGTCCTCCACAAAGCCTGTGAAGCCTCACACGAACCATGTGGGGTACATGTGAGGTGAACCTTGGTCCTAAACTCCACATAAATGCCAACACTCTACACACAAGGCCAAGGGCCACCTCAAGGCACCTCTATATGGTCCGTATACCTTCACACGGCCTGTGGAGGCTTCATTGAAGTTTTTTCTTGGTCCAAAACTTTTCAAAACCAACTTTTCAAGCTCCATTAAGGTCATACAAAGTTCGGATCCATATAGAGAATTATTGAGTTATGAGTCTTTTTCTCTTCCTATGTGGATAAACTATTAAGTCCAATTTGGACCAATCCATATATACTGTTTTTTAGGTCTTATTTTCTAATCTAGAAAAAAGAGTTTTCAGTGGCCAATACAAGAGAAATGTTTGAAGATTTTCACCCAAAATTTACAGCCACAATAGTCAACTTTAAATTGCATTTCCTGCTTCACTTCTTGTCTGGTTAAGCTGATTTTTGGACAACTTGTTCATTTCATCTCGATTAGGAACTGACAGAGTTGGATCTGATGACCTACAACTTCTATTTTTCATCCGTAAATAGTAGTTATTTTTTATTCCTTTTGCTCCTTTTTCTTCTCTAGTTTTGGTGCAATATTGTTGCATTACTGCTCGTTGTTTGACACTTATTTTTTGATTAATTTTAGAGAACAATATTGCTACTCTTGGTGATTATAGTGGAGGCTTCAGTCCTGTGAGTTTTTACTCTTCACATAAAAGGTTTTTCCACCTAAATTTGGTGTCTCGTGCTAGTGGTTTTATTCTTGCTTTTGTTTGGTTAATATATTTGCTACCTTATTACTACTGTCCTTGGGTTTGTTTGTCTTCTCTTGGTTCAAATTGAAAGAAAAATTTTAGACTTGATTCTTCCACCGCTACCTTGCCTCTTTCCCAATAGTTTTCCACCTAAATTTGCTTTCTTGAGTGGTTACTCAAATAACTTGGTTCTCTGAATCTCAGATTGCAGCCAAACTAATAGTTAGAAGAAAAGATCAAAAGTATCAAGCCCAACAAACTCAAGGACTAAGCGACATACAACTTTGTCTTAAACAGGTTCTCTCGTTGATCAGTTTAAATAACTCAACACAATTTCTTACAATAACTGTTATTTGCCAAGAATCATTTTTATATATGAGATCTTCATATTTCAACCCAAATCATGCCAAGTGCTAGCATGTCCAAATGACATTGTTAACATATACAAAGTCTTGAAGCATGTTTTGGAGTACAAAAGCTCAAAAAGAGGAGTTTAGTTACTATAAAAATAGGGATGTGGTTAAAACAACTTGGCTGAAGTGCATGTTCTTCTTATAGGCATTCAACGATGTATTGGTGGTAAAATTAGTCCATAAAATTATAATTTAAGTTTAGGTAGATTATTGATCCGATCATTTAGTAGCTGAACCCACCAAACTTTGAGTTAATATATAGTCCAAATTAATAAATGGAAAAATTCATCAGAATATTTTCAAAGATACATTTTTGTTATTTGATATGTTGTAATAAATAATAATAATAATAATAATAATAATAATACAGGTAAGAAGATTAAAAAAAAAAAAAACAAAACAAACAACTATATTGTGTAAAAATTGGGTGAGTTAGATTTTGACCCTCTTTTTAGGCTATGTCAGCCCAAGTAACTTTTGCGCGAGTCAATAATCCGTAAACAGATTCTTCCACAAAATTTTTTTTATGGTCTTGTTAAAATTGTGTTAGAGAAGTCAACAGACCGATCATGCCTTTTCTCAGTCAAGAAGTTGTTTTCTATGTTTGAGAAGAAAGATATGTGTTGGTATTCTTACATTTGTGGATAGAAGGAATCTATTTCATCTAATTTAGAAATTTACCAAAAGACAATCTTTGTAAGAGTTTGAGCATTTTCTTTGTCTCCATAGAGAATAATCTTCTTGGATGATCTATTTGAATTGAGTATCTTTCATGCCTAGATTCTCTCTTGTGGCATTACACTACACTCTGTTCACTCCTATCAATGTAGACTGGAATTCCATGTTTTCTCTCATTTTGATAGATGCATGAGGTGCCCACCCTGTATATCGAGGAAAAACAAATAGGATTTAGAAAATAACTAGTATAATCAACATTGAACTAAGAGATCAATCTGTTTCGGAGACTGTACCATTGACATCATGAGGGAATGGGAAGAAAAGTAGGTAGCATAAAGAGGCAACCACGCTTCCTGTATGTACCAAAAAAATGAGATGTTAAGCTGTAGTACTTCTCATTATAGCATAGTTCGTTGTGGTGAATCACTTCAACAAACCTATAATCAATCCAGTGAATACATCTGTCCAGTGATGCCAATAGTCATCAATCCGAGAAATTCCGACTAATGTAGCAAATAGTAAAGGAAGCAGAACAATACAAAGTTTTGCAGCATGGCCTTTTCTGTCATAAGCCTTCACTTTTCCACACAGGTACCATGAGAGGAAAGCAAGACCTGCAAATGACCCTATTTTTTTGCAAGAGTTTAGATTTATAAACAAGAAGAAAAAGAACAAAAATAATGAATAAATGAATACTACTAACATGAAGTATGTCCACTAGGAAAGCTTTTATATCCTTCTTTCACAATTTTAGGGTCTCCATGACACTTAACATTCCCATTAGCTTCAAAGGCCTGTCAAAACTTTTCGAGTTGTGACATACATAGAATAACAAACACACAATCGATATAAAAAGAAGAAAGAAGAAGAGAAAAATTCATATGTTTTGGTTGATATGCAATATATGTTGTTGGACTTAGACATAGAGAAAATTCAACTATGATGAAAGCAAGAATCTCATGAACTCTGGATGTGTCTTTTGGAATTCCCACATTACCATAAACAGTAAAAGCTGAATGTTTGCTCCTCTTACACAGACCTTTTGAGTTGGATCATAAAAGAATATCCAAAGTTCAAGCCATAATATTACGTTAAAGTGTGGAAAGAAGACACACCTCAATTCCATCAGGGAAGCACCTATAAAAGAAATTTGGGCGTGGACGACCAACAGCATCTTTGATGCTATCGGTGATTACTGCAGTCACTAGAACAGAGTACGCGATGCCTAGATTTACAAGAAAAAGGTCATCAGTTTCTTAGTATTAACTACAATTAAAATTCAAAAATTATATTATCCTTGTAAAACTCACCCAATATCGCATGATGCAAATCATAAACATCCCTTCTGTAGTAATAGTAAATGAGAAATACTGTGCATGGTAGAATTACTGCAAACATCTGTTATGGTGGGAAAATGATCAAATGAGGAAGGGGTAAAACCTCACAAAATGAACAATCATTTCTACCATAACACAAAAGAATGTAATAAAGGGACTACAATTATTTGAAGGCACAAGAATTATTGAGTTTCTAAGGCCATGAAAGTAGCGGTGCATTCAGAATTTTCACTCACGATGTTCAAAAAATAAAAATAATGCAATCCCTGAAAATTAAACCTTGAAAGTTCACTGGGCTAACCTCTTGCAACACAAAATTAAATAACTAAATTTAGACAAATTAAAGAAGAGAGAACTTGTTTTCATCAAAGTTCACTATGAAACTTTGTATTGGAGGAGATATAGATCACCAATTGAGTGGTTCGAGGTTAGAGAAGCTGAGTTGATTGGACCTGATCTTGTCCATCAGTCAATGCAGAAGGTGAAGGTCATCAAATAGAGGTTGAAGACTGCATAGATTCGCCAGAAGTCTTACACCAATGTGAGAAGAAGTGACTTAAAGTTCGAGGTGAATGATTGAGTGCTCTTGAAAGTGTCATCCATGAAAGGTCGGGGTCATGAGATTTGGAAAAGGGGAAGTTGAGTCCTTGCTATATTGGTCTCTAGCATATTATGAAGAGGATTGGGAAGGTTACTTATGAGTTAGAGTTGCCTTCCAAGTTAGATGCAATTCATCTTGTATTCCACGTCTCAATGTTGAAGAAATGCTTGAGAGGTCCTGTCTTAGTGATCCCTGTTGAGAGTATTAGAGTGAAAGATAGTTTGTCCTATGAGGAGATTCCGGTCTAAATTCTTGATCGTCAGGCTCGCAAGTTGAAAACCAAAGAGATTACCTCATTCAAAGTCATGTGGAGAAATCAATTCGTTGAGGAAGCCACAGGGGAAGCTGAGGAAGAGATGAGAGCTAAATATTCGCATCTATTCATGCCTGATAATGAAAATCTTGAAGGTAATTTCCTTACCCTTAACTTAACTTGATTTATCTATTCTTGAGTTGATGTGCCTATTCATGAGTTTGAGTAGAGTTTGTGGTTGATAAGGAGTCGAGAGTTTGAGTTATTGAATGAGTAATTAAGATGATACTTGAGTATATTCATGCCTTGATGTCCACATTTACTTTCGAGGAAGAATGATCCCAATGTGGAGAAGATGTAACACCCGGTAAAATTAGCAAAATACTCCTAGAGGAGAGATGTGCGCATAACGCGTCTTCTCATGCTCCGATGGCAAATTTAGGCTGGATGTGCGATCAACATGAAATATTGAGTGGGAAAGTGGTCTCGGTTGATTTTTACAGTAATCGGATCAAAAGATAATTTTTTAATGCAAAAATGAATTTCTGAATAAGTGCGCGACAGGTGTACGATGCGCGATAGGTGTCCGATGCGCGACAGGTGTGCGATACGTGACAGGTGTCCGATGCGCAGCTGCTGACCTACACTTAAATTTTATCCAAAATTTTTCAATGGGATTAGAAAACTCGTTTGGAGAAGTTTAGGTGAAAAACACCGAAAATACACCAGGTCCATATTGCGGACCCCATGTCCCGAGGGGAACTTCTTTTTCTTTTATCACGAGTGGCATTCTAGACCTTTTCCAACCCCTCCTAAACTCAAAACACGATCTAAATGGGCCATTTTGAGCTCAAAAAGGGTTTTAATCCCCATTCTAAGTCCTTTCTAAGTTATTGAAAAGACTAGGGCTAAAAAAAAGAGAAGAGGAGCGAGGAATTGAGGAATTTGAGGAGAGTTCTTGAAGTTGATCGTCCAAAAGCTTCACATCATGTATGTAAGGCTTAACTAAAGCATGAGATTGTTCTCTCATGCGGCCCATTGATGGTAATAGAGGAGTTGAGAGTCCATGAATCCCCATACATGTTTTTTGAAATACTTTCTTGAATATTTTCTTAACAAGTATATCTATTACATGTACTCTCATATGTTGATAATCATCATGAACTTGTTTACTTGAATTAAATACTTTTCATGAGTTATTGTATAACCCTATATGTTTTTTTGTGAAAGAATGCATGAATTAACCTAGGGATGGAGTCTAGAGCCTTGACTTGAGTATATTGATTGTATTCTTGATGAGAGTATGAGCTTGAGTTAATAGAACTTGATGATCCTATGAGTATTCATAATTAAGTTCTAGAGTCTTATCTAAATGACTTCTTCTTCATGATGATCTGAGTCCTTGAGTTCTTAAATGAACACTGGGTTGATGAGTTGATTGTTGTTAGACCGAAAGACCCATCTGAGTTGAGCTAATAAGATGATGAGAGTCTCTACGAGACTAATCGAGATGATGAGTGCCTCCATGAGGCTAATCGAGATAATCGATTGAGATGAGGAGTTTTATAAGCATTGAGTCATAGAGGAGTATCGAGCATCGAAATGAGTAAGAGTAAATCTAACTCGCACTCATTAACTACGTTACCAAGCGTAGGTGAGAATTAGACCATTACATTATATTAAGGTTCCCTCTTATTTTAAAGTCCCTGAAAGCAATAGATGGCTTATTGAGGATTGATCCCTAGTGGATTCGATTTGTTCTTTACCTGACAAGTATGGAACGACTGCGACAACATCAGTGGAATTGTTGTACAACCACTAACTCATAAGTGATTATTATCGGATAAGAGAAACTCTCAGATAGTTTTCACATTAAGTACTCTGAGTCGAGTTGAGTTTGAGTTGATTGATGAGGTCTGATTGGTTGATGGGTCACTTGTCTACTCTTTGTTCTTGCTTTAGAACGACATTTGACATTCTGATTGAGTATATTTTGAGTTGACGTTATTTCTATATTATTCTACCTGTTTTCTGTTTCATTCAGCAATTTTACATACTTGTACATTCCACATACTGACGTCCTCTTTGTCCTGAATCATTTTATGATGCAGAGGCAGGTACTAGAGATCGTCAGTAGGCAGATCATTGAGGATCTAAACATGCAGCTGATATGAGAGCCTCCTTTACTTCGGAGGATCATTATTTATTTTCATCTAGCTTTATAAAGTTAGACTTGAGTTATCTTCATTTTGTTTTGAGGTAGTCATGGATCTGTCGTTGGCACCTTTTGATAGTGATAGAGGCTTCATAGACTAGAATTAAGTATTGATGTTGAGATTTGTTGAGTTAGTTTTTTTCCTACTAGCATTTTTATTTGATTTGATATTTGAGGCTAGATTTACCCATTATTATCTTGTCTTCCACTGATTGGTAGAGTTTATTGAATAAATGAATGTGATGAGGACAAGTGGTTCGCTTGGGAACTAGCAATAGTATTTGAGTATCTGCCACGTTTAGGTTATCCTCCTGGGGAGTGACAAATTTTGTATCAAAGCACAAAGTTAAAGTGTCTAGGGAGTCTATGAAGTCGTTTCTAGTAGAGTTCTTATTATTGGTGTGAAGAGCTCCATATCCATAATAATGAGGCTATAGGACATTAGAAATTGTCTCACTTCTTCGATATTCTAAGTCATGCAATAGAGTTACACTCTATGAAAATTTCTTTTCTAATACATGCTCTCCATGTTGCAGAGTTGTGATCATGCCTCCCAGAAGAGCCCTCAGAGGTAGAAGATGTCTTGCCAGGCAGAATGTTAGCCCACCTGAGCCTCAAGGATATGAGGAGCCCGTGGATCTTGCTATCCCTGTTGAGCAGCCCCCACAAACTGAGATTTTCAATGCTGAGCTTTGCCAGGCTATCCAAACTCTAGTCCAGGCTATCACAATACCTACTGTGAGATAAGGAATGGGTAGATAGGATGAATAAGATACATCTAGGGTTCGAGAATTCTTGAGGATGAATCCGCCTGAGTTTTTCCTAAGAACTACGTGGAGGAGCTTCAGAAAGTATTCCAGGTGATGCATGTGGTTGATGCTGACAGAGTTGAACTGGCTGCCTACCAGCTCAAGGGTGTGGCCAGGCTATGGTTGATCAATGGAAGAAGGGTAGAGGAGAGGAAGCCCTATTGCTGACTGTGCAAGAGCACGGGCTTAAGTTCACACAGCTATCTCTCTATGACCGGATATGGTTGGTGACATGAGGGCGAGAATGGGGATATATTTTGATGGGCTGAACAGAAGGCCAAAGAAAGATGGGAGGGGAGCTATGCTTGTGAGCGACATGGACATCAGGAGGTTGATGGCTTATGTGCAACAAGCTAATGAGCAGAGATAACATGACAGAGAAGGGTTCAGAAGTAAGAGGGTTGAGATATCCAGCCATGAGGTTGGAAAGGGAGAGAATGGTAATAGATTCCAGTCAGGGCCAGCACCAGATCTGTTAGTGCACCTATACCCAGAACCAGGAATGATCAGAGGTCTTAAAATGTTGGAGACCATGAATCAGAATCACAGGCTAATGTGGCTCAAGGTTCACAGGGTAAGCCACCATGCGGTAAGTGTGGAAGATTACACTTGGGGAAATGTCGTGAGGGTAGTGATGCATGCTTTAAGTGTGGCCAAGTGGGTCATTTCCATAAGAGTGTCCAAAGTAGGCTGACTGAGCTCGATCTTCTGCACCAGCCCTACCAGCTAGAGGAACCCAGAAAGGTACTACGTCAGGTGCAAGCAAAGCTGCAAATTATTTGTAGGCCATGGGTAGTAACCAAGATCAGGAGAACTCTCCAGATTTTGTGATGGGTATGATTCGAGTCTTTACTTTTTATTGTTATGTTTTGATGGATCCTAGTGCCACATTCTCATTTCTAACTCCTTTTGGGGCCAGTAGATTTGACAGAATCCCTAGAGTCTCCTTGAACCGTTTGATGTTTCTACTCCTGTGGGTGAGTCTACTCGAGCTGAGAGAATCTATAAAGCTTGTGTAGTGTCCATCAATCATAAATATGCTCTTACTGATTTTCTTGAGTTAGAGATGACTAATTTTGATGTGATCCTTGGCATAGATTGGCTTCACGCCTGTTATGCCTGCATTGATTGTAGAGCATGAACCATTAAGTTCTGATTCCCAAATGAAACAGTTCTAAAGTCGAAGGGTGATTCTGTCGCAGCTAAGGGAAATTTTATCTTCTACCAAAGGGCCAGAAAGCTAATTTCCAAAGGTTGGGAAAAGGTTGTATCTATCACCACTTGCGAGTTAAGTCTGACGATATTGAGTCTCCTACTCTTGAGTCAGTCTCGATTGTGAATGAGTTTCCTGAGGATCTGCAAGGAGTCCCTCCTGATAGGGATATGGACTTTAGGATTGATGTTCTTCTCGATACCCAACCTATATTAATTCCACCTAATAGAACTGCCCTCACTGAGTTGAAAGAGCTGAAAGAGAAATTGAGAGATCTGTAAGAGAAGGGCTTTATCAGGCGGAGTGTTTCTCCATGGGGTGCCCTTGTCCTATTCGTGCAAAAGAAAGATGGGTCTCTCAGAATGTGTATCGACTATAGGTAGCTGAACAAGGTCACGATAAAGAATAAGTATCCTTCCCTAGGATAGATGATTTGTTCGACCAACTTCAGGGTGCCTTTTGTTTCTTAAAGTTAGACCTCAGATTTGGCTACCATCAGTTGAAAGTGAGGGAATGTGATATTACAAAGATAGCCTTTAGGACTAGATATGACCATTTTGAGTTCTTGGTCATGTCCTTTGGGTTGACAAATGCACTTGCAATCTTCATGGATTTAATGAATCAGGTGTTCAGACAATATCTTGATATGTTTGTGATTGTGTTCATCGATGATATTTTGTGTATTCAATAGATAAGGAGGAGCCAATCACCTCAGAGTTGTCCTTCAGACTCTTAAGGACCATGAGTTGTATGTAAAGTTCTCGAAGTTTGAGTTTTGGCTCAAGTCAGTGGCTTTTTAGGCCATATTTTTTTGGGTGATGGTATTCAAGTAGAATGCCCAAAACATTGAAGTGGTTAAGAACTGGCCCAGACCGACCTCTCCAACTGACATAAGAAGTTTCTTGGGGTTGGCAGACTACTATCGCAGATTTGTTGATGGATTTTCTTCCCTATCTGCATCATTGACTAAATTGATTTAGAAGAAGGTAAAGTTTTAGTGGTTTGATGAATGTGAGAAGAGTTTCCAAGAGTTGAAGACTAGACTGACTATTACACCAATTTTAACTTTGTTAGATGGGATAGAAGACTTTGTGATATACTGTGATGCGTCAAGAGTTGGATTTGGTTGTGTGCTGAGGCAGAGAGGGAAAGTGATAGCCTATGCCTCCAGACAACTTAAGGTTCATGAGAGGAACTATCCGACCCATGATTTTGAGTTGGCAGCGGTGATGTTTGCACTTAAAATCTGGTGCCACTACTTGTATGGAGTGCATATGGATGTGTTCACTGACCACAAAAACCTGTAGTATGTCTTTAGTCAAAAATAGCTCAATCTGCGATAGAGGAGATGATTGGAGTTGCTCAAGGATTATGGCATGAGCATTTTTTACCACCCAAGTGAAGCTAACATTATTTCTGATGCTCTTAGCAGGTTGTCAATGGGTAGTATGACCCATGTTGACGAGGGAAAGAAGGAGTTAGCTAAGGCAGTGCATCGATTGGCTCGATTGGGAGTTTAACTTGAAGAGAATGATAAGGGAGGAGTCAATGTTCAGAACGGGTTTCCTTTATCTTTAGTGGCAGAGGTGAATGAAAAGCAATACCGAGATCCTATCATACTTCAATTGAAAAAGGCTATCCACAAATAGAAAGTGATGGTCTTTTCCAAAGGGGAGATGGAGTGTTCAGATACAAGAGTAGATTGTACGTTCTGGATGTTGATGGTGTTCGAGATAGGATTATGGCTAAAGCCTATAGTTCTAGATATTCCATTCATCCTGCCTCTTCCAAGATATAACACGACTTGAGAAAAGTTTATTGGTGGAGTGGAATAAAGAGGCATATTGCTGAGTTTGTTTCTAAGTGCCCGAATTGCCAGTAAGTCAAAGTTGAGCATCAAAGACCATGTGGATTGGCTCAGAACATTGAAATTCTTGAATGGAAGTGCGAGATGATCAACATGGACTTCATTACCGGCCTACCCAGGTCTCGAAAACAACATGACTCGATTTGGGTGATTGCGGATAGGATGACCAAATCAGCTCACTTCTTAGCAGTCAAGAAACTAACACTACAGAGGAGTATGCTAAGTTTTACATCCGTGAGAATGTGAGGTTGCATGGAGTTCCCTTGTCCATCATCTTCGATAGAGGAGCTCAATTCACCTCCCAATTTTGGAGATCCTTCTAGAAGGGATTAGGTACTAAAGTGAATCAGAGTACAACTTTTTACCCTCAAATAGATGATTAGGCAGAGCACACAATACAGACATTAGAGGACATGTTAAGAACCTGTGTGCTTGACTTCAAAGGAAATGGTGATGATCACCTATCATTGATTGAATTTGCATATAACAATAGTTATCATGCAAGTATTCAGATGGCTCCCTATGAACTTTTGTATGGGAGAAGATGTAGATCACCAATTGGGTGGTTCGAGGTCGGAAAAGCTGAGTTTATTAGACTTGATCTTGTCCATCAATCAATGGAGATGGTAAAGGTCATCAAAGAGAGGTTGAAGACTGCACAGAGTCGCCAGAAGTCCTACACCGATTCGAGAAGAAATGCTTAGAGTTCGAGGTGAATGATTGGGTGTACTTGAAAGTGTCACCTATGAAGGGTGTCATGAGATTTGGGAATAACGGGAAATTGATTCCTCACTATATTGGTCCCTATCAGATTCTGAAGAGGATTAGGAAGGTTGCTTATGATTTAGAGTTGCCTTCGGAGTTACACCCAATTCATCATGTATTCCACGTCTCGATGTTGAAAAATGCTTGGGAGATCCTGCCTTAGTGATCCTTGTTGAGAGTATTGTTGTAAAGGATAATTTTTCTTATGAGGAGATTTTGGTCCAAATTCTTGATCATCAGGTTCGCAAGTTGAGAACCAAAGAGATTGCCTCAGTCAAAGTCCTTTGGAGAAATCAATTAGTTGAGGAAGCCACATAGGAAGCTGAGGAAGAGATGAGAGCTAAATATCCGCATCTACTGATGATGAAAATGTTGAAGGTATCCTTACCCTTGACTTAGATTGATTTATCTATTCTTGAGTTGATGTGTCTATTCATGAGTTTGAGTAGAGTTTGTTGTGGTTGATGAGGAGTTGAGAGTTTGAGTTATTGAATGAGTAATTGAGATGAGACTTGAGTATATTTGTGCCTTGGTGTCCACCTTTACTCATCATTCGAGGACGAATGATCTGAACGGGGAGATAATGTAACACTCGATAAAATTACCAAAATATTCCTAGAGGAGAGATGGGCGCATAATGCATCTTTCTACGCTCCGATGGCGAATTCGAGGCCTAATATGCAATCAGCATGAAATATTGAGTGGGGGAGTGGTCTCGGTTGATTTTAGAGCAACCAGATCAAAGTATATTTTTTTGATTCGAAAATGAATTTCAGAATAAGGGCGTGACACGCACTTACTGCGGACCTACACATACATTTTGTCCAAAAAAATTTCACGGGATTAGAAAACTCATTTGGAGAATCTTCGGTGAAAAAACCTCGAAAATACACAGGTTCGCATCACGGACCCCGTGTCCCAAGATTAATTTTCGAGGTTCGCATCACGGACCCCGTGTCCTAAGACAAAGTTTTTTCCTTTTATTTTGTGGGAAGCATTCTAGACCTTTTCCAACCCCTCCTAAACTCAAAATACGATCTAAATTGGTCGTTTTGAGCATAAAAGGATTTTAATCCCCATTCTAAGTCTTTTCTAAGTTCTTGAAAAGACTAGCGCTAAAGAGAAGAGAAGAAGAGCAAGGAATTGAGGACTTTCAGGAGAATTCCTGAAGTTGATTGTCCAAAAGTTTCACAGCAGGTATGTAAGGTTTAACTAAATTATGGGATTGTTCTCTCATGTGCCCCATTGATGGTAATAGAGGATTGAGAGTCCATGAGTCCACATACATGTTTCTTGAAATACTTCCTTGACTATTTTCTTAAAAGTTATATCTATTACATGTATTTTTATATGTTGATGATCATCATGTACTTGTTTACTTGAATTAAATACTTTTCATAAGTTATTGTATAAGCCTATATGTTATTTTGTGAAAGCATGCATGAATGAACCTAGGGATGGAGTCTACAGCCTTGACTTGAGTATGTTGATGTTAATCTTAATGAGAGTATGAGGTTGATTTAATTAAACTTGATGATCCTATGAGTATTCATAATTAAGTTCTAGAGTCTTGTCTAAATGGCTTCTTCTTAATGATCATTTGAGTCCTTGAGTTATTAAACGAACAACCAAGTTAATGAGTTTATTGATGTTAGGCTGAAAGCCCCATTTGAGTTGAGAAAATAAGATGATGAGAGTTTCCATGAGACTAATTGAGATTATGAGTGCCTCCATGAGGCTAATCGAGATAATCGATTGAGATGAGGAGTTTTATGAGCATTGAGTCATGGAAGAGTACCATTGAGTTGAGTCTGAGTTGATTGATGAGTTTTGATTAGTTGATGAGTCACTTGTCTACTCTTTATTCTCGCTTTAGATAGACACTTGACATTCTGATTGTCAACAAGCGCATCATTGAGGACCTGAACATTCAGCTGAGTTGGTGAGCCTCCTTATTTCGGAAGATCATTATTTAATTTCATCTAACTTTATAGATTTAGACTTGAGTTAGCTTTATTTTGTTTTGAGGTAGTCATGGGTCTGTCATTGGCACCATTTGATAGTGATAAAGGCTTCATAGACTAGAGTTAAGTATTGATGTTGAGACTTGTTGAACTAGTTTCTTTCCTACTAGCCTTTTTATTTGATATGTTATTTGAGACTAGATTTGCCCATTATTATCTTTAGCCTTCTACTGATTGGTAGAGTTTATTGAATGAATTGATGTGATAAGGCCAAGTGGTTTGCTTGGGGACTAGCAATAGACTCTGAGTGCTGGTCACACCAAGGGTACCCTCCCGGGGCGTGATAGAACATTCAATACATTCATTTATTTGGATGTAAATATTTTGTTTACAACAATGGGAAAGACAATCTTGGTAAGTTTAATCTGCGCAACAATGAGGGTATTTTGTTTTGGCTATTCTAACTTGATCTAGTAGATCTTGCAAACTTTTTAATAAAAGAACTTCTTCTATTGAAGAATCTATTCATGTTATATTTAATGAATCTAATCAAAATGTTGAGAAAAGAAGCAGTTTAGATGATAAAGAAAGTCAAAACTGCCAAAGCACTGCCATCAATTCAAAAGAAGTCAATTGCTCATATCAATTGACTAATACAAAAGAAAAACAGTTCAGCACTGAAGTTGTTCTAAATGAATGGAGGAGTGAACCAGATTATTCTAAGAAATTTATCAATAGAAATCCAAATAAAAGAAAAAATCAGGACAACCAACAAGAAAAGTGCCAGCACAACTCTCATATCTCAACTTAAACCTAAAAAGGTTGATGAAGCTATGAAGGACAATCATTGTGTTAAAGTCATGCAAGAAGAATCAATTTGAAAAGAATTAAGTATAGACACTAGTTTCTAAACCTGAAAAGACCTCAATCATTGCCACAAAATGGAATTTTAAAAACAAGTTAAATGAATATGGTGAGGTTGTGCCAAATAAAGCAAGATTAGTTACTTGAGGATACTCTCAACAAGAAAGAGTTGACTATGATGAAACATTTGCTATTATAATCAGGTTAGAATTTATCCATATACTTCTAACCTACGCAGCCTTAAAAAGGATTTAAATTATTTCAAATGTATATGAAGAGTGTTTTTATAAATGTATTAATTGAAAAAGAAGTTTTTTTCAAACAACCTCCTGGTTTGAAAACTACAAATTTTTCTTGTCATGTTTTTAAATTGTCAAAAGCTTTGTATGATCTTAAACAAATTTCTCGAGCTTGATATGATCTACTAAGCACTTTTTAAATTTCACATGAGTTTAAATGAGGAAAAATTGTTATGCTCTTTTCATAAAGTGATCTTTTTCTAAAAATCTTATTATTCAAGTTTATATTGATGAAATTATTTTTGGGAGTACTAATGCCAAACTATGCGAGGAATTTATCAAACTAATACAAATTAAATTTGAGATGAGCATGACAGATGAGTTGACTTTCTTTTTTGGACTTCAAATTCAACAGTAAGACCAAGGCATCCTTATTTGTCAAAGTATATAAAAAGAACTTAAGTTCAAAATGAGTAATGCCAAAGCCTTGGGAACTCCAATGAGTTCTTCATGCTCCCTAGAATAAAAAAATAATGGTAAGTCGGTGGATGAAATAAAATATCGAGGTATGATTGACTCTTTCTTATATCTTACTACTAACCAACCAGACATTATGTTTAGTGTATGCAAATTAGCCAGATATCAGTTGGCTTCTAAGGAGTCTCACTTGACTGGTGTCGAAAGAATTTTATGATTTCTTGTTGGTATAATTAACTATGATCTGTGGTATTCAAAATCTGCGAATTTTAATCTCACAGGCTTCTCATATTCAGATTTTGCAGGTAATAAAATTAATAGAAAGAGCAACAATGGCACTTGCTAATTTTTAGAAAATTCTTTAATCTCCTGGAATAGGAAGACATAGAACTATGTTTATAGTTCCACAATTGAAGCAGAATAGATTGCTATTGGGTTATGTTTTGCTCAATTATTATGAATGATTCACCAATTAAGTGACTACAAATTATTGTGTAAACTTACTCATATTATGTGTGATAATTCTAGTGTTATTTAGCTTTCAAAAAATCTCGTGCATTATTATAGAGCCAAACATATAGATAAAAAGTATCATTTTATTGGAGATCATATTTTAAAAGGTAACATTAAAGTATCTTTTGTCGGTAACATTAATGTATCTTTTGTCAGTATCGAGTCTCAATTAGCATCCCTACTTGAAGAAGATTTTATTTTATTTTGTTATGAAATTCCTTACGTATCCATTTTAAATCCTCTTTAATAATTGTGATAATTTTCTTTCCTTGTAAATTGTTATGTCTCATTAATTTCTGACATCATTTTCACTCCATTTTAGCGTAATTATTTCTTAACTCTTCACTTTCCTCTGACCCTTATCCTTTAAAAGTCTAATCATCATCTCTTTATCTTCTTTAACCTTCCTTCTTCATCACTTTTATTTCCCCATATGTTTTCTTTTACCATCTAATATCTCACCTTTCTTCAATGGCAAAAATCCAAAGTCTCTCAACCCTCTCGTAAAAGCTCAAGGAAGAAAGGCAAAAGCATTGCCACTGCTCCTATTCCCATAAACTCAGACTCGTCTGATCAACATTGTCTATCAAGTTCATCTAACTCCTCTCATCCTATGAGTTCCAAGAGTTCTCATGAAGGGGATATATCTTATGACTCTAAGAAGAAGGTTAAGTTTGACCTTGACAGTTCTCTTAATGTAAAATGTGATTTCTGGAGCTCCTTTAATGAGTCTTTATACCATGAACTCAAGTCGAAAATCATTGTGCATGAAGAATCGTTGATCTTGATCTGCTTCTACGCTTAAATTGTCCTATTTAAGAACTCTTTAAATTTCAGTGTGGAAAAATATTTTCTCTTCAACCCCTAAAATTATGTATGAATCTCTTGTTTTGCCTTTTCTATGTTAATCTCATGTCTTCCAACCCTAGCATATTGAAAATCACAGTTTTGAGGAAATCTATTTTCTTAACTATGATCTTTTTATGTTTTTTTTTTCAAAATCTCTTGTTCCGGAATTTCTTATTTGTCTAAGAATTCCTGGTCCTCTGATCTTGAAGTGATTTTTGAAGAGGTTAAGAAAGTCACTGATCTAGACTCCTCTATACCACTTCCCTCCCATTGGGTCCCAAAGATATGTCTTTTGAAATCATAGTTGTTTCTCACATTATCGTAACAACTCTCTTCCCTCATGCTGGGTCTCACTTTATCTTATCTATTCGCGATACTTTGTTCTCTTATTGTCTTCTTGTTAAAAGAAAAGTCAAGCTTTCTTCTTTTATTTTGAATTTCATATTGTATTCTTCCTTTGATTGATCTAGTCTCCGCTATAAGATGATTATCACTCATATTCTGCAGGCCAATCATGTATGTCTTGATGTGTTTGAGTCATACTCATCTTGATGAGTTCTAACTTCTCAAGTTTGACACTAATGGAACTTTTGCTCCCCCTTTATCCAAAGCCATTCCCTCTCCTTCTGATATCCCTTCGTGCTCGCAATTCAATCCCTCGATTGATGCCAAGATGCTTGATGAAATTCTCGACAGACTCAACTCTCCAGATGGTAAGCTGGAGAGTCTTCTAGATCTTCTTATTGGGATTTATTTTCAGATGGAGAAGGTCAGTGTTGTTACCAAAGAAACTATCTCAGATGTGCAAAAATACGTCTCAAGCTAGATCAAGTTATCAAGGATGCTGTGAAGATTGTCGATCATAAGCCATGAAAACAAATATCTCCACTCAGTTTGAAGCTCTAAAGACTACGACCGTAAACACTTTGATCTATTTTCTTCAAAATTTACGTTAATATTTCTTAGTTCTAGAAAATTTCTTTTGTTTTGGACTGTAATTAGGTATAGTTACTTATTATTCTATCTAGTTGACTTTGTTCTCTCTATCCTTATTTTCATTTGTCTCTTTATTGTTCATTGATTTTTACTTATGTCAATGGGGGAGAAGACGATCAGTCAACTAATGAAATCTAAAGGACATCACTCTCACCGGAGACCAAAGGATCTCCCAAATCTAACAGTGAAGTTTACTACATATCATATTATCATCATAAAAAGGGGGAGGTTGTTAGGTCTAATTTTGATGATTCCTCTACAGGATCTAGGGAGGACCAAGTAGTGCAAAAAGAAAAGAACAAATCCCTAATGTCAATGATAATTGCTGACCAACTTGCAAGGAAGGATCACATAACAATAATGTCAAAGAATAATTATCGAATGCATCAAAAGGAAATTTTTAATCTGCAAAGATCTGGAAGATACTAACCATTGCCTTATAGTATTCTTACACTTCCTTGGTTTGCACGTGAAGTCTATCAAGATACTTTTTCGATCTATGTAAGGAGAAACTGTTCATTGCACCACTTGAAGATCTTCTCAATGAGAAGAAGATAACAAAGTCCCTAGGACTTCATCTTATTCTTGGAAAGAAGATTCATCCTCCCTTTCTAAGGATTAAATCCCTTCATCCCCTTTATAAAGAAGGAACTCTAAGCAAGAAAAATATACAATCACACTATCTAGCAAGCTTTGTTCTATTTTATTAAGTATTGTAATCCTGAGAGAATCACTGTGTGACTGAAAAAGAGAAGAGATAAAAGTAGTAGTAGGGAGGTTCTATATCAATTGTTCGAGAAAAATAAAGACAAAAAGAAATTGAGTGTAGATTGAGTGAAGATCTAGACTCTTCAGTTGTAACCCATAAAAAGATTAAGAACTTGAAGTAGAACTCCCTTGCAATCCAAGGAGGCTGGAGTAAAATCTATATTGGATCTGAACTAGTATAAAAACATCTAGTGTTAACTTTTCTTTATGCGCTTTACTTGATTGTATTACTTATATTTGTTATATAGTCAACCCTCCACCCTGCCTCCACCCCTCTTGCACTTTCAATTGTCATTTACAAATATAAAAATATGAAAATCATTAGTTGCATTTTAAGCTAGAACATGACATGCGTTAATATATATAGGAGAAAAAAAATCTACCTTTGGTTATAATTTACAAAATAGTTATATTAGTATTGCTGAAGTTTTTGGTATTAAGCTATCTCTAATAGAGTTGAGATATCTACCTTAACATATGTGAGTATTTTTCTCCGTATGACACATACATCAAATTGTCAGTTTATATTTTTGTTGATATGACACAAAAATGATTATGTCACCACAACAAGAGCAAATAATCTGTTACTTCGTACCATTATGTATATATAAACAATCAGTGTATCGCATTTATAAGTTAAAATTGATGATAATAGACTTACCTACAATATGCAATAACATTGATTTCTGATGTGATATATGATAAGAAAGGCAAAGTGGGAGTAATAATAAATACATACGGGAACGGCCCACATGGGTATGGTGTCGTGCATTTTGAAAGGATATTTGAGATCTTCTAACATTTTAGCATTAGTATAACGGTTGAAAGGCTGAATGTAATTTAAGAAGCCATCCATTGCCACAAGTACAAGCACAATCAACCAGTCATATTTGTGCGTTTTCGCCACCTTAGTCCCATGGGATCTCACTGTGTGCCCTCCAAATTCTATTTCCGCCATCGCCCTGTTAACATCAACAACAAAATTCGAAGGATGTTCTTTTGTGTATGCATGAATAGTTGTTCATTCAAACCTGAACATAGAGACAACAAGATTGAGGATAAAAGAGACCAATGTATTCCTGAATTTGGTCCTTTTCCAGGAATACATACAATTGGAACATACAACCTTCTTTTGGTGTATAGAGACACTTATATCTATCTTTTCTTTTATACCTCTAGTAAAAACAATGGCTCACAAACAACACGAAAATCTTGTAAACAAAATTATTGAGCGTCAATGACAACATGAACCAATAACATTTCATTATACATTTACGGCTAAACATATATTATTCAATGTACTCCAATTTACCTCTTTAATTGTAATTATAACTCTCTAGTGTACGTAAAATAATAATTTTAAGAAGATAGATTAAATTGGGTATTTGCCAAAACAACTATGGCTATTTACCAATACAGAACTCATCCTTGCCAATGTCTTCTTTGGATGGATTTTACCTAATTGATCGTAATGTTTGTTTTGATTATTACATAAATTTTATTTTGTCGTATAATTATATTCATGTTTTAACCTCTATCCCTGTACCCTACCATTCTATTGTGTTCTACCCCATATCCAAAAGGTAGATCTACACTGTAGCTAACAAATATGGGGGTTTTCAGGAATTCAGTCACTGCAATAAATCATGTAATTATATCAAAACTGTTAGATTTATGCCTTGAATATATTTCCTTATCTGATTAGGATTCCTTTGTAGTATCTGATTAGGATTCCTTTAT